>OV815290.1:45133701-46333701 GCA_929108145.2 Limnephilus rhombicus
ATTTCATCTCGTCTGTATTCTATCCAAGATGCAAATGGTTTTACCTCTTCCTCACACTCGATAAATGCTGGCGCCCCACAGGGATCGGTT
The DNA here is from genome assembly GCA_929108145.2 of Limnephilus rhombicus. Classification (NCBI taxonomy): domain Eukaryota; kingdom Metazoa; phylum Arthropoda; class Insecta; order Trichoptera; family Limnephilidae; genus Limnephilus; species Limnephilus rhombicus. Next base: position 45,133,792 of record OV815290.1, read on the forward strand.
CTATCTTCGACTTTGTTTTTGTTGCACATCAACGACCTTTTGTCATGTGCGCCAATTCATTGTTATGCGGATGACAGTACAGTCCATGATAGCTTTTCATTTGACAAGCCCCCAAAGGGCTCACAAACTCCAATGGCTGGGAGGGCTTTGAAATATAGATTGGACGGTTACCTCGAGAGTGTTTTCTCTTGGGGTAAAAATAATCTCGTTGAATTTAATGTTTCAAAGACCCAATCTTGTCTGATTACGTCTAAAAGGGATCGAAATGAAAATCTAGTATCTTTCAACGGTAGCAATCTTCCGAACAGGCCCTCCATTGATATGCTTGGTGTAGCCCTAAGTGACCAGCTCAGGTATGGGGGCTCCATCGAAGTCAGAGTAAAGCTAGCCTCCCAAAAACTGGGCGTACTGAGTAGGGCCCGCAGATACTTTAATAGTACACAACAGCTAACCCTGTACAAATCACAAGTGCGCCCCATGGTTGAATTTGGCAGCTACCTCTGGTCTGGAGCTCCAAAATACCTGAAAAATACCCTCGACTCTGTGCAGAAACGGGCGGTCCGCTTAATATATTCTCCCATCTTAACAGACGGATTGCAATCTTTAGAGCACAGGCGTCGGGTGGGAATGTTATCCTTGTTCTACCGGCATTACAATGGAAGATGCTCTGAGGAACTAGTGTCATTGATCCCTTCGGCACCGGTGCATAGTCGGGAAAAACGCCAAACACGTGCCCAACATTTGTACATGGTTGACATTTGTCACATGAGAACGGGGCGTTTCTTTGACTCGTTCTTGTGTTCAACAGCTCGGCTGTGGAATGATTTGCCGGCCTCTGTGTTTCCTCCTTCCTACAACATGGGTCACTTCCAGACCAATGTTCATTCCTTCCTCTCCTCAAAAAGACCCTCCACACAAACAGCATCCCAGATGACATAGGTCCTGAGGGAAATTATTTTCCTCATTCCCTCCTGTGTGGAGTTAATGTAAAAATAAAAATATTAACTGCGTTGCTGATGTGTGCCTCCAAAACAGTATCATTTGTTCATCAATAGATACCGCTGATGAACGTGGATTCAGTCTGCAGCCATTTTGGATAGTTTTAATTAATGGTTGAACTTTACAAAATGTATTACTTTCCCTTTCTTCTGGCAACGCGGCAGCATCATTACCTATTTTAAAATTATTTCGAATATAAAAATACCTATTCCTCATCATGTAATCGGCTAAAGTTGGAACTCTAGTCTTAGCTGCCCAATATACTCTATTTCTGGAATCTTGTAAGCATGACATTTTTAAGGTTACCCCAAAAAATGTTTTCATTTCAGCCAGATAACAATTTAATGGTCTATCCCTTTCAGCCATAACCATCGATTTGTATGTTTTTTGAAGTCAAAAACATATCGTGGGGAATGTACTTACTGCCTCTCATCATCACCGAGGTCACATTCAGAAATATTTCCATCCACCTTTAAGTTGAAAAAATTAATAAATGTATCAGAATCTGGAAATAGAAAACATCAATCAATTGCCAATACACCTTGCCGGCGGAACGCACGTATTTCGCCGCGCGCCGTTTGTTTTGAATTTTTACTCGAGTTATATTACTTTGATATAAGATGAGTGATTTAAGTGAATTCGCTAATGAGCTTCAACTGCTCACTAACATAGTGAAAGTGTTAAGTACTAAAGTGGACAGCTTAACACACGAAGTGAAAGAAATTAAGACAATACTACTAGTCGGTAGTAAGTCAAATTTTGATCCTAGTATCTACGTTACGAAGCACGGTAGCGAGACACTGATTCCCAATATTCAGTGCGACCCGCTTCCCCGCGCCCGCGCCGTGCCCACTACGGCCAGTACTCCCACTACCGAAACAACCGAAACAACTGTGAGTGCAGCCAATACTAACCCTATTGCATCTACAATTCTCACCACGGCCGGCATGCCCCTGCCCCCCTTGCCGCCGCCTCTCGTGCACCCCGCTCCTGCTTCGCAAAGTGAATTACCGCGAGCAAGAATTACTCGGTCGCAGGCAAAGGAATCAAAAGCCAAGTCAGAAGTTACAACCGAAACTGTTAAAAGTTCTAAGGCCAAACCTAAACTCAGCCCTTTACCGTCAACATCATCAGTCGAACCACAGATCGAGGTGCAGCAAAAAATCGTTATTTCATCATCAGCATCATCGGCCATTGCCGCGGATTCATTGAAAACGTCTCCTGCGGCCAAACCCGCCGCTCCTGCCACGACGGATAATAGTGATAATACGACTAATACCAACATATTAAAACCTCAAGGTCCATCTGACCAATGGACAAAAGTAACACGCAAGCGCCCTGTCACCGTAAGGGGTAATCAAAAGAGTGAAAAGGAGCCAGCAATAATGAATTTCTTTCACTGTTACCCATTCCATCCTGATACTTCTTGCGATGACATGTCGCGTTACTTAACGTCACTATATAGCGCCGCGTCATATAAGGTTGTAAAAATTAAAACTCGGGGTGAGTACTCCTCATTTAAGATTGGCATGCCTCAGCCGGCGGTTGCCGAAGTTCTAAAAGCAAAACACTGGCCGCGCCGCACATTCATTAAGGAATGGGTAGTTAGGGTGGCGGCGCCTCGCCTTCCAGCGATTGCGGTCGGCAGTAGCTGACTAAACTCGCGCAATAAAAAGTTCATTTACTACCAGAATGTCAGAGGATTAAAAACAAAATGCTCGCATTTTTACAATAATGTTGCGGCCGGTGACTGTGATATCATAGCGCTGACCGAGACATGGCTAAATGCGGGTGTTTTGACCTCTGAACTTTTTGGTGGTGATTTCTTAGTTTTTAGAAGAGATCGAGACAATGGCAGTGGTCACAGGCAGGGTGGCGGTTGTCTTCTTGCCTTCAAGGGTGATGATGGGTTAAAGATCGAGCGCATCTACACCCTAGAAACTGAGCAAGAGGATTTATGGGTAAAAGTATCTTGCAATCTGACTGTCACATTCTTTTGTGTAGTTTATTTCCCGCCTAGCAGTAAGTGGGAAGTATTCAAGCAATTTTTTGACAGGATGCATTCTAATTTCGATGTATTTGGTCAAAAGAATGTCGTCATACTGGGAGATTTTAATTTACATTCCGCTCGTGAAGTTTCTATGGTTGAATCAGATTTAGACTATCTGTGCACGGCCTTTGGTCTCTCACAGTGTAATGACATTCTAAATTCCAATTCCAGAATCCTCGACTTTGTTCTGTGTAATGCCAATCTTGAGGTAAGACGCTCTGAATTTCCACTTGTACCCGAGGACAGTTTTCATCCGGCTATTGAATTTCAGTGCAGCCTGATGAGAAAACCTTTAAAAAGTAATAGAGTCCCGACCCTTGAATGTGACACTTCAAAGGGATGGAATTTCAACAAGGGAAATGTCATCAACTTGTATGAATCAATGAGCCGGATGAACTGGCAAAACCTCAGCACTTTCTGTACAGTAGATGAGGCGGTGCAATATTTTTACAGTTGTATTTATGACGTATTTGATTCTTGTTTTCCCAAAAAGTTTGCAGGCAGTGGTGGTCGCAAATATCCGAAATGGTTCTCGAGAGAAGTCATCTCGAATATAGAGATCAAACACGCCCATCATAAGCGTTGGAAAGCTGGAGGCCTTCAGGGTGAATACGATCTGTTTAGTTTTTACCGAGCGTTAGTTAGGCCGCAGGGAGCTGGTGGCGGAGTCTCCATTTTCATAAAAGATTCCTTAGAATACGATGTGATTAATAACACGTGCGACTCCGACAATAATTTTCTATGGCTTCATGTAAACAAGCTTAATCTAAAAATAGGCCTAGTGTATAAAAAACCAAATACTGTTTTCAAAGACTTCCTGGAGACCCTATCCTCCCATTTAGAATCATACAAAAGAGGTATTGTATTTGGAGACTTCAATATAAATCTGCTCGACCCAACCAATACACAAACTTGTAAATATACAAATACAATTAGATTGAACAATTACAATATTTTGAACAAAATAAACAAAAAACACGCCACACGCATCACAGAAAATACGAACACAATAATAGATCATATACTTACCGATACAAAACTATCATACTCACTAACGAACTGTGATAATTCTATATCAGATCATAATATACTACTACTTGATGTAATTCACACATATATTAAAAGTACATCCTTAAAATCATCCCAAAAATATACACATATTAATCTTGATAATCTAAAGAATGATGTCATCCAAAATCCTTTTAATCTTAATATGAATAATGACTCGGTATTAAATTATGATAATCTTGTAAACTACCTCACAAATAAAATTAATTCTAACAGCACCACTAAAATTAAAACAAAAAATATAAATAATCCAGACTGGATAACCAAAGACCTTATAAAATTGATCAACAAAAGAAATAAATTGCATCTAAAATTAAAAAGACAACCCAATAACACATTATTGAAAGCAGAATTCCTAAAAGTAAGAAATAACATTACTACAGAAAAACGAAACTTAAAACAAAGACACTACAGTGATCTTTTTAAAAAATGCGAAAATAACAGTAAAAAAACTTGGAAGTTAATGAATAACATTCTTAAAAATCAGTCTAATACTTCGAATAATTTTTGTACTAAATTAATAATTAATGATGAAATAATCACTAACAATGTAGAGATATGCGACCACTTTAACAATTTCTTTTGCAACATTGGCTTCTCCTTAGCTAATAATATACGTAACAATGTCGTACACAAACCGGCCAATGAAATAACATTAGTATACGATAGTATAGAATCTTTATATCTTCAACCAACAACAGAATTAGAAATAAGCAAAATATTAAAATCATTGAAATCAAATGCGAGTGCCGGTTACGATAAACTCAAATACAAAACAGTGCTAAGTCTCTCAACGCAATTGGTTCCTATATTATCAAAATTGATTAACCAATGTTTTAAAGAGGGAATTTTTCCAGACAGCTGTAAAATTGCCAAGGTGATACCAATTCACAAAGGTGGGTCCAAAACAAATACCTCAAACTACAGGCCCATCTCAATCTTACCAATCTTATCAAAAATTTTTGAACGTGTAATTTACGAAAGATTAAACAATTTCCTATTAAAAAAATCATTCTTTTATAAAAAACAGTATGGCTTTAGGAAAAAATCAAACACACTTGCGGCAATAAACGACTTAATCAGTAAACTTAGGAGTGGTATTGATGGTGGAAATTATATCTTATCTATACTAGTTGACCTTCAAAAAGCCTTTGATACGGTAAGCCATGATATACTTCTCAAGAAACTCGAGAAACTTGGTGTAGTTGGTCCTGCTCTTAACATATTCAAATCATATCTTAGCAATAGAAAGCAGTTCGTAAGCATTAACAATCAAAATAGTAAGCACCTTCCAATAAACTATGGAGTTCCGCAAGGATCCATACTAGGGCCACTACTGTTCCAAATCTATATCAATGATATTTCTCAATTAAAATTAAACGGTGAAATTTTCTTATATGCAGATGATACTGCAATATTCTACTGGGGTAAAGATCTAAACATACTTCTAGAAAATGCACAAAGTGATCTAGAAAGAATTTGCGGTTGGCTCCAATCAAATATCCTAACAATTAATATTAAAAAAACAGGATACATGATTTTAAGTTCAAACCGTAAAATAATTCCTCCACATGTACCATTAAAAATTGAAAATAACGATTTGCAAATCCTAAAACAGGAAAAATATCTTGGTCTGTGCATCGATAATCATTTAACTTTTAAACAACACATTCAAAATGTAAAAGATAAAATCACACCCTTAATTAGAGTTTTTAGCCGGTTATCATATCTATTACCAATTAGATTAAAAAAAAGTTTATACTATAGTCTCGTACACTCACACCTAAATTACCTGATTGAAATCTGGGGAAATGCGTATGAAACATACATCAATGAATTACAGGTAATTCAAAATAAGATAATCAAAAAACTATTTCACTACGAATCCAAAACATCCACAAAAAAATTATATTTGGAAACAAAACTGCTAACATTAAGAAAGCTATACGAGTACAATATATATGTCCTTATATACAAAATAAATAATAAACTCATACATACAAACACAGAATTCATTAAAACGTCCCAAGTACACAAACATTTTACACGACAACACGATAACATACGTTTAAACACCATTCATACTAACTACGGTAAACAATCAATTAGTTACGAGGGGGGCAATTTATATAATTGCCTTCCAGATGATATCAAAAACGAAAAAAGTGTGTGCAAATTCAAAAAAAAATTGTTCATGTTTATTCACAAAAAACAAAGTAGTGATAGTGAATAATATCGTATGGTAATATAATATCATGTTAGTATTGCAATCTAATTTAATCTAAGGTTATGAAATGTAAAAACTGTGTAATGTAAAAACTATGTAATATAATGTAAAAAGTACATAATTCAATATTCTAGTTAAGTAAGTGAAAATGTTATTTTCTTTTTTACTGGAATAAAAACTTATGAAAAAAAAAAAAAAAGGCGCGAGATTCGAGTGGCCTATCGAGCCTACGTGTCTACAATCGAGGAAAACATCACACATGATCCCAAGATGTTTTGGCACTACATAAAATCCCTTCGGAAGGATGGTGGTCTTGAAGACACCATGATGAAAGGTAATCAGGAATTTCGTGGCTTGGGTGTGGCTAACGCATTTGCTGATCACTTTCTATCGGTCTACAATAAAGACCCTCCACTACTAGACATTAATAATGCGGCCACATTTAATACCAGAGGAGCTACAAACGTCGATTTAGGTTTATTTACCGAATCTGACGTGATGAGTGCCGTAAGACTCATGAAGAACTCCCACTCTATCGGACCAGACTTCGTTCCCGTATTTTTTATTAAAGGGTGCGCCGAGTTCCTAAAAACACCACTATGTTTTATCTTTAACTTAGCTATTAGTACTTCTACTTTTCCTGAAGTATGGAAAACTTCCAACATATGTCCTATTTTTAAGAATGGTTCTAGAAAGTTAATCGAAAACTATCGTCCAGTTGCCATACTATCAGCTCCTGCTAAACTATTTGAAAAATTAATTTATAAACTCATTCTGCCTCAGATAGACGCATACATTATCCCAGAACAGCATGGTTTCAGGAAAGGAAGATCTACTGAAACCAATCTGATGGTTTTCACCGACTATGTTGCTAGGTCCCTAGACAGTGGATACCAAGTAGACTGTTCGTATCACGACTTCTCCAAAGCCTTTGATACTGTGAATCATGATATCTTACTCATGAAACTTGCCCAAATAGGTTTTTCCCTTCGGATGTAAAAGTTTTTCATAAGTTACCTCAAGAACAGGAAGCAATTTGTCACCCACGGAATCTTCCAATCTGCTGTGTTTCTTGTTTTTTCAGGGGTTCCGCAAGGATCGATCTTAGGGCCTCTTCTCTTTTCTATTTTCATTAATGACATTGCTGGAGTCATTCGTTTTTCTCGCTTTCTGTTGTTCGCTGACGATCTAAAATTATTTCTTCTAATAAGAAATATTGAGGACTGCCTGCGCCTACAAGCTGATGTTGATAACATTTCAGAATGGAGTCAACAAAACCAGCTTCATTTCAATGTCTCGAAATGCGTTGTTCTGACTTTTACCAGAGCATTTAGTCTCACCTACCACAGGTACACTATGCTCGGTCATAATCTCAACCGAGTTTCGAATATAAAGGATCTTGGGATTATGTATGAAAATAAGCTGACATTTCGTCCTCATATCGAAGGGGTTTGCCAGTCGGCCTTAAAAATGTTAGGGTTTGTTCTCCGAACCGTCAGAGTTTTTCGGGATACCCGTGCTCTGAGGATTTTATACTTCTCCCTAGTCCGCAGTAGGCTGGAGAGTGGTTCGCTTATCTGGAATCCTCATGAGGTGGGGTGCTCCCTCATGTTGGAGAGGGTTCAAAAAAAGTTTCTAAGATTTCTCTACATGAGGGAGTACGGCCACTATCCATGGCTCTACCCGACGAACTTTCTTCTGGGCATGTTGGGACTCCACTCCCTGCAGCTCAGAAGGGAGGGGTACGCTGCTACCCACTTATTCAGACTGCTGCGTGGCTATATTGAAAATTCAGCCATTCTGGAGCGCGTGAGTCTCTATGTTCCGGATGACTATCTTAGACAACGCCAGCATAGATTATTCTATCTTCCTGCCTGTAGAACTAACCTGCCAATGGTTCTCCCGGTAGGAAGGAGTATATTGCTCCTGAACCAAATCTCCTCCGAGATTGATATGTTTGGCGTCAGTGAGGAGAGGTTCAAAAATGAAATTCTTTTGATTCTTGAAAGAGTCTCTCCTCATTGACGAGATCTTTCACCACTGCCTGAAATTCGTTTTGAAATTGATTTATTTCTTGATGTTTCTTTTTTATGTATAAATATTTATAAATTTTTTTTTTTTTTGTATACTATTTATATGTACAACGTAATTTCTTATACGTATTAAAACTAAATTTGTAATGTATAAGAAATTAATAAAAACAGATTATTATTATTATTATTATTATCATAATATGAATTAGCATATTAAAATTGTGTTTATTTACTTATTATGTATCTGAACCTTTTTCTCAATTAACTAGTAAAAGTTATTAAATATTTATGAAAAAGAAGTACGAATAATATCAAATACATCTACCTACATGGTTAAAGTCTGAAAAATGTTGACACTAAGACCCGATGTCTCCTACAGGAGATATACAACTTTGGCCATTTTTCATGGACATGAATGACCAAACATTGAAAATCTATCAATTCGGTGTTATAGAATAAACATTATTAACTATTTAAAGCTTTTTGTTTAAATACTTCTAATAATCATAGTGCTAGTGATAGTATGATACGATTATTCTTTATATATATTTGAATAAACCTCGTAGTATTATGGCTAACAGAATTATTGTTATTTTATTTTAATTAGGCACGGCAAGTCATTTAAGCAACGATCCTAATCAAATATACTTATAACATCTATACTTATTATATGGTCGCCATTGAGCAGGAGCGATAGCTTCTGTACTCTGTACAGTCCTTGAGGTGGTATTTTTAGAAAAACCGTGCTATAGAAATTTTACAATAATTATTAATAATATTGTTGTGCGTAGGTATATTAGACGTACCTACCATACCCTTAGTTGCTATAATAGTACTATATTGATATAATTTATATAATTAACATTATTGTCAACAAAGGACGCTTGGATTGATTTCCAATTTGATAATAAAGGAACACTTACATTAACATTAGCAGTATAAAACATTTTTTAAAATATCATTTTTAATTCTTACCCAAATATCTTCATTGTTAGATGGTTCATCATATATTATATTTGATAGGCTAACACGTGTTTCTTGATAGCTATTAAAACTCCTCCTCTGTGTTTCTTTCTTTATTTATTTATTTATTTACTATAGATATATACAAAAGAAAGTACAAATTACATATATTAGGAAGCTTTGCTTGTCCAACTAGGAAAGTTTACCGTTCCAGGACAGACAAATTTACAAGTTTAGTTCATATTATACATTATATAATTAGATAATAAAAAAAAAACAGAAAAAGAACCTAGTAGCATATAGTATATTCGGATTTGCCGAATTAACCTGGTAACATATTATTATATATTCAGATTTACAGTGTATGAGATAAGTAGGAAGTTAGTAGTATTGAAAAGTGTAGACCAGGTAGGTACCTAGTGTAGACCAAGTTATCAGGTGATAACAAGATGGAGGAATTACAATAAAATTTACAATATAAAGAGACTAAGTTATGTGTTTAGAAGTGTGAACTTATAATACATAGTACACTTCTAAGAGAAACTACATTAAGATTTACAAATTTAGATATAATTTATGTATGTTATATTTATATATTAATGCTCATAGGTATATATTAATATATTATTTTTTTAATTTATAAACTAACGTTTAGACAAGATTTTTATGCATAGCACAAAGGGTAACAATTATTACAAGCAATAATTGTCAGCCTGAGACACTCATTTACATTGAAAAATCTTCCGAGAAAAGATACTTGCCGCCACCGGGACTTGAACCCGTGTCCTTCCGATTGCCGGTCGAATGCTCTGACCACTGAGCTATGGCGGCTTATCAAATACCCGCCAAATAATTCAATATATACTAGTGTTTCATTCAACAATTACTGCTTGTTATATTTTTTCCACCTGAAAACAACCAATTTTATTTTTGCGAGGAAGACATTGTTAGTGTTAAATCCCTCGCTAGGTGGCGTCGAGACAAATTATGTCTGCATTTATTGGGGAAATACTTAAACTTGTTAAATATTAATTATTATTTTTTTAATTTATAAACTAACGTTTAGACAATACGTTTTAATGCATAGCACAAAGGGTAACAATTATTACAAGCAATAATTGTCAGCCTGAGACACTCATTTACATTGAAAAATCTTCCGAGAAAAGATACTTGCCGCCAACGGGACTTGAACCCGTGTCCTTCCGATTGCCGGTCGAATGCTCTGACCACTGATTATTTGGCGGGTATTTGATAAGCCGCCATAGCTCAGTGGTCAGAGCATTCGACCGGCAATCGGAAGGACACGGGTTCAAGTCCCGTTGGCGGCAAGTATCTTTTCTCGGAAGATTTTTCAATGTAAATGAGTGTCTCAGGCTGACAATTATTGCTTGTAATAATATATTAATACTCAGTTGGCATTTGTTTTTCGAAAACTCACTATGGAAATTTTGGCCTTTAGAAACAGGCGAAAATCGACCACTCTGCCTATCCAGTTTCCTCGACCGCAGAGATCAATTTGGCCGGACAGGGGGTGTAGACCGCGATCTCATACAAACCGTCGTTCCAAAAAAACGAGTTATGATGATGCGATAATCGACCCTTCTCCCCCGCGATCCGTAAGACCTCACGGCGTATTGTCGCTTAAAAAAAAGTCGCTTACGCCCTTTCACATAAAAAATTCAGTGCACGTTTCAGTACTTTGACTTTGCGGAAAAAATTAAGCGTTTTTTGGCCTACAAAATTTAAAGAAAAAAACTGGCGGCGAAAACCAGAACTCTATTAAAATCACTCAATTCGATTCGGTTACACTTCCCGCCGGCAGGTTCGCATTAAAACACAAAAGATGTCTTTTTTCCATTACTTTCAATGCAAATGAAAATGAAACGACTGAGCTAGGAACAAAAAAAAACATTTTTCGGGAATCCCCGACCAACCAAGCCATAGAGCAAAATAACAGTCAGTGTTAACGTGTAAAATATTTTTTACGGCAATTTTGCACTTTCGTAAGTTTTTCTCCACGAACGAGTGTCACCCCCTCCTCGGGTGGCACCCGGGGCGGTTCGCCCCCCCCCGCCCCCCCTCGCTTCGCTACTGCCTACACAACAAATTAGGTTTTAATGCAATAAATACTAAGGTAAGGTTGTTTCGATGATACTGAATAATTGAACTTTTTTTTTAAGTTAATTTTCACGTTCATTCAACTCAAATTCTGTTGTTTTATCGTTACAGACCAGTTACATCACAAAACTGAAATAATTACAGAACCCCAACGGAACTTTCTAGAACTGAAAATTAACTAGGAAAATTTGAAGAATTATTGTCAATTTTTTTTTTGTAAACAACACAGCATTTTTATTTTATTTATTTATAAATGTGTTGATTATTTATGAATGAAGCATGGTTTTATTTGGACATTGTTAAATAGTAAAATAAATATTTATGTATATTACGCGTGTTCTAGGTAGGTACTAAGGGGGCATTTAAGTATTACGTAACGCAATTTTTGAAGACTTTGGACCCCCCCCTCCCCCCCCTGTAACGGACCGTAACATTTTCCTATACCCCCCCCCCCCCCAAAACGTTACGTAACACCCAAGTGACAATTTTAACCTGAAAGTCACAATTAAGTTGCGCAACGTACTGAAATGTCACTTAAATACCTTTTTCTTGATTTAATCTCGTTTGCGGAAATAAATAAATAAAACTAGCGATACATCCGTGTATTGTTCATTTTATTTATTCAAATTGTTATTTATAAAAAAAATTGGAAATTATTATAATTTTTATCGGCCTTGTATTCTTTCCGGATTTCCACAATTAAACACTGACCTATTATATACCTACATGGTTCTACAACACGTACTTTTTTTTACATTAGCTGCACTGAGGAGGCCCTAAGAAAGTAATTTTCCTATTGTTTCCCTGTGGAGTAAGGTTTTATTCAACTATGATTCACAAGCTGACTCATAGTGGAATAAAACCTTTTTCATGTTCCGAATGCAGTTTTACAAGTTCTCAAAGGGGAAGATTTAAAAATCCACAGTATGATTCATAAAAGTGAAAAACCTTTTTCATGTCCTGACTGCAACTATTCGTGTCTTCAAAATGGATATCTAAGAAGTCACTTGCTGACTCATAGTGGAGAAAATCCTTTTTCGTGTTCCGACTGCAACTATTTATGTACTACGAAGAGAAATCTAAAAATCACATGTTTACCCACAGCGGAGAAAGACCTTTTTCATGTCCTTACTGCAACTATTCCTCTTCTCGAAAAAATTAACTAAAACGGCACATGCTAACTCACTGTGACGAAAAACCTTTTTCTTGTCCCGACTTCGACTATTCATGTGCTACGCAACGGTATCCAAAAATTTACACGCTTACCCACACCGTACAAAAACCTTTTTAATGTCCCGTCTGCAATTATTCATGTTGTCCAAAGAACTTCTTAGAAATCATTTGCTTACTTCAAGTGACATGAAACCTTTTACAAGTTTCCACTGTGACTATTCACGTTCTACAAAGAGGAGCCAAAAATCACATGTTTACGCACAGCAGACAAAAACATTTTCCTGTCCGGAATGAAGTTATACAAGATCTCAAAGGGACAGTTTAAAAATCCACCGTATGATTCACAGAAGAGAAAAACCTTTTTTATGTCCTGACTGCAACTATGCCTGTTCTGAAAAGGGATATTTAAGAAGTCACTGGCTGAGTCGACTCCTGGTGGAGAAAAACCTTTTTCATGTTCTGACTGCAACTATTCAAGTACTACGAAGAGAAATCGAAAAATCACATGTTTAACCACAGTGGTGAAAAACTCATTTCATGTCCTGACTGCAACTATTCTTCTTCTCGAAAAAAAATAACTGAAACGGTACATGCTATCTCACACTGAGAAAAAACCTTTTTCATGTCCCGAGTGCAGTTATTTATGTTGTACAAATGTACTTCTTAGAAATCATTTGCTGACTTACGGTGATATAAAAGAGGGCGAAACAGCTGTAACTCATAATAATAATTACGAAGCAGAAGCAGAACTTGTTTAAAATAAACTGTTTTTATACATTGGATAATAATATTATTAAATATATAAAATAAATAAAAAAATAAAATGGAGTTCAACAAAATAAACTAAATAACCATAAATAAATAGATATAAAACCTCTTTCATGTTTCTACTGCGACTATTCATGAACTAAAAAGAGACACCAAAAAATCACATGTTTACTTTTTTACATTAACTCCACACAGGAGGCCCTGAGGAAAATAACTTCCCACAGGGCCCATGTCATCTTTGAAGATGCTTTGTGGAGAGTCTTTTTGAGGAAAGGAAGGAGTGAATACGGGTCTTGAAGAGACCCATGTTGTAGGAGGAAGGAAACACAGAGGCCGGCAAATCGTTCCACAGCCGAGCCGTTGAACTCAAGAACGAGTCATAGTAACGACCCGTTCTCATGTGACAAATGTCAACCGTGTACAAATATTGGGCGCGTGTTTGGCGTGTTTCCCGACTATGCACCGGTGCCGAGAGGATCAATGACGCTAGTTCTTCGGAGCATCTTCCATTGTAATACCGGTAGAACAAGGACAGCATTCCCACCTGACGCCTGTGCTCTAAAGATTGCAGTCCGTCTGTTAATATGGGAGAATCTATTAAATGGACCGCCCGTTTCTGTACAGAGTCAAGGGTTTTTTTTTTAGGTGTTTTGGAGCTCCAGACCAGAGGTGGCTGCCAAATTCAACCGTGGGGCGCACTTGCGATTTGTAAAGGGTTAGCAGTTGTGTACTACGTACAGCAGACAAAACCATCTTCTTGTCCCGAATACAGTTATTCAAGTTCTCGAAAGGAGATTTAAAAATGCACACCGCGATTCACAGTGGAAAAAAACCTTTTTCATGTTCTGATTGTGACTAGGCATGTACTACGAAAAATATCTGTATGTATTATTATTATTTTTAAGCAATAAACTTATAGCGTTTGCTGCTAGCGGCGTGTCTGTTTACGCAATTTAGTATGGTCTTGTTGGCTGCCTTGTACACTGAAAAGGGCACGCATGCTTCGGACGATCCTTTGAGAGTTTTCGGCCGCTGAGTTGACGAGAAACCGCGGTTTGGTTAGTTGTGATTGTGGAACGGGCTGTCATTGTTGCTGGACTCAACGTACATCGGAATGTGAGATTAAAATAAGTAATTATAATCAAATCTAGATATTTAGCTATTTTAGAGATTACTGATGTATAAATATGTATCGTTAATTCAATACAGGCGCCCTTCAGTATAATCTTTCAATTTTATAACATGTTATCTTTATTATTGACACGTGTAGAGAGTTCGCCATCATTTACAGCCGGAACGATTGTTTCGTATTCGGCCACCCCCTGATCCTTTTAGAGTCTCATGTTTAGTTAGAATGTTACACAAGGGCAGGGTTTATATATCTAAAATAAATCATTCATTGTTATCTTACATGAAATTTTCATTACATACCTACCCACTTGCCTTGCTTGCTTTGATCTAAAGATTAGCATACTAATCACATGGATGGATATGTGTATTCTTTGGGTGATTACTCATATTTAGTATGGCCGATGTGGAGGAGGATGTTCAATCTTGGTGGGTATTAATATAGGTCAACCAATTCGGTCAACATTTTGAAAAAAACCTGCGCTTCTAGCTAGCGCCATATACTAGTCAATAGCGAGAATTGGGGCTCCCGCGCGAACTAATTCTGACAGTTGTGATATCAGCTGTTGATAGGCCGAAATCTTGAGCCAGTTTACTTTAAGATAGTAAATTTCCCAGCTAGAAGCTTGTACAATCTCTCAATGTAACCGGGGCTTAAATAAAAGGCGCTACCATAGACAATATAATTCTATTTCTGAGCTTACTCACTTTACCAAGATAATTATTTTAATAACAAATTGTTTGATTTGTCAAAATCTCAATGTCAAATGTCAATCTCTCGCGACCATGGTTTGTATAAAATACGTTTAACCACTAGAGCGCTTTTTGCCACAATACAGCATTATTTAAAATACCTCGGATTGCTTTGCTGACAATTTTGGCAAATTTTTTGGTAATTAAGTGGAAGTTTAGGTACAGTTTTTTAATATTTTTTTAATAAATCCTACGAATATGTGAGGGGCCGTTCGAGTATTATGTAACGCACTTGGGGGGGGGAGGGGGGGTCTTGTGAAACGTTACGATGCGTTACTGGGGGGGGGGGGTTTAAACAACGCGTTACGTAACATATAATAAAAAACTAGGGAATTAAAATCTTAATTAATTCCTCGACTGTATTGTGCGTCATTTTTATTTTATTTTCGTTGTCAGAAGTCATTAGTTTTCTAAACACGAAATACACAAAAACACAAATTTCTGTAGTCAGTGTTGTTAAAGTGAGTTTGAAGGTACTATAATGTCCTGAAAAGTGGGAGATTTACATCATCATCTATTATTGGCCTATACAGGTTCTCATAATGAATTGTCAGCGCAGCGCAACCAAAAAAATGACAATGTAATTTGGAAAATAGCAGAAGAAAAAATTTAAAAAAAAAAGTGAAAACTTTATGGAACATAACATATGAATGATGTTATACGAGAGTTTTTAGTTACAACAATGCTTTTAAGTTATTACACACAGGTTAGTTTACTGCTTAAAAATAATAATATTACATAGAGATATTTTTCGTAGTACATGCCTAGTCACACTCAGAACATGAGAAAGGTTTTTTCCACTGTGAATCGCGCTGTGTACTTTTAAATCTCCTTTCGAGAACTTGAATAACCGCATTCGGGACAAGAAGATTGTCTGATGTTGTCTTGATTGTCTAATAAACATGTGATTTTTTGGTGCCTCTTTTTAGTACATGAATAGTCGCAATAGAAACATGTAAGAGGTTTTATATCTATTTATTTATGGTTTTTAAGTTTATTTAATATTTTATAATATTATTATCCAATGAATAAAAACTGTTTATTATTTACAAGTTCTGCTTCGTAATTATTATTATGAGTTACAGCTGTTTCGCCCTCTTTAATATCACCGTAATTCAGCAAATGATTTCTAAGAAGTTCATTTGTACAACATCAATAACTGCAGTCGGGACATGCAAAAGGTTTTTCATCAGTGTGAGATAGCATGTGCCGTTTCAGTTTTTTTTTTTCGAGAAGAAGAATAGTTGCAGTCAGGACATGAAATGGGTTTTTCTTCACTGTGATTAAACATGTGATTTTTAGATTTCTCTTCGTAGTACTTGAATAGTTGCAGTCGGAACATGAAAAAGGTTTTTCTCCACCAGGAGTCGACTCAGCAAGTGACTTCTCAAATATCCCTTCTTCTTAAATATTTCAGAACACGCATAGTTGCAGTCAGGACATAAAAAATGTTTTTCTCTTCTGTGATCATACGGTGGATTTTCAAACTGTTCTTTTGAGATCTTGTATAACTTCATTCCGGACAAGAAAATGTTTTTGTCTGCTGTGCGTAAACATTTAATTTTTGGCGCCTCTTTGTAGAACATGAATATTCACAGTGGAAACTTGTAAAAGGTTTTATATCACTTGAAGTAAGCAAATGATTTCTAAGAAGTTCCTTTGTACAACATGAATAATTGCAGTCGGGACATGAAAAAGGTTTTTGTCCGGTGTGGGTAAGCATTTAAATTTTTGGATACCGTTGCGTAGCACATGAATAGTCGCAGTCGGGACAAGAAAATGGTTTTTCGTCACAGTGAGTTAGCAAGTGCCGTTTAAGTTACTTTTTTCGAGAAGAGGAATAGTTGCAGTCAGGACATGAAAAAGGTCTTTCTCCGCTGTGGGAAAAATTGTGATTTTAGATTTCTCATCGTAGTACATGAATAGTTGCAGTCGGAACACGAAAAAGGTTTTTCTAAACTATGAGTCAGCAAGTGACTTCTTAGATATCCATTTTGAGGACACGAATAGTTACAATCAGGACATGAAAAGGTCTTTCTCCGCTGTGGGTAAACATGTGATTTTTAGATTTCTCTTCGTAATACGTGTATAGTTGCAGTCGGAACACGAAAAAGGTTATTCTCCACTATGAGTCAGCAAGTGACTTCTTAGATATCCATTTTGAAGACCCGAATAGTTGCAGTCAGGACATGAAAAAGGTTTTTCACTTCTGTGAATCATACTGTGGATTTTTAAATCTTTCCCTTTGAGAACTTGTATAACTGCATTCGGAACATGAAAAAGGTTTTATTCCACTATGAGTCAGCTTGTGAATCATAGTGGAATAAATAGGACAGTGTTAAATAGTGAAAATCCGGAAAGAACGCCGATAAAAATTATAAAAATTTTCTTTTTTTTTTATAAATAACAATTTCAATAAATAAAATGTACAATACACGGATGTATCGCTAGTTTTATGTATTTGTTTCCGCAAACGCGATTAAATCAAGAAAAAGGGTATGTAAGTGACATTTTAGTACGTTGCGCAACTTAATTGTGACTTTCAGGTAAAAATTGTCACTTGGGTGTTACGTAACGTTTTGGGGGGGGGGGGGTACAGGAAAATGTTACGGTGCGTTACAGGGGGGGGAGGGGGGGTCCAAAATCTTCAAAAATTTCGTTACGTAATACTTGAACGCCCCCTGGTAAACGAAAAAAGATGGACGAATTTATTGGCTGTACAGAACTACAATCAGTTTTTATAACTCCATATTAAAATTCGGAGGTATGTTTTTTTTAATGTGGGCGTAAAATGTATAAAACTATTTTTAAAAAAATGTAGAGAAATCTGAGAAAAAAGTTTTAAAATGCGCTGCCGTTCCAGTGGTTAACAAGATTACCTCGTTCGGACTTTTCACGAAAAAAAAACTCTTGGGGCATTTTCGATATTTCGAACGTGTGACATAGCTTTAAGTTAACCACCGCTACTTGAATTGCAGTTATTTCAAATCTTCCAGTGCCAATCAACCTTGTTAAACGCATTTTCCACGAACCTTGCTACAAGCTTATATAATAATAATAACGTTATATTTGTATAGCGCAGTTTTTTGTCATTTCACTTCAAGTGCGCTTAATAAAGGGTTTTGTTAAAATAAGCTTTTATTTTATAATTTTAACTTTATGAGTAAAACCTCAAATTGTAATATTTAATTATATTAAAACAATACAAGCGAAACTCAATCGAAAATATGGAAACAGAAAAATTAGAAAAAGATAGACACCTCTGGGACTCGAAACCAGGATCCCTCGCTTTCCGGACAAAAGCGGTAACCACTGCGCCAAGGTGTCGATGACGATTGAGTTTCGCTAATATTGTCTTCATTTGGTTGAATTATCGATTGTTCATTCTTTTTATTTATTTATATATGCATATATATATATATTACAAAACATTATTTGTAGGTTTTACATATTTCTACTCTGTTTCAACCCAAGTCGATAGTTATTATCTTGACAGATTTATAACACGTCAATCTTACTTGTATTCCACCATCTTTTTCTAATGTCACCAAACTTCTATATGCACTTAACTATGTATTTATATATTGAATTGAACATTAATTAATTATGAATTCTTAAATTAATCACGTTTCACATGAATCTACATCACCTACGGAATGCCGGCTGTTTACTTTAGATTACTTGAAGAAATTTTTCGTTGATACGTTTTATATTTCATACGCATATACCCAAAATGATAGTATTATAAAAGTAATACTCCCGCTTTCATAATAATATACATACAATATTACTACCTACTGTTACTTGATGTATATTAATAATAGTAATTCTGTCTATATTTCATGCATACTTACATCGATACTAATACTGTTGTTGATACCTACTTACAATAATTATGCTACTAGTAGCGAGTATATTTCATGACCTTTATTTACAATTTTAACGATATTGTGTACCTATATCTCATTGAATACCTATATCTCATGTACCTATGCTCAAAATACAGTGATATTATTATTACTGTATATTCTTCATGTATATTTTATGTTTTTCGTGTATATCATGTTAATAATACTATAATATTATATATTTTTCATGTATATATCTATCTGCAATGCTACTAATAGATATTGTTTATATTTCAAGAATGCCTACTAACTATAATCCTGATACTGTTGATACGGTCTCTACTTTATTTTATTCGTATACTTACAAGCTACAAGCAAGCTGTTCATATTATTTCCTGTATTTAAAACCATATTTTAAGATCATTTCGCACGATATGCATTTTCTTTTAATTTTAACTTACCGTTGTATAATGTTATTATTTTTATTTCTTATTTCGTTTATACCTAGTTATCTTATAAATTTTGCTAAAATAGTCTGTTTTGTTTTCAATATGGATTTTAGTATATTTAGTATAAGCAATGTATATATTACCCAATATAGAAGATACACTCCTACACTCTCCTTACCCATCTTTATCTTATCATACACTCCTACACTCTCCTCACCCATCTTTATCTTACTATTCCCCCTCCCCTTGTACTTGATGCTCACTTTTGTACATTATTCTATCAATATAATGTCGTACATGTCATTCATAATAAACAACTCTTCAATTATACTAATATATTATAACCAAATTGTACCAAACTATTACTTATCTAAATTACAATGTTAAATATTATATACCAAAACTGTAGAGGACTACGAACTAAAACTGAGATTCTTCATGATAATATTCTTTTGAATGACGATTGCTTCATTTTCGGTATATCTGAGTCATGGCTAATTGATTCTATTTTAGATTCGGAACTGGCACCAACAGAATTTTACAGTATTTTTAGACGAGATAGGTCAAGTAACATTACAATAAATGGCATTAATACCCAATCAGATTCTCGTCGCGGCGGTGGAGTCATGATCATAACTCATAACAATCTTAACGCATATCCTCGCGAAGACTTGGTCTGTAATGCTGAATGCATCTGGGTAACTATTCCCCCCTCTAACTATACTTCCAAACGCACCATCCATGTTTCTTGTCTGTATTTACCACAGGGACATGGATATGAAAATGCTCTTAGTTCATTCCTTTGTTTGCTTGCTAACGTTAAAGACCAAAACCCAGATGATATTATACTCGTAATTGGAGACTTTAATATGCCCACCATAACATGGAAACCACAAGATAAAAATTCACACTTAATACCTGAAAATTGAAATTCAATTAGTTCCTCACTTACTGACACAATCTATTACTGCGAATTGAACCAATACAATTAGATTAAAAATGCCAAAAAACGTATACTAGATTTAGTTATCTGTAATGAGGAATGCCTTGTATCTCAAGCATACAACCCTCTTGTCGGAGAGGATTTCCACCATCCATGGCTCAAAATCACACTACAATTAGACACACTTCCAACAATTAATGCTCCACCAAAAGAAATTAATCGGTATGATAAAGCTGATTATGATTTAATTAACCCACACCTGTCTAAAACAGACTGGTCTTTTACTCACGATAATGCTGACGTTGACGAAGCAATTTATACTTTTTATGACATTTTAAATAACACCATTAACCAGTTTGTCCTTAAACGTTTCATCAAAAAGAAAAAATTTCCCAACTGGTACTCACCTTCCCTAATCAAAATCATCAAGAAAAACAAAGACTACACAAAAAATGGAAATCAAATAATAATCCAGTAGATTACATAGAGTTTTCTATCAAACGCATACAACAAAAACACTTACAGAAACATTGTTACACCCAATATATAAGTTCAGTTGAGTCTAGTATTCCAACTAATAATAAAAGTCTCTGGAATTACGCTAAAAACAAAAATAGGAAAAATGGCATACCACAAATCATGAACCTTAAAGACGAGTCAGGCACCGGTGCTCATCAAGTGTGCCAACTGTTCTGTAAACACTTCCAATCTACTTACGTAAGCGATGAGGGCACGGATGATCCCAATAATATAGATAATTCTACCTGCGTTAATAATGATAACCCGATCGGGAAAGTACAAATAAACAACTCATTGGTCAATAAATACTTGAATAAATTGGATGTTACTAAGGGTGCGGGCAGTGATGGTATCTCGCCATATTTTATCTCAAAATGTGCCAAAAATCTTGCATATCCTTTAACTAACTTATTTAACATGTCCTTAAAAAAAAGGAATATTTCCCACAAAATTCAAAGAAGCCATTATAATCCCCATCCATAAAACAGGTTCAAAAAGTAACATTGTAAATTATCGCCCAATCTCAATACTTACAGTATTTAGTAAACTCTTTGAGCGTATTGTGTACGATAAAATTTATATAACTATTGTCCGCAGCGTACAAAATCAACAACATGGTTTTTTACAAAAAAGGTCAGTACTAACAAACTTAGTCAACTTTACTGAATGCTTAACAAGCAATATGGATAACGGACACCAAGTAGATGTTATCTACACAGATTACTCGAAAGCTTTCGATAAGGTTAACCACTCTATCCTCATTAAAAAATTACACCAATTAGGAATCCATGGCGACTTACTTAGGTGGCTAACTTCATATCTGCATAGAAGACAACAGTGCGTATCAGTTGAGGGAACTAAGTCTAGCTTTTTACTGTGCCTTCTGGCGTACCGCAAGGTTCTCACTTGGGACCATTATTGTTTAATGTGTATATATTTGATATTTTTAAATGTTTTTTACATGCTAACTACCTAGCATATGCAGATGACAAAAAATATACTTAGTAATCAAGTCTATCAATGACTGCATAAAACTTCAAGAAGACCTAAATCGACTTTTTGCAAACTGTAAATTAAACAAATTAGTCCTAAACATTTCTAAATGCAACAAATTATCTTTTACGCGTAACAAAAATAAAATTTATTTTAATTATAACTTTCGTGATACACAAATCCATGAAATAGAACCAATCCGTGACCTTGGGGTAGTACTGGATGTAAAACTAAATTTTATCAAACACATTAACGAAGTAATCAACAAAGCCAATAAAATGTTGGGATTTATAATTCGCATATCTAAACCTTTTCGCAATATTAAAACTCTGTATTCCCTTTACACCACGTATATCCGCCCCCACTTAGAATACTGCACACTAATTTGGGCACCGTTCTACCAATGCCACATTGACAGAATCGAAAGTGTACAAAATAAATTTTTTAAACACATAAATTATAAATTCAAATTACTCTTTGCAAATAATACCGAATCCTTAAAATTTCACAACTTTACTCCACTTCAAACACGAAGATTAATATCTGATCAAATATTTTTATACAAAATTCTGAATAACGGCCTGGACTCTCCTGAACTCGTAAATTATTTAAGAATTCACATACCTACAAGGCCAACCAGACTAAACCATTTTTTTCATTTGCCAGCGTGCAGAACCAACCTTAGAAAAAATTCTCCAATCCCCCGTATATGCGCGCAATATAACACGCAATTTAACAATATCGATATTCTTAATAATACTCTTGCGAAATACCGAAACGAAGTCAAACGTACGACCACAAATGTTAATTAAATTAATGCACAACTATAGAAAAGGTACAGCATGAGCATCTCCTGTCCCCATCCCACCTTCCTCTGCCTCTTGCCCTTTCCTACTCCTTCTTCCTTCTAATATACTTATATATTTTTTTTGTTGTTGTTATTTTCATTTTCATTTAATGGTTATTACCAATTACAATTGTATATTATATCATAATAACCAATATTAGCATAAGAAACTGTTTTGGCTTACCTCATGTTTAACCTCTTGTATAACTCATCCTGTATATAAATTGCTGTTTGTTTCTTACAATAAATAAATAAATTAATATATGATAAATACTTAGTTCATAATATTCTTAACAAAGGAATGGTTTCGTTCAAGATATCACAGGAATTTGCTTCTGTCAAGAAAACTTTTGAGAACATTAAGAATTGTATTCTGTACGAAGTGATGGTTTCTTTGTGTCTTTGAAAGAATCGCAAAGATGTGATTTTTTCAAGGTCATTTTGGAGAACATTAATAATTGCATTCGGAGTGAATGAGTGGTTTCTTCAAACGTCGATGACACGTGGCGAGTTTACAAGCTATAGGGAAATTCACTATCTGTTAGTAAACTCGCCCAGTGTCATCGTGTTACTTGCTAACTAGCAGCGACTAGCAGATTTTTGACAATCTACGAAAAAAAGTTGAAAGGTCGTCATCTTTACTCGCCTACACGCTTGCTCCGCTTGCTCGTGATTGGTTTATTTATGTTTCCAATATGGCTTCCGATAAACAGCTAATTTCGACTGTCAAACATCTGAAGAATTAGTTCATGCAGGCGTCGTTATTCTTGTTACTGGCGCTAGCAGCGGCTTCAGTTTTCTACGCTTCTGAACGAGTGGACAGTTGTGTGTGTCATCATGACAATCTCACTCACCGATTTACCCGCTTTTAAACTTAGTAGATAGTAGCTTGTAAACTCGCCGTGTGTCATCGA
Organism: Limnephilus rhombicus; assembly: GCA_929108145.2. Classification (NCBI taxonomy): domain Eukaryota; kingdom Metazoa; phylum Arthropoda; class Insecta; order Trichoptera; family Limnephilidae; genus Limnephilus; species Limnephilus rhombicus. Next base: position 45,157,585 of record OV815290.1, read on the forward strand.
GCCTTTAGTAAAATCACAAGTAGGAGAATCTTTCCAGGCCATTTTAGAGAACATTTACAATTGTATAAATAGAATTTACACATTTATAAACCAATATTTGACATCTGAATTCCCGGTGTATTTATGACTATTTAATTTTAATAAAGTACTACATTTTTTAGAATTTCTTAAATAGTAGATATTACACAATTATAAACCAAATATATGACAAATGATTTTTTTCAAGCTTGTTTTGGAGAACATTTATTAATTTAGTTGTTTATTTATTTATTTTATTTAACGCCCTTTCACATAAATAATAAAGGCAGTACATCCATCTTTAACATGAGAAAACTAATAACTTAGATAAACTTACGATGGAAATAAAAAGTATGTAAATTAATTTAAAATATGAGCAACAAAAATTTAATACAGTGAGATATAAAATATAATATAATATAAATATTAAAAAATACGTACATAATATCAAAATACAACCAACAAAAATTTAAAAGTAAATGATCAAAGGTTTGCAAAATTGCAACATTAACCATGTCTTTAAAAGTATGTTTCGCTGTGTCAAGCCGATGTATCGATGGTACCTACCTCCTGTACCTCTCTCTCAAGTTGCAGGAGTTCGAAACTATCTAATTTCGAAATTAAATATTTCAGGTAAAAACGTTAACTCATTTTTTTTTCATTGAAATTACAAAGGCATTACATTTAATTACATTCATAATTGCATTTGGAATAAATGAATTGTTTCTTTCGGGAGATCACAATTATGAGATTCTTTCCTGGTTATTTTGGAAAAAATTTGCAATTGCATAATTAGAATTTACACATTAATGCACCAATATTTGACAAATGAATTTCCAATAAATATACTATTAATTTTAGAGTTTCCTAAGTAAATAGAAATTAACCATTTAAAAACCCGAATATATGAATATGAATTTGGAATGTATGTAGGTATTAATATAGAAATTTTTAAAAACATATTGATATACCCCGATACAGGCGAACCCTAGTGGGGTTAATAATTACACGCTAAAAATAAATGTACATAAATTGTAAAGAAGCAATAAATAAATAAATACCTTTAGGTATTTTAATGTCAAAAATTCACGGAACTAACAAATGTGCACCATCTACAATAAGGTCGCCAGCATGGGAGTAGGCGGTAAACACAAAGAGCTTAGTCAGTCAAGGTACCGGAAATAGTCATATAGTTTTAGAAAGCAACGAAGGATGAGCTAAAATCATTTTTACGAACGTAGGATAATATAATAATAACATTTGTACCTAGCGGCGAACACAGAGCGGCGAAAGCAAAGCTGGACCGCAATAAAAATTGGAAAGCCAGGATATTTTCGGCAAGGATAAAATAAAACCCAATATCGCCGCGTCGGGCGAAGGCAATAAACCTTTTCCTTTGGCTCACGAAGCCGCGGCGGCCGATGGGAATGTTTCAAGGCTGACTTAGGTTCAATCCTTGAGGCGACGGGAGAATCCTCAACACGAAGGCAGTCACCATTTGCCCGGCCTAGGGGTTGGTACTCCACTTCGCCAACGGAGTGTCCCGACCAGGGATAAAAAATTAATAGTGTTTTTTGCAACCCGGCCAGGGCTCTGCAACGCTCTCCAAACTACACGCGACCGCGCGCAATTTCCCGACCAGGGAAATTAACAGACACGCTCGCGGATTTCGACCAGGAACCGCCGATACGTTCGTGAACTTCCGCCAGAAAGTCCAACCAAGTGACCGTGAAATATTCCGACCAGGAATTTGCGCAAGTTCCACTGTGCACAAATTTTCACAACAAAGAACTCTCGCGACTCTACCTGTGCAATAACAAGTGAAAAAAATAGAACTTAAGTTTAAAGTGCCTAGTGAGTGTGTGCTTACGCGGAGACTCCATCATCAGCAATCAAAGGGAAGTGACTGAACATTTTATTTATTTTAACCACCGAAGTGATTAGATTCTGAACAATTACATAAAGACTTTACCGTAGAATTAAGCAAACAGACTTTCTAAATTTAAGACGAATTAATTAAGTAGTTTTAAGACTAACACTAGATTAATAATTAACACCCGCCTTTTGTATCCTAATGTAATAAATGTGTCGTTTCTTAAACCAGTAGCTTTTTTTAATTGTTCCTCCTTAATTTTAAGTTATATTTTTAGTTTGAACCTGCCGTAAGGCGCGGGTGTATCAATATTTTTTGCAATGGCTAGTCGTTAATTTACAAGAATCAAAGACCAGTCGTTATTTTACACCGATCAAAAAACAAAAAAGTTTTATTTTTATACATTACTTAACATAAACTTTTTAGTATATGGTAGGTGAAATTGTGTTAACATTTGTTTACTCTCGACTCTCCCCATATCCAGAAGCCAATTGCTAACCCATTTCCGTAAAATGCTTGTACTTTTCAGTTTCCATGCATCGGGTATAAAGTTGAACAATTTAGGCCCTAAGTACCTCTAAACTTCATTGCTTGAATTCAGTGGGTTGCAGATTGCGTCAAAATGTATAAAATAACATCTACTGTGACCAGTGTGTAGTCAGTTACCTTACTGGCTATCTGTTAGTACCTATTTAAAAAATAAATATTTGATAAATTTCTAGTCTATGTCGCCATTATTGTCTATGCATAACCTCACTTTTGACAATATTGCTAAGGCGTCATTTCACCTCCGACGGATCTTGACATCCTGTTTCCAAACTCCATTTCTACGTAATAATATCCCTTACACTATTTAACCCACGAAGTTAAATCGATCGTCCCATGCTGGTGATAGTTATTGGTAAGTTATTCATATTGTTTTCAACTCCAATTATAGCGGCTGTTGTTCCAAATCATTGAGCAGCCGTTGAGCTTTATTTAGGCTAATGCTTGCTCTAATGTGCATTTTGTGGTGAGTAACGCGACCTTCACACCAATGACAAGTTCGGGATCCCATTTTCCAATATTGAAATTAGGTAATTGAGAAACTTAAATTTGAATTTATCGAAATGCAGTTTCATTTTATGGAAGTTATTTCCTGAAACTAACATTTTTTATTCTGACAATTCGTGAACGAATTTCATTATAATGATATATTAATATAATTTATAACATTTCTCTACTTTTTTATTTACTGACCGTGAATGTTTCGAGTGTTAAATATCTTCTTTTTTTTCGTACTTACCACCTTTTCCTGGAATTTGTCCAAATAGAGACTTCATATCGTTGGTAAGAAATATTGTTCTGTGGATATTTAAAAATCAGAATAACTGAATTACGGTTACCTAAATTAACAAACTCTTACTTTAATCCTAGAGTAGTATTTTATTATTTTCCTATAACCTGAGTATTCCTGTTGTATTTTTAGTTTTATTATTTTTCAACGTCTTTCATTGTACTTGTAATCTCAGTATCACTTCAGCTATGGATGTAAATTCGTAAACCAATTATGTTTTTACTTCACAATTAAATGTACCTACGTTATTATTACTTCCTATATAATACAGATCTTCTCCTACATACACTAATATAAATATCAACTCATGTAAAAGCCTTTTGAGGCATATTAGTAAATAGAATTACCAGTGGACAAGCTGATAATGTGGTGAAGCACTTTATTTTAAAACAAAAGTTCCATCTCCTTCCCCTCCTCATCTCATTTTGCCTTACAACATTCTCTTTAGCCAACGTTTCGGACAGCGTTGCAATGTCCATCATCGGGGCAAACGATGAGAGATTCACTCATCTATCGGATCTGTCCTGATGATGGATACTGCAATGCTGTCCGAAACGTTGGCTAAAGAAGGAGGTAGCGCAACACAGCATAACACCCCAAAAACAAATAACGAAAATACTTTTGGCCGTGAAAATCTAAAAACTTAGCAAAACTAGTTTATTTCTGTAAAATGAAATTAAATTTAAAAGTTATTGTTTTTAAATGTGACTTGGGTACCTACATTGTGCATAAAAATGGAGAGGTATGGTGAGATATAATGTTCGCTTGTGATAGTGCTTATTTGTAATAAATATAATTTTTTCTTGGAGCAACAAGGAGTATTTTGTTATTTCCCGTAATTTTAGTTGCCGGAACGACCAGCAGAGATCCATCTAGAACGCCAGTCTGATGGCGAATGAGACAGATTGAAAGCGATATATGTTAATTCTTAAGTCAGAGCGAGAGCGCTTATGTTAAAAAACATTAGTATGAACGGACTAATTTGAATATATTTAATTAAACACGACATGTTTTAACAAAAGCAAAATTCTCGTCTTAAGTATCATTTAAAGTTTAAAGAAACATTTAGATTTTTTTCGCAAATATAACCTGTAAAATAATAGAACCAGACTTGTTTTTAATCATTTTCGGAGCATTTGTGATTGTTTTTATCGAGGAAATTTCATAAAATTTGCGTTTCGGCGTAGAACACTGCCAGATATTGTCTTAAAAAATAACATACATTTTTTTTAAAGCTTAAAAACTTCAAATTTTTAAGGAAGGTATGTAAGAAATCGGTAGAAATTCGCGTAGCGGCGCTTTAAGCTTTGGTGTAGCCGTCTATTACCGAATACCGAGAACTATACAGCTCCGTCGTCTCTATAGCGTTAATATTAGCCGGGATTTTTGTGAATTTCAATTGCCGTTATTAGGCGTGCTCTGTGAGTTTCGGGTCTTCCCAAGACTTCAGGAACAAATCCAAACTAACAACCGGTTCCAATGAAAATGCTCGGCATTTGCCGATTTGTCACAGTGGCCGAGTGTACATGCTTCAAAGTGTTTTAAAATCCTTTTGGAGATCGTCCGCTGAGTTTATACAACAACTGAGTGTATACACTCCGTCCTTCTCCAGAGGAAACATAGTCTGTAACCGTCTATGATATTTATTCTAGGGTGGTCCAGATCAAGTGAAATGCTTTGCGTATTTTGTTCCAACGTAAAACTCTTTTACAACCATTCGTAAATACAATAATTGAAGTAATGTTCTGTTGCAGGTGCAATTTATGATCTGGCACCAATTACTACCAATATATTAAACCGTGACGCTATCATAGAAGGTCATGGATCTTCCCAATTCAGAGAGTGTTTCCATCAAGGTGGAACCAGGCTCCCAGGAAGAGGATGGAGGTGAAATACCCTATAAGTATATGGATATCTACCTCCCGGGTGTGAATAAGGATTTTTTGCAGTATGCAGTGAATACTCCTAGAGCCAGTAAGTTTTTTTAAGCTTCACAAGAAAATTAAATGTTAAATATTGATTTCGGTTACGCAGAATTTATGTCCGTTTTGCAATGTTTCCAGTCTGGACGTTTGCTTGTTCACGATATCCTTCTTATGTATTATAAACGTTATTGTCATCCCCCTTTGTCTTTCCAAAATAAATATTCAAAATTCCTAAAGTTTCAAATTATATTCGCGATTTGAAATATTGGTTTCATGAAGGTGTACATTTAAGTTTTTTGGGGGTTATTTTTAAGTATTTAATATAAAGCGTGGTATTTAGCCTTTCGAACACTGTTTAGAACATATTTCTCACTATGATAGTAAGGAAGTTACAGCGATTTATGTGAGACCTGTTCGAGCTCGGACAAATACCATTTCATGTTATTAAACGGGTTAACTTTGAACACACAAAAAACCAAATATACCACTTTTATCTGTTCATGTAAAGTCCGCCTTTTGCCACTCAAAATTTGTAACTGCAACACATTAAAAAATGTAGTCAACATCAAATACTTTGCTGTAAAAGTGCATACATTTTTGTGATGGAACAATCATGTCAATATGTTGGTAAATAATACTTGGCGACTTACCCATATATTTAAAAACTCCAGACAAGACATAAACTAGACAAAAACAAATTGAAAACGGTTTATTTTGCAATAATCCAGTCTATGCTTTCTTATATTATAGTGTGAGGGTATCCTGCAAAAATACTTACGTAGAACTACTTCAAGTTGCCCAAAAACTGATTCTTAAAGTTATGTTCAAGAAAAAATTCGGATATCCAACTCATTTACTTCACAATAAATGTAATAACATGAATGTTAAATAGCTAATATTACGCAAACGCTTTGTACATTTTTAAATAATATTAATATTGCAGAAAGAACTCGTATTACTGGAATCGGCTCTGGTCTGAACTTTATGGCAATTCAAACAAAACAAATTGTTGGTCAAAGAAATTGTTTTTATCAGGCTCCACTCATATTTAATAGCCTTTCAGAATACATTAAGTCGTCTTCAAATTCCTTGAGCACTTTTAAAAATATTGTTAAATTAATTATGTTGGCCGAGGATTGCCAAATGATTTTCTTCTACTTTGTCATTTCTAAATTAATAGCGGTAATTTCTGGACCAAAGTGTCCATGGTTATTACGAAATTTCACTTCGCGAACCAATACGGTGACAATCTGGCGGCCATTGCGTTACTGTTTTGTTGGTATCCCTGATACAAACAAGAGCTAGATACATCTGTAGCCGACTTCGTGGGATACATGATAAGGCGCATAATTATGAAGAACAGAATTAATAATATAATGTAAACGAATCCGCTACACAAACCCTGCTTAGCCAGACAAACCATTCAAATCCTGGGATGTTTTTTAAAATAAAGATAATATACACAAGCGCGCTATACAAACCCTGCTTTGCCAGACAAACCATTCAAAACCTGGGATGTTTTTTTTTAAATAAAGATAATATACACAAGCCCGCTACAAAAACAAAAAATTAAAAAATTAATTTTCAATGTTAAAAACAAATTCAATGTAAAAAAACTTGCCTAAAGGCCTTTATTCATTTTATTTTCAGAATTTCGTCAAAGTAGTGCTTACCTTATACGCATGTTTTTTTGTTTTTTTTTTACGTAACTTCTAGCTAATCGTTATTTTATGGTGATAATTAATATATACGAATAGAGGTTTGTTAACATTATAATTCTGTTGTGTTTTCATAATTGCGCGCCTTTTCATGTATCCCACGAAGTCGGCTACAGTCGTATTTTAGCTCTTCGCTAATATTATCAGTGACGTAATCATTATAGTGTCGTAATGGCCGCCAGATTGTTGCAGTATTGGTTCGCGAAGTGAAATTTTATTTTACGCAATTGAAAATTAAAATGCATTATTTTCCACCGGTCGTGATGCAGAAAGTTTCCTTTTATAGTTTTATCCGAATCTGAAGTTTTTTTCTAAAAATTATTCTTAATAACCATGGACACTTCGGTCCAAAATTTACCTTAATAGCTAAATGATTATGATTTTAATTTTTTTTTTCAATTTAAGTTTTTATTCCAGCAAGACTGAGAGGATAGTGCAATCCCAGTCTGCCATAATTCATACTCAATTATTATGGAGAAAATTAAAAATCTAAAAGAAAAAGAAAGCTAAATGAATATTTTATTTTATTATAAGCAATAATTATTAGCCTGAAACACTCATCTACATTGAAAAAATCTCCCGAGAAAAGATACATGGCGCCGACGGGACTTGAACCCGCGTCCTTCTGATATCCGGTCAACTGCTATTTATTCACTGAGCTACGTCGGCCTAGATACCGAGACCCTACCCGTCAAATAATGCAATATATACTAGTGTTTCATTCAACAATTACTGCTTTTTACATTTTTCCACCTGAAAACAACCAATCCTTTGTGCTATGCATAAAAATCTTGTCTTAAACATTAGTTTACCAATTTAAATATAATAATGAATATTATTTTGTCTAAACCATTTTTACATCTTTCTCCTGCCAACTTTATAGCATTTTATATATATATATATATGTTATGATTAAGGTTTTCACGGGTGTAAGATGTAGAACAATTTTCTCGGTTTACCCGCGTAATGAAGGTCATAAAATAGACTTTAATAATACAAAAACAATAGCTAGCATATTCAATGAACCAAAAAGAATTTACCGCGAAGCAATAGAAATTTATAAACATAAAAATAATATGAATACTAGAAATGACGCAATCAGAATTCCCAACACCTGGAAAGTCTTAATCGATGAAAATACCCCAAAAACGGCATTTCCAAAATTACCAGTAGTGTCTCCAATTAGCTTTACCAATCAGGTATCTACTGTCAGCCCCGCCCCCCACCCCCTCCACCATCAATCACCTGCAACCCGGGTACTTCGTTCTAGACATAAGAAGTGACTTGCACTCACTTAAGTTTTAGCTTTTGGACCGAACAGACATGCGAAAGCTATCAGTTTGAGACAAAAACTCAAGACATAAGGCCTCTGAAGATGGACAGTGTGATCTGTCCGAAACGTCAGGAGTTAAAAAGTCCTTTTAAGGACTACGTTACGCGGGTAAACCGAGAAAATTGTTCTACATATATATATATATATATATATATATATACCCTAGAAGTCTACATTTTTTCATTATAATGTACTTACTAGCGCCCTCAGCTTAGTAATTGTAAGAAACGTGGAATAATATTGTTCTTTAAAAACCCATATAATTTTGTGTTATTATTGTTAATTTTTAGTATTGTTAGTGTTATTGTTCTTTAGAGGTTATAAATTGTATTGTAAACAATGAAGCTACCATGTAAAGAAACAATAAATAAATATTAAAAATAAACAAAAATAATCCGTTTTGTTATTGTAATTTCTCGGAGATGTATGAACGTAATTTTGAAAAGCAGGTCTTCTCGGCAAATAATAGTACGTATTGTGTTTTATTTTTACAGGTAACGCTAATGTGGAGACTGTTACCGTAAAGGCAGAACCAGGACCCCGAGAAGAAGTTAGAGCGGGATTCACATGTACGGAAATTGACATAGACCTCCTGGATGTTAAAAAGGAATGTTCAGAGCGTTCTGGAAGAGTTACCCAGACGGCAGGTAAAAGCGATTTTTTGTTTGTTTTCGTTTAAAATTCGCGTTTGCTATTATATTTCTTATGATTTAACTTAACCTACTTACACTTAATATAACTTTTATCAACTTTATCCAAAATACGTTTCAGATGTATTCCTGGAGACACATTCTGGGGAAAAACAATACTATTGTTCTCATTGCAACTATTTCTGCTCTTGTAAGTCAGGGTTAAAACTGCACTTGCGCACCCATACCGGGGAAAAACCTTTTTTATGCCCCGACTGCAACTATTCTTGTTCTCAAAAGGTACATTTAAAAAGGCACATGTTCACCCACAGCGGAGAAAAACCTTTCTCATGTCCCGACTGCACCTATTCATGTTGTACAAAGAGTAGTCTTAAAAATCATATGTTTACCCACAGTATAAACAAACCATTTTCTTGTCCAGACTGCCACTACTCATGTTCTAGGAAACGAAGTCTACAAAGACACGTTTTTACCCACGGTGGAGAAAAGCCTTTTTCTTGTCCCGATTGCAACTTTTCATGTTCTGTCAAGAATGAGCTTAAACAACATATAAATACTCATAGTGAAGAAAAACCATTTTCTTGTCCCGAATGCAACTATTCATGTTATACAAAGGGACGTCTTAAAATTCACATGTATACCCACAGTGGAGAAAAACCTTTTTCGTGTCCCGATTGCAACTACTCTAGTTATAAAAAGTCACATATAAAAAGGCACATGTTTATCCACGGTGTAGAAAAGCCTTTCTCGTGTTCCGACTGCAACTATTCGTGTTCTACAAAGGAACAATTAAAAATTCACGCGTTTACCCACAGTGGAGAAAAACCATTTTCGTGTCCCGATTGCAACCATTCATGTTCTACGAAGACACGTCTAAAAATTCACTTGTTTACCCATGGCGGAGAAAAACCTTTTTCATGTCCGGACTGTAACTATTCATGTATTACGAAGAAACTTCTAAAAATTCACATGTTTACCCACGGTGGAGAAAAACCTTTTTCGTGTCCCGACTGCAAATATTCAAGTTCTACGAAGGCAAACTTAAAAATTCACGTGTTTAATCATAGTGGAGCAAAACCTTTTTCTTGTCCGGACTGCAACTATTCATGTTATTCAAAAGGTAACCTTAAAAAACACATATTTTCCCACAGTGTAGAAAAACCTTTCTCATGTTCCGGCTGCAACTATTCATGTTCTTCAAAGGGAAAACTAAAAATTCACACATTTACCCACAGTGGAGATAAACCTTTTTCATGTTCCGTCTGCAAATTTTCATGTTCTACGAAGTGGAGTCTTAAAAATCATATGTTAACCCATGGTGGAGAAAAACCGTTTTCTTGTTCCGACTGCAACTTTTCATGTTCTACGAAGTGGAGTCTAAAAATTCATATGTTTACCCATGGTAGAGAGAAACTATTTTCTTGTTCCGACTGCAACTATTCATTTTCTCGGAAGCACCATTTAGAAAGGCACATTTTTACTCACAGTAAAGCAAAACCTTTTTCATGTACCGACTGCAACTTTTCATGTTCTACAAAAGGGAATCTTAAAAATCATATGTTTACCCACGGTGGAGAAAAACCTTTTGCATGTTCCGATTGCAACTTTTCATGTTCTACAAAAGGGTATTTAAAAATTCATATGTTTAGACACAGTGGAGAAACACCTTTTTCATGTTCCGATTGCAACTATTCATGTTGTACAAAAAGCAGACTTAAAGTGCACATGTTTACCCACAGTGGAGAAAAACCTTTTTCATGTTCATACTGCAACTACTCAAGTTCTAGAAAGGGAGATCTAAAAAATCATATGTTTATCCACAGCGGAGAAAAGCACTTTTTATGTCTCCAATGTAATAAACCATTTTCACATAAGTCAGCTTTAAGGCGTCACGTGCTAACTCACAGTAGACCAAAACCTGCTCTGTGTTCTGTATATTCTCCAGTTGCGTTATAGCATTATGTATATCGAAGCATTACAATAAACACAAATCTGTTTGAAATTACGTCATATTCTACTGAGTAGTTTTTTTTATTTTTTATTATTTAATGCCAGCAACCCGGGCGTTTATTGTAATAATATCATATACAAACAAGTTAGTAGCCCGCCTCACTAGACTAAGTCTGTTCCGAGGCGGGTACATATAAATATATATATATATGTACATAATCTTACACACATATACATTTACATATATGTACATACATTAACACATTTATGTTCATACACGCATATGCGCACATACATACATGCAGGTTTTCGCATACGTGTACATAATCGAACACATAGATACATATTAAAACATAAATACATATAATCAAATAAGAATTATTGGGAGTTGAAATACAGTTATCAAGGAATTAATAAATTTCCATAAAACCAAAAATTCATCAGATACACATAGTAGTGCTAGCATCTAAATCTAGAACTATTAAACACCAACAAAATGAATACACATAGTAATGTTAGTGCGATCATCTACAGACAAGTTCCCACTAAAAAACTCAACACATAAATACGCTACAAGGCTCACAGAAAACCTATTAATACCAAAAGCAAACAAAACAACATTCCAAAAAGGACCATACTACATGGCCATTCAAGTATATAACAACCTTCCACATAACATTAAACAAATACAAGATACACACAAATTCAAATCGTCACTAAACACTTTCCTTGTTAATAAATGTCACTACACGTTGAGTGAATACCTCACGTAAATGAAACGCCTATTTTTATTGGTATATATATATTTGTATTTTTTTTTCCATTGGAATATTGTTATTTTATCTGTATAAACATTGTAACTATAATAAAACAAATAATATTATATAAACATTGTAATTAAATAAATGCGGTTAGCTGGAAGAAATGGGGTCTACCCATAAGCTACACCTTTTGTAATTTTTATTTTACAATAAATATTTTTTTGATTTGATTTGAATGCTAGCGTCTAAATCTAGAACTATAAGATTTCAACCAAATAATATACATATGATGTAATAATAATATAAGCATTCGTAAAACAAAAGCAGTATTAATAATTAAGATAAAATTTCTGTAAGTAACCAACACATATATGTAAATAAAGAGTGAGGATTAAAGACTAAGATGAGATTACTAATAACTTGGTAATGCTTGCCCTTTTTTGTGTAGTAACCATGTATTGAAATGTTTGTATAACCAGTTTAGGTTGTTTTTTGTGGTCCAATAGGTGGTTTCTTTTAGGAAGGTGTTGGTAAGTGTGGCAATGTGAGGTGCGAGGTAAGATTCGTGCTTTTGTTGATTTGATTTAGTTTTAGGTACTAGAAGTAGATTACACGATTTAGCTCTTGTGTTTTTTGGTTCTTTTTTTGTTTTTTTTTTTATGTGGCATGGTGAGGATTTTATGCAGTTTTTTTGTATGATCTTTTTAATGAACAGCTTCCTGATATCTAGTAAGTTATTAGTAAAAGTATGTTGGCCGTTGGGTGAAGATAAGGTTTTTTGAACATGATCCTAATTAATGTTTTATGAGTTGTGTTAAGCGGTTGAATGTACTTGTCGGCAGCTCCCCCCCAAGCAGAAATTCCATAAGTTAAAAGGCCTTGACATAGAGCGTACTAAACATTTTTTAGTGGTTTTAGTGACATAATGTTTCTAATAGTTTTAAAAATAAATGATAGTTTACGGATTTTATTAATTAGTAAGTTAATATGAAGTTCCCAGTTTAATTTATAGTCCACTGTTAAGCCTAGATACTTGATATTATCAGTATGTTCTATTTTTTCGCAGTTGTGGTTTGAGGGATTTGAGGTAATATCAGGTTGTAGGTATAAAGGCGGAAAGATTTTTGGTTGCCCGGTAGTGGTTTTGCTGAATGTTAAGTATTTTTTTTTTTGGTGATGTTTAAGGTAAGTAGATTTTTGTCCAGACAATTTTTTTATTTCTAACATACCAGTTTCCGCACTTTTGAAGGCCTTTTCCCAACTCGGAGCTTTGAATGAACCATTCGAGCGGCGGTCCGTTGATACCATTATTTTTAAGTTTTTCGTACAGAATATCATAGCGAGAGATAGTATCAAAAGCCTTAGCCAGATCTAGAAAAACTCCAATGACTTTGGATCCTTCATCTGTATTTTTGACAATGTAATTAGTTAATTCGGATATAGCCTGTTCTGTGCTCATTTTAGCTCGAAAACCGAATTGACAATCTGAGAGTAAGTTGTGTTTATCGAGGTAGGATATAAGCCTTTTTTTCATTGCTTTTTCCAAAATTTTCGATAATGAATTTAATAGTGAGATAGGTCTGTAGTTAGAAATTAGAGTTTTGTCTTCTGACTTGTGAATTGGAGTTATAATGGCAATTTTTAGTTTATCCGGGACAATCCCTTGGCTAAAGCTTTGATTGAATATGTGTAAAAGAGGTATAACAATAAATTCTCGCAGATCAATCAGAATTTGGTTTGGGATTTTGTCTGGGCCCGGAGCGCAATGTGGTTTGAGAGATAAAATAAGGTCGGAAATTTCTGTTTTATTGAGTTCACATATATTAAATGAGTGTAATGGTCGCTTGGTAGGGCTGTGTTTAGATGAAAGTTTTTTAGCAGTGTGGTGATTGTTGAGGATTTTGCTTGCTAGATTTAGGCCTACGTTGGAAAAATGAGAATTAATATAAATAGCTAGTATGAATGGTTCGTTCTTAGTTTCAAGGATTTCTCCATCATTGACAGTTTCTTGATATTATTACTCTTCTTGGGTTTTAAATAAACTGCTTCATTAATGACTTTCCAAGTTTTTTTTGGATCCGTTCTGGCATTTTCGATTGCGTTCCTATAAAATTTGAATTTATCCTGCTTAATTAATTTGTTACATAGATTTCTATATAATAGGTAGTCATGATAAAGTTAAGAGTCATATGGGTTTTTATTAACTCTCATGTGCATTGTGTTTCGTTTGTGAATACTCTTTACTAGCCCTGCTGTGATTTGCCCTAGCCCTGGTTTAATTTGCAATGTTTTGTGAGCTTTGTTTTTGTGTGTTTTTACTGTAGTGTGCTTGTTAGTTTACTTTTCCATAGTTATTAGGAAAGCATTTAGAGCTTTGTTCGGGTCTTTTTCTTTTAGTGTTGAAGTCCAGGATTCATGACTTATTTCTGCCCTAAGTGATTTGAAGTCTGTAACGTGTTGTGTGGTGTTTGTAGGCATTTTCGTTTTATTTTCGAAGTTCGATCTAATGCCGAATGAAGTAGTGTAGTGATCGGTGACCGTTGTGTGAACAATGGATGAGATGGTTATTTTCTTGGTTTTAGCAAAAAATGTGATCAATGCAAGAATAGGACTCAAGGCTAGTTCTTGTGGTTTAATTAATAGTTGATTTAAGGCCATAATGACTTAAAAGACTTAGATATTCGTTAGTTTTAGGATTGCAATTCAGAATGTTTATGTTCAGATCTCCCGCTAAGATGAGTTGTTGGGTATTTGTGTTATCATTCAGAAGTTTTTGTAGAGAATTTAGGAAAAGTGTAAGATTTTTAAAGCATGGAGGTCTGTAAATGGCAAATACAGATAAATCAGATCCAAGTGATATTTTTATGCAATTTGCTTCCGTTAAATTTATTTCAGAGATAAAGGGATTCAGCGACTCTGTTACGAAGATAACTATCCCATCATTTTGGTTGAGTTTAGTAGTAGTGTGGAATGTCGAATATCCAGGTAAGTAGATGTCGGTGTAAGAGTCATCTGTCCAGCATTCACTTAAAATTATTATATCAAAGTGGGAGTCGAGGTCTTGTAAAAGAATTGTAAAACTGTCAAAGTTCTTGCGAATGCTTCTAATATTTTGGGATATTATATTTAAAGAGTTATTTGTGTGGAATATTTTGAAATCTTGAGAATTTTTGAATATATGTTCTTCGTGATAGGGTGGTTCAAAATCAATGTTTAGTAGTGAGTCCATTTGTAATAGATGGAGTTACCTATACAGTAGACAGTTAAAAAGAATGTAACCAATTAGATTATGAGCTGTAAGTCGTTGACATGTTTAACGTTTATTGTTTTTAGAGTATGATCAGAGTTTTTTTTTGAGGATTTTATTATTTTTGAACAAAGTAAACATATGATTATTATCTTAAGCTTTTTGTTTAGTCTTCCACAGCAGCTCTTTAAAGTAAGGGGTTAATAATTCGCCTACAAATACGTTCTTCTCTCTAGCGTTCTTGCGGGAGTTCAAGACTCTCTGCTGGGCTTCCTCATCTTGAAGTTGTACTCTGTATCTGTAAGTTCCGCCCTCCATTTTCTGTGAACGATTTTGATATCGGGTTATTCTTTTTATCTTCTGTGATTCGACATTAACTTGCATTCCCTTAAATAATCTGTTTATGATGTCCGGCGGTTCTTCATTAGGGAGGGTCACTACACCCGCAAACTCCGCCCAGTTGTGACTCATACTGACCTGTTCAATTTCAGCCAGTCAAGTTTCTAAGTTATTGATTCGGATTTCTTTGTTGTTGTTTGCTTCTTCTAGAATATCTATTTTTTTGGTTATTTGAAGGATTGTGTCAACCTTGGTTGAGATATCATCATATTGCTGGCTTATAAAATCTACACTTTTTTTTTCATTTCTAAAATTTCATGTTCTAGATTTTTCTTAATGTTTAGTGTCTCTTGTTCCATTTTTTTGAAGAGTTGCTGCTTTATTTCGTCTATCTTTTTGTCTACATATTTGATAAATTTATCATATTGCACTTCACCGGCATCAGTTGGTAGTGGTGTCTCAGTAGGTTTTGATCGTGTTTGCACTTTACTAGAAGTAGCCATTATTAACGTTGTTTTTATTTCTACTTTGTAAGTAATACTTACTTATGGTACTTTGTAAGTAATTGCGCCTGAATTTGTAAGATCTTCAAATTTCTTTTCACTTATTACACAGTGATTTAAAAAAGGATGCAGAAAAAAGGGGGAAAAAACACTTTGGTATTATTAGGATTTGAACCACGGACCTTCGGATCTAAAGGCAGATGCTCTCGCCACTCTGTTACCAGATAGTTATAAATTACTGGGAGTAATTTTTAATATAAATTGTCTTTGCATAGGTATATTTACGGAGATTATAAAAGGTCAATTTTACTGCTAAGGTTAGTCTTCAAAATTATTTTCACTTATTTCAGTATTAAGTGTTAATTAGTCTTCAAAATTATTTTCACAGTGATTTTTAATAATGTTGCAGAAAAAAGAAGAAAAAAAAAATTTATTATATTACCTATTTTTCGTGATCTCAATTAGACGGTTATTCGCCGTTTTTAAGTGAATAAATAAATTGCTACTGTTTTCATAACAACAACAAACAACGAAAAAATTAGAAGAGAAATGGTCTAATATTTATTTATTAACGGACTTTGTCCAATTACAACACAATACATAACAAATTACATGAACTTAATATTTACATAAATAATGCAATGTTAGATGAAATAAAATAAGAAATTACAGCCATGACATAAAAAAGGGTAAAAAAAAACGATAAAGACAATGCCAATCAAGACAGGTACAAGGTTTTGACGAAGCTCACGACTTCTGTCACATAAATACAAAATACTTGGATTACTGGTGCTACGACTGACAAAAATCATTAAGACTTAGGCCAAAGAATTCAAGGCCCTGAGTTGAATTAACACGTCTGGCCAATCCGGATGTTGGTGAATGAAATCCATAATTAGTGGAGTGTTCTACTTCTCCTCTTTCTAGCCTTATTCAAGCAATTGAATACTACACCAATAAAATTCTGGTATTGGAAGAAAAACTAAAAAAAATGGACAAACTTGAAGCCGAAGTAATTGAATTAAAAAAGATCGTTACATATCTGGACAAAACAAACAACGATAGAGAACAACAGTCGCTCATCAATAACATTGAAATCTTCGGTCTGACCGTAAAGCAAGATGAAAACCTATTTTCCACTCTAACTAAAATTGCTTCAAATGTCGGCCTAATTATTAAGGAAGAGGACATTGAATTTATCACCAGAGCCAAACCACGCCTACATCCTGAAGAGCGAATAGCAGCGGCTCCCCGTGACGCCCGCCCTCGGAACGTGGTGGCTAAATTTGTCAACAAAAGGAAGAAGGATGAGCTGCTGGCGGCCATTAAGAAGAAAAAAGGAATCACTACCAAGAGCGTCGGAATGGCTGGAGCTGATCAGATGATTTTCGTTAACGACCATCTCACGCGGAAGAATAAATCTATACTGAGGTTCGCCAAAGGCTTTAAAAATGAACACATGTATCAGTTTTTATGGGTAAGAAGCGGAAAAATCTACCTACGGAAGAACGTCACCTCACCTCCCATACATGTCTCATGCGAATCGCAGCTAGAAAACCTTATATAATCACCATTACCATGTTAAATCATCTATCGTGTAACCACTATTTTTCTCCTGATTTTTTTCTTCATTTTATAAATATCACCCTTTTTACATTAACCCAACCTGCTCATTGCTCACTAATGCATTCTATAATGTACTCACGCACTTTAATTGATAGTTGTAAGTTTTGCTTTGCCCAGTAGACTTATGACTGTGAACATAATTCATGAATATGATGTTCTTCAAAAATATTTTACAGAAAACAAGGTTACATGAGTAATTAACAATACTTCTCAATGCTTGATTCTTTAATAATTTTTTATCAAAATGCAAGAGGTTTGCGCTCAAAAACGTTGGAATTTCATCAGAATGTGCTGCTCAATAATTATGACTTGATTTTTATTACCGAAAGTTGGTTGGTTGATAGCATCCTAGATGAGGAATTATTTGATAACCGCTATTCTGTTTACAGAAATGATAGGGATATCCATCGAACTGGTAAATCAACTGGTGGAGGCGTAATCATAGGTATTAAAAAAGATTTTTTTGTTACCCCCCGCTCTTGGAATTCAGACGCTGAAGATATTTGGATAACTGTCAATACAACAAAATCAAATCATCATTGTTATAACATCCATATGTGCTGCGTGTACTTACCTAGTGTCGGTCCAAAATTAACGTCTTCAGAAAGATTAGCATTATTTACCAGTCATACAAATACTATTTCTGACTTAACAATCCGTTTTCCCAATGACCAGTTTCTAATCATAGGCGACTATAATATGCCAAATTTTAAATGGAATAATCAACAAATGTCAACTAACAGAGACCAATGTTCACTCACGTTACTTAACTGCTTATATTTTGCAAATTTAACCCAATTTAACAATTTACCTAATAACTATGGACGAATTTTGGACCTCGTTTTCTGTAACACTCCAGCTAAGGTGTCGCTTGCCGATCACCCTTTAGTTAAAGAGGATGCTCATCATAAATCATTGGTTATAGAGCTAGAATTTCCATCCACTAATGCAACCCTCTCAACTCCTCGAACAATAAAATTATTCCATAAAGCAGATTACACCGAGATTAATGAGAAACTGAATGAGACCAACTGGTCTACCGTTATAAATGCACCGGATGTAAACACAGCGTTACATTCATTTTACGTTATAATTGAACAAATTGTCGATGTGTTTATTCCCAAGAAAGTTGTGAAATCTGGAAAATATCCACTATGGTACACGGCAGCCTTAATAAAAATAACTAATGAAAAATTAAAATTCTTTAGAGCATGGAAGCGTCACCGGAACCCTCTTGATTATCTGTCATTTTCTTTGCTTCGCAAAAGACAAAAAACGGTCGCTTCAGCGGCTTACAAAACCTACATTTCTACGATAGAATCCGGCATACAGCATAATGTTAGAAAAATATGGTCCTATGTCAATTCTCAAAGAAAATCTCCTACCATCCCCGATCATATGATTTATGGTGAAAAAACTGCTAATGACAGTAAAGGAGTAGCCAATTTATTTTCCGAGTATTTCAGTTCTGTATTTTCGAATGTTCAACCTGCTCATACAAGCAATGCCAGTGACTGTTTAAATTCAAATAGCGTTATTAGCTCAATCGAGATCAATGAAGACATAACTTTCAAATACCTTAAGTCCATCGATATCAAAAAGGGACCGGGGAACGACCAACTTCCAGGAATCTTTATAAATTATTGTAGTAAACAACTGACACCCCCCATTTTTGCCATCTTCAAACTATCGCTATCTGAAGGAACATTTCCTGACAAGTGGAAAACAGCCTTGATTACCCCAATCTTTAAAAATGATAGTAAAAATGATGTCTCCAACTATCGACCTATATCCAAATTACCCATTCTAAGTAAAGTTTTGGAAAAAATTGTTTACGATCAATTATATTCTACCATCTCACCTTCACTCTTAACTAATCAACATGGCTTTATGAGAAATCGCTCCACAACCTCGAATCTTGTGTCTTTTATAAATTTTCTTCATGCTCAAATGGATATGCGATGCCAGGTAGATGCCATCTATACTGATTATTCCAAAGCATTCGACCGTGTTAATCACTATATTCTTTTACAGAAGTTATTTAGTCTAGGAATTCACGGTGATCTCTATAGATGGATCGCATCATATGTCAGTAATCGGCACCAAATCACGGTTGTCAACGGTTTCGCATCCTGTTTAACGGAAATCGTCTCGGGTGTGCCCCAGGGGTCGCATCTCGGACCACTCTTATTTAATATTTACATAAATGACATCTATGTATGCTTTCAAAATAGTTACTTTGTGTTATATGCGGATGATATGAAAATTTTTAAACCTGTACAGTCTTTATCTGATTGTATAGAATTACAAAGCTATCTTGATCATTTGTGCGCGTATTGTGAATCAAATTTACTCCCCTTAACATTTCTAAGTGTCACTCAATTACATTTACTAGAAATAAAAATAAAATCATCTATTCTTACAACTTGAATAATAAACCTTTACAATCTACGTCTACATGTAAAGATCTAGGTGTTTATTTAGACAACAAATTAATTTTTGATAAGCATATCGAACACATAATATCAAAATCCTACAAGATGCTAGGTTTCCTATTAAGAATATGTAAAGTTTTCAAAAGTGCTAAGACTCTTGAAATGTTGTTTTGTTCATTGGTCAGAAGTCCACTGGAGCGTCCCCGGTATGGAATCCTCAATATAAGGTGTACATAGATATAGTAGAAAGTATACAGAATAAATTCTCTAAATATTTATTCAAGAAATACAACAAAACTACAAATAACGTGTTAAGTTTACAAAAAAGACGCACATTATCAGATCTGCTGTTTCTGTATAACCTGCTAAATAATAAAATAGATAGTCCTGAATTGCTATCCACTATTGGTTTAAATGTCCCAATGAGGCGTACCAGGCACACTTCTCTTTTTCATATAGAATCCAATAACACTAATGCAGCGAGTAACTCACCAATTACTCGCGCAATCATAACTTATAACCACTATGAAAAATTACTACACTTAGACATTTTTCATGATTCCTTGCAAACATACAAAACTAATTCATTAAATTTCTTGGCGTGATATAATTGTTTTAAAATTACTTACACTTAACTTTTCATTAAACTTTAATCAGTCAGTTACAATTAGTGAGCATATAATTCTTGGTTTCAAAATGTCTCCTTATCTCCCCCCCCCCCCCCCCCCCTCTTTTCTTCCTTCTTATTATTATTACTTCATTCATTCAATAATTAAGTTTTAAGACCGGTTCATATCTCAGGCGTAATTATCAAATGACATTCTATGGACTTACGTAATAGGTACATAACCATGTAATAATTTAATTTAACATACCTTATAATTTGTATTATAATGTACTGTGTATGTCTTGATAAACAAATAAATAAATAAATAAATTGCCACCAAAAAGCGATGTTGTATGGATTTGTTTTGATTATTGTGAACACCATAGAATGGAGACCAAATAACGGAGGCATGTTCAAGAGGCGAACCAGCGAACGGTAAAGAGCGGTCATTATTGAAGTCAGAGGTTAGGCTAAAGAGTTTTTCCGGTAATTATATTATTAAAGACAGTAGTAATTCTATTGATGAAGCGCAGTAATGTAAGGGATTTATTAACGACGTTATTAATATGTTCACGAAAAGACAGCTTGCAATTTAAGGTCACGGTATGGTCCTTTAGATTTATAATGCACGTTAGGTAGGCAAAAGAAGATTTTCAATAAAGAAGACATATTTTGAAGCGGGTATGGGAACCGCCGTTCCGGGAACCATTTATTGGTTAAACAATACCTCCGCCGTAGGTCACCCCAAGTGGTTCACTACGTTTAGTGGCCTAGCAGGGGTGCCCGGGTGCTTGGGATGAGGTTATCCGGGTCTTGTCTGGGTCTTGGCGTCTGCCCACCAGCTGCATGGCAGGCCGGATCGGAAGAGAATGCTTGTGGGCGTCCCTTTGACTTCTCCAGCCGTATTCTCCCGGAACATCGCCTTGCACAGCCGTCACTTCTGGACACACTGATCCCCAGATTTCTACCCAGTCCACTTACAGAACTTACTTTTTTCCCAGAACTTCCTCTACATCCTTTCTTAAAAATACCCTCCACACAGCATCCCCAAAGGTGACATAGGCCCTGAGGGGAATTATTTTCCTCAGAGCTTCCTGTGTCGAGCTAATGTAAATAAAAAATATATTTATTTTTATTAAGTTTGATTTGTAAAACGCAATTTAAATTTTTAATTTATTGTATATAACCAATTATACTTTTATATAAAATAAAACAATAACTTAGAAAACACCACTTTTAATTTTTATATACTTTGTGCCGACCTGGTTTCGCTGCAACCACAGCTTCTTCAGAGCATTGGAGGTTATCCATCACATACCCACCCGGTATAAGTAACAGTTGATTACTCCTTCAGGGCTCTTACAAGGACTCTAATTTTATACTATACCTCTACATTTAAATACACGAAGCAGACCTCCATTGCCCCTGCATACATCGTTAGAGAGCAGCATGCAAGTGCTGTCTATATACTTATTGCTTCTTCAGATCAGTACCTATAATACTCTACTTATAATATATTCTGTTTTCACGGTGGGATGATGATCTGCTTCACGTGAACAAACATTATTAGCAAGTGCAGCCGAGCTATTATAATAAAAATGTGTAAAAACTTCAATGAGCAATATCAAATTATGTGTGTTGATATATAACATACGAATAATAATCCAGCCATATTAAAATCATATTTATTTCAAGCAAAACTTGCATGGTTAAAAGAAGACATTAAAAGAGCCTATAAAAAACGAAATAATATCAAATTTACATTAAGACTGGCCGCGCACTAGGCAACCAGCCTGGCTGCCGCAGCCAATTTAGCATACGGTGGCTCATTGGAGCCCGCGCACTAGGCAGCCAAGAATTCCTGGCTGCGGCAGCCAATAGGTCGCGTTCGATTGCACGGCAGCCAGCTGGCTGCACGCAGCCAGAGCGTGCAAGGCAGAACCCACAGGCTAGTATGTGGCTGCCTTCAGTCTCCGCGCACTTGTCGTAGCAGCCAGAAGTATTTTACGCTCTGAAACTAGTTTTAACTTCTTTTTGAAAATGAATTTCTTATTTTTTTCAAGAGGTTATCAAACGATTTCACTGACATTCTTGTATAGTTAAAAAAACGTTCTTCGTGGTTGCGAAGATCCTTAAAATAATTATAAAATAATCCTTTTGACTGTCATTCCAGAAGAAAAGGATGAATCCAAAATCTTGTCTTTGCTTTGCGTTTCTTGCGAAACAAGAGGTAAAGAGTTATTTGTAATGGCCCCAGTCCACGTTGGCCCAACGCGCTCGGCCAACGCGTTGGGCCAACGTGTACAGGGCCATTGTTTGCGGCCAACGCTCGCCGACGAGCCGATGGGTGTCGATTTTTCGTGCACAAATCAAAGGAATTTGGCGCAAGCCGCAAACAGCGTTCACACGTTGGCCGAGCGCTCAGTTCATAGACACGCGTCGGCCGGAGCGGACGCTGTTTGTCGCGCTTAATTGTTCCAACGATTGTTTCACAAACATGGCGTCATGGAGTAATGTGGAAATGTTTAGGCTTGTAGGCACCGCGATTATTATTGTATTATGAGCAAAATGTCTTCTTGACGCTAGCAACACTTGTCTGCGCAACAGGATGCGCAGACAGCGGAACTGAGCTCGCGAGTGGAAGAAACTTCGAGACCATTCCGTCTTGAACGTTCCTCTCGCTAGTAAGCTATTTTTAATTACGCAAATTATTGTCGCGGATAGAATCCTTGTATTATCTCACTTCTGATACCAAATAAAATATAACTCTACCAAACAATCAGTGTTATGATTTATAAACTAAATTCCGTGACCATTTATTTAGAGTACCCGGATATCTCTGATGAGGTAAGCAGAGATATTCGGCATATACTAAAACTGGTGACCTTTCGACTAAAAGAACTAGCTTGCTAGCGGGAGGAGGAGACGTTCCAAGGCGGAAACCTGGACAGCAAGTAAGTAAATTCTATTGTTTTATAGCATAACTTAAAGTAAAATCCCTTTTGAAATAAATGTTCCAGTAATTTTTAATAAATATACGACCGTGTTATTTCGATAGCATTGTCACACGTTCTTGTCAAACACGTGTTTTACACCTAATTATCTATTGAAACATCATCATCCCACTAATGTTTTAATAACATAATCATTTTTTACAGAATAATAAGTGCGTTTTACATTATTATCCCGCTAAATGTTTTTTTTAAAATAAATTGTTCCTTCCTGAATGATAAGTGCGTGTTACCCTCTATTTCAGTGAGAACGGATTGGCGCAGCGATGACCGTAGGTGATCATCACCAGGGAACGAGGCATCCCGAGTTCATCACCAGGGAACGAGAATCCTGAGATTTCCGCCAAAGAACGCAGGATCCTGAATCCGTCATCAGGGAGACCAGCAGCCAGAATTCATCTGAGAATCGTCGCCGGATAAAATTGGTTCGACATATTTTTACGACAATGACGCCATATTTTTTCTTGAGGTCAAATTAATACAATAATGTTGCAAATCGCACATGTTCTGAAATATTGTAACGATTTTTAAAGTTTCTTTCTTATCATCTAAAACTATTTAATATCATCTAAAACGAGTTTATCTATACAACAAAAATTTTAATAAATTTAAATTTTTAGCAATTTTAACGATTTTTAAAGTTTTTAAACAACTATCGAATCAACTAATAAATAGTGGAGGTATATAATTCCCACTTATTTTTATCAGAATTATTGTTGAAAAATTTTGAAAAAAAAAAGGATTAGTGTGGATTTTTATTTTTTAATTTAAAAATTGAGAATTTCAATTTTAACTATTTTTATCACAAAGGAGTTTATTTCACTGTCGGGTATTCCATATTTTTGTCTCGCCTTAATTGTCTGCACTTAAATGACATCTACCGGAGGGACACCCTCCATTGAACCAAGCGACATAGCTATAGGAACAGAAGAAATATTGCGCAAGGAAAATCCAACACCAAACATGGAATCAAACAACGAGAGCTGTTCTTCGGAAACATCCATCCATGACGTTTCTGTGAGGTTACCAGCCTGTTGGAGAACTAATATTGCGTTATGGTTCGCTCAGGCCGAGGCCCAGTTTACTAACTCCCGCATCAAGGAAGATTTTACTAAATACAACATCATAGTCGCCGCCTTGGACGCTGAAACATTACAATGCGTTAGCGACATAGTGATAAACCCGCCAGTGAAGGACAAATATTGCATACTCAAGGCATCGCTGATAGACAGACTTCAAGACTCCGAAGAGAAGCGGTTAACACGATTATTGACGGGATTGCAATTAGAAGACCGTAAACCAACAGGACTTCTACGACACATGCTCGAGTTAGCTGGACCAACACTAGCGGAGAGCGCTATCGTAAAAACACTATGGCTCCAACGTCTTCCGCAGCATGTACAAGCTATACTATCAGCACTTCCGGACAATAACCTAAACCAACTAGCACTAGCTGCCGATAAGATAGTTGATGTGTACCAGACAACAGAATGTGGCGCGGTTGACCACGACACCAAACCCGGAACTTCAAGATCCGAACGTAATGATACGTCAATGCAAGGCCTTTTAGAGCAGATCGCAGCTCTTACCCACGAGGTGAAACTTTTGAAGATGTCGCAGGTCCATAATCGTGACCATCCATCTACCTACAGCGAGCACAGAAGCCAGAGCCCACGTCGCAACAATATTCGACAAGGTGATCATCAGAATCCTGCTAGAAGACCACGTTCCAGGTCCCGCGGTAGATCGCCCAACAGAACACCGAATGGGTACTGCAGATTACATGCCAAGTTCGGTGAAAATGCCTACCGATGCCAACAACCGTGTACCTTCCGCTCGAAGAGGTCGGGAAACGACGAAAGGAATTCCACAGTAGAGACATGCGAAATTCCTACTCAGACTCGTCGTCTCTTTCTTTATGACCAAGAAACAAGCCAAAAGTTTTTAGTGGACACAGGCGCAGATATTTCTGTGATCCCGAAGACATCGAAAATAGCGAAGAATTACATAACCTCCGACAAGTGCCCCACAACTTTATACGGACCTAATGGGAATTCCATCCGAACCTACGGCACAAGGACGATTGAACTTAAGTTCGGCCTCCGGAGAACAATGAAATGGCGTTTCATAGTGGCTGATGTGAATAGAGCCATACTTGGTGCTGATTTTCTCCATCATTTTAACTTGTCGGTCAACCTAAAAAAGGGTACACTTACAGACCAGTCTACAGGCTTACGGATTCGAGGCGCAACATCCAATGGACCCTCATCCGGTATCTCCAGTATTTCCTCATCACAAAAATACAGAGAGATTTTAAATAAATATCCAAGCCTGACGCGACCGAATATGCAAGCTCTAAATAGCAAGAAACATACAGTAACGCACTGCATAGAGACCAAGGGACCACCTGTAACCGAACGAGCTCGCAGACTCGCAACAAAACTGTTAGAAGCAGCCAAAAAGGAGTTTAATTACCTTATGGAGCAAGGCATTTGCAGGCCGTCCAAGAGTAACTGGGCGAGCCCTTTACACATGGTGAAGAAGCCTAATGGGGAATGGCGACCGTGCGGTGATTATCGTCGTCTCAACGCCAAAACGATTCCCGACAAATACCCCATTCCGCAGCTCCAGGACTTCTCCCATAAACTCGCAAAAGCAAAAATCTTCACAACAATAGATATGCTGAGGGCATACTACCAGATTCCTGTGGAACCAGAAGATAAACCCAAAACGGCTATTATAACACCATTTGGCCTTTTTGAATTTACGACTATGCAATTTGGATTATCCAACGCTGCCCAAAGCTTCCAGCGTTTCATGCATGCCGTAACCAGAGATCTGGATTTTTGCTTTGTTTATCTTGATGATATCCTTATAGCCTCCAGCAATGAAGAGGAGCATAAAAAACATTTGGATATTCTATTTAAAAGATTAGCAGATAATGGATTGGTAATTAACATTAAAAAATGTCAATTTGGACTCCCGACTGTTAATTTTCTAGGCCATACCATTTCACCGGAAGGGATGACTCCAATTAAAGAGAAAGTGAAAACTATTATTGATTTTCCTCTCCCCAAAACAGCCAAAGGATTAAGACGTTTTTTGGGAATGCTCAATTATTATAGAAGATTTTTACCCAACACTATCAGCGCCCAAACAACACTTTTTGATTGCATTTCTGGATATAAAAAGAATGACAAACGTATCCTTACTTGGACCCCGGAATTAACGGAGGATTTTAACCAATGCAAGCGACATCTCGCTTCTGCCGCATTGTTAGCACATCCAGACCCAAACGCTGAATTAGCAGTTATGGTGGACGCATCCAACCTGGCTATGGGAGCATCATTGCAACAAAATAAAGGTACAGCTTGGCAACCTTTAGGATTTTTTTCAAGAAAATTTACCCCGGCACAGCGTAAATACAGTATGTTTGACCGTGAATTAACCGGTGTTTACGAGGCAGTAAAGTATTTTAGGAGCAACTTAGAAGGTCGAAATTTTACTATTTACACGGACCACAAGCCCATCACTTTCGCTTTCAACAAGAAACGTGCCTCAAGTTCTCCTCGTCAAGAGAGACAACTAGATTATATATCTCAATTTACCACCAACATCAAACATATTTCCGGACACCAGAATACAGTTGCAGATACTCTTTCTCGCATTGAAGAGATAAATAGCCCTTCTGCAATTGACTATGAGAGAATGGGACAAGAGCAGAGTCACGACGACGAAATTACTAAGGCACTTGAGGACTCCTCCCTCTCCCTACGTCAAATGGTGATTCCTGGAACTAATTCTTCACTGTGGTGTGATATCTCTACCGGTCATGTAAGACCCTTCGTACCATCTAATATGAGAAAAGAGGTCATAGAAAATGTGCATAATGTTTGTCATCCAGGCATTAATGGGACTGTCAACAGTATTAAATTGAGATTTGTTTGGCCCAACATGGCGAAGGATATAAAGTTCTTTGTCAAACATTGCATAAATTGTCAAAAGGCCAAAATCTCCAGACATACAGTCGCGCCAAGAGCCACGTATGTTCTGCCTGAAGACCGTTTCCGGAACGTCCACATCGACTTGGTTGGACCCCTGCCCGCTTGTAGTGATTATCAATATCTGCTCACCATGATTGACAGATTCACTCGCTGGCCCGAAGCAGTTCCCTTAAAGAATATGTCAGCAGACACAGTCGCCACAGCACTGACAACTCACTGGATTTCGAGGCATGGTGTCCCCGAAACTATTACGACAGATCAGGGACGTCAGTTTGAGTCATGTCTTTTCAAGAAACTAACAGAAAAATTCGGAATCAAGCATACGCGGACAATCGCCTACCACCCTCAAGCTAATGGCATGATAGAAAGGTGGCATAGAACCCTCAAGTCGGCACTTATGGCTAACGGCGACCCGAACTGGTTGGAGACTCTCCCTATTATACTACTTGGATTGAGGTCAACAGTTC
Organism: Limnephilus rhombicus; assembly: GCA_929108145.2. Taxonomy (NCBI): domain Eukaryota; kingdom Metazoa; phylum Arthropoda; class Insecta; order Trichoptera; family Limnephilidae; genus Limnephilus; species Limnephilus rhombicus. The sequence continues at coordinate 45,185,388 of OV815290.1, forward strand.
GTGATGATTTAAAATGCTCGCCTGCTGAACTTACCTATGGCAGAACGCTGAGGTTACCATGTGATTTCTTCACTCCTACGCCTCGCGAAGAGCCAGATACTTACGTCGGTCGACTACAAAGAAGATTTGAAAGTATAAAATCTACTCCTGCCAGTAATCACGGTTCAGGAAAGTTTTTCATACATAAGGACCTACCTTCTTCTACTCACGTTTTTCTGAGAACTGATTCCGCACGAAAATCGCTTCAACTCCCTTACGATGGACCTTACAAAGTGGAAGAACGTAACGAAAAGACATACGTCATTATCATCAATGGAAAACCAAAGCGCGTCTCTATTGATCGCTTGAAACTGTTGGAATATTTGATGCTGGCAACACTGATAGTTCCGGAACAATCTTCTTTTGTTATTTTTCTTCTGTTTGTAATTGAGTTAACTAGTGTATTGTTTACCTGACAATAAAATACGTCTGTACCTTATAATTGAGTCTATTTAATTACAAACCAACAGGTTATGGGCCACATCATGCTTAAAGACACTGTGTTGTGATCAATGACTTTTAGTATAAAATTGTGATTAACATTTGAATCGAACAATGTCGTTCCAACTCCCTATTGAAAAGCTGAGGGGCCGTGAGAACTATGACATCTGGAAGTTCGCTGCTCAAGCATATTTAGAAGACCAGGAATTATGGGAATGTGTCGAAGGTACGGAATCAGACCAGAAAAAGGTTAAAAAATGTCGTTCCTAGATTGTTTTGTTGATTGAACCTGTTAACTATGTTCATGTCCAGTCTGCTACAACCGCGAAAGAAGCCTGGGACAATCTTGCTACTGCTTACGACGATAAAGGTCTTACACGGCGCGTCGGGTTACTAAGGACCCTAATTACAACAAAGTTAGAAAACTGTAAGTCTGTTGAAGATTACGTCGATAAAATTATTACTACTGCCCTGAAATTGACTAATATTGGTTTGAAAGTTGATGATGAATGGATAGGTACTATTCTTCTTGCGGGGCTTCCAGAAAAGTACACCCCCATGATTATGGGCATAGAGAGCTCTGGAATAAAAGTGACTGGGGATGCAATAAAGACAAAATTGCTACAAGATGTTTCGCATAATAATTCAACATTAGAAAATCCCAATGACATTGCTATGTACGGATCTGGCTCGCCCAGATGGGTAAAATACAGTGTTTCTGGATCGGGTAGTCGCAGTTCCAGAGAGGCGGCAGAAAACAGTTCATCCCGAAACAGATCGGAGCAAATAATTACTCCCAACCCTGCAGATTATAAAAAGGGACCCCGCTGTTACCGATGCAACAGAAATGGTCATGTAGCCCGAAACTGTGAGGTGACATTTGATACAAAAAACTGTGGAAACAAACAAAGTTCAATGTACACTGCTTTTTCCGTGACTTCTGAATCAGCTGATGAATGGTTTCCCGACTCGGGGGCTTCTGCACATTTAACAATGACTGATAATAATTTATTAAATAAAATCAAAAAATCTTCCCAGTTAGGTATCACTACTGCCAATGGTGATCAAATGATCAGCGATACAGTTGGAAATCTGCAATTAATCACATCTTGTGGAGAAACAATAAATGTAAGTGATGTGTTTTATGTTCCACAAGTGAAAGTAAATTTGCTATCTGTTAGTAAAATTGTTAGCAAAGGTAATTCTGTGGTTTTTAATTCAACTGGAGCAAAAATTTTAAATCGTAACAATCAAATAATTGGAACAGCATCACTAGTGAATAATTTATTTAAATTGGATGTGCAACGCAATGTTGGCTTCGCTGTTCAAACAAAAGCTAATGATAGCACTCTTTGGCACAGAAGAATGGCCCACCTAAATTATGACAGTTTAAATAAATTGAAAAATGGATTAGTTCATGGAATTCAGTTTTCCTCGTGTAACCCACCAGATCTTTGTGAAGTTTGTGTGAAAGGGAAGAGCCACAGGTTGCCTTTCCAATCGAGCAACTCTAGAGCTGCAAGACTACTTGAAGTGATCCACTCAGATCTTGTAGGACCAATGCAGACAAATTCATTATCTGGCTCTAGATATATTCTCACTTTTTTGGATGATTTCAGTAGAAAATCCTTTGTATATTTTCTTGTGACAAAAGATCAGGTGGCAGAGTGTTTTGAAACATTTAAAAAATATGTTGAAACGCAAACTGGAAAGAGAATCAAGACTCTTCGTACTGATAATGGAGGTGAATTTTGCAACAAGCGATTAGACAAAATCCTGCGTGATTGTGGTATTGAACACCAAACCACGGTTCCATACACACCGGAACAGAATGGTCGGGCTGAAAGACTGAATAGATCAATCCTGGAGCGTGCCAGGTGTCTTTTGATTGAAGCTAACCTCCCAAATATTTTTTGGGCTGAATCAGTCTTCACTACAGTCTATTTTATGAATCGTTCGCCCAGCAAAAATGTGGATAAAACTCCTGAGGAAATGTGGTCAGGAAGAAAACCCACTGTAAAACATGTAAGGGTATTTGGCTGCAAAGCCTATGCACACATTCCGGATGCACACCGAAAAAAGTTAGATCCTAAATCAAAACCATGCATTATGATGGGATATAGTCTTCTGTCCAAGGCTTATCGTTTGTATGACCCTAACAATAATTGTATTTTTGCATCAAGAGATGTCATTTTCTCTGAGAATGAGGAAGGAGTTTCACTCCTCACAGGGAAACAGGATAATTCAAGAGGATCTTTCTTTCCTGCAGCGGAAGATGAATGTTCCCCAATAAATGAAGATATTGTATCTAAGGACTCACCCGAAAAAGTTGGCTCAGTGGATTCAGAGGACAATGCGGATATACGGGATACTGAACACTTGCTAAATCCGAACGTTGCAGACTTACAGTCTGGTCTAAGAAGGCAGGACAGGGTTAGGAATCTTCCCAAAAAATATGATGATTTTGTAGTTTATACTGGTGTTAGTGATGAACCCTCAGATCCCTTGACCATTGAGGAGGCAATGGAGCGATCAGATAAACAACTTTGGATTGAAGCAATGGACCGTGAAATGAAATCACAAATGGATAACAACACATGGGAACTGGTCGATCTTCCATCTGACAGAAAACCTTTAAACAGCAAATGGGTTTTTCGCACAAAGAGAAATGCAAATGGGGATATAGTCCAGCGTAAGGCTCGTCTAGTAGTGAAAGGTTGTGCTCAAAGAAAGGGTTTGGATTTCGAAGAAACCTTCTCACCTGTGGTCCGATACAGCTCCATTCGATACTTTTGTTTATTTGTTTATTTGTTTATCAAGACATACACAGTACATTATAATACAGATTATAAGGTATGTTAAATTAAATTATTACATGGTTATGTACCTATTACGTAAGTCCATAGAATGTCATTTGATAATTACGCCTGAGATATGAACCGGTCTTAAAACTTAATTATTGAATGAATGAAGTAATAATAATAAGAAGGAAGAAAAGAGGGGGGGGGGGGGGGGGAGATAAGGAGACATTTTGAAATCAAGAATTATATGCTCACTAATTGTAACTGACTGATTAAAGTTTAATGAAAAGTTAAGTGTAAGTAATTTTAAAACAATTATATCACGCCAAGAAATTTAATAAATTAGTTTTGTATGTTTGCAAGGAATCATGAAAAATGTCTAAGTGTAGTAATTTTTCATAGTGGTTATAAATTATGATTGCGCGAGTAATTGGTGAGTTACTCGCTGCATTAGTGTTATTGGATTCTATATGAAAAAGAGAAGTGTGCCTGGTACGCCTCATTGGGACATTTAAACCAATAGTGGATAGCAATTCAGGACTATCTATTTTATTATTTAGCAGGTTATACAGAAACAGCAGATCTGATAATGTGCGTCTTTTTTGTAAACTTAACATGTTATTTGTAGTTTTGTTGTATTTCTTGAATAAATATTTAGAGAATTTATTCTGTATACTTTCTACTATATCTATGTACACCTTATATTGAGGATTCCATACCGGGGACGCATACTCCAGTGGACTTCTGACCAATGAACAAAACAACATTTCAAGAGTCTTAGCACTTTTGAAAACTTTACATATTCTCAATAGGAAACCTAGCATCTTGTAGGATTTTGATATTATGTGTTCGATATGCTTATCAAAAATTAATTTGTTGTCTAAATAAACACCTAGATCTTTACATGTAGACGTAGATTGTAAAGGTTTATTATTCAAGTTGTAAGAATAGATGATTTTATTTTTATTTCTAGTAAATGTAATTGAGTGACACTTAGAAATGTTTAAGGAGAGTAAATTTGATTCACAATACGCGCACAAATGATCAAGATCGCTTTGTAATTCTATACAATCAGATAAAGACTGTACAGGTTTAAAAATTTTCATATCATCCGCATATAACACAAAGTAACTATTTTGAAAGCATACATAGATGTCATTTATGTAAATATTAAATAAGAGTGGTCCAAGATGCGACCCCTGGGGCACACCCGAGACGATTTCCGTTAAACAGGATGCGAAACCGTTGACAACCGTGATTTGGTGCCGATTACTGACATATGATGCGATCCATCTATAGAGATCACCGTGAATTCCTAGACTAAATAACTTCTGTAAAAGAATATAGTGATTAACACGGTCGAATGCTTTGGAATAATCAGTATAGATGGCATCTACCTGGCATCGCATATCCATTTGAGCATGAAGAAAATTTATAAAAGACACAAGATTCGAGGTTGTGGAGCGATTTCTCATAAAGCCATGTTGATTAGTTAAGAGTGAAGGTGAGATGGTAGAATATAATTGATCGTAAACAATTTTTTCCAAAACTTTACTTAGAATGGGTAATTTGGATATAGGTCGATAGTTGGAGACATCATTTTTACTACCATTTTTAAAGATTGGGGTAATCAAGGCTGTTTTCCACTTGTCAGGAAATGTTCCTTCAGATAGCGATAGTTTGAAGATGGCAAAAATGGGGGGTGTCAGTTGTTTACTACAATAATTTATAAAGATTCCTGGAAGTTGGTCGTTCCCCGGTCCCTTTTTGATATCGATGGACTTAAGGTATTTGAAAGTTATGTCTTCATTGATCTCGATTGAGCTAATAACGCTATTTGAATTTAAACAGTCACTGGCATTGCTTGTATGAGCAGGTTGAACATTCGAAAATACAGAACCGAAATACTCGGAAAATAAATTGGCTACTCCTTTACTGTCATTAGCAGTTTTTTCACCATAAATCATATGATCGGGGATGGTAGGAGATTTTCTTTGAGAATTGACATAGGACCATATTTTTCTAACATTATGCTGTATGCCGGATTCTATCGTAGAAATGTAGGTTAGATACTTAATGGCATTAGCGGCTGAACTTGATTTGGACATAGATCAGATGGACGCTGTTTCAGCATTTCTCCAGGGCGATCTTCAGGAGGAAATCTACATGTACCAATCAACAGGAGACCAAAAGTCTGATAAAGTTTGTCGCCTAAGGAAAAGCCTATATGGATTAAAACAATCAAGCCGTGTTTGGAACATAAAATTGGATGCATGCCTGAAGAATATTGGGTTTAAACAGTCAAGATATGATCCATGTGTGTATGTGAAAAATGAAAATGCGACTGTGTTGATCATTGCTGTTTGGGTGGATGATCTACTTATTTTTTCTAGCGACAAATCACAAAAATATGCTGTTAAAAATCAGCTCAAAGAAAGTTTCAAAATGACTGATATCGGTGAAGCCAAATATGTGTTGGGATTCCAGTTGACTCGAGACAGGCAAAACAAGAAGCTGTGGATAAGTCAAAAGAGCTATATTGAACAGGTTCTGAAGCGCTTCAATATGTATGGATGCAACCCTGTGGACACACCACTAAGTCCTAATGAAAAACTCTCGAAACAGCAATCACCAAAAGATGAGAACACCTCAGCCATGATGAAAAATATTCCGTACCAAGAGGCAGTCGGTAGTTTGTTATTTGCCTCTCAAGTTACCCGACCTGACATTTCATTTGCGGTTAGTTATGTGAGTCGTTTCAATAACAATCCAGGTCAAGCGCACTGGGCTGCAGTCAAACGAATTATGCGTTACTTAAAGGGTACTGCAGATTGGAAACTGGAGTTTGATGGATGCACACCCTCTTCAATTGTTGGTTTCTGTGATGCTGATTGGGCCAGTGATTGTGACGAAAGGCGATCTGTGACAGGCTACGTTTTTACTAAATGTAAAGGGCTGTTTCTTGGGGGACAAAAAAACAACCAACTGTGGCGCTATCGACAACCGAAGCAGAGTACATGTCCATGTCTGCTGCGACACAGGAGGCATTGTGGTTAAGAGGTCTGGCTCAGGAAATAGACAGTGCAGTATATGACACTCCTACAGTTATCCACGTGGACAACCAGGGAGCGGCAAATCTAGCCGTGAATGGGTGTTACCAAGCCAGAACCAAACATATAGATGTGCGACATCACTTCCTTCGTGAGAAGATCCAATGTCAACTAATTGAATTCAAATACATCCCTACAACTAAAATGGTAGCCGACTCTCTCACCAAAGCTTTGGATAGAGAGAAATTGATGAGATGCATTTGCAATCAGGGTATCATCAAATAGGGAGGGTGTTGGAATATTTGATGCTGGCAACACTGATAGTTCCGGAACAATCTTCTTTTGTTATTTTTCTTCTGTTTGTAATTGAGTTAACTAGTGTATTGTTTACCTGACAATAAAATACGTCTGTACCTTATAATTGAGTCTATTTAATTACAAACCAACAGAAACCAGCCTTCGTTCCTTCCGAAGAGAAGTTGAATATCGAAGAACCTGTCGCAGAACAGACCCCGGACAAAATTACTACTACAAGGTCCGGTAGAAGAGTGCATTTTCCAGACAGGTACCAGGCCCTTTAGAAAAAAGGCTGACAGAGACATAGTTTTTCCATATAATTTTTTTTCCAATATAAAATCACTATATACTCCCAAATTCGATTCACAAATATATATCTCATTAGTAAATCCACATTATTGACATAAATTTTGGTAGTATATTTTTTAAAGATTACTGTAACTACAAATAACTAGAGACATCAACTTTTGATGGAAGTTGGAACTCTAAGTTTATTTAACTATGTTATTCTTTTACATATTTGATAACCTTGTCTTAAGGAAGGGTTATTTTTAAATCTCCATGTTCATAGAACATGATTTCACTATATAATGAAAATAATTAGAGACTACAATTTTTGGTAGAAATTGAACTCTAGGTTTGTTTAACCATCGTCATAATTGATATATTCAATAATCCTGTCTTAAGGAAGGGTTGTTTTTAAAAAATCTCATGTTCATAGAACATGATGTCAACATGTATATTTATACATAACAAAATACCATGTAATATGTGTCGTTTCGTTTTTTCCACGCTTTTTTAAGTGCATGATGTATTTTTCCATACACTTACAAAAGTGTGATGAGTGTTTTCCATGTTTTTGTAGGTATGTGATGTATCATTCCACAATACCTGGGAAAACATGATGTAGTTTTGCCATACGTTTTCAGTATGAAAATTCACATATGTGTAGAAGGTACAATGAACTGCCTTCTCCATTTCCTTATTATATTACCATATTTTGATAGGTGTGTGATGACTGCTTACCTTTCCCACACCTGTCAAAACGTGAAGCATATTGTTATCATGTATTTATAGGTAAATTTTGTACTGCTCTTTCCGTACTTATAAATGTATGACGTAGACCACCCATGTACACCTGTTAAAGCATTAAAAAAATTTTCTCATCTATTTTTATAAAAATGTCAAAACATGAAAAATATTTTCAACCTTCTTTCAAAATGTAAATAGGAAAAATCTTTTCAACTATTATCATAAAATGATATACCATGTTATAACATGAAGTAACTTTCCAAGATTTTCCTTGAGATGTATTCTTTATCCCATGCTAATAAATGCATGATGTATGTAACGTTAGATGAACATAAATAATATGATCTAAAAATAATACAAACTATTGTATTCTTTATTCCATGCTGATAAAAGCATGATGTATATAATATTAGATGTATGATTTAAAAATAATACAAGCTATATTGTATTCGTTTTCCCATGCTAATAAAGGCATGATGTAATTTTAGATGCACTTAAATGCATGACCTAATTATAATACCAACTATTGCGTGTAGTATTCCATACTAGTTAATGTATGATGTATGTATGTAATTTTAGTTACACATAAATTTTGATCTGCATAGGTTACAACTTTTCATTATGATATCCCACGATTTACGGGACAGATGTCTAAACACATTTCTTAATATGGTTCACCTTATTTTTATATAGGTTTGATATTTTTATATATTTATATACGTTTCCTGATGTTCTATACATAAAAAATGAACTTTATTAATTTTAAGTACTCAAGTATATGATACCATTCTACTTATGCAGTGAATATCATACCTCATATAGATATGACGTGGTTGCCCCTTTCCTTATCTCTACGAAGTGTGATACCCATTATGTATTTTCTTTCTTGACTTATAAGTTGTGTGAAGTTTTCACATATTTATTTTTTATTTCTGGTTACATGTTTATAATGTAGACACTTGTCACTCATCTTAAATAGATTTGAAGTAATCTTGACTTATAAGTTGTGTAAAATTTTCACTTATTAATTTTTATCCCTAGTTGTATGATTATAATGAAGACACACGTCACTCATCTTTAATAGATTTGAAGTAATTTAACTTAGCCAACAGGTTACATTTTTTTGTATTAGCACGATGTGGTTTCCCCTTTCCGTAGCTTATGAGACTTATAAAAATTTATTAATTAATTAATAATTTAATTAATACTTATCACTTTTACAGTAAGTGTTTATTACACTCAAACTAGGTTGCTTTAGTCAGCATTGTTTGTCAAGCCCACTTGATTATTTTTTTAGAAACATAGTTAAAGTTTATTACTTTTGGTTTTTTCTCGATCTTACAACAAACTGGTTGTTCCAGTATTCCAATTTGTCCGACTGTGTTAATGTAAAATAATCAAATGGGCATCGAACACTATATATGTAATTTTTGTTTAATTTTAAGTTTTTTTACATATGTGCGTTTGTCGCATAAAATGCTGGGGAGGAGGTATGTAGGCACCGCGATTATTATTGTATTATGAGCAAAATGTCATCTTGACGCTAGCAACACTTGTCTGCGCAACAGGATGCGCAGACAGCGGAACTGAGCTCGCGAGTGGAAGAAACTTCGAGACCATTCCGTCTTGAACGTTCCTCTCGCTAGTAAGCTATTTTTAATTACGCAAATTATTGTCGCGGATAGAATCCTTGTATTATCTCACTTCTGATACCAAATAAAATATAACTCTACCAAACAATCAGTGTTATGATTTATAAACTAAATTCCGTGACCATTTATTTAGAGTACCCGGATATCTCTGATGAGGTAAGCAGAGATATTCGGCATATACTAAAGGCTAATTGATTATTAAAACAATTAATATATTTTAAATAGTACATGTTTAGTTGCGATTTCAGAGTAATGATAATCACACTAATACAATAATGAGGAATGATTTGTATTTTTGTAGTTTGTAACGAATAAACTCAAAAACTACTGGACGGATTCCAAAAATATCAATATTCATAATAATAATTCATGTTAATATTGAAGGGTTATTTAAACCTCTTGAAATATTATTGGCCTGTTCTTTTTTTTACACGAGCTCCACACGGGAGGCTCTGAGGAAAATAATTTCCCCCAGGTTCTATGTCATCTTTGGGGATGCTGTGTGGAGGGTTGTTTAAGGAAAGGAAGTAGAGGAGAGTTCTGGGAAAAGGGTTTAAGGGGTGCGTAGGAATCTGGCGTTCAGTGTGTCTTGGTCATCAAACCTAGACAAACCGCATCCCATGAACCCGAGCACCCCTGCTTAGTCACCAAACGTAGCGAAACACTTGGGGTGATCTATGCCAGGTGTGTTGGTTATCCAATGAAGGTACCCATTCCCGCCTCCCAAATTGAGTTAACGTGTTTTGATATTGTTTTTATAAATTTTGTTGGTTTTGTAGAAATAATATAAATAAATATTATTTTTTCACATACTTCGATTACTGTTTTTTTGATTTATTTATTTAACACGTGTTAACTGCCCGAATAATAAGCAAATAACAGTCAACAATCGATTTTTAACAAGTCTAAAAACCGAAGATTCGGTTTCGGTGGAAAGTCCTGTTTCGGTCGGACACTAAATGATAATTCATATCAATATTGATGGGTTATTTAAACCTCTTGATATATTATTGGACTGTTCTATAGTAGTAGCTGTAAGTATACCTACCAAAAAAAAAATATATTTCAGGTTAATGAAGCTTGGAGTAGAATTCCACTAACTGAATTTAGAAAAGAGTCATTAATGGCTACATACAGAATACATCGCATCGCGCTGTACAAGTATATTGCAGCGGCCCTGCTAACGTCCATCTCCATTCAGCGGCCAACGCAGAATGAGACACGCCAACGTGTGAACGGTTCCAGCGCGTTGGGCCAACGTGGACTGGGGCCTTAATCCATATCGCTTGACGGAAGGGTGACTAATGGCCGACGACTGGCTGCCTAGTGCGCGGCCAGCCTTAAAGTTTTACACAGAGAGTTGGTGAACGAGTCACACCCGGTTGAAAGGGATTTGTTTGACGACAAAGCTCAAACCTTCGTTTCTATTAAAACCTACAATAAACTTGGAATTATGAACGAAAAACTAAAAAAAACCTAAATCTTACCCAGCACACAAATAATAATAGTGAAACAGGGAAATATACCCATCAGTTCTTCGATCTAGTACAGAACCTATCATCGGTTCAATTCCAAACAGACGAGTTGAACCTGTTTCCTAAAGTCCTCAAATAACACTTAGAATACATTAAAAATAACTTAATTAGTACAGTAGTGCAGTTGCCGTGGACATTGAGACTGTGTCATAAACCTGGACCACCTCTATATAAAATGCAGAAACAATATAAAGCTCTTTTCTAAACTTAAAGCTAGTTCTAACCGTGAAACTTCCACTACGATAAACATGCTCTGTGGTGAGTGTTTTTGAGGAGAGGAGGGAGTGAACATGGGTCTTGAGGGACTGAACATGGGTCCTGTGGAGTGTGGGAGTGAACATGGGATATCGCCACTAGAGCTAGAGCTCTAATCCCCTTTTGAATTCGATGGCTGGAATGAACGCCGATATAAGTCTCTCTTCTGCGGGACTCTATTTTCTCATTAATGATGCTATCAACTAGTGGCTTAAGTCCTCCATCGCGACACAAGTAACTTGTGGTAGTGTGGTGAAAGCTCTGGTGGTAATAGGAGATTTTCAAATATTGTCAGGTTATTCGAAGTCTGGAAATATGTGTCTTTCTTTGAAAAAAACCAAGTTTTATAATGAAAACCCAATCGTCATAAACAATAACTTATTTTGTTTACACAACTACCTACTTTAAAAAAAGTATCTACATTTTTCAAAACGAGTGGATTCTTCTTCGGGATATATTCAGAAGTAGGTACAGTAAAAACTAAAAATGAACACATCACGGATAGATATTTGGACTATGGTTTTAACATTTTTTATTACTCACATTTTTTTAATTTGAATGCATGCAAACTACAGAATTACAGAAGGAAAATATATGGTTCTTAAAAACAAATCACAAAGAAAGTAATTTCTTGTTGATGAATCTACCTGTTAAGAAAATGATATTTTTTTAAATTAAGAAATAATTCAATTTATAGGAACGATAAATTGAATTATTATTATTATAATTTAACTTAATTTTATTAACAATTTTTTTTTTCATGTACCTGTATATTTTATGTAACTATCTCTTCGACTTGGTCGAAGACCTGTCTCAATTTTAAAAAAAGTAATTGTCAAAAGAACCCGTTGACAAACTGATATCAATCAGTTTAACGGGACTTAATTTAAAAATGTAAAAAAACTGTAAATAAATAATAAAGGAATTTTATTAAAAAAAAAAAAAATAATAATAAAAAAATATAATGAAATTTACTAACACAGCAGTTACTAAATTAGATATACAGTTTAGATAAAAGTAAGAATATAGGTGCAGTACGATAAAAAATAATATTATTACATTTCCATTAATAGGAAGGTGGTAAGAACATATAGGTGAGTCTGAGTCACCGAGTCTAAAAGTGTGGTTCATTACATTTATTTACTTACTTACAGCCGGAATAATAATAAATGTTTATTCCGGTATGTGTGGAGGATAGTGCAGTCCCACACATTCCATAAGGGTACAATACATTCAGAATTGAAACGTTGCTTGAAAATGGCTTTAGCCGTGTTTGGTGACTAGATCTGAATAGCCAGGTACTTCCCAACCTTTCTCTTCTCCACTACCTTCAGCCTCACAACATACCCCAATTGGGGGTGCCATAGTCTCACTGGCACCAAACGGGAGCAGTTGAGATTCTTGTGCGGCATTTCACTGTAAAAAAAAATAAAAAATAAAAAATAAATAAAAAATACACAAAATGTTTGAAAGAGAAAAAATAAAAGCAGGTGGATAGGATTTTACATGGAGGGGAAACAAATTATAATATGGTAATAGTAGTAGTAACAAAAGAAAATAATAATAATAGACTTTTAAGATTTTGTGATCACATTAGGAGCGAATATTTTTCTCCAGTGTGCATCAATGCTGGATGATGGACTGAGGCAGGCTTCATTGACGAGGATATTTCCCGAGCTCTTTATCCTATTCCTGCCACCCTGGATCTAATAAGGGCTGCATAGCCGGGAACTCGCCCCTCCGTGAACATCCGGGAAGCTCTACAATAAACATTATGCGGAAGGCGTCGTTGTACTGAACCCGAAGTCTTTTATACTACTCTTCTTGTAGTTTTTCCAGAATTCAGACGTATACAGCATTGCGCAAAAGGAAAGGAAGAGCGCCCTTTTTAAAGGCGGAATCTTCTATTGAGCGTGTTTGCTTTTTTACTGAGATCTCTTATTTGCCTATCGATGTCGTCATAGTCCATCACATTACTGGTGATTAGGGGCCGTTCAAGTATTATGTAACGCACTTGGGGGGGAGGGGGGGGTCTTGTGAAACGTAAAATGTGCGTTACTGGGGGGGGGGGTGTTCAAACAACGCGTTACGTAACATGTTTTTCTTTATTTAAATTAAAAATTAGGGAATTAAAATCTTCCAAGTCGGCAACCCGTTTCATTTATAGTGTACGGCGAATTAATTCCTTGACTGTATTGTAGGTAATTTTTATTTTATTTTTGTTGTCAGTAGTCATTAGTGTTCTAAACACGAAATACACATAAACACAAATTTCTGTAGTCAGTATTGTAAAAGTGAGTTTTAAGGTACTATAATGTCCTGAAAAGCGGGAGATTTACATCATCAGCTGTTGTTGGCCTATACAGGTTCTCATGCTGACTTGCCAGAGCAGCGCAACCAAAAAAATGACAATGAAATTCGGAAAATAGCAAAAGGATTTTTTTTTTTTAAATAATGAAAAATTTATGGAACATAACATATGATACGAGAGTTTATACGGGAGTTTTTAGTTAAAACAATGCTTTTTAGTTATAACACACAGGTTAGTTTACTGCTTAAAAATAATAATATTACATACAGATATTTTTCGTAGTACATGCCTAGTCACACTCAGAACATGAAAAAGGTTTTTCTCCACTATGAATCGCGCTGTGCATTTTTAAATCTCATTTCGAGAACTTGAATAACTGCATAACGAGAAGATGTTTTGTCTGCTGAAGGTAAACATGTGATTTTTGGTGTCTCTTTTTAGTACATGAATAGTCGCAGTAGAAACATGTAAGAGGTTTTATATTACCGTAAGTCAGCAAATGATTTCTAAGAAGTTCATTTGTACAATATAAATAATTGCAGTCGGGACCTGAAAAAGGTTTTTCATCAGTGTGAGATAGCATGTGCCGTTTCAGTTTTTTTTTTTCGAGAAGAAGAATAGTTGCAGTCAGGACATGAAATGAGTTTTTCTCCACTGTGGTTAAACATGTGATTTTTAGATTTCTCTTCATGGTACATGAATAGTTGCAGTCGGAATACGAAAAAAAAATTTCTCCACTATGAGTCAGCAAGTGACTTCTTAAATATCCATTTTGAGGACACGAATAGTTGTAGTCAGGACATGAAAAAGGTTTTTCACTTCTGTGAATCATACTGGGGATTTTTAAATCTTCCCCTTTGAGAACTTGTATAATTGCATTCGGAACATGAAAAAGGTTTAATTCCACTATGAGTCAGCTTGTGAATCATAGTGGAGTAAAGTTTTGCTCCACAAGGAAACAATAAGAAAATTACTTTCTTAGGGCCTCATCAGTGCAGGTAATATAAAAAAAAGTACGTGTTAACCGTTTAGGTATATAATAGGTCAGTGTTAAATTGTGGAAATCCGGTAGGAATACTAGGCCGATAAAAATTATAATAATTTCCAATTTTTTTTTTTAAATTACAATTTGAATAAATAAAATGAACAACATCCGCATGTATCGCTAGTTTTATTTATTTGTTTCCGCAAACGCGATAAATCAAGAAAAAGGGAATTTAAGTGACACTTCAGTACGTTGCGCAACTTAATTGTGACTTTCAGGTAAAAATTGTCACTTGGGTGTTACGTAACGTTTTGGGGGGGGGGGGGTAAAGGAAAATATTTCGGCGCGTTACAGGGGGGGGAGGGGGGTCCAAAATCTTCAAAAATTGCGTTACGTAATACTTGAACGCCCCCTTATGTGTCCAAGGTATTAATTTCCTTCAGTCACCTTCAGGTACACATCGATCAGGATAGCTGGAGGAATATTTGTTGGTCCTTCTCCATGTCTTATGACCAGTAGAGCCGTTTTAGTGGGGTTATAAAGCATGTTTCTTTCTTCAGCAAACTCTTAAAAAAATAAAATTGTACATGGTTTTTCTCTAACCAAATTAACAGGAAAAATCACGTAAGATATGTGAACAAGGTATTTCTACACCTTATCTGCGTAGGGACACTGTTAACAAAGACTGTGGGAGGAGGACTAGTTACGTTAGGAACATGATATAGGTTTTTCTCCAGTAACGTAAAAAATGTGAACTTTGAAATGTTCCTTTAGAGAACGTGAACAGGCGTAGTAGGAACACGAAAAACATTTTTCGTGTTCCAGTATGATTGCGTAAGTGCCATTTCAGAGTTGAATTTCGTGACTTGGAATAATTACAATGGGAACAAGAATGAGGTGTTTTTCCAGTAAGGAAAAGAACGTGATTTTTTTAATTTCCCCGTTTGAAAACATAAATAACTACAGCAAGAACCAGAAAATAGTTTTTCTCCAATATGGGTGTGTAAATTCACTGTAAAATCTGACTTCATGGGTGCGTAAGTGCTTCATTAAATGTGACTTACATGAGATGCAGTAACAATAGGAACATGAATGAGGCTTTTCTACAGTATGAGTTAGAATGTGCCATATTAAATTAATTTGCGTAGTTTATGTATTTATTTGTAAGAAACAAACAGCTTTTACACAGTACGTACAGTGATAAATATACAAGTGAACTGAAGTAAAGCCACAGAAGTTCCTTAAGCTTAAGGACATCGGAAATGAAGTTTTAATGTCTTAAAATTAATTTTGGGTTATAAGAAGGGGAGAGGAAGAGGAATATAGGAAAAGGATAGGAGATGCTCCCGTTATATTTTCTATTCTTATATTAATAATCGATCGTATGCGTTATTTCATATCGATATTTCTTTAGTTACAATGGGTATATGAAAAAGCTTTTCTCAAGTATGGGTGCGTAAGTGTCTTGTTAAAGTGTATTTGCGTGAGCAGGAGTAGTTACAAAGGGAAAATGAAAAAGGTTTTTCTCCAGTATGGATGCGTAAGTGCCTTGATAAATTTGATTTTTGCGAGCAAGAGAAGTAACAATGCGAACATGAAAAAGGTTTGTTTCCAGTATGGGTATGTAAGTGACATGTTAAAACTGATTTTTTTGAACAAGAGTAGTTACAATGGTAGCATGAATGAGGCTTTTCTCCAGTATGGGTGCGTAAATGACTTATTAAATCTGACTTGCATGAGCAGGAGTAGTTACAATGGGTACATGAAAAAGGCTTTTCTCGAGTGTGGGTGCGTAAGTGCGTTTGTAAATATGATTTGCGGGAGCAGGAGTAGTTACAATGCGAACATGAAAAAGGTTTTTCTCCAGTATGGGTAAGTAAGTGTATTGATAAATATGATTTGCGCGAGAAAGAGTAGTTACAATGCAAACATGAAAAAGGTTTTTCTCCAGTATGGGTGTGTAAGTGTCTTGGTAAATCTGACTTGAGTGAGCAGGAATAGTTACAATGAGAACATGAAAAAGGTTTTTCTCGAGTATGGGTGCGTAAGTGCCTTGTTAAAACTGATTTGGTTGAACAGGAGTAGTTACAATAGGAACACAAATGAAGTTGGTTTCCAGGGTGCACTTTCAGGTCCGTTATCTTATCTGCAAAAAGATACAAAGCGGGTACAGTTTAATAAGTGGGTATCTATAACTAAATGAGAAAATTATAAAAACAAACTCACCCAAGCAAAAACCGATTGTACCTGCAGTCTTGGCAATACTTTCAGTGTACTCTAAGCATTCCTTTTTAACATCTGTCAGGTCTACGTCTATTTCCTTATAAGGAATTCCGTGTCCGTCTTCTTCTTGTGGTTCTGGTTCCGCCTTGCTGGGTACAGTCTCCACATCAATGGTACCTGGAATAACAAGAGCAAAAGATTGACAATATGTAATTTAATACATTAAAAATCACATCACACACTCAGTCAAAGAGGTTACAATCAAAAATGCAAAATGTCTCCAACTTCATCTTTAACGTAGGCATTATTGATGGCATGATTGATGAATGCCTTACTTTTTTCATAGGCATTATTGATAAATGTCAGTATGGCTTCCAAAAAAAAAAAGCCGTAATAAACTGGTCGAAAAATTTTATAATTATATAAATTCACAGCTTAACGCTAGAAAACAAGTAATGGTATTATTTATTGATTTTTCAAAAGCTTTCGAAACACTCAGCCACACACAATTAATCAAGATAGTTGAAATCATAGGAATCCGTGGTAAAGTCCTATCATTTTTCAAAAACTATTTAACAAATAGAAAAATGTATGTACAGATTTTCAATGAAATCAGTAATTTTAGATTTATCAAATCAGGCGTACCGCAAGGGTCAATTTTAGGACCTAAATTATACATTATACTTTTTTTTTCAATTCAGTGCCGGCAGCCCGGGCGTTTATTTATTATTAGTTATGTACAACATGATTTTTTTTTCCTTACCCTCCTCACTAGACAAAGTCTGTTCTGAGGCTGGTAACTAACAATTTATAATTACATAAAAACAAATAAGTGGTAAAACAAAGAAAAAAAAGAAACATATATATTATAGTAAAAATAATAATAAAAAATAAGAGGAAAATCAGAATTTAAAAACAAAGTAGAAAATAGAAAATATATAATATTAGATATTAAGAATATTACTTATCTCTCTTCTTTCCTTGATATTTAACCAGTTTAAAAATCTTTTGAAAACTCAGTTCAAATTATTAGATGCGACGTAGGTCTTTGTTTAGGCTACAAACTTATTGAATATATATGGTGCCAAGTAAGATTCATGTTTTTTTGGAAAATTTGATTTGATATATGGTACTTGTAGTTGATTGTGTGTGTTTGCTCTTGTGTATTGCGAGTGAGTTATGAAGTGTGGTGATATTTTTATACAGTTTTTGTAGATGATCTTCTTTATGAATAGTTTATTTATGTCTAATAGGTTATTGTTGATCATTATCTGTTCTGTCGGATGTTGATAAGGCTTTCTAAACATAATTCTGATTATTGTTTTATGATTAATTTTAAGTGATTTGAGGTGAGTCTCTGCTGCTGCTCCCCATACTGAAATACCATACATTAGAATACTTTGACAGAGTGCATAATATATATTTTTTAGCTGAGGTAGTGACATAATGTTTCGAATTGTTTTGAAGATATAAGAGAGTTTCCGTATTTTTTTTGAAAATTTGGTTAATTTGGAGATCCCATTTTAAGTTATTGTCAACAGTTAAACCGAGATATTTAATATTTTGCGCATAATCAATTTTGTCACAAGCACAGCGTGAGTTAGTTAATGAGGTAACTGTGCAGGGGTGAAGATGTAGTTGTGGGCGACTATCTGGCTGACCAGCTAATGTTTTACTGAAAGTTAAGTATTTTGTTTTAGAAATATTTAGTGTCAGTAGATTATTTATATATTATTTATATTTTATATATTATTGCTTTGTCTAAACTTTTTTAAATGGCCCGTAGATTCATTTTTGCAGATGATACTGCACTAGTTGTATCAAATGAAAACGGGGAAATAGCTATTGAAGAATTACAAAGAGACTTTAACGAGCTTCTCAAATGGTCTCATGATGTAGGACTAATTATTAATGTCAAAAAAAACTAAATGTATGTATATAAGATCACCGAGCTTGAAAATGTGGAATTTACCTAAAATAACTGCACATAATTTTGAATGTATACATAGAAAAATTGATAATATTTGCCACTGTGATAAAATTGATTTTACAAATGAATATACTGATCTTGGCAAAATCATAGACAATAAATTTAAATGGGATAAATAAGTGATCAAAATTTGTAACCAGCTCCGATGTTTGGCGAGTAATTTTTATAAATTAAAATTTGTGTTGCCTCGATGCACTCTTAAACTTATATATCATTCTATGGTTGGATTCATACATAGATATGGAATTCGAACTTGGGGACACTCGAGCATAATTAATATTAAATATATTCAAAATTTACAAACTGCGATAATTAAAAAAATTGTTAAACCTAGCATTTACAAACAAAAAAACAAGTTAAAATTACTGTATGGGTCTGAGGGCCTACTTCCAATTAAAGGGCTTCTCTTGTACATTATAATTATGGATAATTCGGGAGAAAGCGCGTATAAAAAGTTATTGGTGCATAGTCACACAACAAGATTTACCGAAAACAAAGGCCTAAAAATACCACGAATATCAAATAAGTATGGTAGCAGAACGCTCGAATATATGGTACCTTTGATTTATAACAAATTGAAGCAAAACCATAGACATCCAAATGAATAGACAAGCAGTTACAGGTGAGGGGTCAAACCAAACCATGGAGGGCGAAGAGGGGAAAGATGACTGTGATTCGTTATACAATCAATCTGACAGTAAATAGGCATCTCGCATTACAATATCACCATTTAGTTCTTAAAAGCAAAATCTGCTTTGAATGAATAGACCTTTTTACATGGGAGCGCGAATTGCTTGCCACGATAATAACATATTTGCTAAGGCCAAATTCTCGCCCCAAAAAGACTCGCCCCAATACACATAGCAATATTTTGTTGCCGTGTTTAGTTAAAACACTATTACAAATGTTTCATAATTTACTTACCCCTGTAACCAGCGACGAGCACACTGGAGAACCGCCCACATTCGCTATGTGCACATTGATATGTAGATATATTGTATAGAATACGCTACCGTTTTGGCGTTGTATTTCGTTAAATGTATGGATGTTACCTTCTAGCTGTTCACGGCAAGAATGATGACGTCACACATTTTAGATTCAAGCGAGGCTCTATCCTCTCCCCGTGGAGCGAGCCGGTTCCAAGGCGGAGCTCCAGCCGGCGCCATGTGGAGGGGGAAATAATACGTTTTTATCACTTAGGGCAGGTCCATGTATATTCATATGTCCGTGAGCAAAACATTAATTTAAAAAATAATGAGGAACCCTGCCCTAAACTGACAAAAAAGTGGTTAATAAATGAACAACACATATATCTATCCTAAATCTTACATAAGGTATTAATATTGTAACTTGAGCTAAAGTGTATTATGTAATATTAAATGGTAGAACCTACAGACAAGCTGATCTGTCACAGCTTTGTGGGACTACCCATAGCTTATATTGTATTAGATGTAATTATATTCAATTTAATGAATAATAAAAAAATTATTAAAAATAAAAAACCCTTTATAGGGCATAAGCTAAAAACTGATATTTTTGAGACCTGCAACATTAAGGTCTATATTTCTTTGTTTACAAGTTATAATCACTTTTATGGGTTGTAATCATTCTCAGGTAACGCACAGAGGTAATCGAACCAAGTTCGCACATGTTGAGTAAATTTACGATTTCGACATAACGGATGTGATCTCCTGTCAGATTTGTGTGATTTATTTGCTTTTTCTATGTACAACGTACATTAAAGGAATAAATAATCAAGCATTCTTGAAGAAATTCAAGTTTAAAACGATCTTAACTAAAATATGTGACAGTAAATATGTAAAAAAATCACACAAATCTGATAGAAGGTCACGTCCGTTATGTCGATAACGATCCCACAAACGATATAGATGGTCAGTTTCAAGACCTGCGCCCATTTCAGCGTTGCCAGAAGGTTGCTTTTGTAACCTTTTAGGTGATTTTTAACTCCGAAAGGTTTCTTTCAGGTTACACTACTCAAAAGGTTACTTTAAGGTGATTTTTAACTCCGAAAGGTTTCTTTCAGGTTACACTACTCAAAAGGTTACTTTAAGGTGATTTTTAACTCCGAAAGGTTTCTTTCAGGTTACACTACTCAAAAGGTTACTTTAAGGTGATTTTTAACTCCGAAAGGTTTCTTTCAGGTTACACTACTCAAAAGGTTACTTTAAGGTGATTTTTAACTCCGAAAGGTTTCTTTCAGGTTACACTACTCAAAAGGTTACTTTAAGGTGATTTTTAACTCCGAAGGGTTTCTTTCAGGTTACACTACTCAAAAGGTTACTTTAAGGTGATTTTTCGGAATTCGTAGAATTAATTCCCTACGGAATTAGAACCATCGTCAAACGGAGCGCTCATTTGTGTTTTTTTTTCATGTTGGCTAACGGCATGCAAAACCATAGACTATACACATATTGCAAAACTTTACATCTTTCTCTTTCACACTATTGTGTAAATTAATTCCCAACTGCTCTAAAATATTGAGTTTACTGCGTTTATATTGTATTTGTAGCGGAAACGGCTTATTTTTATCACTAAGTGGGTAATTTTGGTTGTTACAATTTATTATTATGTTATTAAAAAATAAACTTCTTAAAAATGAACTTGATCAGCCTTTTATTTCAGACTTTGTATCAAAAACGGACAATTATAAGTTCGTGCGCTTCATAAACGGACAATTGCTCCTTTTAATATAAAAAAAGCGAACATAAGCATTTTTAAATTTAAAAATAAAACAGCTAAGAGTATTAAATTATAGAATGTTATGTATTATGGCTTGTGATTCTTTACGCGCAAGGAATCGCGCAGGTAGAAAATATAACAGATTTTTCGTGATAATATTCTGAAAATTTCAAAATACTTTGTACTAAAAAAAAAACGTGATATTGGGGGGGGGGGGGGCGGTTAGTCTAAAACCTCACCACATATCACCAGGGGGGGGTTAAAAAGTTGCTATAAACACCACGTGATTAATGGACGACCCCATACCACTGGAATAAATATGAAAGGTTATTTTTCACACAAAAAGGTTACCTTTTTATATATTTTAGGTGACTTTTTACAAGACACGGCTGGCAACACTGGTCCATTTAGCAACACGACAGCTGTCAGTTTTACAAGAACACTAATTTTTATGTTATTGTTTCTCGAATATTGAGAGTTATTTCTGAAAACAAAGTAAGCACATTTGTAATACACAATGCTGTATAGTTTTTTGTATTTTAATTAAAAATTGTATCTGGAATAATCAAGTTAAGTCAAATTATTTAGCGTCATGTCTAAAATTTAACTTCAAAAGCTAAAATGTACGCCCTTTTTGATTATAGTATTACAGATACTGCAAATACTTTCACCACAAAACATTTAAATTATGAGATTTCGAAGGTTCTATCAAGTCCTCCGGATTCAGTTCCTAGGAGCGCTGCTAAGAATAATTTCGATTCTAATCCTGTCAATGCTGACCCTACTTATATTGAAAGGATTATGGAAGCTGATTTTTCTTCGGATGAAGACCCAAACATTCCCAGATCACCAGAAGTTACTCCTTCTCCTAGTGCGATGGACTATAAATGGCGGATACGGAAGCATCATCGTAGGTAAAAAATCCTTGTGGAAATTTGAAAATAAAATTTAAACAGACTTCTGAGACCAGAGTAGCTAGTTATATTCAGATGAATGCTTCTTTAAAACATATTCTTAAGGATATACTGTGATTCAAGACGTCAATTAATCCAACTGATTTTAGACTCACATTCTGTTATTGTAGGTAGGTATTTTTTACCTAAAATCACGGTTTTTGTAGGTAGGAACTTACAAATGTGGATTACATAGAGCAACAGCCGACCAGCAGGTAGGGGGCAGAGTACGTACCTGCATAGACCCCACAGACCCCACAGACCCCCCTCCCAGTGACGTAATCACGATACAGGAAGGCCCGCTGTCTCCTCGATAATATGTTTATAAATATATATATTTTTTTTAATGAAAAAATTTTTTTTTTTTTGGTACAGTACAAACAATAGATACATAAATATAATGAAAGTATATAAAAAAAACTAAATACAATTATTAAATACAAATATACATATTTTTTTTAAATGTTCTCCCATAATAAGCAAATGCTTGTGTGTACGGGAGGAAGTATTATTTGTTAGGTTATTTTGATTTTTTTTTTTTAAATTTAGTTTATTTTAAGAATAAGATAAACATATGTGTGTATATGTATATATTTTTTTAATTATTATTTATTTTTTTTTACTTAAGGTTTTCAATATATTTTTTTTACTGTGTTTTCAAATTTTTGAAACTGTCCTTAAGGGATCTTATATTTTCTGGTAATTTATTAAAGAAATTTGTTCCTAAGTATTTATAGTTTTGTTGACCCAAAGTTTTTTTACAAATGGGAATTGGTAACATGTATTTTTGCCTGAGATTTACTGTGTTTTTGAAAGGTATGGATTTGTTTAGGATATCCTCTTTGTAAACTTGTAAGGTTGAATGATACAGGAAGAGAGTATTTAATTTTCTGACTTTAAATTCTTTGAATATTAGTTCAGATGGATAAAGAAATGATTTTTTTAATATTATTTTAATTATTAGTTTTTGCGCAATGTAAAGAGATTGTGTGCGAGTTTTATAGGCGCCACCCCATCCTATTATACCATATTGGATTATGGATTGACAGAGTGCGAAGTACGTCATTCTCAGTAGTTCTTTACTTAGAATGTGTCTCAAACAGCTAAAAATATATGTCAATTTTCTTACTCTGTTTTTAAGAATGGTTATATGCGGTATCCATTTTAGACATTGGTCAATAGTGATTCCTAGATATTTGGTTGAAGTTTTCATTTCATAAGCAGAATTTTTTTTTTTTTTTTTTACATTAACTCCACACAGGAGGCCCTGAGGAAAACAATTTCCCTCAGGGCCTATGTCATCTGGGATGCTGTGTGGAGGGTCTTTTTGAGGAGAGGAAGGAATGAACATTGGTCTTGAAGAGACCCATGTTGTAGGAAGGAGGAAACACAGAGGCCGGCAAATCATTCCAGAGCCGAGCTGTTGAACACAAGAACGAGTCGAAGAAACGACCCGTTCTCATGTGACAAATGTCGACCGTGTACAAATGTTGGGCACGCGTTTGGCGTGTTTCCCGACTATGCACCGGTGCCGAAGGGATCAATGATGCTAGTTCCTCGGAGCATCTTCTATTGTAATACCGGTAGAACAAGGATAGCATTCCCACCCGACGCCTGTGCTCTAAAGATTGCAATCCGTCTGTCAAGATGGGAGAATCTATCAAACGGACCGCCCGTTTCTGCACAGAGTCGAGGGTATTTTTCAGGTATTTTGGAGCTCCAGACCAGAGATGGCTGCCAAATTCAACCGTGGGGCGTACTTGTGATTTGTACAAGGTTAGCAGTTGTGTACTATTAAAGTATCTGCGGGCCCTGTACAGTACGCCCAGCTTTTGGGAGGCTAACTTTACTCTGGCTTCGATGGAGCCCCCATACCTGAGCTGGTCACTTAGGGTTACACCAAGCATATCAATGGAGGGCCTGTTCGGAAGATTGCTTCCGTTGAAAGAGACTAGATTTTCATTTCGATCCCTTTTAGACGTAATCAGACAAGATTGGGTCTTTGAAACATTAAATTCAACGAGATTATTTTTACCCCAAGAGAAAACACTCTCGAGGTAACCGTCCATTCTTTGCTTCAAAGCCCTACGAGCTGTTGGAGTTTGTGAGCCCTTTGGGGGCTTGTCAAACAAAAAGCTATCATGAACTGTACTGTCATCCGCATAACAGTGAATTGGTGCACATGACAAAAGGTCGTTGATGTGCAACAAAAACAAAGTCGGAGACAGAACCGATCCCTGCGGGACGCCAGCATTTGTCGAGTGTGAGGAAGAGGTGAAACCATCGACTACCGTCTGAATCGACCTCTCCCTCAAGAAGTCGGCAATCCACGTACACAAGGATGCGGGAAGTCCGTAAGGATGGATCCTTATGTTTATTTCATACGGCGTGTTTGGTTTTTTTATGAAAAATGGTATGTAATGTGTTTTTTTAGAGTTTAATATGTAATAAATGTCTACAACAGGGGTGCTCAAACTTGAACTGCTGGCGATCTACTGCAATATTATTAGACTCCGATCGATCGAATTTGAGAGGCCGTAAAGTATATGTGATGTAGGATTGTCATCTAGGTAGGCAATATGCAGTAGTTAAGCGTGGATGTTAGCCGCCCGGATCGGATGAAAATTTGCGCGCCCCTTTATTTAGGTACTTCAACCGCAAATTTTCAAACTTCGAAGGGGGGGGGGGGCGTAGACATCCATTTTTTTGCGACCAATAAAAAACATGTTTATAAATTCTACTACAAATTTATAACTGCTCTCGAAAATCGTATCCATGTAATAGAATTTTGCATCGTCATCACACAGGGCAGGTTTTAACTTAAGATTGCTTCTGCGTAAAAGTCACAAAATACGAGTAATAGTTACACATGGAACAGTCAATTTCTCAGAATTTTGCAACACATGGTATGCAACTAAAATACAAAGCTTCACTCGGTACACGATGAATCGGCAACATATTATTTAATTTATCGTTATATTGAGAACACAAAACCGGTTTGAATCAAATCTGTATGCGGTGAATTAAAACAACACTCGAACATTAAAATGGTTTTTCTTTGATTCTGACAGTACATAACTAGTCTGCAACTAACTAGAATTTTATAACTGGACTTCGAATAAGAGAATGTTTTACTTCGAAATATGCCAGTAGATGAATCCACATATGGAATTAAACATCCTGAACACAAAACTGGTTTAAATTAAATCTGTGTGCGGTGAATTAAAACTACACTCCAAACATGAAAATGGAACTGGCAGGACATAAATAGTCTGTAACTAGAATTTTATAACTGCACTTAGAATAAGATAATGTTTTTCTTTCAAAAACTGTCAGCAGATGAATCCACAACTGGTATTTTACGTTCTAAACACAAAACTGGTTAAAATTAAATTTGTATGGGGTGAATTAAAACTACGTGATAAGTTATAGGTTGTCTTAGTACATCAATAGCAAAATTTGGAAGAGTAAAAAAAACAAAAGGACATAACGAGGGAAGTGGAAAACAAGCAGCTGTCCTGACTGCGTCCATCCGAAACACCTCTGTGATATACACAATGCCACTTACTAGTTGGTTGAACACTCTCCGCACACTGCAAACATTCCTTCTTCACATCCGGGAGGTGGATTTCCATATCCATACACGGAATTTCACCTGAATCTTCTTCCTGCGAACATGGTTCAGTCTTGATAGAAACACTCTCTGGGTTGGGAAGATCCATGGCACTGCTGTGATGGTATCCAGTTATGTGATGGTAATTAGTTTCAGCTGAAAACAAATAATAATTACAATAAGGCCTGTAACAAAACCTCTCTATTCAGATATCATATTCACTTGAAAATAAAACTACTGAAAATATTGTGTGTACGGAGTTTGTAAAAGCATTTAATAAAATACAGAAAAAAATCAGTAATTCAACTACACATATAAAATTAATAATACTTCTTTCACCTGACTACGAAAAGAATGCAGTCATCATGTCAACGAAAATAATGATCATGCTTTTTTTTATTTTATTCCAAACAAAATTTTATTTCACACTTCAACACAATAAAATGTAAAGGCTTATAAATGTTTGTTTGCACTGTCGTTAATTCCAGTGATTTAAAGAACATATCAACATTAGATATTTTGTACCCGTCTTCTTTTTAAGTCAAATTCAATACAATTCTTTAATTTGGTCCCCCACTTTAAATCTTCTCTGATTGCAGCGAAAGAGATCAATATCCATTTCAAAGCACTATTAATGTCAAACCCGGTCTCCCAATTTAAATCGTAAGCAACCATTACTTGACAAGAGAATTTAAATCATTAAAACTCTCTAATACTCACTTATACGAGCAAGCATAAAATTGTTTATGATATTAGAGACAACGCAATCAGCATCAATGAAACGACAAATGAATTACCGCTCAGTTATGATCTTGACAGAAACAAAAAACAATAATTCATAAATAGTACCAACAGAAACTATCGATAAACGTTGCACTATCCGTTAAAGTAAGTCATTTTCGTGTATTTGGCCGCACTGAGTTCAAAACTGTCAATTTGACGTTGGTGTTGTTTTGTGTGGGTTGAAACAGTTATCTGATATATGTTTATAGGTAATATTAACATTGGAAATATATCACTAAAGAAACAATACAGGTTTACAAATTTAAGAGCAGAAAATAAAACGCACTTGTTGACGTCAATTATTGATTTTGGTAATTGTTCGGAACAAACGTCAACGGTTAATACGCACTATTTTTTATAAAACTTTTAGATTCTTCTTAATTACCATAAAAGGCAACTATTTGCATTGGGGGAGGTTGAAAATGTTACATTTTTAATTTTATTTACGTAAATTGAAAATTTGCTTTCACACTGTCAAATCACTCTGTTTGCAGTTCGGAACAAACGTCAACGCGCTTCTTTAGATAAAACTTTTAAAATTAAGATAATATACACAAGCCCGCTACACAAACCCTGTGTAGCCAGACAAACCATTCAAAAACGTAGGCTGTTTTTTAAAGTAAAGATAACATACACAATCCCGTCACATAACCGTTGACGTTTGTTCCGAATATTTACCGTGATTTTAAGTGTAAATAACAAAAGATGTTGTAATAATGAAATTTACTAGAAAGGAATCGAGATAGGTAAATATTTGACTAAAGGTCAAGACTAAATAAAAATAACTAATGTTCGACAGCGACCGTAAATACTTATCTCAAAAACATCCTTAATTATTTTCAAATGTTTGGCAAATTTTTGTTGTGCGGTAAATGTTTGGAGATGGTTAGAGCCCCAAAAGTAATTTTTGTTTGCTAAAAATACAGATTTTATTTTCAAACATTTAAAATATTATAAATATTCTGTACAAATTCAATATTGTGGTTTAAATCAATATAACCCTTAAAAACGTTCCGAAAAATTCTGGTTACCTTCGTGGAATCGTATTTCCCTGTTGGAATTCTTTTAAATACTATTTTCATCAACATTAATAAAGAACTGTCGGCAGCCATCTTTAATTTTTAATATCATTTTCTACGATTTTCACTTATCTATGGAAATGTCATTACACCTGTCAATACGAAAACGAACGTAATGCGTCTAGCGTCGATGCACAATACGATTTTTGCTTTGTATTAATTTAATGATATTTGTGTTCCATTTCTGCAGTTTTGGGTAACTTCTGTGACCATCATAATTCCACTCCGAAGTTTGTCGCGTTTCTTCAACACATTGGAGTTGACCGCCGCGCTTCATATACGTAAAGTAGGTTCATGTCTCATTGACTAAGAACAAATATCGGGTTCAAAGGTTTCAGCGTGAACCTTCTTTCAACAAAGTTGAGCTGGTTTTTTCAAACAATATTTTGTCGTTCAATGAAAGTCGATCAACTAAAGTTGAAATGTCAGATCCTGCTATGAACCCCTCTTATATTGAACAAACCGACATCAAGCAGATTAACACGCGACAGATGAGGCTACATGGGGTTGTTTATTTTAGATTTACGACCGCTGTCGAAAATATCAAGCAAGATTACTAACTTTATTTAATATGTACCTATAGTATTAAATATAATACTAAGAGTACTTTCCACTCAGATGACAGTGAAGTCAAACTGTCTAGCAAACTATACTATAGAAAGTTTAACAGTTCTACACTTTGTGCTGCTTCGGTCATGAAAATAAATCATTTAAGTTGGTATTGAACCGTTTTAGTATACTTTCTGCCGGACATGTTTGTGAAGTCAACATTGCGTTTAGTTCTCAGTCCTTAACTAAGTGGACTCTCTTTTGTCGTTTAATTGATGAAAGCGGCTGTGAGATATTTTTTACTTCAATCGTCAATGTGACGACATTTTCTTTTCATGCGGTTATTTGTGGCGTGTATATTTTTCCAGTTTTAAATTTTTTTTTAAATTCTCGATCAACTGAAAGACTCGTATAAGCGTTATAAGCGGAACGTTTTTATAATTTTTATGTTTATGTGTAATTACATGAGAATGGTGGGCAAAACATTAATTTTATTCACCTTGATATTTGATGCTCGAGGTTTAACAACCGTCTATGATTATTAAACTTACTGTAGAGTTGTCCAGATAATTTCAGAGGCTTTGAATGGCTTTGAAACCTTGAATGTTTTAAATATCCTAAAGCTCTATTATAACCATTCTTAAATAGGATGATGTATCAAGGTTGTGTTGCAGGTCTTATTTAATTTGAGCTGGGACCAATTTACAATCTTTATTTTTAACCAGAACACTATCACAGGAGGCCATTGATCTTCCTAACCCAGAGAGTGTTTCCATCAAGGTGGAACCAGGGTCCCAGAAAGAGGGTGGAGGTGAAATGCCCTATAAGGATATAGATATCTACCTCCCGGATGTGAAGAAGGAATGTTTGCAGTATGCGGAGAGTACTCCGGCAGTCAGTAAGTTGCATCGCAAAAGTAACGAAATTATGATTTCGGATGTTCGTTTTGCAATGTTTTTCTCATACAGACATTTTATAGTAGTTCAAAAAGTATTTTGCCGTTTATTAGTTATTTACTTAAAAATGTAATTTTTACATTAACTCCATACAGCAGACCCTGACGAAAAAATTCTCCTCAGGACCTATGTCAAAATATATGTCCTGTGTGGAGGGCCTTTTTAGGAAAAGCATGAGAGTATTACCTTTTTTTCGTTTTCTCTTTATGCCTTTTTTCCTTCCTTGGAAAGAAAAAGGGCGTGAGGTGTGGGAATCGGGGTTCAGTGAGTCCAGGTCTTCTGCCACCAAAACCTAGACAAACCTTACCCCAAAACCCCGGGCACCCCTGCTAAGTCAACAAACGTGGCGAACCACTTAGGGTGACCTATGGCCGAGGTGTTGGTTATCCAATAAATGGTTTTCGGTATCCAATAAGCGGTACCCATTCCTGCCTCCCAAACTAAAAAAGTATGATTTTTGTAAAAGTTAAATTAACATATCTCCTTAAAGTACAATCTCGGGGAAGGACGATCGTAATTTAGAATGTTTAACACTGTTCTTCTCGGCATATCAATGTAGGTATTGTATTGTTGTTTGTACAGGTAGCAGTAATGTGGAGACTGTACCAATCAAGGCAGAACCAGGTCCTCGAGAAGAAGTTAAAGGGGGAATTACTTATACGGAAATTGACATAGATCACCCGGATGTTAAAAAGGAATGCTCAGAGCGCTCTGAAAAAATCACGCAAACAGCAGGTAAATAGAATCCTTAATACGTTATCATTACTTACATCATTTTATTTAAAATAGTTACCTGTTTTTTATGTCACACATGACTAGAATTCTTCGAATCAAATTTTAAGTTTGTATTACCTTATGTATGTTAAACTATAGAAGTACTTGTTGATTATATTCATTTGTTCATATTAAATTTATTTATTTTATTTATTTATTTATTTACTATAGATACATACAAAAGTACAAAACACATATTAGGAAGCTTTGCCTGTCCAACTAGGAAAGTTTCCCGTACCAGGACAGACAAATTTACAGGTTTAGTTCATATTATACATACATAATTACATAACAAAAAAAATAGAAAAAGAACCTGGTAGCATAAAGTATATTCGGATTTGCGGAATTAACCTGATAACATATAATATATTCAGATTTACAGTGTATGAGATAAGTAGGTAATAAAGTTAGTAGCATTGAAAAGTCAAAAAGTGTAAACCAAGTATTTGATAACAAGTTGGAGGAATTACAACAAGATTCACAATATAGAGAGATGAAGTTATGTGTTTAAAAGTGTGAACTTATAATACATAGTTCACTTATAAAAGAAATACATAAAAATTTACAATATTAGATATAATTTATGTATGTAAAAATATATATTAAGTTGTTTTTTTATTATTTATTTATGCGCTGTAACTAATATGTAAACAATTATGTGCAAACATGACATTATCTTTACTGATTTAAAAACATGTTTTCAGTACATTTTATATTATACGACAATACGAATATACACCGCGCTCATGTCTTGTAGTACTCCTGCTAAAATACGAAAACAATAACTATGAAATACTAGTGCTACTTTGGTAAAGGTATAAGTAGTATAAGGCATAAGTAATTGGTGCATTATTTCGTATGTCATACAAGTTGTGATAAGTATTGTTTATTTATTATAAATCATCACCGCTATAAAGTACCAAGATTCACACAGCTAGTCTTGATGTTAGTGAGCGACGTGAGTATGTTACGCCTTACGTGAAGTACTAACAGTGAAATAGCGAACAGTATTCAGGGGCACAAAACCATAAATCTCAGGTATAAAAATATCAAAAGGATGTCGAAACATTGTGAAGCCATATCAGATCTCAATGAAGTGTGGTGGGAGTTTTGGTCTAGTGATCAGGAAAGTTAGGTGATTTTGTATATCAGTTAAACAGCATACGTTCACATTCGTCTCTTCCTAAGTCCAGAATCCAGTCGTTGACTAATTTACGCAAGACGCTTGCAGTTTTCAATTTCCAAGATCCGGGTATAAGGTTGAACATTTTAGGACCTAGGTAAGAATATTGTCTTTGAGCAAGGGATGTCATAGTAGTAAGTGGAACTATTGGATTCCTCCCTGCGTGTCGGGTGTTGTGATAATGTTCTACGTAGGGGAAGAGGTGACGATATTTTTGTGTGTATAAAATAACTTTTCTTATGAAAAGTTGTCTCACATCCAAGACTCCTATCTCTTTGAATAAATCATTACTGGGGTATCTGATTTTTTTTTTAAGGATGACCCTTAATAGTGATTTTTGTGCTTTGGCTAAGGGGTCCAGTATTGATTTGGTACATCCTCCCCATCCTAAGGATGCATATTCAAGTAATGAGTTGCACATAGCGTAGTACATTAGTTTCATATCCTTTACGCAAAGAATATTTCTAATAGCCATGAAAAGATGCGTGAGTTTTCTGATCTTTGTGGAAATTGAGACGATATGTTCATTCCATCTCAGATTCTTGTCTACGATAATTCCTAGATATTTTATGCTGTCTACAAATTCTAAGGTATTGCAATTGCAAGTGTTTAGGTCATTGCAATGGTGTATAATAATTCTTTGAGTTTCTCTTGGTTGTCCCGCTTGAGTTGCACTGAAACGGATGAATTTAGTTTTGTCAGTGTTGAGAGTGAGAAGATTATTGTCTAGCCATTCTTTTACCTTATTAATACCTATTTCTGAATTTTTATGAACTTCATTCCAGTTTTTGCCTTCAAATAATAATACTGTGTCATCGGCAAAGGTGATAATGTGATCTGCAAATGAACTATTACATAATTCATTTATATAGATATTGAATAAAAGTGGACCTAGAGTGCTTCCTTGAGGTATACCAAAGTTAATATCAGCTGGATCTCTCAGAGTATTATTAATATTCACTCTTTGGCTCCTATTTTCTAAATAACTAACTAACCACTTAAGTAGCTGACCCTGAATGCCGATGCGCTGTAGTTTTTTCACGAGAATTTTGTGTGAGATAGTGTCAAACGCTTTGGCTAGATCCAAGAAGAGCGCAATTGGAGGGGACCCACCACTTTCCCAACGGCGTTATAAGGAAACATATGGTTTCCTCCTTCACCGCACACGTCAAGACTCTACTTTTTTTTGAACGAAGCTACATTTATTTGAACGACTCTAGACCCTCCAATGTCCATGCATACGGGGTTAGTAAGCAGTATGCAAGTACTTACATTAACATTATACAAAAGATAAATAGAAGTAGCAGCCCGTGGAATAATTTTTCTGAAATAGGTAACATCAAAAAGAGATAATAGTGTTAGTAAAAGAAAAAGAAAAATAAAAATAACGGCTATGACCAGTCGAAGAAACCTTCTGTGAATAAAATAAGTAATGAGGAGAAAACAGTTATATGATTATGTTATAATGTAAGTAATTACTATAGTAGCGGAAATAAAATAAAATATATTTTAAAAAAAAGCCAGAGAAAGTATTCCATAGACCACCGGGCAGTCCCAATGAGAATGCGTATAGCTATCGGCCCAACCGCAGACGATGCTCGAAGTCCGCGTCCTTTAGCCGGTTCCCCGATTTTGCCTCGAAGAAATGTACTTGGGAGAGAAGGGGAAGTTTTTGAAGACCTTGAGGAAAGATGAGCGTCGGGTTACCGGAGGGGGGACGGAAGGACATCGAGACCGCACGGTTACGCCTCAGGCCAACGCATGTCGATGGGGGAGGCGCGGGCGGATCGCGGGAAGACCGCTCTGTTGTATGTTCGCCTGGCAATGTGCATGGACAGGGTCTATCCCACCCCCTTTCTATGGGGGAATGACGATACATAACATGCACAGTTCAGTTGCGCCACCAAAGAATGGAAACCAAAACTAATCAAGAAAAATAGAAAATAATAAGAGCATTTATACATGTAAAACATAATTTCAGAATCAGTACAGAGTGATAATGTATCAAGCGATACTGTCATCACTACCATCGCTCACCAAGATGACCTATCGAGGTAAAAACATAAATCATTGTTAGCAGAGACCAGAGAAGAAAAAAAAATAGTCAAACATAATCAGTAATTTATAGGTCACATAAGTTATATTATAGATAGTTCAAAGCATATTCACTAAATAAAGAGTAATAGAGGAGGACCGAAGAAGACGGGAGCAATACGTGTAGCACCTGAAACAAAGATGAATTTAGTCTAGGTCGGCGACTCTAAGTACAGGCCATCTCTCTACCCAGGACTTGACAAACTTTTTCAAGCAAGAAGAAGAGCGCAATGCATTTTCTTCCTCTATCGATATTGTTGGAGATGATTTTCGTCAGGTTTGTGATGGCATTTTCAGTGCTCAATCCTGGTCTGAAGCCGTACTGTCTATTGGAAAGGATATTATTTTTTTCAAGGTAATGACTGAGACGATTCTTCACAATTTTCTCAATAATTTTCGAAACAGAATTGAGCAAAGAAATTGGCCGGTAATTGTGTATCTGCGATTTATCTCCATTTTTGTGTAGCAGTATAACGATAGAGTGTTTTAAATGATTTGGAAATTTTCCTGAATCAAAGCTTAGATTGGAAATATACGCGATTGGAGTTGCTATGAAGGATTTAGTACGTTTTAGCAGAATTGATGAAACGTTATCAGGACCACAAGCATTCGATGACTTTAGTTCGTCAATTATTTTCATGACTTCGTTTGCAGTTGTTTGGATATTGTCTAGTTTATGACCGAAATTAGAGATTGTTAACTTAGCGAGATCGGATTCTGTTGTATTAAGATTGTCGAGAATTTTTTTCGCAAGTGTGACTCCCACTGACGTGAAATAATTATTGGCAAAATTCGCAATGATTTTTGGGTCTGAGGTGTTCACGTTATTGATGTTCAATGATTTAATATCGGAAGATTTATTTATTTTTGTTTTAGTTATATTGCGAAATGCTTCCCATAAACGTTTTGGAGTACAGTCATTTTCATAAATTATTTTTTTATAATAATTTTCTTTTGCCGATTTTATTAATTTTTTGCAAAAGTTCCTATACTTCTTGTAATGAGCTTGAACTATAATATTCTCAGAGCACCTATTCGCCTTTTCATGAAGTTGGTTCCTAATGTTAATCGATTTGATAAGGCCAGGAGTGATCCATGGCGTAAGTTTTATTTGCTTATGTGGTATAAGTTTATTGCTTGTGTGTTTAGATATATATGAATGTAATTTAGTAATAAATTCATTCAATGATAAGTCGGCATCAGTTTGATCTAGAACATTTTGCCAGTTTTCTGAGCTCAGGTCCTCAATTAAGTCATTGTAGTTTATACTTGCAACATGTTTAATTTTAACAGGATTAAGAGGTTTGTTTTTAAGGCAAAGTGCTGTTGTATAGTGATCTGAGATTGTAGAGTGAATGACAAATGAGTCAACATGGTTAATTTTTCTGACATTGATGTGGTCCAGACAAGATTTACTCATGCCCTGCTCACGAGTAGGGCTGTTAATTGTCTGAATGAACCCATTTTCAGTTAGCAGGCATAGGTAATCGTTGGATTGGCGGTGGTATTTATTTATTTATTTATTTATTTATTTATTTAAACGCCCATTGGGCTTTTACATACATTGTTATTAGTATTATTACATTAACTATATGGCATATAAAAGTTTAAGTACATATATGAATAAAATAATTATTATATGTGTAGTACCTACATAAATGTTTTACAAATAATATAGAATACCATTATGGAGAACAGTTTTTTTTTGTACTTACAAACAAAAATAACGGGATTGAAATTAATCAGCATTAGTAGGGACTTAAGCATAATCGAAATATAAATTAAATTACAATATTAATTTGTAAAGTTACATATATATATTAAAGTTTAAAAGTCTAAAAGAAAAGAGTGAAATAAATAGAAGCTAAAAAGGGTTTTTCACTATGGAATGGTGAAGTCATACATTTCAGCAAAGTTTTTATGTAGATTTCGTTTAAGCACTGCTACGGAATCTCTAAATATATCAACGACATTACCAAATTTATTACCAAAATTTTGTATTCGATTTAGGGATATGTGCGCTTGATAATTTGTTTTGAAATTGTCACAGAAAAACGTGGAATTTCGTCTCGTATTTTTGGAAGGTACAAATAATTTTATTGTGGCCAGAATTTCAGGGCTGTCGATTCTATAATTAATAATTTTATTTAGTAGAACAAGGTCGGAGATAATTCGCCTATCTGACAGCGTAATCAAATTTAGTTGGTGCATCAGCTGGATATAATTTATATTTTGGATTGGAATATTTAGTTTAAAGTTAATAAATCGTAGAAATTTGTGTTGTACCCTTTCAATATTGTTGGAATGTATTTTATAAAAGGGGGACCAAATAGGCGAATTATACTCTACTTGACTTCTTACTAAAGATGTGTACAGTGTTTTCAAACATTCTAATGACTTGAAGTCGCATGCGGTTCTACATATAAAACCAAGCATTTTTAAGGCTTTATTTGTGATTTCATTTACATGCGGATTGAAGGTTAACTGTTCATCAAATATAACACCCAAGTCCCTGATTTGAGTGACAACTGTCAATTTTACGTTATTTAGCGAATATACATAAATTATATGATTTCGTATTTTACAAAAACGAATGACCTGACATTTTTTAATATTAAGAAACAGAGAGTTAATGATGCACCAACGATATAGTTTAATTTTTAATTTTTAATTTTTATTCGGTAATCGTATTGATGTTGAGGTCACCTATAATAATTTGTCGTTCTATTTTTTTAGAGCTGTTGATAATTGATTGTAGTGAACTCAGAAAAGTGTCAATATTTTGAAAAGAAGGTGATCTGTAGATTGCAAAAATGCATAAGTTATTATTCAATACAATTTTCAGGCAGTTGGCTTGTGATAAGAATATTTCATCAACTTGAGATTGAAGTCCGTCTCTGATGTAGACAACGATCCCGCTAGACTTATTGAGATATATATTTGTGTGGTGTTCAGTGTAATTATGAATAATTTTTGAGGTGTAATCTTTATTAAGCCAACATTCCGATAAAATTATAACATCGAATTGGTTATTGAATTGATCCTGAAAAATTAAAAAATCGTCTATATTAGAAATGCTTCTTATATTTTGGTGTATAATTTTAACGCTGTAAGCGCACCATTTATAGTTATTTAGATTGTCCAGATCATCTATGACATTCATGTTCAGATCTATTCCGGAATCATTTCCGGTATCAAAATGTAATTGAATCATAAGTATGTGTTGGTTGTGTGTTGCATATAAGTTGGTTCTTGAGTAATATGTGCTTACATGCGATTTCAAATGTTGTTACAATGGTAAATGTGCATAACAAAAATAATATACTATAAATAATGTAGTTAGATGTAGAACTATGAAAGAGATAGCAAGAAGCATAAACAAGAAGGTAGCAGGAACTGCGTGATAACAAATGAATTCCAAAAAGGTTGTAAATGATACAAATATGAGTAACATCTAATAATATAGTAAAAATAATGAAATTAGATGTAGTACTATGAAAAAGAAAGTAAAAAGCAAAAACAATAATAATAATAATGATGATAAGGTAGCAGGAACTGCGTGATATCAAATGAATTCCAGAAATATAGTAGATTTTACAAATACAAAAGCGATACATAATTGCACGGGTCAAGACATACCTCGAAAGAAGAGCCATTAAATCAAATTTATCAAATTGCAGCCAATTTGCTTTCGTCGGAGATAATAATGGCGTTAGTTCCCTCGTTTTTGCGAAGATAAATATGCCCCCGCTTAATCCAAGCAAAGCGATATTGTTTCTCCTTCGCCGCTGTTCGTGTCTTGAACCACAGTTGTTTACCACGAAATGTCAGTTGTTCTGAAATGAAAATCGGCGAGCAGGATCCAGCCATACCGATGTTTGAGGTGTTCAATTTGTCTTCTAGATTCTGTTTGTTTTTGTTGAAAGTTTTTACGTCTGAAAGCAGGTGTTCTCTTGCTATGTTTGTTTTGAACTTAACGATGATTTCTCTCGGACGACTATTGTTGCTTTTTTTTGCTGCGCGATGAATGTCATCGCGCAGCAAAAAAAATGCCTCTTTTTTCTATGTTGTTCGCTTTGAGTTCCCTTTCCTGCATGTCCACACATTTTTCCAAGACGTAAATCCTAGCTTCTGAGGTTGAGTTCTTTTTAGTGAGTTCGTCATTCTTTATTTCGATGTCGCGGATTCTAGCCATGAAATCCTCATATTGAGAACTCATGAATTGAATACTTTCAAGTATTTTGTTATTTTGGTCTAGAATATCGTTTTGTGTTTTTTCCAGATTAGACGTCTTGTTCATGACTAGATCTTGAATATCTTTAAGATTTGTCGGTGTCTGAGCGGTGAGCGGTGAACCAATAACAGTAACTTTTTTAATCTGCTCCAAAGGTTCAGTATCACTGATTGTCTGCAACGGGATAGCAGCGCCGGGCTTAGCTGAATTGCATTGCTTGCACATTTGTTGAGATCGCCGTTCTTGGTTAAGTCGACGATATGTGTTTTCAATAATACCTCCGCAAGCCAAATGAAATGCACCTTTGCATGCGGCACACGTGAATTTTAACTCATCAGTACGTAGAATTACTGAGCACACTCGGCAATGCATCTTGAATTGATGTTTTTTTTTCGTACTACCCGCGATAAAGCAAACTGTACTGATATTTGTTTTGCTAATTAAACTCGGAAGGAACTTTAAATCACTCGGATGTTATGAAAATATTTTAGACCTTTCTAGTACGAACACGTATCACTCAAAGTAACTTTCGAATTTGAGCGTTATAGTTTTTAAAATACACTTTACTGCGGAGCAAGTTAATTTGAACTAGTCACGGGTTGTTGTTGTTGATTGATGATTTGTAAATTCAATTGTACTTGTTTGTTATACAAGGTGGGGCAAAAATAATCACCCTACAAAACGCTATAACTTGCGCAAATGGCGCCGAATGTCAATTCGGTTTTGACATTGTGAAGTAAACAAACGCAGACTACAAATCGACAAGCCATGAATCACTTTACTCCGCAAGAACGCGGAATAATTGTTTCTATTTTTTCGCACAACAATTTGTCGGTTGTGTTGGCGCAGCGTGAATTTCATCGCAGATTTCCTGGCCGTCCGACACCAACCGGACAAACACTGCGGTATTTGGCCACTCGCCTTGGAGAGACTGGGACAACACGAGATGTTCCCAAGGCTGGCCGGCCCCGGAGCAGCCGTTCTGCTGAGAATATCGCTGCTGTTGCCCAAGATGTCGACGATGAGCCCGGAACATCGACCAGATGACGTGCCACGCAATTGGGCATTAGCCGGTGGTCCCTAGGCAGAATTTTGGTGAAAGATTTGAAGATGTTCCCTTACAAAGTGCAGACATTGCATCAGCTATTAGCTATTGACCGTCAAACGCGTATAACCTACGCTCAAATCATCCTGAATCTCAACGAAGAGGTGGACTATTTTTCATCGAAAATTGTCATGAGCGATGAAGCTCATTTCCATCTTAGCGGTTACGTGAATAAACAAAATAATCATTTCTGGGGCACCGAAAATCCGTGTATCGCCCACGAAGAGCCATTACACCCGCTCAAAGTTACTGCGTGATGTGCTGTTTACACTGGAGGAGCGCCCGAAGCTCTGGCAAGAGTGATGGAAAATGCCATATAACGGGCCCGTAAGGTCATCAACTCTGGCGGCGGCCATTTGGCCGATATCATTTTCTCGACTTGATGGAATAAATTCTAATAAATTACATAAACAAATTTCACAAGAAGAACCAAAGTTTTTCATTAAAAAAAATTATAGCTTCAAAACTGAAAATTACACTAGGTATTCCCTCGCTTGGAGATGTATTTTGTTGATTATATTACACGAATTAAATTGTGGTAGGTGTTTCGGCGGTGTTCTGTTTGCTAAAATTTCATGCAGTAAGGATAAGAAGATTAGTAAGGATTCTTATGTGATTTTTAAATATGTTGGAAACTGTGATGTAGAGTAATTAAGTATTTCATATGGAAAGAATACGATAGATGGCGGTAAGCATGTAGCTTGCACCATAGCTCGCCAGATGGCATTGGCGTACAAGAAGCAGTCTCAGCGATAGACTTGACGAGCTCCACGGGCAAGGCCGCAGAGATTTACCTACCCCCGAATAGTAAACAGTCGTAGCCATCCAGCTAGGTTATTCCAGTAAATAAACACTTTTATATTCAAAGAACCTATTGTATTTAATAATTACTATCTGCCGAGGAAAGGGCAGACATAACAATTGGCGCAGCCGTATAAGTATAATTGTGTGGAAGTTACGCGTGCGAATAATAATTGGTGCTGGACACGGAGGACTAAGTCACTGCTGGAGTGACTTGCAGTTTTGGCAAGGAATCGGAAGAGATTCTGCTCGAGATTAAGGAGCATTTGGTTCCGTGGCTACGGGCTGGATAAGAAGATTTTTGTTTTAGGAACAGAAGTGATATACCGCAAGGAGGCGATCTGGTTCTGGATCAGTGGATTAATCAAAAGTTTCAAGGTCAAAACGGATCATTGGGTTAATAGTTTCAAGGACGAATCATTGGATTAATCAGAAGTCAAGGATAAAACCCAGAGGGAGACCAGAAGAGTTCCTGAGATAAGTATTTTTGCTTCTTTGAGAGGGATTATTTGTTATTGTTTTCTGGTTAATTGTTTTTGCCGATTTATTTGTTGGGAGTTATGGAATCGGGTAGAATACCACCGTTTTGCCATCTCTCCGGAGACTGGGGATTGTTTCGACTTCGGATAGAGCAATTTTTCGTGATCCATGATGACAAAGCGTCTGTGGAGAAAAAACGGGCTTTTTTATTGAATCTCCTAGAATCAGAAACGTTGACCTTACTAATTAATCTGTGTTTTCCAAGTAAAGTAACGGACTTATCTTTTGATAAACTTTTAGCGCTTCTCGACAAACATTGTAACAAAAATCGTTCAGTTTTTAAAGAACGGGAGAATTTTTTTTTAGCAAGACAACAACAAGGCGAGACGATAAAAGATTTCGCGGTTAGACTTCGTTCTTTAGCAACGTATTGTCAATTCGAAACGAGGCTTGAAAAAAACCTTATAGACATGTTTGCAATCGGGTTGTTACCGGGGCGCGCGAAGGAGAAAATTTTCGTAGAAGGGCAAACGTTGTCGTTTAATGAAATAGAAGGACTTGCAGTTAGTATGTCAACTTTGGATAGTACTAATACAGTTAAATCAGAAGTAAACCTAGTAAAAAAACGATTTACTAGCGATGGGTTCAAGCGAGATCAGCGTAGGGAACGATCGACGAGCCCCAAGGGTAGTTTTAACACGAAACCAGCTTATAGGTTAGGATCAAATACAGGTACGAATTTTAGATCACCCGTGGGTAGTGTTAAAAAACAGTGTTTTATTTGCAAAAGGAATGATCATCTTTCGTTTGATTGTAAATTTCGTAATGCGAAATGTTTTAAATGTAAGGGCGTTGGGCATTTACAGAAATTTTGCAAGAATAATCCGATAAATCCCATTTTTGAAAATCACAGGGATAGTAAAGTTTTAGTTGCGTCAATTAGTCCGATTACTGCTGAAATTGAAATTAATAACAAGAAGTTTACGGCAATGATTGATTCCGGTTCATCTTTATGTGTGATGCCGGAGGGTATTTTTAAACGACATTTTAGTTCAATCATTTTGTCACAAGACAAGCGGATTATTTCAGGTTATGGAAATAATCGTTTAAAAGTCGTAGGAAAGGCGATTTTTGATGTGAAATTTAAGGGTAGGAACAAAAATATTAGTTTTATTGTAGTAATAAGAGGAACAGAATTAATTGTGGGTAGAGATTTTATGGAATGTTTCGATCTTGGGATAACTTCTCAGGAGACAATTAATTTAGTGACGCCGCAAATGAGGAATGGAGAAAAGTTTATTCAAGATTACCCGGAAGTGTTTTCGCAAAAGTTGGGAAGATTTAACAAATATAAAGTCCATTTTAAAGTAAACCAGGAATCGGATCCAATTTTTTTCAATGCAAGGCCGGTTCCTTTTTCTATTAAAGGGAAGATCGAATCCGAATTAAGATCGATGGTAGAAAAAGGTATAATCTCCCCGGTTACAAGTAGCGAATTCGCTTCACCGATTGTTCCGGTGGTCAAGAAAAATGGAGATATAAGAATTTGTGTAGATTATAAAAGGAGTCTTAATTTGATTTCCAATTTAGAGAAATATCCGATGCCAAAGATTGAGGAGGTCATACATCAGGTTAGTTCGGGCAAAGTTTTTGCAAAATTAGACCTTAAAGAAGCATATTCACAGTTAGAATTAGCGGATCATTGTAAAAAGTTTACAACTTTTAACACACACTTAGGTCTGTTCCAATATAACAGGTTGGTTTTTGGGTTTAAATCGGCTCCGGCCATCTTCGCAAGAACAATATCAAGTTGTTTACAAGGTTTAAAAGGCGTGGCCTTTTACCTAGACGATATTATTATTTCAGGGGTCGATGAACTTGATCTGTATAATAATATTTGCGCGGTCTGCGAGCGGTTGAAAGAATGTGGTCTATGTGTCAATACTGGGAAGTGTCAGTTTTTTCTTAAATCTATAGAATTTTTGGGATACGTTATTTCGGGAAGGAGCATTGAACCGCAAAAAGATAAATTGGAAGCAATTAAGAATGCGCCGTACCCATCCGACGTGCATCAATTGAGGAGTCTTTTGGGATTTTTTAATTTTTATCGGAACTTTATACCGAACATGTCATCAATTTTAGAACCTTTGCATAATCTTTTAAAGAAGAATGCAAAGTTTGAATTTGGGAAGTCATGCATTGACGCAGTAGATAAAGTAAAGGATCTAATGGGTTCTGATAGAATTCTCACTCATTATTTTCCCAACCTTCCTCTTAAGTTATATACAGACGCGAGCAGCGCAGGCCTCGGGGCCGTGTTATTGCACACATTTGCGGATGGTTCAATGAGACCGATCGAATTTGCATCAAGAAGTTTGTCTAGTGCAGAGAAGAAGTACAGTATTCTAGATTTAGAAGCGTTAGCTATTGTGTTTGGTTTGAACAAATTCTTTCAATACCTATTCGGTCGGGAGTTTACTTTATGCGTAGATAATATGCCTTTGATGAGGATTTTAGGGGAACACAAAAATATTCCAGTTTTGGCGGCTAACAGATTGCAGCGTTATGGCATTATATTAGCCGGATTTGCGTATAAGGTAGAATTTGTTAAGTCATGTCATAATCATGCGGATTTTCTATCTCGGCTTCCGGTAGAAAATTCTCAAGAAGAATTTGAAGATGATTATGGATCAGATTTTGTGTGTTATGTAGATAAATGGGAGCACATAGATATCAAGCTCATTTCCACAGCTATAGAGACAGACACGGTTATTCAGGAAGTTTTAACGTGTTTGCGTAAGGGCTGGCCAAAACGAGTTGGTCGAGATGATGTACTGTGGAGATTCTGGGTTAAGAGAAACGAAATGTCCATAGTCAAGGATTGCCTTTTCTGGCAACATAGAATTGTCATTCCGAGTTCCTTACAAGAACATGTGCTAGAGTTATTACACAGATCTCATTTAGGAATAGTTAAAATGAAGGGCCTAGCAAAAGCTTATTTTTGGTGGCCATCACTGAACAATGACATTGAAAAAATGGTTCTAAAATGTGATGTTTGCGCGGCTATGATGCCGGCACCTTCTAAGAGTCATTTGTCAGTGTGGCCGAACCCTGGGGCAACTTGGAGTAGGGTACACGTGGACTACTGC
Source organism: Limnephilus rhombicus (assembly GCA_929108145.2). Lineage (NCBI taxonomy): Eukaryota > Metazoa > Arthropoda > Insecta > Trichoptera > Limnephilidae > Limnephilus > Limnephilus rhombicus. The sequence continues at coordinate 45,228,452 of OV815290.1, forward strand.
GGGCCGGTAGCAGGAAAAATGTTTCTTGTTATTTGTGACGCTTTTTCCAAGTGGATCGATTGCTTAGAGGTTCCAAGGGCGGATTCGTTTAACACGATTAAGGAATTGAGAAGAATTTTCTCTAATTTTGGTAACCCTGATTGCATAGTTTCGGATAATGGAACAGCATTTTCTAGTGTAGAGTTTAAAGAATTTCTTAAAGAGAATAACATAGAATTTTTAAATTCACCGGTCAAATTCCCTCAGTGTAATGGACAAGCTGAAAATTCAGTTAGAACGGTAAAAAAATTTTTAAAAAAAATTATGGTTAGGAATAATTTTCCAGTAAATTATGGAAGTAGATTATGTGATTTTCTATCGGATTATCGAAATTCGCCACATTGCACAACGGGATTAGAACCGGCAGTCTTGATGTTTGGTAGGAGACTGAAATCAACTTTCAGTAGTTTAATTCCTAAAACCACTCAGGAAGATGTGTCAGAACAGAGAAAAATAGCTAACGATAATATAAAAAGGAGTCAAGATAATCAAATAAGGAATTATGGGGGCGTAAAAATTAGGAATTTACATGTTGGACAAAAATGTCTGGTCAAGGACTTCCGTCAGGTGAATAAAGTTGGTTGGGTTAGAGGTATTGTAGAAAGGAAAGTGGGTAAAAAAGTTTATATCGTTAGGATCTGTGGTACTCCGTTGACTTGGAAGAGGCATATTGATCAGTTGAAGAGTTTATCTGTGAAATGGGAAGAGGAGAGTGAAGATAATAACCCACCTACCGCGTCTGAGGTCACGAAATGCGCTTCAGACGAGTTGGGAACCTCAGCTTTGTTGAAGGGGCTAACGTGGAGTTCTCTTGATTTCAGATTACCAGCGGATGATCGAGAGCAAACTACTCAACTAAGACCTTGGGAAGGAAGGCTCCGTTCAAAGCGTTCATAGAGGTCCCTCCCAGAGAAACAGAAATATTTAAGTTGAAATATTTAAAATCATGACTATGTTTGGTTGAATTTAGTGTATAAATGAAATATTTAAAATCCTATTTTTTTTTTTGTTGTCAATTGTATAACTTCTTTGAAAAGAACATGTCTTGTATTTATTGTAGCCAGGGCTTGAGGTTAGGTGGGGGAGGGTGTGATGTAGAGTAATTAAGTATTTCATATGGAAAGAATACGATAGATGGCGGTAAGCATGTAGCTTGCACCATAGCTCGCCAGATGGCATTGGCGTACAAGAAGCAGTCTCAGCGATAGACTTGACGAGCTCCACGGGCAAGGCCGCAGAGATTTACCTACCCCCGAATAGTAAACAGTCGTAGCCATCCAGCTAGGTTATTCCAGTAAATAAACACTTTTATATTCAAAGAACCTATTGTATTTAATAATTACTATCTGCCGAGGAAAGGGCAGACATAACAGAAACATTTTGCATTTTTAGTTGTTATCTCTTTGATTCAGTTCGTTTTACGATTTTTAAATATTATAAAAATAATACAAACAATTTGTTTTTCACCACGAATATTTATTATTTTTTACATCGACCGGTTTCGCTTCGACCAAGCTTCATCTTCATCCAGCATAAAAACTAAAGTTATTATTTAATTATCTACATTCAGTTATTACTTTCAATTATTATATTCAGTCATTATATTTTATTTTTATAATTTAATGTCTAACCACAAAGTAATTGCTTCTTATGAAAAAAAAAAATTATATATACAGGGTGTAACAGGACGTACCCGAGGGATTTTAACCAGTGATTCCTGAGCATATTTGGAGTAAAAAATGTAAATGAAATTTTCGTCTCCGGTGAAATTTTTATTTCAAATAAAATCATTTTTTTGGTTTTTTTCCACACGCCGTCACTGATCTCATATTTCGAGTAAAGGATACGGCAACTCCGCGCAAACCCCTCCCCCATATCCGCTAGCCAACCCGAACCCCGTTGTTGGCAGCGTACTCTTTCACTCTCTACTGCGCGCCTCCTCGTAACGCGAATAAACATATTGCCAGGTGGTTTTTTAAATAGATATTTTTTTGGAGATAATATTTAACATAACTTTCGCATACAGTATTTTTAAATAGTGTAACAGGACGTACCCGAGGGATTTTAACCAGCGATTCCTGAGCTTATTTGGAGAAAAAAATTTGTATATCATTTTGCTGTACGGTGACATTTTTTTTCAATTAAAAACATTTTTTTTTGTTTTTTCTACACACCTTCACTGATCTCATATTTCGAGTAAAGGATATGGCAACCTCGCGATAACCCCTCCCCCTATCCGCTAGCCAACCCTACAGTTATCGGCAGCACGCTCCCTCACTCCCATACCGCGGCGAAGCTACCCCTTTCCGAATACCGCTCGGTCAGTTGTGTTTGGAGTTTGACGGTGAACGGGGTCGTGCGTAGTTGCTTTGAAATTTGTTTTTGTTTTACTGTTATTATTAGTGTTTATTCTAAAAGATGCCTCAAAATTATCCACCTGCCCATGAAGCAGATATAGTGTTTGTTTATGGAATTTGCCGAGGAAATTCAGTGGAAGCTGTAAGAGAGTATCGCAGAATATATCCAGAACGACGTCTACCACACCATACAACTTTCGTACAGCTTTGTACCTAACTACCTATTTATTATCGTAGAGCTAGACACACATTTAATGCCGCCATCTCATTGTAAAGGCTCCCAAAAATCCGCCTAATTGTGTCTTGTAATGTTACGGAAAAAGGTTATCACTACGTATGTTTATTTACAAAACTTTCCAAAATTTTATGTTTCACTCTCGGAAATCCAAGATAATACCTATCAAACGTGCCAAGTAAAAAAAATAGGGTAATGTTTCCCAACTTGGCTAATTCTTTAAGCTCAAATTATTTAAATAACACTTCATTTAACTTAATATCCTCCTCACAGCATCCCCGAAAATGTGTGGAGTTGATGTAAAAAATGAATAATAATACAACAGAAACAAGAATAATTTACGTAGGTTAATTGGTAAAAGATGCTTTAAAGTTCCATTTTCATTACAATTAAAGTTCGAAATTCTTGTGAAAAAAATATCAAGCCGTCGCGTCATTTTGAAATTGTTATTAACACTTATTTATAACCCAAATTAAGAACTAAATAATCATATTTTGTGCTTGTCCCCCAACGTAAATAGTTGCTAATCAAAATCGGTTCCAAGAAAGCTTGTTTTAAATAGTTTCACTCACAAAATAAATTAATTCGTACTTACGGAACGTTTTCTATGTTAATCAAATATTTCTATGTTCTCAGAAATAAACTGATATAAAACGCACCCGTCATTCATTTTTACTGATATTTTATAACAGAATAATGTTAGCAATTGTATTTTTGTTTGCAGATGTATCAACGCCTGCGCGACCATGGAATCGTACGGGTTCAGGGCGGAGGAAATAATGATGTTCCAGTTCGTGTTGAAGAGAGGATCCTCAACATGATGACAGAAGACCCGACGCTTTCCGTGCGTCGCGTCGCCATGATCGTTGGAGACATAACACACACGACGGTATGGAGAATCCTAAAAAAACATCGCCTGAAACCTTTCCACTACAGGCGCTGCCAAGGTCTACTGGAGAACGACCATTTCTCAAGACTAATTTACTGTAGACGGATGCTACGAAATGTGTTGAGAAATGGAGATTTCATGAAAAATATTCTATTCACAGACGAAGCCCAATTTACGAAAACAGGAATATTAAATATCCACAACCTGCATCATTGGGCCGAAGAAAATCCTAAGCTTGTCCGGGAATCGTCGAGCCAAGAGAGATTCTCAGTAAATATGTGGGCGGGTATTTTGGGTAACAAAATAATTGGTCCGATCGAGTTGCCTCCCAGGTTAAATGGACCGATGTATCTGGAGTTCCTGCAAGGGCAGCTGGGCGACATTCTGGACGAAGTAAACTTACAAGCACTGCGAAGGATGTGGTTCCAGCACGATGGAGCTCCACCCCATTATTCCGTTGCCGTGCGGAACTACCTGAATGTAGAGTTTCCTGGACGGTGGATAGGCCGAGGTAGTCCTAACATTGCATGGCCACCGAGATCACCCGACCTAACACCGTTGGATTACTACCTCTGGGGAACTCTGAAGGAAAAGGTGATTCGAAGCCGATAGCGACGAGAGAGCAATTGATCCAACTGATCATGGAGGCAGCAGACGAACTGAAGGCGAATCCTGCTAATTTAAGCATCCATAATGTGTTAAGATTGCATGCATGCATTGAAGCCGATGGCGGCCACTTCGAGCAACTTTTATAATAATAATAAAAAAAATATTATAACCAAATGTCAGCATTTTTATTCTTACATGTCATTCATAATATTATGTTCGTATCTGTGACAGATGACAGACACAAACGCGAACAAAACATTGCCGGGTGGGTTTTTAAATTATTTTTAGAGGTATTATTTAATTATAACTTTCGCAAATAGTATTTTTAAGTATTGTAAGTTCAGTCAACATTACACTTAAACAGTAGATACTAAAATGTTTTCAAAGCTTATGATCGAACCACCACGATTAATTTATTTGAAACTTCTATAAGAACTCACATTTTGTGTCAAAATTATGAAACATTCCAATCCTTCATAATCGGACTGTTTGTGGTTAGTTTGTATTTTATTGGTAAGGCTGAATACAGTCAACTTATTGACTTGATTTTTTTTTTCTTTAAATCGGCACCATTACCTTAGGGAACGTACTCATACTACGTAACCTCTTCGGGGGGGGGGGGTCTTCAAAATGTCACGCTTGGTACAAATGAGCGGCGATTTGCTTAGGATTTTGGTCACCGGGAGGGGGAGGGGGGGGGGGGGGGGTTAAAAATTGCAAAAAAAAATGGTCACGTAGTATGGGTACGTTCCCTTCTGTAAAATGATAATATTATTTGTATCGGTAAAACAGGTTATTATTGCAATCCTTATTCTGGATAGTTCCTTGTAATCCAAATGTATGCTATTACATTCAAAACATTGCTAGATCAACTTATTTTCTAAGAACTTTGTCAACATACTTATTGATGGGTTGGTAAAACCAATAGTTTATTGTTTCAAAACACTGGTTAGGCCACATTATAAGTCGAGAACTTTCTAAGAATTGTGTTAGGTATCCTGTTCTTCATAATACGTATTAATAGATCGGTAAAACCAATAGTTTATTGATTGTAACCCTTATTCTGAGTACCTACATAACTGAAAAATATTAGTACCTACATTGTGTAGTTAGGTAAAAATAAATGGGGAATTTGAATTGGAATTTGAATCATGACTAGGTACTTCCAAGAATACACAATTACCTACTACGTGGAATTGCGAGGAGTATGCTAAGACCGAGTTGTTTGGCAGTTCATCCTCTCTACCTACCGCGTGATGTTTAATAAATCTTTTGAACAAAATATTTCACACGGTTTTAAAATTGTTCCAATATGTAATTGATTTATTTTTAAATTCATTTATAAAATTAAATATTTTTCTTATTCAAATAATTCAGCACCTGGCAGCATTCTAATTTTAAAATAACATCGTATTCTACCTATACATGTATGTATTTCATATTATTTTAAATTCTGTGGGTCAAGGTCACGGTTACGCATTTGCAGCTGTTGACAAGTTCGTTTTATATGAGCATTGATTTTATTGACAATAATTTCGCGATTATAATGCGCGTTTCGTTTTGGTGATTCTGGATACCTAATTAAGCAAGTGCAAGGGAGATTGTGTTTTTAAAGGTGGTTAAATATTTATCTTATCTTATTTCTTAATATTTATGATAAAAGGACCATTGGAAATTATTCTCAATTATTGTCAACAAATAAGTTATTTAATTACTGTTTTTGTGTTTAATTCGTAGAACTACATTTTTTTTTGTTTAAAAGTTATTTAATGGTGGGTTTCTTCATTTACCGAGAATGCTAAATGCAATGCTAATTGTAAAAGTAAACGGTCAAATGCATAGACATTTTTAAATTTCGATCGTTTACTTTTACAATTAGCATTCCATTTAGCATTCTCGGTAAATGAAGAAACCCACCCGTCTTCTAACCACAAATTATTTAAATTAGAATTCCATCAGGAATTTTCGGTACTTAAAGTCTTTACTTAAAGCTAGCAATAATATCTGAGTAAAATAAGCATAATAATTATTTACGCAATATTAAATATTACTTGTTTGGTATTGGAGCATATAATATGGTCCTGCCTTGAAGCGCGCTGGTCGTTGTCGCCTCCCTTCCACTGTGTGCACGTGTGAAATTGCGACGTTGTCTCCCGAGTAGACCAATGATCATGCCATTGGCGACGCGTGATTTAAAAACATAATTTTTGTTTTTAATAGAAAAAAAATATCACCGGAGAGCAAAATGAAATCTACATTTTTTACTCCAAATATGCTCAGGAACCGCTGGTTAAAATCCCTCGGGTACGTCCTGTTACACCCTGTATATTAATTTTCATACCATCAACGTTTTGTTGTTATTTCGTTGTATTTTTTGTTTTGTTTTTCCAGGTAGCATAAATGTGAAGATTGTACCCATCAAGGCAGAACCAGGACCCCGAGAAGAAGACGGAGAGGTAATACCTTTTACGGAAATTGACATAGACCTGCCAGATGTCAAAAAGGAATGTTTAGAGTACACTGAAAGTATTGCTAAGAATGCAGGTAAAATTGATTATTGTTTGTTTTAATAATTTTCTCGTATCATTGTAGATACCTTCTTATTAAGCTTAATCCGTTATCTTTTGCAGATAAAATAACGGACATGAAGATGCACCCTGGAGAAAAACCTCATTTGTGTTCATGTTCCCATTGTAACTACTCCTGCTCACGCAAATCAAATTTAGTAAGGCACTTACGCACCCATTCCGGAGAAAAGCCTCATTCATGTCCCCAATGCAACTACTCCTGCTCAGACAAATCAAGTGTAACAAAGCACTTGCGCACCCATACTAGAGAAAAGCCTCATCTATGTTCCCATTGTAACTACTCCTGCTCAGAGAAACAAAATTTAACAAGGCACTTACGCACCCATACTGGAGAAAAGCCTTATTCATGTTTCCATTGTAACTACTCCTGCTCTAGCAAATCAACTTTAACAGTGCACTTACGCACCCATACTGGAGAAAAACCTCATTCATGTTCCCAATGTAACTACTCCTGCTCACGCAAGTCAAATTTAATAAGGCACTTACTCACTCATACTGGAGAAAAGCCTCATTCATGATCCCATTGTAACTACTTCTGCTCAGAAAAACCAAATTTAACAAGGCACTTATTCGTCCATACTGGAGAAAGGCCTTATTCATTTTCCCACTGTAACTACTCCTGCTCCAGTAAATCAACTTTAACTGTGCACTTATGCACCAATACTGGAAAAAAAATTCATTCATGTTCCCATTGTAAATACTCCTGCTCACGCAAGCCACATTTAATAAGGCACTTACGCATCCATTCTGGAGAAAAGCCTCATTCATGTCCCCAATCGAACTACTCTTTCTCAGAAAAATCAGTGTTAACTCTGCACTTACGCACCCATACTGGACTTTCAAGTTCCTACTGTAACTTTTCGTGTTCTCAAAAGGGATTTTTTAAAAGGCACATTCAAATGCATACCAGATAAAAGTCTCACTCATGTCCCCAATGTTACCATTTCTGCTCAGAAAAAATTAGCGTTAACTTTGCACGTATGCATCTATACTGGAGAAAAACCTTATTCATGTCCCAACATTCATGCTCTTAAAAGGGATACTACTAACTACCCCTGCACACACAAGTCATATTTAATAGTACACTTTCGTACCCGCTCTGAAAAAACCCCTATTCATGTGTCTATTGCAGCTATTCATGTTCTTGAAGGGGACATATATAGGGTCAAATTCTTACTCGTAATGTTATATAATTACTGATATAATTTTAAATCTGAATTTAACAAAATAAATCATTATTTTGAAATAGTGTATGTTCAAAACTTAAAAATTCGAAATGTTTCGAAACCGATGGTTCCTTCTTCAGGATAAAAATATTAATAAAAAAAAATAATATTAATTATCCTGATGATGAAACCATCGGTTTCGAAATATTTCTATAATTTTGATACTCTTACAGCCTTACTAAAAAAAACCACAACACGGCCGATAACCTGTTTATAATTTGTTTTTACGACACCTTCAAAAATGAGAAATACATATATAGAACATTCAAAATACTTTGGAAAAATTCCAAATTTTTTTCAGTCATCATTAATAAAACAGAGATAAACAACCCTCTCAGGCTGTGTAAACAATGTGTATTTTTTTCCATGAACAACTTTTTAATTAGTAATGTTTTCTCATCCGCGGCCATTTGTCAATTGAATAAAATTTTCACTGTGTTTTTTAGTAAGGCTGTTAGTTATTTTATTTATTCCGATCTAAAATATATCGTGGAAATTTCCAAAATGTTGATAAAGTGTAATCTGTACCTCTTTTTTAATTTTAATTTTAACCCTTTCCTTTTTTGCTATTTACTATAGTTTTTTTCCCTTTTCTTTTTCTTTGTTATACTAAGCTTATGTTGATTAATTTTATTACTAAATATTTTTTAATATTCTAATGTTTGATACAAAAAGTACCAATAATAATAAAATTGCACAGCCCTCGCGTGAAGTTGTACAAGTGGAATAAAACTTAATTATTGTATTATTTAATTTGTTTTGTGTGTAAAAGCTTTAAGGTGTGAAAAAATAAACCTTTCACCCATATCCATTTTATTTATTTTATAATATTTTACAAAAGGTAATAACTTATTAATCACGACTTATAGTAATATTTTGTGTTTTCGGGTAGGTTCTTGTTAATCTATTCTTGTATGTGTTCATTTTTAATTTTTGTCAAGCCACCGACCACAAAAAAAATGGATGATAGATCAAGATTTTTATTGTTTGTAAGCTTATACAGGGTGTCCGGGGATAAAGTGCATTAACTTCGGGAGGTGATCCTACATGATAGTACAAGTAAAAAAAGATAAATAACTTCTTTCGAAATTCCAACTTTTAGTGGTGGGTAGTGTGCGGGCGGCATTATTATTTTCCGCTGTTGCCAAATCCCCGCTTCAAGCGCTCAGTGTCGGTATTGAATTCGAATGTCACAATTTTATTCGCGTAGTAGTGTTTCACTTTAACAACTTTATTGTTGTTAGTGAAAACTTGTTGATTTAATGTGTCTTTATCTAGTGTGTGTTTTTTTTTTTTTTATTAGCAAAGTTTTTTTGGTACATTTACATATGGGTAAATACATAATAACAAAAAAGTAAGTAACAAAAAAAAAATCCCACAAAGGCGAAGCCTGTGTGTGGGTATTATATTATGTGGATAACAGTGGTAGTTAAAATAAAATTATAAAAAAATAAAAAAAATATATATATAAGCATAGAGTCTACAGTGATCAACATGAATGACTTCGTAGGAGTTTAAAAATTAAAAAATATATGTAAGATAAACACACAAATTAAAATATATATATATAAAATTGAAGACCTCTATAAAAAAGATTCAATACTACAAATATTCAAAGAAAATGTAACTAAACAATTTAAACTCAACTCTTCATTAAGGCGTAAATTTAACATCCAAATTCCTCTATTTTCAACACAACAATTATATTTACAAAGGGATAAAATATTTTAATAGTCTTCAGGAAGAAATCAAAAAATTACAGATTTCGTATCATTCAAGAAAAAGAAATCAACATATAAATAACAATATATATATATATATATATATATATATATATATATATATATATATATATATATATATATAACAATATATATATATATATATACATCCCGCTATCATTGCTGCGTCTTCTAATGGTCCACTTTCATTCAATCCTGCGTCCGACCGTCATTCTGCGTCCGGTATACGGACGCAGGATTGAACACATGTAATATCAAGTTTTCCCCACTCCTGTACCCTCATACAGTTCAAAAACGAAAATAAGCCAGACGCGGTATTGGTACCTAAATCAACTGAAATATGCTATTTTAGTTCAGTGCTTTGTCACCGAGCGGCGCGTCGCGGCGCTGCAGTAGACGAGCGTATATTTTTGGCAAAATATACGTTACATTGACTCGCGTATCGCAGCTCCTACATTTGGCAACGTCGCTTTTCAATAGCGTTTCTTCTGTTTCCTAAAACGACGAGAACAGATCGACGAGAGCACATTGCAAAATAAGATTTCATTAAAATTCACAGAGACAAATAAATGAATTCCAATGTACAAATGATGTTTCAAGCATTTAACCCAACCATTTTTGATTTATTCGTTGATTTTAATCGAAATTGGCGCCAAATATGACTCCAACAAAAATGCATCTTGTCAAACATATGCATAATAAATATGTTAATATCGCTAAAACATGCCGTTGTTAACCAAGAGTTTGTTGGTAATATTGAATTTGCCGAGCGTTTTATTTGAAAAGTGAATTGAAATTTATGGTTTAACTACGAGTAATATTCAATCACGGCTTATTTCGAAAAATGAGGATAAAGCTGCCTTATCTAATTTACTAAAAATGGTATTTTTTCAAGTTCTTCTAGGTCTTCAGAGACTGCCGTTGCATATTTATGAAAAATTCTGAGTTGAAATATGAAAATAAAATCAGAACTTGGTATTTTTGTTATTTGTTTTTGGGGTGTTATGCCGTGTTGCGCTACCTCCTTCTTTAGCCAACGTTTCGGACATCGTTGCAGTGTCCATTATCAGGGCAGATCCGGCAGATCTGGTAGATGTGTGGTAGAAGGAGATAGCGCAACACGGCATAACACCCCAAAAACAAATGACGAAAATGCTTTTGGCCGTGAAAATCTTAAAACTTATCAGAACTTGGTAGTTTATTATTATAATTTTAAACTTCAATTTTTATTGTATAGTTAGTAAGTAGGAAAGGAATGCCGAGTTCTGTGAGTTTTAGTTAGTTTAGACGTACAAGAAAATCGAAAATTACTTTAACAATCAGGAACTGACTGCCTCCATGGTTGAGAGGTAGCGGATTCAAATCTTGGAGTGCGCAAGTAAAATTTTGCTTGATTAATTTGTGTTATTTCAGAATATAAATATTCAGTATTTATAATTTGTAGTAACTTTTTCGGTTCGTGCCAAAGTAGAAAACATTCTGAGTTTGGCCCCGGTGTAAGACCACCATTCAGAATTGAAACGTGGATTCAAATGGCTTTAGCCGTATTTAGTGACAAGAGAGAGGATTACTGACGATGCTTTAAAAGGGAGATATCATGAAACAATTACAGTTAATACACGTAAGCGATTGATCTGAAACATTTAATAAAACACGACTCACTTCTAGGCATTTGAGTTAAGCATCATTTAAATAAGCAATGTGATTTTTTTTCATATTAATAGCATGTTAAATGACCGAACTGTGCGAGCTTTTTATAATTTTCTAAACATATGTACCTACAATGTATTTTTTTAAAGAGGGATTATTTATGGCGTTGCTTCGTGAAATTACTATTTTCAAATAATTTTTACATATAATAAGTAAAATTATTTTATACATTAGCTCCACACAGGAGGCCCTAAAGAAAATATTTCCCCTCAGGGCCAATGTCATCTTTGGGAATGCTGTGTGGAGGGTCTTTTTAGGAAAGGAAGGAGAGGAAGTTCTGCGAAAGAATTAGGTGTGAGGGGTGGGTAGAAATCTGGGGGTCAGTGTGTCCAGGAATGACGGACGTATGGATATATCCCTCCTACTGCGGTACAAAATGATGTTCCGAGAGAGACCAATTGGAGAATTCATAGGTCTCCCTCCACCAGTCTTTCCCAAGACAAAAGATTAACCTCACTCCAAGAACCCGGAAACCCCTGCTAAGTCAAAAGGCGTAGCAAGCCACTTGGGTTGACCTGTGGCAGAGGTGTTGGTTATGTGTAGTAAATTGCTCCTGGGGCGGCGGTACCCAAACCCGCCTCCTAAATGGAAAATTATTAAAATGCGAAATATACCTATGAGATGAAGCATGAATGTGATCGACGACAAAGAGCGTTAAAATGTATGGGTTATTTTACCTCCACGCAGCACACTTTTTCATCTCATCTCGCCGACTAATAATATTTATTTGAACTGTAGTTAAACCTATGTTACATGCAAACCGTTCTCAAATTACGCATCCTTATCTTAAGTAATCATATATAACTCAAAATAATTGTTTTGAGGCGATGTTTATTAAAGCATAATTAAATATTTCTGGGCAGATAAAACATTTATTGACTGTCAACGCCGGTCGGGCTTCTTTACGTCTGTTAGCGTTTGATTTTTTTTATATCCCATTGGGTATTTTAAATTATTTTAAACCTACGCTCCGATATTATGAGCGTTTTTCCTCGCTTTAGTTTCCTTCAGAAAGTTCCTGGCCATAAATAGATAAATATTTGTATTTCAGAAATAAGTCATCATTCTTGAATCGAAATGAAAAAAATGCTCTAATTTATGACTATCGATGTCAGATTGGTAGCACTTCGAAGTTAACATATTCATTTCCTCTCCTCAAAAAGACCCTCTATACGACAAATTTGAAGATAGCAATGGCCCTGAGGAAAATTATGTTTCCCTGTGCACTTAATATTTAAAGATACACTAACAAGAAACGAATACGCGGTCGTTTTATACGTGTACACCTAATTTAAATGTTTTATTTTTTCATAATTTAGAGTACCAAATGTCTAAATAGTATTTTTTTAAACCAGTTTTTCAAACTTCACAATTTTTTTTCACGATGCATTTCATATTTTAAAAAAAAACTTTTTTCGGTACATGCAATGGACAAACTCTTAAATAACCGGATTTTTTTACAATAACTTTTTTCTCATTAATTTGGAAGGCGGGTATGGGGACGCCGCCCAGGGAAGCATTTACTGGATAATCAAAACCTCTGCCAAAGGCCACCCCAAGTGGTTCGATACGTTTTGTGACTTAGCAGGGGTGCCCGGGTTCAATGGGAGAGGTTTGTCTGGATCTTAGCGGCGGATGCGTTCTTCCACCAACTGCTGGGGGAGACTGGTTTAGGAAGACCTTTTGATCTCTCTAGCAGGACTCTATCGGAACATAACCTTGCACCGATGTGGGAGGGATATATTCATACGTCCCGTAAGATATAATAATACACAATTACAATTATTGTAAGACCCTCCAACATCCATGATTTGCCGGCCTCTGTGTTTCCTCCTTCCTACAACATGGGTCTCTTCAAGACCAATGTTCATTCCTTCCTCTCCTCAAAAAGACCCTCCACACAGCATCTCAGATGACATAGGCCCTGAGGGAAATTATTTTCCTCAGGGCCTCCTGTGTGGAGTTAATGTAAAAAAAAAAAAACATCCACATCCACTCCAGCATCCCCAAAGATGACAGGCCCTGAGGTGAATTATTTTCCTCAAGGCCTCCCGCGGGGAGCTAATTTAATACAATGTTTTTATGTTTTTAAAATGAGTCTCCTGTTTTTTCATTATCATTTTAATTTTTCTTCTCCGTTTTATTTTACTTCGAATGATTTTTATTTTACTTCTTCAAACAAAGAATTTTTTATTTTACTTCGTTAAGCCGCCGCTACCCGAATTTCTACCGATTTGTTACATATCTACATTAAACATTTAAAGTTCTTAAAAAAATATGTTATTTTTGAAGATAATATCTAGACGTTCCCTACAACGAAGTGCAAATCATATGAAATTCCCTCGATAGAAAAAAAATCGAAAAGTATGCTCCGCAAATTAATATAAACACGTTTATTTCACTTATTTTAGAAGTTATATGTATGAAAAAATTCACAGGGTACCTTTAAATGCTACTTAGATGTTCTCCGTGAGATTTTTGCTCTATTTTAAACGAGTTGTGTTTTATTAAACGTTTTCACCCTTTTCACTTCAATTTTTTCGTTTTAAATATTAACGCGCTCTCTCCAACATTTGTAACTACATATCTCTCCATCTGCTTCTTTTTGAGCGGGTATATGGCGCCTTAAACAATCGTTATACATTCATATTTGACAGGGTTAAGAATTTTTATTTCGATGATCAATAAAATTACGACACAAAAAATTATATGAAAGTATTGGCCAGAAAAAATTAAATAAAATCACTGTGTCCAGTCTTCTTGCCACAAAAACATGCCTGTTTCGCATGTCATGGGTCGAGTTTCATGGGAAATGGCCCCGAGGAAAATAATTTCTCTCAGGGCCTATATCATTTTAGGGTCTGCTGTGTGGGAACCATTTGGAGTGATCTATGGCAGAGTTGTTGATTATCCAAAAATGATTCCCGGGGCGGCGGTACCCATACCCGCCTCCCAAAATGTCTGTACTAGGCTGCATTTTCATGCGTGTAACACGAATGACACGAACCACGAATTGTGGGAAAGGAATGAAACAACAGCAAACGGCGCCAAACGCCACTTGCAGATACTCCATTATTTTCCCAAAATTCGTGGTTCGTTTCGCGTTGTTACACACATGTATGCTTTCATACTTGTAGGTGCTAGGTATCTAATATATTAAATAATGTGTTAAAAGTATTTTTGAAGTGAAAACTTCTATAGCATTGCTGTAATTTGAAACTCGATGAAACGAAAAGTAACGACAGTAAAAAGAGACCATCTATAGGATTTGTCCTGTAAGAGAATGAGACAGTGTAATCCGTTTCTTCTTTGTGTATAGCTTCGTAGCCTATCGGTCTCCTATTTGTGCGTGTGCCGTAGTCTCCTCAATCTTGTCTTCTGAAGGTTTCAATTCCACCGCATGTGAATTGCATACTCTGACTTTGTTTTTAATTTTTAGATAATATTTTTTATTTTGTTGGTATCAGTAAAACAAACGCGAAAAAAGACTATGTACGCTAAATTGACGTTCACGCTTCAATTATTTTTGTGTTTTCTACAAACCATTAGATATTAAACGGCAAAAAAATACTAGAAATGAGTGACTTATTGTTCCGAAGTTTCTTTATAATTAATAGGTTACATAATATTTCTACTGATAATCATGTTGTTTTAATAATTACCCACTTATATTCAGAGTTAATTCTTTAAAACTACATAACATTAACAGATTTTATTTTATTTTATACTAGCAGACCCGGCCACACGTTGCTGTGGCTAACGAAACACAACGCCACTTAATAAGCATGTTTTATACATGTTAATCTTCCTCTTGAATCACTCTATTTATTGGTGAAAACCGCATAAAAATACGTTGCGTAGTTTAAAAGATCTATGCGCACATACATTTTGAACGACTTCATTTTGTACGTATTGATAATATATTTAATTTATTTTTGTTCTTGCTTATTCATCAATAGATTTTACGTGCGCATTGCCGCCGAGTTGGTTAGATTCCGCAACGTATTGGCCAGTCGTATTGGCGCCTTCATATTCTATTAATACCTTTAAAGTCGTTTAACCAAAAACTTGAATGAATAAATGGCAACGTTGCAAGACGTCCGTTTGTCGTCAACATGAAAATAAATATATAATTGGACCCTACATTGTTTACAAAATGAAAGAAAGAATATGCAGGACGCCTCACTACATTAAATATGAAAGGAGTTCAGATTGGTGAGACGTTAAAGGGCGTTTTTTTCGTTTTGTATATTTTTAAATTAATATTTTTCAAAAATTTAAATACTTAGCAACAATCGAACACTTAAAAGATAGTATATACATTTGTAAAAACTATGTAAAATCGAGTCCTTCAGATAGACGCAGTAATGTCGATCCGATGAAAGGACGCAGAAATGATAGCGGGATGTATATATATATATATATATATATATATATATATATATATATATATATATATATATATATATATATATATATAACAATATATATATATATATATATATACATCCCGCTACAGATTTGGCGTCCTTTCACTTCGCATCCTTTTGGCTACCACTGCTTACGGTAGGTTTTTAAATAAAATTGCTGTGAATGTTCACATGTTTTTAGGTTGACAAAAGAGTGATAGTAAAAGAATTATCCAGAAATTGTGTTTTGAGGGTATTCAAATTTTTGATAGGTACGTATACTTTAGAGTCTTTTGGGCGTCCTTTCATATTGCCGCCGTTTTGGCAACCGCGTATATCGTACGTATATCACACTTCATTCCATATTTAGGGCGTCCGTTCATTGCGAACATTTGACGACCTCCGTATATTCCTGTATGCAGTACGTTTAAATTACGATGCTTTCAGAATCCTTTTAATTCGTTCTCGATTTGCCAACGTTCTATCTATCGTAGGTACATAATGATTGGTTACATAAATATTATTTTGAAGGAAACCAAAGCAGAATCCCAAGAAGTCAAAACGGTAGACTGTTATTATATCATTTTATATTTGGGAGGAAAAACAACAATCAAATTAAAAATTTGGGAGGCAGGTGTGGGTACCGCCGCCCCGGGAACGATTTACAAGATAACTAACAGCCCTGCCATAGGTCACACCAAGTGGTTAGATATGTTTGGTGTCTTAGCGGGGGTGCCCGGGTTCACGGGATGAGCTGTGTCTAGGTCTTGGCAGCCTATGCATTTGCCCACCTACTACATGGCGGGCCGGATCGGGAGAGACTGGTTGAGGGAGACCTTTTCATCTCTCCAACCGGACTCTCGATCCACGCCTTATATCACAGTGGGAGGGATGGATTCATATGTCTGTCACTCCTGGACACATTGACCCCCAGATTCCTAACTACCCTTCATACTTTTTTCTTTCCCAAAACTTCCTCTCCTTCCTTTCCCCAAAAATTCCCTCCACACAACATCCCCAAAGATGACATAGGCCTTGAGGGAAATTGTTTTCCTCAGGGCCTGCAGTGTGGAGCTAATGAAAAAAATATATATAGAGTGAACAGGAACTAGGTTATTTTAGTTACCAATAATTATTCGGGATGCATAAAATTGGCTCCTTATTGCGATAGGTAGCAATTGACAAGTGCAATAAAGGCAGAATTTTTTTTTAAGAAAGACAATCATTATTGGGTTACGAATAACCAGTCACTAATTTAAAATATCGTACTTTTTTTTCTTTTTTTTTACATGAGCTCCACACAGAAGACCCTGAGGGAAATTATTCATCTTTGGGTATGTTGTGCGGAGAGCTTTTGAAGGAAAGGAAGGAGAGGAAAATTATTTTAAGGAAAGGGGTTTAAAGGGTGGGTATGAATCTGGGGTTCAGTGTGTCCCGGTCATCCGCCTCCAAGACCTAGACAAACCTCACCCCCATTCTGAAAACGACCTTCGTTCGTCGTTTCCACAAAACTTTAACGTATTGACCAAATCCAAGAAGAAAATTGATAAAGAAATAACAAAAAAAATACAGGGCGCAGTTCACACGCCGTAGAAATGAAACCTTCAGAAAACGAAAGTAGACAAGAGTGGATAGGCTACGAAGCACCGCACAAAGAGAAGCCCGATTATTATCTTATTCTCTTGTAGTCCTATAGATGTATGTTTTAGCCTCTTTTTAGTGTCGCTATTTTTAGTTTCATCGAGTTTCAAATCACAACGGTGCTACAAAAGTTTTCACTTCAAAAGAGGTCGATTGCCGGATTTTTGTTTTTATTTCGAAAAGGACTCAAGGCATATTTTCAGAAACCACGAGATAGAATGTGAAATTCAAAATATCCTGACAATAATGAATGGCAAGAAAAGAAAAGGTCTTCTGCTAAATTGCATAAAACGGGAGATTATGTACAAAATTATCAGGAATACAAAAAACCCATTACAAGAAAATACCATTCCTCATTTAATGATTATTTGCCATGCCCCAAATGCTTGGGATTTTTTTCGATTAAACAATATGAAAACATAGAAAACTATGCTTAGATATTTAATTTAAATGTACCTAGACAGATAATTTAATATGTATGAAGAATGAGTTAATGATGAATGTAAGTAAGTCTAAAATCGTGGTGTTTGATACGAAAACAATGTGAAACTTAGTTGTGAATGATGAATACTTGGAGCAGGTGGATTAGTTTTTGAAGTATGTATTGTGAAGTATATTTGGGAAGTGTGTTTACGGTAGATGGGAAGGCTGATAGAGATATGTGAAACAAGGTTAAATGTAGGTAACTCCATTAACGGAGGATAGAACGCCAGTGGCGCCAACAAAAAAACTGTCCAAAGAAGCGAAGCCAGCTATCCATAATAGAGTGCTGGAACCGACCCCCATGTATGGCTGTGAGGCATGGAACTGGTAGAGGAAGGAAGAGGAAGGAAGCAAAGGAAGGAAAGTAGGCTGAATGCTGTAGAATTGCGATTCCTGAGGCGTGAGTATGGTAAAACCATGTACGATCTTGGGAGAAACGTGGAGATCCGCGAAGAATGCAAGGCCAATGTAAACGTAATGAGTAAAATTACGAAAGGAACGCTCGGATGGATTGTAGAGCGAATGAACGAGAAGACGTGTGGCATTTCAATTTGGGAGGCGGGTATGGGTACCGCCGCCCCGGGAACCATTTATTGGATAACCAACACCTCTGCCATAGGTCACCCCCAAGTGGTTCACTACGTTTGGTGACTTAGCAGGGGTGCCCGAACTCATTGGGTGAGGTCTTGGCAGCGGATGCGCCTGCCTACCTACTGCGTGGCGGAGAGAGACTGGTTGAGGGAGGCCTTTCGACCTTTTCAGCAGGACTCTCTCGACCCATCGCTTTGCACAGCTATTGGAGGGATGGACTCATACGTCCGTCACTCCTGGATACACTAAACCTCTGATTCCTACCAGGCGCGGCCGGTGCCTCAAGTTATAGGTGGTTCACCAAGCCATTCATAAAAAACGAAAGGTTGATATTATATTTAAAAAAAAATCTAGACATCATGCATAATTTTACATTATTTGCTAAGTATCTAAAATATCATGTAACTGTAATAGTAAAAATATCGTGCTGTGTAAAAACATGCTGATGTCTAGAGTTTAATATAGTGAATTGACCTGCCAGGTAAGTAGGTATGTTTTATGTATCTGTTTGTAAATTCAAATAATAAAAATACATATACCCTAGGAACTCATAATAAATTGTACAACGCAACATAACTAAAACGGCGCTCTAGTAATTATCCAATTATTATAGAATTATTCTGGTATCAATATTTTTAGAAGCATTTTACACTCCATTACTATTGATATTACATCTATTAGAAGATTAGTGGAAAGGGTGGGTGTGATATCCATTTAAAAATACTCAACCTTCCAAAGACAATAATAATAACGCAATAATCCTATAATAATAATTAACACACAAGAAACATTTCACTCTGCGACGTGGATCGCCAATATCGCCATTTATTGTCGTGACAACTTCGATCAATGGGTGACAAACAAATAATAATGTCAAAAAGGTACATCCCAAGGGCTCGAACAAGATAATGTCACACGAGATGCATAGCTGACCCTTTGACTAATGGTTACATTTTAGAAGAGAAATATTATTACTTAATATTATCTTGTTCAAACCTTACTACCGCTGGAACCAAAGCTTCGGAATATTTCCGAAGAATGCCGAAGCTCTTCGGGTCAGCCATGCGGCACGCGGTCAGCCGATTTTTAGTGACATGTTTATGACGTTTTGGGATTTTTTACTACGAGCATCATTCAAATAACGGGGCGCTTAGCTCTGGCGCGCGGTTTGGCATTGTACCTACCTCGGTTCCTCGCTCCTAGCGGGTAGCCGCCGTAACTGGCGGGTGGGAACAATGCGTTTATTTGGCTGTAATACATTGTTAATTGTTAGATTGATAATCAATTATAATTTAATTTAAAGATTGTGCTCAATTTTATCAATTTAATAAATAAACACATTACGTAGAAATACGATGAGTTGTAAAATGATGTTGAAAGACCCTCCTCACTGCATCCCCTAAGATGACATAGGGCCTGAGGGAAATTATTTTTCTCATGGCCTTCTGAGTGGAGCTAATATAAAAAATGGCAAGACCAAGTGAATCGGATACTTGATTCGGGCTGCATCAAGAGTCAAAATAATAGAAGAGGATGTGTGAGACGATATATGAATGTGAACGAGGCAAGGAGTGTGTGCCAAGACCGAGTTGTTTGGCGGCCCGTCCTCTCTGCCTACCCCTGCGGAGAAACGGTGTTATGGTTAGTTAGTTAGTGAAGGATGATTTTATACATGGAACTAAGATTGATTTTATACATATTTTTGACGTCGAATTCTGGTGCACCTTTTGCTATACATTGGGTCATCATATTAATAATTATGGTTTCTTCTTGGTGTGGTTCATTTTCATTTTGTGTGGTTTGAAGATTGAATATTAATTTTGCAAAAATTAAAACGTTTTTTATTTTATTTTATAAGACTCGAACCCACGCGGTCTGAATTGTCTGGCCACTAAATTCGTGAGGCGCTTTACGCCGCTGGACTATGGGAGCCTTGAGTGAGAGCGAGGATTTACCGTACCTATTATATTAGAACTAATTAACTATTATATTAAAATAATAAATTTTCGTGACGCATTTCTGTTTCATTTGAATTTCAAGTCGCTAGTAAGTAAGTATCTAAAACTTAAAATAATTAACAAAATTTATTATTACACTATGAATGAAAAAATAAAAAAAATTAAAAAAGTACTTATTTACTTATCACTTCTGAGTGATAAGTATAAGAGATTAGATAGACTAATCGGTCTCCTCATTGTGCGGTGCTTCGTAGTTATTCGATCTCCCCTTCGTGCGGTGCTTCGTAGCTTCTTCGCTCTTGTCTACTTTAGTTTTCTGAGGTTTCACTTCTACCGCGTGTGAACTGCACACTTGTACTTTGAAGTGTAAACTTCTAGCACCTGCAAATCGCCTAGTACCGTTGTGATTTGAAACTCGATGAAACTAAAAATAGCGACACTAAAAAGAGGCAAAAGCATACATCTATAGGACTGCGAGAGAATGAGATAATAATCGGGCTTCTCTTTGTGCGGTGCTTCGTAGCCAACCCACTCTTGCCTACTTTAGTTTTTTGAAGGTTTCATTTCTACGGCATGTGAACTGCGCACCGTATTTATTTTTCGTTATTTCTATATTAAAGACGTGGTAATATTGTGATGTTTTCACCTACCGATATTTGTTTATTCATACTTTAAATCAGTAAAAACAATACAAAAAACATAAAAATCGTTTTAGAAATTTTATTCTCTACAAAACTGTACTGAAAAAGAGGTACGTACAGAAAACCAAACCAAGTCGTGCAATTTACTTGTTTTTATAAACTTATACACATTTTTACGGCTGTGTATCTCAATACTTATTAGAGGTAGAAGACATTTTTTTAAATAAAAATTGTAGGTAATTTTATGT
Organism: Limnephilus rhombicus; assembly: GCA_929108145.2. NCBI lineage: Eukaryota > Metazoa > Arthropoda > Insecta > Trichoptera > Limnephilidae > Limnephilus > Limnephilus rhombicus. The sequence continues at coordinate 45,249,818 of OV815290.1, forward strand.
TCTACAAAACTTGTGAAGTTACCTTAGCCAAAATTTTCATTGGGAACGAAATATTTGAGAAAAACTAGATTTTGTCGCGATTTCGGCAGGTTTTTTCAAAACGGCGGCGAAAGCTCAAGTGACCCAAGGTCGAAAACTCAGATTTTTCATCAGGAGATGAGTGTATAAAACATATAAAAAAATTGGGGCTACCGAAATAATTCCGATCGCGACCCCCTTTTTTGCACTAATTGCACTGTCCTATAAGTCAGGCGAGATCAAAATGCTACAAAGAACAAATAATTGTTTTGCGGATAGGCCACTTGCATCGCATTTAAAAAAAAAATCCGGTTTAGGTAAATATTCTAAGATATTCGGCATTTTTTTTTATCGTATTTTTGAAACCCTGGCGATTTTTTGAAAATTTCAATCCGAAAAATCAGACCATTTTTTATAAACCGGAAAGTCGGGACATAATTTTATGGGTGCGAAAAAACGATAATTACATAGCCGAAAATCATTTAAAAAAAGAACATGTTCCACAAGAAAGGGCACAGGAGAATAGCGAGGCATTCCAAAAATATTAAATCTCATAAATATTTTTTTTCCTTGATCCATCTTATTGATCATAAATCATTATAATGTTCAACGTCTATATTACTAAATCCAATGAAATATACTTGTACTTGTAAATTATAATAATAAGAAGAATATTATAAAATTTGATTTTGTTAAGATCAGCACCACTACCATTATACCTCTAAACACGTGCAGACATCGTAAAATGAACGGGGTTCTCTTCATAACATATGTCAAAAAGAAACCAAATGATAAGTTCGCAGAGAACAAACAATAATTCTACTGAACGTTAAATGTCAAATTCAAAAATTCGCCTGAAATCAAAGTGCTGCCATATAAAAAAAATAAATCAGTGTGGAATTTTACAAAATTAATAGGAACATTTTCGGCAATTATTGTAAGCAATAATTATCAGCCTGAAACACTCATCAACATTGAAAAATCCCTTTATTGTTACCCTTTGTGCTATGCATAAAAATCTTGTCTAAACGTTAGTTTATAAATTAAAAATAATAATTAACATTTTCGGCGATGGGACATTTTCATGTAGTGACGTCACGGGCCTAAATAATGGATTTATTTATTTAAAAATAAATTTAAAAAAACTGTACATTTCTAAAAATTTTTACTAACATTTTCGTAAACTTGGTAAAAATATCTATCCACACGATTTTTTCCAAGTCGTTATGAAATCCATGCAAGTGGCCTATTGCTTGGGTAGGTAGTAGGCCAATCAATAAAGAGTTTGAGGTACGCAAAAATTCCTCCGTCGATGAAACCTTTGCAGTCACGTGGAGTATCATTTAGGGATGACGAATGACAAAAGATCCAACAAAATATTTAACGGGAAGTTACCTAGTTATTTTTAGCAAAAACTGAAAAAAAAAATTATAACTCTCGCTAGAAAAGTATTTCTTTAGAAAACTCTTCACATCTTGTTAGTATTAGGTAATTAATATCCACCTGATTAAATAGAAATTCAACAATATTATTGTTGGGAAAGTGTGTTTTTAAAAAGAGATTTGTTTTTTTATTTCTATTCTTGCCGGGAAAATTCCTCCCTCCAATTTTTGATCACGAAGTGTCTTTATATTGGTGTTAGCTTTATTTAATCAAAAGATCCAACATTTTTTTCTTTTGGTACATGCTTTTTTGATATCAGTCAAAAATATCGCTCCGGAAAAATCCTCCGTCCAATTTTTTTAAGTCAAATTGATAGGATAGCTATGTAAAAATGATTTCTGCAAAGATCCAACTAAATTTTCAACGGCAACCTATTTTTTTAAATTGATTTCGATTGCACGCAGATTCCACGTGACTTTTGTATGAACAGGAGTCCGCGGGGTAAGGGAAGCGGTGGGGCTAGTCGCACGGGGGGCAAGCGAGCCGATCGGCGCGGGATATAGCGAAGTAAGCGCGGCCGTGGCGGGGGCGGGGAGGGGTGGGAAGCCGACTTGATTTTTTTTTTGTTTTAAAGGATGTCCGAAAGTGCGAAGAATTGCAGAAGCATTGAATATTATACCTCAATGAAAGAATGAATGTTTTAAACAATAATTACTTTGATTACTGTAAAAGTGGTTTATAATAACCATAGAATTATAATTTTACTAATGGTTTATATGCGAAGTGCAATATAAACTAACTCAAAATACCTATATTTTTTAATTATTGTGGCATTGTAAATGAGGTTGTTTCGTTACTCAAATTCTCAATAAAAAGCAACACAAACAGGCAATTCCGAAAGCGTTGTTAAAATCAATGAAATAGACCTAAAGCTTCTATATTCATTTTAATTTTAAAATACTTGCATAATACAATGTTATTTTAACCAATTAATTATTTTGACAAATAATGCCTTTTTATGTGACCGAAAATTAAATGGGTGTACTTACTGTAGTTGAATAATAATATTAATTATAAGACATTATAGGTACCTACAAATGACAACAATTGGGATCAATTTTTATTTTTATCGTTTTATTGTTGAATCAAAATCTACATATATAAAAATCAATTGTTGTTCATTTGTGTCGCTAAAACTCGAGAACGGCCGGGCCGATTTAGATGATTTTGAAATGTTTGTCGTAGTCGAGGGAAGATTTAAACAGTGAGAAAATATGGAAAAATGGCGAAGAAGATAGTAAAAACAACAATTTCATTTTCCCGTATAAGCTAGTACTTTCCTGTGAATTGCTAACCGCTCATCCGATTGCGATGAAACTTTGGTGAGTTGTTGTGAGCACGCCCGCAAAGGTTTCTGTATATACTGATGAGCTCTGGAATTATGAAAATTGTATATAAAATTGCAATTGGTGCCACGCGAACTGTTGGAAAACTGAATGTACCGGGACTGAATATATGGAATGTGGGAGGGGGTGGCGGATGGGAAAGGGGTGAAGGATGAGGGAGGGGATGGGATGGGAACAAGGGAGGGGAACTCGGGGAAGGGTGTCCGCGGGAGGGGTGGGGAGGGGAACCCCGAGAGGGGGGAGGGGAACTCGGGAGGGGGGAGAAGAGTACGGGAGGGGGGTTTAAGGGATAGGGGAAGCGGGCGAGGGAAGTGAGGAGAGGGAAGGCGGAAAAGGCGGAGTGGGAACGCAAGAGGGGAAGGGGACGCGGGAGAGGAAGGGGAGGCGGAAGGGGAACGGGGCGAATGGGAAAGGACACTCTGCTCTGGCATCGTGAAATTTGTATAAAAAAATTGCAATAAGTGGCACACGAGCTCTTTGAATACTGAATGTATCGGGAATGAATGTATGGAATGCAGAAAGCAGAAGGGGAACCTGGGAGGGCGGAGGGGAACTCAGGAGGGGGGAGGGGATATCGGGAGGGGGATCTGCGGGAGGAAGGAGTTGATTGTAGGAGGAGGAAGGTGAACGGGACGAATGGGAAAGGGAGAAATAATTTCGTTATTAAATGGCATAACAACGCATGCCGGGTACCAGCTAGTCTATTATAATATGAAAAAAAGTATTACACTTTAAAAATATTACTTTTCGAAACTAACAAGATCATTTACCAACTGACCATAAAAATAAAACAAAAATACAATAAAATAAGGTATAATTTTTTTATTATCAAAGTAGAAGATAGAAAAAAATATAGAAATAGAACTACATTTTTTTTCACAATAAGATCATAATAAATATTTTTAAACTATCTAGAACAGTGGTTCCCAACCTTTTTCTGATCCGGGACCACTTGTTGAATTCGAAATTTGTGTTTTGTCAACTACGGGGGAAAAGGGTAACTCCACGTTATCCGCCCTATCCATTCCTGGTGCCACCCATGCTAGCCTAAGCCACTGCTTGTGGTCAGTGGCGTAGGCTAGCATGGGTGGCACCCGGGACGGATAGCGGCGGGAGGGGCGTAATGGGATAGGGTAGGACGGGTTCTAGCAGAATATTTACCATAACGGAGGGGACGGAATGGGATAGGGTGGGACGGGTTCAAGCAGAATATTTACCACAACGGAGAGGGCGGAATGGGATAGGGTGGGACGGGTTCCAGCAGAATATTTACCACAGCGGAGGGTGTAGAACTGCGAAGGATGGGGTGGGGCGAAACGGAATACTATAATGGCCACTGACCACAAGGTACAATAATGATGAACTGAATACTCTCCCGATTTTTTTTATTCAGACTTCTCGACCAGGAACCGCCCGCGCGTTGGCTCGTTTATTGACCGGCGGACAATCGCGGACCACCTTCTACCCTCTTGCGGACCACTAGTGGTCCGCGGACCACTGGTTGGAAAACCCTGATCTAGAATCTAGATAAAACAAATAGCATGCCCCACAAAAAATGTGCTGCTACTCTAGTTCTCCTAACTTTTAGGGATGAATTTACAGCTGCGATGGATAAAACTCTATCCTTTCTTGAGTATGAAACTTCATGAAAATTTTTACCTTCAGTATTTTGCATAATATGTATACCAATATCCTGAGCGTCATGACAGTTGATATCATTACCTCCCGTTATACCTGTACCCAAAGACATTAGTTTATTCAAATAAGGAATTGGACCATGACTTTCAAACCAGGTTTCAAATGTTTCGATATCCTTTGAATCGCGAATTATTCGCGAAGTGCGATTGTCGACATGTTGCTCGCTAGATGAAAAACAAACCCCAGAGAACTCCTCGATTGCTGACGAAATTTTAAGAGTTTGCATAGCCAGCACACCATCTGTTAATCCACGTCCATGCATACGTTAAGTCACCGTTTTTACTCGTACTTTTTTTTTAACCACATGTATGTACCTTAATTAATAATTTCATTTATATTTTGTGATTATATTGATGGATAATGTTGCTGTCACGTAAGTTAGGTGACAGCAACATTACTGTCACGTATGTTACATGTTATTTCAACAATAAATGTTTAAAAAAACGAATAATCAAGGTATGCCAAGATCAAACACTATTCTACTGATTCAATTTTTGACCTAATTTTTGTAATAGAACCTGGATACCTAATTGCGATAAAAACATTAAACATATACCTAAGTCTTTTATAAAATTTTGTTTTCTACAAAATTGATATTTATAATTTTTTCACATAATTGTACTGGAAACGAGATACGGACAAAAAACCTAACCAAGTCGAGCAATTTACCTGGTTTTATAAACTTATACACATTTTTACGACTGCATAACTCGATATTTATTAGAGATAGAAGAAAATTATTTGCATAAAAATTGTAGGTAATTTTATATTCTACTAAACTTGTGAAAATACTTAAGCCGAATTTTTTAGTGAAAACGAGATATTTGGGAAATAACTAGATTTTGGCGCGATTTCGGCTGGTTTTTTCAAAATGGCGGCGAAAGCTCAAGTGACCCAAGTTAGAAAACTCAGATTTTACATCAAGAGATGAGTTTGTAAAACATATAAAAAAAATTGGGACTACCGGAATAATACCGATCGCGGATCGCTAATCGCACTGGCCGCATTGTCAATCAACCATGCAAACAATGCCCTTCGTTAAGAGCTATGCCGGTCATTTAAAAAATTTCGTCGATAGGTATTATAACGAATGTCTTCTGTTCCACTCCGCACTTCCCTCAGGGGAACTGAGCGAAAGGGACAACTGCATATCGGGCCGAAAATACCTAAATAAAATCGTCAAAATCGATGTTTTGTATTCCCCATTTCTCTTCTCCAAAACTGGGCCGATTTTAATTTTTTTTCCTTAACTGTATTAAAAGAAAATATTCTATGTTGGTACGTTTTGCTTTTTTTTCAAATACATTGTTTAGTTTGTATACTGAACGTCTTTGACGGCATTTAAACGAGGCAATTTTATTCATTTTTGGAAGGTCCTAATTTCTATAAGAAGTAAATTATCAAAAAAAGCAAAACGTACCGATACGCTAGTGGTCGATATCTATATTATGTAAAAAAAATTGCTCTAGGGTCAAAATCCAGAGAGATAAACGGGGAATACGTTTGTAAGGAAAAAACGCAGCCCGCATTCGCTCTTAATTTTACACAGACGCAGACTTCGCGGTAGTCGCGTGTCGCGTAGAGTAGTCCCGAATGCGACTAGCCCCATCCCTTCCCTTACCCCGCGGGCTCCTGTTCATACAAAAGTCACGTGGAATCTGCGTGCAATCGAAATCAATTTAAAAAAATAGGTTGCCGTTGAAAATTGTGTTGGATCTTTGCAGAAATCATTTTAACAATAGCTATCCTATCAATTTGACTTAAAAAATTGGACGGAGGATTTTTCCGGAGCGATATTTTTGACTGATATCAAAAAAGCATGTTCCAAAAGAAAAAAATGTTGGATCTTTTGATTAAATACAGCTAACACCAATATAAAGACACTTCGTGATCAAAAGTTGGAGGGAGGAATTTTCCCGGCAACAATAGAAATAAAAAACAAATCTCTTATCTTTAAACAAAATGTTAGTTGCACTGACAAAATCGACCAGTTGTCTCTGGCTGTTTTCTGCTGAATATGAGTGCCGTGGGTGCTTTCTGCAGATTGTTGAACGGTGTTTTCGTGATCAGCAAATATTTAAGAAGGCGATTACTACGAATTTTTGTATGAAAGCGACCTGGCTGGTTTTAATAGAACATAGAATGGACGTTTCTCCGTCGGATTACAACAATATCTTATTTTTGCCAAAACTGTGGCCTGGCTGCTTTCTGCATAACTACGTTCAATTAATGTTTGGGTTAGCCTCAGTTTGAACCTCTATTGTGTAGTCTATAGGTACCTACCTATTTGCACGGCTTACGGCACGCACTTCCGAGTTCCGAACACAAGATGCCCGCTAGACGCTACTGGCTACACCCACAATGCATAACAGCTGTGTGGGTGAGGTGTGAGGAATCTTGGTCAAGCGGGGGGGGATAGGGAATTCGGCCGGCAACAGCTAAGTTTGTGTGCGCCTATTGTTTTGAATTTCGTTAGTGTGCGTGAGCTTGGTTTCAACGCGATAAAGTAGATATAATGAAATAACGCTGATGCGCAGGTTAAGCGAAACCGGTCGGTATAAAAAAGGTTAATGGATGAATCGTGGTTACAAACTAAGTGATTGTTTTATTTCAATTAATATCTTTGTCAAACCACAAAGTGACTGCTTTCTACCAAAGTAAAAAAAGGATTTAATTATCACTTTTAATGAATGTTCATCTTCTTATGTACATGAAAAGATATAAAACGTTAAAAAAAAATTAAAAAAATATAATAAAAGGTAGCTAAATAGGTATCCGAAACAATTTTAAAAAATCCGAGTACGCAATTAAAAGTGAAACCTTCAGAAAATAAATTAGAATACAGTGGGAGGAGTGGCTACGAAGCACCGCACAAAGAGGAGACCGATTATACTCTTATTCTCTCGTTGGCTAAATTCCATAGATGTACGAGCATTTTTTTATTCTGTATATCTTACTAATTTTAAAAATTTAAATATTTAGAGATGATGTAGGTACATAAATTAAGCTCGAGTACATGTAAACTTCTTTAGCACCGTTGTGATTTGAAATTCGATAAAACGAAAAATAGCAACATTAAAAAGAGATAAAGACATACATCCATAGGATTAAGCCTGCAAGAGAATGCGATAGACTAATCGGTCTCTTCTTTGTTCGGTGCTTCGTAGCTATTCAGTCTCCTCTTCGCGCGGTGCTTCGTTGTCGTCTCCCCACCCTTGTCTAGAGTTTTCTGAGGTTTCACTTCTACTGCATGTGAACTGCACATTTGTATTTTGAAGTGAAAACTTCTTTAGCACCGTTTTTGATTTGAAACTCGATGAAACGAAAAATAGCGACAATAAAAGGAGTCAAACACATACACCTATAGAATTTAGCGTGCAAGAGAATGAGATAGTATAATCGGTCTCCTATATGTGCACTTCTTCGGAGCCTTTCCGCTCTTGTCTACTTTAGTTTTTCTGGAGGTTTCACTTCTACCGCGTGTGAATTGCACACCCTAAAATTTTTTACTGTAGTATGTTTACTCGCGACTGTCTGATAAGGATTTAAGAAACTTTTATATGGTTGTGATGCATTTGATGTGGTGGGTTCTGGTTCATTTCAATATTTTCACCTACGACTTAGTCATCTAATGATTCATGGGGTGTGGTTTGTTCGGGTCTTGGTGGCGAATGCGTCTACCAACCAGCAGCACGACAGGTCGGATCGGGTGAGAGTGGTTAAGGAAGTCCCTTTAACTTCTCCAGCCGCACTCTCTCGGAACATTGCCTTGCACCGCAGTGGGAGGGATGGATTCATACGTCCGTCACTCCTTGACAAACTGAACCCTAGATTCCTTACCCACCCCTAAAATCCTTTTCCTTCCCATAGCTTCCTCCCCTTCCTTTCCTATACGCAGCGTCCACAAAGATGACATAGACCCTGAGGTAATTATTTTCTTCAGAGCCTCCTGTGTGAAACTAAAGTAAAAAACAAAAACATTTATATTAAATTTAGTCGCATTGTTTTCGATGTTGTTTCCTCGAATACAATGTTTCTGAAAACACGCCTCGAACAATTAAAATTATAATTAACGGGAAATGACAGATTCTTCAAATATTTGAAGTTAATTTTCACAATCTGTGTAAGTTGTATTCAAGTTCATTGTTATAACAATGAACTTGAATACAACTTACACAGATTGTGAAAATTAACTTAAAATTTTTAATTTTTGATGACTCCTTCAAATTTTTAAAACCACCTGTCCTAAGTCCTTTTCGAAATAAAAACAAAAATCTGGCAGTACTATTTTGAAGTAAAAACATCTTTAACACCGTTGTGATTTGACACTCGATGAAACGAAAATTAGCGACACTAAATAGAGGCAAACACATACATCTATAGGATTTAGACTGCGAGAGAATAAGGGGGCATACATTAATAATGTGAGCAGTTAATTTTCCAATTTAACCCCCCCCCCCCCTTTGGTGAGATTTGGTGCCCCCCCCCCCCTCTCCCCTCACGAGACATCAGTTGTGTATCTGGGGTCCCACCCTATCCCATCCCGCCCAATGCTACCCCGTTACGCCCCCCCCCCCGTTGTGGTAAATATGATCGCGACAATATGCTGAAAAACTGTTCAAGATTTGGTGAGATTTTACTGGACCCCCACCCCCCATTTTGAGCTCAATTAATGTATGCCCCTAAGATAGAATAATCGGTCTCCTCTTTGTGCGGTGCTTCGTAGCCTACCCACTCTTGCCTACTTTAGTTTTCTGAAGGTTTCATTTCTACGGCCTGTGATCTGCGCACTGAATTTATTTTTCGTTATTTCTATATCAATTTTCTTCTTCGATTTGGTCAACACGTTGAAGTTTTGTGGAAACAATGTTCGTGGGTCGTTTTGATTAGATGAATCATCCATGCAATATTTTTATTTTTTCGATTAAAATTAATTGGTGAGCTCGCCTTTTGTTTCACACATGGGATTTGGGTCGTATCCCACCATCACCGTCAGAGTAAGTGAACTCCTGTAAAATAAGAATAGGGAATTTTAAAGAAGTAAATTTGACCGTATAAATGACCGAAAAGAAGAATTTTTAATTGAAGGCAAGTACCTCAGATTATCCGAATTCTATGTCATAGGTAGGTATGACTCCAAAGAATCATCTTGATATTGCATTTCTGTTATTCTTTCAATTATTTTATTCCGTTTCATTGAGTCAACCGTAATCAATAATGTATTGTAATTAAGACACTAAAATGGTCGGTCGCCAAATACCTACACTCCAAATCACATGTACGTTAATACTCGGTATACGATAATACGATTGATCACGGTAAAATTTTAAAAGGCAAAACATTAGAGGCAACCGAGGCTAAATAAGCGCGGCGGCAACGTCGCAAAACACGCCACCGCCACGTGCACCTCACGGGAGTGAGATAACGGGAGTTGAAATTAACCGGCAACGTTGTTTCCCAACACATTTGCCAACGCCATCGGTGGCGGGTAAATGCTAGGAATGAAAGACGGCATGTTGTGTCACACCGGTCGCCTAAATGTCGGTAGGATGAAGGGCATTATACATGGCCGTGTATATCACATAGCGCCTAGCTGCGTAGCGACAGATGGCGGAACTTTAATATTCGAAATCATCCACATCACGCCCAATTTGGCTACCAGGACAATTTTTGCCAAAATGCTTGTGACGACATGTACTATGAACTGTGTAAAAATTTCGAAAAATAAAGTGGCGACCGTATATCGGTCGCCAAATGTCGGTGGTCGCCACTTTAGATGCATATTTGCCCATGCTGGTCGCCAAATAGACGGTGTTATGTATATATATATATATATATATATATATATATATATATATATATATATATATATATATATATATATATATATGTATGCATAATGTCTACAGTGATCAACATGATTGACTTCATAGGAGTATAAAAATTAAAAAATATATCTTGTCTTTATTAAGATTGACTTAAATATGTTAGTATGTATATGTTATATGTTCTTATTGATGTTAGTTTGTAATTAAATAGACTCAATTATAAGGTACAGACGTATTTTATTGTCAGGTAAACAATACACTTGAATACACTAGTTGACTCAATTTCAAACAGAAGAAAAATAACAAAAGAAGATTGTTCCGGAACCATCAGTGTTGCCAGCATCAAATATTCCAACACCCCCCCTATTTGATGATAACCTGATTGCAAATGCATCTCATCAATTTCTCTCTATCCAAAGCTTTGGTGAGAGAGTCGGCTACCATTTTAGTTGTAGGGATGTATTTGAATTCAATTAGTTGGCATTGGATCTTCTCACGAAGGAAGTGATGTCGCACATCTATATGTTTGGTTCTGGCTTGGTAACACCCATTCACGGCTAGATTTGCTGCTCCCTGGTTGTCCACGTGGATAACTGTAATGCTACGTCCAGACTGAAGCCAACCTCCCAACTCCGAACTTAGTTCGGAGTTGGAAGGTTGGCCGATCGTGTGGTCGCTGGGGCCAACCCTCCAACCCCGAATTCCGTACGTCAAAATGGCGGACATGAAACAGCTGTAGCTACGCTGTATCTTTTTCAGTTGCCTACAATTATTACGTACGTATAATCATATACTTATATACACGACATGTTTTCAAACAATTGTTATACCACTCTCCGTAATAATATAGTCATTTTAATAGTACGCGGCACGGTGTGGACAGCTGCGGCAGGCTGGTTCGTGTGAGTTGGCCGTCGGGATCGCCTCGAAGGCGATCCCGGGCCAACGCGAACTCCAACCTTCCAACTCGAACTTCCAACGCACGAACACCCCTCCACACGATCGTCCAAACGTTTGAAGTTGGAACGTTGGCCGCAGTGTGGGCTTACCATAAGAGCGTCATATACTGCACTGTCGATTTCCTGAGCCAGGCCTCTTAACCACAATGCCTCCTGTGTCGCAGCAGACATGGACATGTACTCTGCTTCGGTTGTCGATAGCGCCACAGTTGGTTGTTTTTTTGTCCCTCAAGAAACAGCTCCTTTACATTTAGTAAAAATGTAGCCTGTCACAGGTCGCCTTTCGTCACAATCACTGGCCCAATCAGCATCACAGAAACCAACAATTGAAGAGGGTGTGTATCCATCAAACTCCAGTTTCCAATCTGCAGTACCCTTTAAGTAACGCATAATTCGTTTGACTGCAGCCCAGTGCGCTTGACCTGGATTGTTATCGAAACGACTGACATAACTAACCGCAAATGAAATGTCAGGTCGGGTAACTTGAGAGGCAAATAACAAACTACCGACTACCTCTTGGTACGGAATATTTTTCATCATGGCTGAGGTGTTCTCATCTTTTGGTGATTGCTGTTTCGAGAGTTTTTCATTAGGACTTAGTGGTGTGTCCACACGGTTGTATCCATACATATTGAAGCGCTTCAGAACCTGTTCAATATACCTCTGTTGACTAATCCACAGCTTCTTGTTTTGCCTGTCTCGAGTCAACTGGAATCCCAACACATTTGGCGTCACCGATATCAGTCATTTTGAAACTTTCTTTGAGCTGATTTTTAACAGCATATTTTTGTGATTTGTCGCTAGAAAAAATAAGTAGATCATTTTTTTTTTTTTTTTTTTTTTTTTTTAATTTATTTATTTTAGTACATACAATAATGACATTACATTTTTCAGATACATTTTTTATATAACGTGATCCACCTTTTTTTAGAGCATGCTCGTGTAAAAAAGGTGGAGCAGCGTGTGTGAAAAACTATTTAACATATTTTTTTAGAATTATAATATATATTTTTATATATTTTTATATATATATATATATATACATCTATGTACATATATATATAATATGTTGATAGGTTTAATTCCTTTTTATTAATTTCTAAATAAAACACTTGTGTTGCAAAGTTTTTTTTAACTAAGAAACGACATTTATGTTTATTAATATCACTTTGAATGGTTTTTTCTAACAATCAAATAATAGAATAACAAAACAAATGACAATCGATGATTGCATTCTAATTGACATTATAGGATTCAAATTTAAAGGGAATATATTTCCTTTACATCTCCCCCCCCCCGCGGGAAAGAAAATTATTGCAAAAATTTTCATTCATCTTCGATATCCTCTTCATGGTTCATCAATGCAGGTGCTGGAATTAATTTCGAGATGTGGAAAAAATTTGATTCTAATTTTTTTCGACCAGTATTTATCTTGTAAATTGAGTTTGATAATTTTTCTATTATTTTGTAGGGTCCGATTCTCAATTCGTCGAGCTTCTTCCTGTTAAGTTTGTTTCCATTCTCCACAAAAACAGTATCACCAACTTTGAAGTTAATATGTCTCCTGGTTTTATCGTAAATCATCTTGTTGTAATTATGTGACTTTATAGTATTTTCCAGAGCTTTTTTTCTGTCTTGAATCAAATCGATGTCAGTCTTCTTAAGTTTTAACTCATTTGGCAAAATCGTAACATCTGTGCCGTTAAGTAGGTACTGAGGCGCATAACCAGTGACAGTGTGCTCCGTTTCATTATAGTTTTTTACACAATTACGGGCTATAGTTGTCCAAGCCACTTTTAAGTCATTTTCGTTGATTTTGCATCTAATTTTATTGACTAGCGTTTGATTTAATCTTTCATTTAATCCATTTGAGAAAGGCGAGTTTACTGCAGTAAAAATGATTGGAATATTTTTTTCATCCAAAAATTTTTTGAATTCTCTAGAATTAAGACCCGGATATTGGTCTGATAGTATCATGCCAATGTCATTAGTTTCTGTGGAGTTTAAGAGTTTGATGAAATCGTTGGTATTTTGAGTTTTTGACGTCAAAATATATGCAAACCTCGTGAAATGATCTGATAGCAGGTGCAAGTATCTCTTTGTTGACCGTGAACCCCCAAAACCACCTATCGTATCAATAGAACATATTTCAAAAGGTTTTGTTGCGGGACCCAAGTAGGACATCAATCCATATTTATTTTGACCTCTTGATTTGTTCTTTAAACATACTGCACAACTTTCGCAAGTTCTCTTTATATTGTTTGTCATGTTTTCTGATGTGTACCATGAGCTTATCATTTTTTGCATTTGATTAATTCCTATGTGACCTAGGTCTGTGTGAACATTTTTGATAAAATCTATGCTGAATTTTTCTGATAGAATTATTTTTTCTTTTTTTTTTTACTTTCTTGTAATAAACATTATTCTTCGATATCAATTTATCTTTTCTGCACTGTATCTTCTCATTTTTGACCTGATCTTTTAAGATATCTTCTAATTTTATTAAGTTGACAACTTTTAATTGCTCATCTTGGTTCTCATCTGGTTCTAAGACTGGGTTTCTGCTTAGACAATCAGCTTCAATATTGTACTTTCCTGGAGAATATTTAATTTGAAAATCATATTGGGATAAGTAATATGTTAAGTCACCAAGCTCTTCATCGGTTTTAGATTTGATATTCATATTTTCCAGCGGTTTGTGATCTGAATAAACTGTAAATGGTTTTCCTATCAACCAGTATTGCCAGTATCTCACTGCATTCTAAGTAAATTGCTTTTTTCTTTTTCTGTGCGCTGTTTAATTTTTTCGAAAAGTAAGCAACAGGTTTTTCTTTTCCATCAGATTGTGTCTGTTTTAAAATAGCTCCAACACCCTCTAGAGAAGCATCTGTATATATATTAATTGGTAAATCTTGATCAAAAATTTCCAAGATCGGTTGTGAGCATATTAGGTTTTTCATCGTTTCAAAAGCATTTTGGCATTTATCAGTCCAAATAAACTTTTGATTTTTCCTTAATAAATTATGCAAAGGATCTAGTATTATTGCACTCTTCGGAATGTACTCATGATAAAAGTTGATTTTTCCTAGAAATTGTCGCACATTCTTTTGTGTTTTTGGAATAGGAAAATTCTTTATTGAAATCAAATTATCCTTTACTGGCTTGACTGAATTATTCTGAATTATATGACCCAGATATTTTACCATATCTGATGCAAATGTGCATTTTGTAAATTTTAATCTAAAACCTTCTGTTTTGATTGCATTCAGCAGCTTTGTCAGATGATCAATGTGTTCAGCAAAAGTTTTTGAAAAAATAAGAATGTCATCTATGTAATTGACAGCAAATTCGTTTAGTTTATATTTTCTCAATATATTGCTTAATATCCTCTGAAAAATTGCCGGAGAAGTCTTCAATCCAAAAGGCAGGCAGGTCCATTGATAATGTCCCTCCTGTGTTACAAATCCTGTTTTTTTTTGTCTTCAATCCGCAATGGAATAGACCAAAAGGCTGAGTTTATATCCAGCGTTGAAAAAAATTTGCAATTTCTGGTCTTTGTCATTAGGTCTTCAATCAATGGAAATGGTTGAGCTTGAGGTATTACTATTTTATTTAAGTCTCTGAAGTCTATGCATAATCTGGATCTTTTGTTTTCTTCTTTTTTAAATGCTAGAGTGACCGGTGCAGCAAATGGACTGTACGACTCTTCTATCAGTTTATTGTCTAATAATTTTGCTATTTGCTCTTCTATTTCCTTTTTATCTTCTACACTGCATCTGTAAGGCCTCTTACTACAATATTTATCCACTAATAAGTCTATCTTCGCTTCATATCCATTGACAGTGCCAACATCATATTTACTCTTCGCGAACACTGATGTGTATTTGTCTATTAGTTCATTTATTTCTGTTTTTTGATCATTATTTAAATGATTCATTGTTATTTTAAAATCTTCTTCGAGGTATTGGTCTCCAAACTGTAGGTTTCCATCTTCGTCTACATATGTTTTTTTTAGTTCTTCTGTCATGGTTAACCAGACTCTTCTAACCTGGTATCTTTTTTTCAAACTATTTTTTATTTTTCCAAAAGCACTAGTTTTCATTATCTCCTCGTGATAGCTGGCGGATCGTAGCATTTCTGGTATTGTAAACACTTTTCCATCACTTGTGACTATTTTTGTAATGCTAATAATATTTGATCTGCCATCGCATCCAGGTAATAGCGTGAATTCGAATTGAATTTTCTCCATTTTTGGTTTAAAACGAAATGTCGTTTTATAATATGTTGATAGGTTTAATTCCTTTTTATTAATTTCTAAATAAAACACTTGTGTTGCAAAGTTTTTTTTAACTAAGAAACGACATTTATGTTTATTAATATCACTTTGAATGGTTTTTTCTAACAATCAAATAATAGAATAACAAAACAAATGACAATCGATGATTGCATTCTAATTGACATTATAGGATTCAAATTTAAAGGGAATATATTTCCTTTACATATATATACATATATATAATACATATACATATTCAAAACAAGATATATGAAATAGAATAGAAAAAAAGAAAACAGTATAAAAAAGAAGAAGAAGAGAAAGAGGAAGAGAGAAAAGAATATAAAAGTAAATGGATTTCCAAAGTCAATTGTCGAGAGACATTCTATTGTATTATTAAATTGAATTATTGTAATATGCTAATGATTTAGTGTTTTTATAGAACTTTTGAATTTTTTATAATTAATTTCCAATCTTAAGTTAAGGGGTAACTGGTTAAACCACTTGACTCCAATATATTTATAAAAATGTTGGGCTGTAGTGGTATTACAACGCGGTATAGTTATAGAGCCAAGAATACTTGGTCTTTTGCTGTTTGAAATAGATAATGAGTTATCATTGTTGAAACAATCTTTGTGGATTTGTAAAAGTGTAATTTTTTTATAAATATTGTGTAGTGAAAGGACTTTAAATTCTTGAAATAATCTTATGGTGGGGAAGTCATATGGTTTTTTTAGAATTATTTTTATTAATAATTTTTGGATGATTTCTAAAGGCATGAGAGAAGTTTTGAATGCACCACCCCAACCAAGAATTCCATATTGTAATACAGATTGGATCAGTGAGAAATAGATAGTTCTTAATAGATTAAAATTTAAAATGTTTCGTATTCTAAGAAAAATGTACATTAATTTTCTTAATCTTTCTACTGTTGCATTGATTTGTATTTTCCACTTTAAATTGCTATCTATAATTACACCGAGGTATTTTATATTAGTTTTAACAGTGAGTACAGAGCAGTCAGGTTTACATAAATTTGTGTTTCTATTGCAATTGTATGAATGTATACTTATCTTTAAATTTTCAGGGAATGCATGTTTATTAATGGTGAACGGTATTACAAAGGTTTTTTCCGTATTAAGTGACAGCAAGTTTGAGTCGAACCATTTTTTTAGGATGTTTAAGTCTAATTCTGCTGTTTTCTGGGTTTCATTCCAAGTTAAACCCTCAGTCAGAATTGCTGTGTCGTCTGCATATGAAATGAGTTTAGATTTGATGTTAAGTTTAAACATATCGTTGACATAAATGATAAAAAGAATTGGCCCCAGTACAGTTCCCTGCGGGATGCCAAAATTCGTGGTCTGAGAATCGCTCATAAGGCCCTTTAATTTAACAAATTGCTCTCTATTAAATAGATAATTTTCGATCCAAGTTAAAGCATTGTCAGTTATACCAATTTTCGTTAGTTTAGAGATAAGGTTAGAGTGCGATATACTGTCAAATGCTTTTCTTAAGTCAACAAATGTTCCAATACATTTTTTTTACTATCTAAAGATTTATAAATTTTAGATGTTAAATCAACGATAGCATCTTGAGTGCTCAAATTTTCTCTAAAACCATATTGATGTGCATTTAATATATTATTTTCTTTCACAAATTTAAATATTTGTTTTTTTACAACTTTTTCAAATATTTTTGCAATGTTTGAAGTAAGAGAAATTGGCCTATAGTTACTGCTTAGACAGGGGTCCCCAGATTTAAAAATTGGGGTAATAATAGTTTTTTTGTAATTTAAGGGAAAGTTGCCATTAACAAAACTTGTATTTATGATGTGTGCCAAAGGTTTGCAAAGTGAGTCAGAATTTCTTTTAAGTATTTCTACAGAAATATTGTCATAACCAGGGGAAGAATTTCCTTTTAATTCATTAATAGTATCTTTGATTTCATCAGAGTTAGTTCGTTGAAATTGTGTTAGTGTGTTACAAGGAATGAAAGGTGTTGGTAGATTATAATTATCATTATCTCTGTTTTTTATTTTAATTGCTAATTTTTCACCAACTGACCCAAAATAATTGTTTAAGATATTTGCACATTTCAATGGATCTGTGTTGACATTGTAAATTGTGTTATCAATATCTGAGATTTTATTTATATTTGAATTTTTAGGTTTTTTATTTATCATTTCATTAATAGTTTGCCACACCTTTTTATTGTTGTTACCAGCAATATTGATTTTATCTTTATAGAAATCTTCTTTTGTTTTCCGGATTATGTAACATAATTTATTTCTAAAATTTTTAAAATATTCGCGTAGTTTATTGTTTTCAGGAAACTTTTTTAGCTCTTTATAAATTTTTTCTTTATGCTTAATTGATATGATAATTCCTTGTGTAATCCACGGTTTTAATTTTTTAAATTTAGTCTTTGGAAAGTTTGTTACAATGGAAGAGGAGGATTGGATATGCTTATTCAATGTCAATTCAAAATTCCGTGAACATAAATCAGTATTGTTAGACGATAGTAGTTTCCCAATTTTCATTTTCAAGATGTTGTTGTAATTTTTCATAATTAATTAGAGTTTTTGGTAAGTTATAGCGACAATAATTATTCTTATTTATTTTATCAGTTTTAATAGCTACAATGCATGTATGATGGTCAGTAATATTGTTTTTCCAAATAACAGATTTTATTTTATCTGTTTCATTAGTATTGCACCAAATATGGTCAATACAAGATGGCCTTTGTCCAAAACATTCTCTTGTATATTTTTTTATACATGGTTTGAAATTGAGTTCTGATAAAGTGTTAATATATTCAGTTTTTTCCTTATTACTGTTGTTTTCTAAATCATCAGATATGTCGATATTAATATCTCCTACAATAAGTGCATTATGAAACCGGTTTGTATTTATAAAAGTTTTCAGGTTTTCGGTAAAATTATTAATGCTTGAGCTGTGAGTTCTATATAATGCAATTATATCATAAAAAATATTTTTTATATTGATTTTAATATGTAGACAATTAACAAGTTCGATAAATATTTCATTAACAGAAACATCGTTATAAATACATTTTACAAAAACAACTATTCCACTATTTTGATTAATGTTGTAAGATGTAACAAAGTATTTGTATCCCGGTAAATTATAAGTACTTGAGTTGGGACTAATTCTGGCTTCAGACAATACAATACAATCAGGTTTAAGAGCCAGCTCATTCAATTCTAGTGTAAAATGATCAAAAATTTTATAGATGCTTCGAATATTTAAGTGAAGGATTGTTAATGATTTAAGAGGGTCTATTTCAGATAGTGAGTTATTACATTCGAAACTGGATAGACAGATATTTTCTGAAACAATGAAAGATGAGTCTATATCTTCAAATAGTGAGTTAGACATGAAAGTATATTAGGTATATATTTAATAGAATATTGATATTGTTGTGTTTCAATAATTTGTTCCAAAAATTGCGGGGATTTACATGGATTTTTCGCAAATTTATAGCTATCGAAAATTGTTTGATAAACTGACCCATAATAATTGTATTCGATAGTATTAAAAATAACTTACAACAATAACGATGCGCTCGGATTACACTCACTTTTGCGAAATTAGTATAAAATGTATAGATTTGGTGTATATTATACCGGTGTAATAAAACTAACCCTTTGCGGGCGAGTTTATCAAAGTATTTCTTTAAAGTATTGTTTTTGTTTTCGTTTGAATTGTAAATAATACTATACATCATTAATCGTAGTCAATGCGATCTCTCGCAATTTTCAGCATCTTGTTTCGATAGTTGCACAAAGTACTGTTGGCCGTGTGGTCTGTAGGGTTTTTTTCTCCATATTTAGTGTTTTGTCTGATGCAGTTTACACACGCTGGGGTTGTATTTTCTCTTTCCGGGCATTTTGAAAGGATGTGGTCGCCTGCGCAGTGTGGGCAAATTGGAGGGTTGGTTCGATGTAGACATCTTTTAGCCGTATGCATAAACATACAGCAATGAAAACATTGCGTCAGAGGGCTGCAGTCGTCAATTTTTACTCGTTGAAACTGTATATTTAGTTTACCGAGTGCTAGAAGATTTTTTCGCATTTTCCCACTAGTTTCTATGATGTAGTTAGTGAATAGGCGCTGTTTTTCATTTATGTTTGTGTTCTTTATCTCCGCTATTAGTGTGATTTTGTTGTCTTCACTTTCCTTGTAGACATCTTCAATTCCTTCGTTCTGGGTAATTATTCCGCAAACTATTTCTTCCTCAGTAAGATTGGATTTTAATCCTTTTATTATTATTTTAGGTCTTCTTTTTTGTACTTCATTTACCACCAGTTCATTTTTTAGTTTTTTTAATTCATCAGTTAGGATATTTGCATATTCCTTTTTAGGACACGATATTATTATTTTTTCTTCTTTTGTTTTCCTCAAACCGTTTATTCCTATTTTTAGGTTGTTTAATTTTATTTCCTTTTTAATTATATTTTCAATTTCTTCGGCTTTTACATTATTTTTAGTTGACGATATAATGATTGAGAATCTCTCTTCTTGAGGCATAACTTTAGTTGTTGATACTACTTGGGCGTAGGATGGTGTTATTGCGGTTTTCATAATTTTTTCAATATTTCCCACCAATTGATCGTTTTTTTTAATAAGTTTGTCTTGTAAATGTATGATTTGTTCTTGCATTATTAGTATTGTAGATTTTATTTCATTATCGAGATCCAATATAATTTTTTCCATGTTGGTTTTAGTTTTAGAGTCCTTGACTGTTTGTATCTTTTGTACTTCATTTTTCAGCGTGTTTATTAGATCTTCTATCGCCATGAAAGGGTTACGGTTGCAAGCGCGAAATATAATACCGCGGTAACGTGCTCCCGTTGCAAGCGTTAGAACACTACATCCACCCAAACAGCAATGATCAACACAGTCGCATTTTCATTTTTCACATACACACATGGATCATATCTTGACTGTTTAAACCCAATATTCTTCAGGCATGCATCCAATTTTATGTTCCAAACACGGCTTGATTGTTTTAATCCATATAGGCTTTTCCTTAGGCGACAAACTTTATCAGACTTTTTTTGGTATCCTGTTGGTTGGTACATGTAGATTTCCTCCTGAAGATCGCCCTGGAGAAATGCTGAAACAGCGTCCATCTGATCTATGTCCAAATCAAGTTCAGACGCTAATGCCATTAAGTATCGAATGGAGCTGTATCGGACCACAGGTGAGAAGGTTTCTTCGAAATCCAAACCCTTTCTTTGAGCACAACCTTTCACTACTAGACGAGCCTTACGCTGGACTATATCCCCATTTGCATCTCTCTTTGTTCGAAAAACCCATTTGCTGTTTAAAGGTTTTTTGTCAGATGGAAGATCGACCAGTTCCCATGTGTTGTTATCCATTTGTGATTCCATTTCACGGTCCATTGCTTCAATCCAAAGTTGTTTATCTGATCGCTCCATTGCCTCCTCAATAGTCAAGGGATCTGAGGGTTCATCACTAACACCAGTATAAACTACAAAATCATCATATTTTTGCGAAGATTCCTAACCCTGTCCTGCCTTCTTAGACCAGACTGTAAGTCTGCAACGTGCGGATTTAGCAAGTGTTCAGTATCCTGTATATCCGCAATGTCCTCTGAATCCACTGAGCCAACTTTTTCGGGGGAGTCCTTAGATACAATATCTTCATTTATTGAGGAACATTCATCTTCCGCTGCAGGAAAGAAAGATCCTCTTGAATTATCCTGTTTCCCTGTGAGGAGTAAAACTCCTTCCTCATTCTCAGAGAAAATGACATCTCTTGATGCAAAAATACAATTATTGTTAGGGTCACACAAACGATAATCCTTGGACAGAAGACTATATCTCATCATAATGCATGGTTTTGATTTAGGGTCTAACTTTTTTCGGTGTGCATCCGGAATGTGTGCATAGGCTTTGCAGCCAAATACCCTTACATGTTTTACAGTAGGTTTTCTTCCTGACCACATTTCCTCGGCAGTTTTATCCACATTTTTGCTGGGCGAACGAAACATCAAGTAGACTGTGGTGAAGACTGATTCAGCCCAAAAAATATTTGGGAGGTTAGCTTCAATCAAAAGACACCTGGCCCGCTCCAGGATTGATCTATTCAGTCTTTCCGCCCGACCATTCTGTTCCGGTGTATATGGAACCGTGGTTTGGTGTTCAATACCACAATCACGCAGGATTTTGTCTAATCGCTTGTTGCAAAATTCACCTCCATTATCAGTGCGAAGAGTCTCGATTCTCTTTCCAGTTTGCGTTTCAACATGTTTTTTAAATGTTTCAAAACACTCTGCCACCTGATCTTTTGTCACAAGAAAATATTCAAAGGATTTTCTACTGAAATCATCCAAAAAAGTGAGAATATATCTAGAGCCAGATAATGAATTTGTCTGCATTGGTCCTACCAGATCTGAGTGGATCACTTCAAGTAGTCTTGCAGCTCTAGAGTTGCTCGATTGGAAAGGCAACCTGTGGCCCTTCCCTTTCACACAAACTTCACATACATTTGGTGGGTTACACGAGGAAAACTGAATTCCATGAACTAATCCATTTTTCAATTTATTTAAACTGTCATAATTTAGGTGGGCCATTCTTCTGTGCTAAAGAGTGCTATCATTAGCTTTTGTTTGAACAGCGAAGCCAACATTACTTTGCACATCCAATTTAAATAAATTATTCACTATTGATGCTGTTCCAATTATTTGATTGTTACGATTTAAAATTTTTGCTCCAGTTAAATTAAAAACCACAGAATTACCTTTGCTAACAATTTTACTAACAGATAGCAAATTTACTTTCATTTGTGGAACATAAAACACATCACTTACATTTATTGTTTCTCCACAATATGTGATTAATTGCAGGTTTCCAACTGTATCGCTGATCATTCGATCACCATTGGCAGTAGTGATACCTAACTGGGAAGATTTTTTGATTTTATTTAATAAATTATTATCAGTCATTGTTAAATGTGCCGAAGCCCCCGAGTCAAAAAACCCTTCGTCAGCTGATTTAGAAGTCACAGAAAAAGCAGTGTACATTGAACTTTGTTTGTTTCCACAGTTTTTTGTATCAAATATCACCTCACAGTTTCGGGCTACATGACCATTTCTGTTGCATCGGTAACAGCGGGGTCCCCTTTTATGATCTGCAGAGTTGGGAGTAATTATTTCCTCCGATCTGTTTCTGGATGAACTGTTTTTTGCCGCCCCTCTGGAACTGCAACTACCCGATCCAGAAACACTTATATTTGTATTTTCCCCATCTGGGCGAGCCAGATCCGTACATAGCAATGTCATTGGGATTTTCTAATGTTGAATTATTATGCGAAACATCTAGTAGCAATTTTGTCTTTATTGCATCCCCAGTCACTTTTATTCCAGAGCTCTCTATGCCCATAATCATGGGGGTGTATTTTTCTGGAAGCCCGGCAAGAATAATGGTACCATTCATCATCAACTTTTAAACCAATATTAGTCAATTTCAGGGCAGTGGTAATAATTTTATCGACGTAATCTTCAACAGATTTACAGTTTTCTAACTTTGTTGTGATAAGAGTCCTTAGTAGCCCTACGCGCCGTGTAAGACCTCTATCGTCGTAAGCAGCAGCAAGATTGTCCCAGGCTTCTTTCGCGGTTGTAGCAGACTGGACATGAACATAGTTAACTGGTTCAATCAATAAAACAATCTTGGAACGATATGTTTTAACCTTTTTCTGGTCTGATTCCATACCTTCGACACATTCCCATAAACCCTGGTCTTCTAAATATGCTTGAGCAGCGACCTTCCAGATGTCATAGTTCTCACGGCCCCTCAACTTTTCAATAGGGAGTTGGAACGACATTGTTCGATTCAAATGTTAATCACAATTTAATACTTAAAGTCATTGATCACAACACAGTGTCTTTAAGCATGATGTGGCCCATAACCTGTTAGTTTGTAATTAAATAGACTCAATTGCAAGGTACAGATGTATTTTATTGTCAGGCATAAATATACCAATCCCTAGTTCGATATCTTCGGGCCTTTTCTATGGGACAAATGTCGACACCAACTTCAACACGGAAAAACAATCCCGATCTTGGTAGAAGGGAGTTTAAGGCCATTTGTCATAGTACAAGGCCTGCCATAGACAATATACTCGCCCTACTTTATTAGCCCAATAAATTATTTAAAAAAAAAAATGAAAAGCAGAAAAATGAAAAAACTTTTCCCCGGGACAACGAGGTTCCATGTGCCAAAGATGGTTCCGAGGAAATGAGATTTACATAGTTTTTTTACAGCTCATTTTCTCAGGAGGGAGCTTTGTCAGATGGAAACCTGTTATCCTGAGGAGATGAAAAATCAATACATTAGAAAAATGAAAAACTCACAGGTGCATGTTTTAAATATTTTTAAAAGACAATGGATAAACAATACATAAAAAATGCAGAGTAGGAGGTTCCACCCATAGATTGAGCATGATTCAGAAATTAACGCTGACTGGGCCATAATGTATTCATTCATTGTACTTGTCATATAATTAACAGTATTATATAAAATTGTTCATATATCTAACGGAATATCCATTAATACATTATTTGGCTTGATACGCTAACTCTGTAATCTTTTCTATAAAATGTACAATAAATACAAATACATAAAAAATAATAGCACAAATTACAAGCACAAAAACAGTACACAAAAATTTTTTTAAAAACACAAAAACAAAGAGCTTTATACAAAAATATGTAAGCATTGGAGGTTGCCAAACACTTTCCCACAGCGTTCTAAGGAAACAGATGGTTTCCTCCTTCACCGTACACGTCAGGACTCTATTTTTTTTGGTAAAGACTACTTTTTGTTAAAATGACTCTAGACCTCCAATGTCCAGGCATACATTGTAAGCAGGCAGTATGCGAGTGCGTACATGTTGTTAATTATTTATTTCACTGTATCACGTCTCATCTCCGCCACTTGATGTATCTGAAATAAAAGTTTATTAATATAAAGGAAGAAGAGTTCCTTCTGAGAGAAGGCAGTCCCGCCGAGGATGAGCGGAGCCATCAATCCAGTCGCAAGCAAAACTCGGCGTCAGCATCCCAAGCCGGCTTCCCGGTAGGCCCTCGAAGAGAATGTTGGGATTAAGGGGGAAAGAAACCTGAAGACCCTCCGGGAAAAAAGTGAGTATCGGGTCACCAGAGGCAGGGTGTAAAGGCACCGGTCCGCTACGGTCAGTCTTCGGGCCTGCTCATGGCAACGGGGGAGGCGCGGGAGGGTTATGCAGCTGCTGCCTTGGGAGTCATCTCAGTTGATGCACGGTCAAAATATGTAAGCACAAAAAATTTATACAAAAATATGTAAATACTAAACATATTTTAATTAAAGAAGGTGTTGAAAGATATTAAGATCAATCTGTAAGAAATACAACAATATTGTTCTTTCAAAATCTGTATAATTTTGTGTTATTTTGTTAACTTGTATAATTATTGTTAACCTCAACACAGGCTTGTCCTAGTGAGGTAACAAATTGTATTGTAAACATTTTTACCTGCAGTGTAAAGAAACAATAAATAAATAAATAAATATTCAAGAAAGTACTAAGCGCCCCCAAAAAGACACAGAATTTGACAAACAAAATATTACTACAATAGGTTGAGTTGAGATATGTATGTATATAAATAAATGTAAATAAGGAAAAATAATACTAAGACGACCATTTTATTCTATACTTAGAATATTTTGTGTACCTCAACATTGCCCTTTTCCTCATGGAATCAGGTCCATTATAAGGTCTGGTATCTTTTCCAGATATTTTTTTATTAATATCTCCGCACCAAACATTAATATTAAAGGGCACGGCGAATTTCACAATAGATTCGGTCAAATTTTTTTTATGCTCTTGACAATTAATCCAATCAAAACATACATATTTGAAAATTGTATTTTTTATAATGGGCACAAGATGTATATTTTCGCAATAATGATTCCGTACATTCTCAATGACACAACGAATATTCAAAGCGTTTAGTGCAAATTTTTTTGTTGGATAATTAATAATTATATTAATTGCCTTTCCGTGATGCGGTATTCACGGCTCAGAATAAAGGCATTTAAGGAATTATACGGATCACCAATGCAAGATGATTTGCATTCTTTACAATTTCTAATATATTTCAACACCTTTTTTAACAAAAATCCAGCGACATAGGCGTCAATACTCATTTTTTGTATGGAAAATGAATCTAAAATTTCACAAAATTCGGCATCTTTGTCCGCTATAGTTAAAAAAGACGTTAAATTTAGATTTAAAGTTGAAGATTGGGTGTAAATAAAATCTGCTATGTTAGACAGAAGGACGGCTGAATTGTCAGCTTCGCAATTCATACCCGGTGAACGTGCGGACCACAAATTACAAATCATTAATGATTTGAAGGCTGCTGAAAATAAGGTAGCGGACGGATTTCGGACCCCACGACTTTGTATCGAACCAAAAAAAAATTCTAATGGATCTTGGTTTAGATATCTACATTTTAAATATTTGAAACCTATATTTTCGAGAAATTTCCACAACTCCATTATGCCGTGGATGGAAAAAATCCAGTTATTTAATACTGGAGCTAAAGTCCTAATATTTGCCCCTGTCGTCTGATGGACGTATTTCATTGTGCGCAATATTTGCAACGACTCATTCCACAATATTGAAAGTGGGGGGAGTCATTTGATAAAGCCACACGATATTTTTTGCCCCCTTTGGGGTGAAATGAAGTTCCAATGACACTATCGAATAGTGTATCAAAGAATTGCAAAACTCGTGAAGTGTCCAATGGATTTTTAGTAAACGCCTCTGGACGTATATGGTTTAATTCTTCTAGGGCAGCAGACACCCTGTCACTAAAAATTTGCGAGGCAAGTTACAACTACTTTATTTAATAACTTAACTTTATTTTTCCCTTTCAAGAAATATAAAACAAATATACATACCTTCGTTAACTCCTGGTATCCCTTTGGTAGGAATAACCTCACTGCTGGTCCCTAGGTAGAAGTTTTGTTCTGAAATAAATAACACATTAACCAAAGTTTGGAAACAAAAAGTAGAATACTTTTTCCCTTTCAACAAATATCCAGGAGCTTTTTAATAAACTTTTTGGATTCTTAAAACAAAATATTATCCAAATAGCGAACGTCTGGGGCATGCCATATGTACCTAACTAACTAACCATCACGCCGTTTCCCCGCAGGGGTAGGCAGAGAGGACGGACCGCCAAACAACACGGTCTTGGTACACACTCTTTGCCTCACTCACATTCATTCATCGTCTCATACATACTCTTCTATTATTCTTACTTTTGACATGGCCCGTCTCAAGTATCTGATTCACTGGTCAGGTAGGTACCGTAGATGCCTAAAGGCATTGGAAATGGTGCAAGTTCATTTACTCAGACCGTCCTTTATTCAGTGTGCCTAAGTATACAAAATGTACATACCTTCGTTAACTCCTGGGACTCCTTCGGCAGGAACAATCTCACTGTTGGTGCCTTCGTAGACATTTTGATCTGAAATAAATATATGTATGAATTAGCTAAAATTTTGGAACAAAAACTACTTTATTTTTTCCCTGACAGGAACAACCACACCGATGGCCCTTGGGAAGTCATTATGCACTGAAATCAATATAATTAACCAAAGTTTATGAACAAACCATAGCGTTATACCATTTGCGATTATACGTTTTGCAATAATTTCCACAACTTTGTCCTCAGCAAACATGAATTAAATCTGAATAAATATAAATAAGAATAATGATGCAATTTAAGATTACATACCTTTATGATGTTTGACGTAATCGTGGTCCCATAATACTTAATGTCGTGAGATTTTGTCGAGTTGGGGTCTACAATGAAAAATAAATACAGTTTTAGGCAAAAAAAACAACAAAATGAAACATAAAAACAAATGTAATAACGGATGAGAGATTATCACCTGCATTTTCGTCGTCATTACGACCACTCACGAAACTGACTTTCTTTAATTATGTAGTTGGGATATCTATGTCGAATCGAATATCTGTCCATACAGCCTTTAACGCAGCACGGCTTTTTAAAACTTCCTCGAAGTGCTTTTGCAAGAACCATTTTAAAATCAAAATATTTACGTATTGGTATAACGCGTGCTTCACATAAACCAAACCGGATATGCTGGTTCAATGGCGAATTTGTCATTTCCTTTTACCTACTATCTACAATTCAGTTCATCTATGGACCCGATCTTTTTTGGAGTTACAAGGTTAATACAGAGATATACGCCCCTGTTGTTAGGTAAACAATACACTAGTTGACTCAATTTCGAACAGAAGAAAAAAGAACAGCATCAAATATTCCAACAGGTACATCGCGAATTCTGTAAAAAGTGATCAATCAAGTATCTTACAATAAACAAGCACCAATAAATTAATGAGTTTAGGTGTCATTTAGTCAATATAACTAGAACCTACTTACGTAAAAGCCAAGGGCGGCGGTCAATTCGAAATACTTTGTTTTAAACGTGACAGTTATTTAAATAATAATAAGTGTCATAAATTTATAACACTATTATTGCGTAGATAACGCGATATTACTTTAGAAAAACAAAGCAACAATTAATTACTGGCGACAGAAAAACACAGGAAATGCAGAGTCGAATATCGACTGATTGAAGTTAATTTGACATGTCCACTAGAGATGTATGATTTTCAAGGGTACAACAAACCAGTTCCTTTGCTGTCAAAACAGCAAACTGTACACTCACCGACAGTTACTTCAATTCAAACTAGCAATAGGCATAATCAATGAATAATCGCTGATTTACTCGCACATTATTACCAGCTATCAAATCACACGGAATCAGAGCTACACTCTTCATTACTTCAATAAAAAATTTCGCGACGGCCACACTGAACATAAACTTCAAACAGCCCAGTCCCGTCAGTTCGTGAATAATAAAGTAATGTCAGTCTCCTTTAGTTTCTCGCCACACACTGCAGTAATTGTTATTCCGCTTTTCTAATAGTAACATCCCATAAACTACACAATAATTGTGTTAAATTTGTATTTTCTAAAAGTATTTCAATAACCATCACATTATTATAATCAAAGTTATTATAATTAAACTGCATCTACTTTTTTTAGAGACGTTTCTTCAACGACCGCGGGACTTCACTTTCTAGTGCGTAGGTTAGTGTTACGAGTACTCTAGATATATATTTCCAATGTTACTATTACCTATACTCGTAATTCATGAATCAGACAACTGGTACGACCTACACAAAACTACACCAATGTCAACTTGACAGTTCTGCACCCACTTGACGGAAAGTGTATCGTTACCAATAAAATTTATTTTGGTCCCGTTTGTGAATCAAATATCGATTGTTTCTTCTCTCGAGCCAAGTTCGGCGGTTGTTCTTTTCTCTTTTCATTGGTGTAGGAGGCAGCATATTGCAAAGTGGTGTTAACAAACTGATAATTTCTTTTGCAAGCAAAATACCTCAAGGGAACTTAAATCGCCATGCTTAAGTTTTTTTAAATGTCTCTTCTGTTAAAAGCTTCTTGCCATTTCAGCCCGACAAGATCACAAATTTAATTGACAGGATTGAGAGAAGTATTATTTGTTTTAAATTGTTAGTTGAAAGGCTGATTTTTGGTTTTCATTGCGAAATTCGTTTACATAATATATTAAGAAATGCTGGGCTTTATTTTCAAGTCAATATGATATTTGAATTGGGTTTTGTTGCATGACTTTCAGCTGAAACCAATTACCATCACATAACAGGGCGCTATCACAGCTGTGCCATGGATCTTTCCAACCCAGAGAGTGTTTCCATCAAGACTGAACCATGGTCGCTGGAAGAAGGTTCAGGTGAAATGCCCTATACGGATACAAAAATCCACCTCCCAGATGTGAAGAGGGAATGTTTGCAGTACGCGGAGAGTGTTCAGCCAACTAGTAAGTTGCATTGCGTATAATATAACAGAGGTGTTTCAGATGGACGCAGTCAGAACAGCAGCTTGTTTTGGAAATAGAGAGCTGATTGATCGAAAAAATTGATGTAAGGCAGTGAATAGAACTGTGCAGATGAAAGTTTAAAGTAGGTATACTGAATGTTGTAGGAAAGATATCTCTGAAGCGGATGTAAAACTTTGTATGACCATGTTATAAATGTAAAGATACGGAAGAAATGCAAGGCCGATTAGTGCCTGTTAGCTCACGTAGTGTGAGTGTATGGTAAGTGTGATGGTTGAGAAATGGGACGCTTCAATTGACGTGGGCACGTAAACGGACGAACGAAGAAATGCGTGTTAGGAAGATATATGATGTGGATGTGAATTGTAGAAGCCGGGAACGCCCGAGGAAGATGTCACGATCTAGTGAAGCATATACTTAAGTCGGGTCATGTCAGTTGTCAGACACGACAGATGAAAGTGCAGACGCAAAGAAGCAAAAAGTGTTTGCCGAGACAATGCCATGTAATTGTCTATCCTCTCTGCCTTCCCCTACAGGATAGAAAGCTAATTTAAAGTTAAATTCCTTTCTTTATACTATCCCTTTGGTTACGTTTTAGATTTTCACAGCCAAAAGTATTTGCGTTATTTTTTTGGGGGGTGTTACGCCGTGTTGGGCTACCCCTTTCGTTAGCCAACGTTTCGGACACATTTACCGGATCTGCCCTAATGATGGACACTGCAATGCTGTCCGAAACGTTGTCTTAAGAAGGAGGTAGCGCAACACGGAATAACACCCCAAAAATAAAAAAAAACGAAAATAACCCTTTGGTGCTTTTAACTGTTTTACTATATTCTTTTTACATTTATGATTGGAAGATTTGTTTGGAAGTTTGGAACTAATTTTCAAAATAATTACCCTTAGTATAGAAATAATGATAATATCTCATTGCTGAAAACAAGACAACTGTCGGCTTTTATTATTACACAAAAGAAAAATTATTAATAACTGCTCATGCAGCAAGAACAATTCTAGAAATTACTTCATCCTTATTTTAACAGTAATAAATACAACCCCTTTATAATTTATTTCGGATACACGTGGATATAATATAGGCATCCGTTTTTTATATTTTTAAACAATAAAAATTATTTGCCACTAATCTACTGCAAATATCTTATCAGCAGGAGCTTTGATTCAATCCAACAATAAATAACCGTTATCATATAAAACATAGTACAGTCCAACAATGATTTTTAAATCTAATACTAGCGTGTCTTTACACATTTCAATAATGTATTATTGTTTTGTTGTCCAGGTAGTATTAATGTTGAGACTGTTCCCATCAAGGCAGAACCAGGACCCCGAGAAGAAATTGGAGGGGGAATCACTTACACGGAAATAGACATAGACCTGCCAGATGTAAAAAAGGAATGCTTAGAATACTCTGAAAAGGCTGCAGGTAATATAGTTTGTTTGCTGAAATTGTTTTATTATTTTCTCGGTTTATTATAGAAATAAACTTATTGAGCTTTATCCGCTATCTTTTTCAGACATGATAACAGACCTGATAACAGACCTGAAGACGCATCCTGGAGAAAAACCCCATTCATGTTCCCATTGTAACTACTCTTGCGTGCGCAAATCAGATTTAACAGTGCACTTGCGCACCCATACTAAAATAAAACCTTATTCGTGTTCCAACTGCAACTATTCATGTTCTCAAGTTGGACATTTGAAAACGCACATTCTTACTCACACTGGCGTAAAACCTCATTCATGTTCCCATTGTAACTTCTTTTGTTCACGCAAGTCACATTTAACAGTGCACTTGCGCACCCATACCGGAGAAAAACCTTATTCGTGCTCCCATTGTAACTACTCCTACTCAAACAAATCAGTTTTAACAAGGCACTTACGCACCCATACCGGAGAAAAACCTTATTCATGTCCCCGTTGTAACTACTCCTGCTCAGACAAATCAGCATTAACAATGCACTTTCGCACCCATACTGGAGAAAAACCTCATTCATGTTCCCGTTGTAACTACTCTTGCTCACGCAAGTCAGATTTAACAGTTCACTTGCGAACCCATGCCGGAATAAAGCCTTATTCATGTTCCTTCTGCAGCTATTCGTGTTCTCAAATGGGGCACTTGAAAAGGCACATTCTTACCCATACTGGAGAAAAACCTCATTCGTGTTCCCATTGTAATTATTCCTGCTCACGAAATGCAACTCTAATAAAACACTTACGCATCCATACTGGATAAAAACCTTGTTCCTTCTGCAGTTTTTTATATTCTCTAATGGAATTTTTTTTTAAATAGCGTGTTTGTCCCCCTCTGCAACTCTCGGTTTTTATTCTCCGGCCCCGTGCTTCGCAGTGCATTCCCTCGTGCCGGCTGATACTTTGCAGGGATTAGAGATGAGACATGAAATGTAAATAGATTTCTATTACCACATAATATAAAACAGAATCACAGAAATGCTGAATGCCGTGTTTGCGCGGTGCCCCCAGAAGCTGCGGCTTCACCCAGAATTATTTATTTTTTCGTTATTACTTCAAAACTGTGGATTGGGGATGTGCTGCGTTATTCACAAGGAAACATTCGCCTCAAAATATTTCAGTTCTGCACTGAACCATGTCTTATTTTATAATGTAGTGAATGTTTTACAATTTGTAATTGGGCCGCGGAAGGCAAGATTAAAAAAGAAGTCTGAAGGTATGATATTCAAGTACCACACTTTTGCGGACTGTTAAAATTACTTTATTATTATTATTTAATTGACACCTTTAACCCTAATTGGAATTTTTGCCGTTTTTTTTAACTTCAAAATATTGAATTGAATGACACAAATGTCAATAAATATAAGTTTCTGGCAATGGCAAATATTTGGCAGTATTAGTTACGTTGTTCAATATATGTCCCCTCCTTCCCCTCCCTACTACCTTCAGCCTCACAACATACCCCAATTGGGGATGCCATAGTCTCACTGGCTCCAGACGGGAGCAGTTGAGATTCTTGTGCGGTATTAACTGTAAAAAAAAAAAAAAAAGTTATTTTAATAGCTCACTGCTACACTAGGTTATAATTATTTTGTATATTACTGGGATATAAAACATAATTATACCTGGGATCAGTGGGATACCACAATTCCGCTAAGGGTTAAGTGCTCTTATCTTTAGTAATAAAATTTAGAAAAGTCTTACCTATTTATAAAAAATTATTGTAAATTGTTTGAAAATAATAATTATTAAAATATGTTCCTACCATAGATTAGAAGCAAACCATTATTTACACAAAAATATATAGGATAAAATTTTACATACAAATTAAATGAGATGTCAATTGGATAACTTTAAAATATTAGAAATTAGAAAAAGTGTAAATAGTTAATATGTATTACGAATTGGCTTTCTTAATGACAACACTTGAAACTATTTTTACATAAATATCTAAATTCGTTATAATTTTGTTGTTACTTTAACACATGGATTGCTCCTTGATTCTGTTGTTTTAATTTTTAAAAGGAAAGTTTTAAGGACTTTTTTAATTCTGTATAATTATTTTTCATTATAACTAATTAATTAGCGCTCATCGTAATATTTTTTGTCTTCATGTATGTACTTATTTGTCTATTCTTGTAGCAATTTGAAAAAAAAGTGCTCATTCAAATAATGCCTAGTGAGACTTTATTACCAGTAGGCTGAATACGTCAATCCTGTCGTTGAAAATTAAATAAAAGAATGTCAAACAAAAAATGGTTTATTCAATAAGGTGAGAAGTTAAACTGATATAAATGATATACATTTACAGGTTACATCAACCCTATTAAGATATTTCATCAAGGGCGTGTCGGGTCTCTAAGATATACTAGAAAGCTAAACATTATGATATTTAATTAAATGAATACAATATTAGCGAAACGCAATCGAAAATCTGGAGACCGGAAAATCAGAAAAAGATACTGGCTCCGCTGGGACGATACAGTTAAAAGTGACCGAATTTGATATGGGTTCCGTAGCTCAATCGGAAGAGCACTTTTTATGTAAGCAAAGGATCCTGGGTTCGTGTCCCAGCGGAGCCAATATCTTTTTCTGATTTTGCGGTCTCCAGATTTTCGATTGAGTTTCGCTAATATTGTCTTCATTTAATTAAATATTATAATTTGAAATTTTACTCATAATGTTTAAAAAATTAAATTAAATATTCATCGTAGACTTGCAGAAAAGTCAATCGATGTCCCGTATTAAAAATAAAATAGATAAAAATGTATCCAGACACTATCTAGATAGCATTTAGTTTGAGTTGAATCTTGCAATCATATATAAAGATAGCAGCCAATAATATGTGCGTTAAGAAAATGAAGATAATGTTGGTAGTCGAAGTATGATAGAGTTAAAGTGACCGAATTTGATATGGGTTCCGTGAGCTCAATCGGTAGAGCACTTGCCATGTAAGCAAAGGGTCCTTGGTTCGAGTCCCAGCGAAGCCAATATCTTTTTCAGTTTTTTCGGTCTCCATATTTTCGATTGAGTTTCGCTTATATTGTCTTCATTTAATTCAATATTATAATTTGAGATTTTACTCAAAGTTTAAAATAATTAAATATTATGAATTATAAATTCACAAAATTAATCTTAAAGGAAAAGGTAACCAAGAAATAATCTAAGGATACGAACAAATACACACCCCTCGTTAAAGCCTAAAAGAACACACCTCCATAGTCTGGTCGCCCTTCTACAAAATTCAATGTTCAGAGAATTCAAAGAAAATTTCAACATTTCGTAAATTTTAAATTTAACATTCCCTTCGAGCTCAAAAATTACCCATCGTTAATGAATATTTTAAATATTCCAACCTTAGAAAACAGACGAAAAATAAACGACCCAACCGTTTTATTAAAATTATTAAACCCTTAATTCGATTGTTGCAGACTCCTGGAACTAATAAATCTACATGTACCTACACCAAGGGTGTCAAACTGGATTTTCTTATGGGTTATTTATAAAATTTAGCGTCTGTAAGCGAGTCAGACTCAAAATTATAATCAATTGAAAAAAAAATCTACTTAGGAGCGATAAGTAATTACAAACATCACCCCTAACTATTACACATCTGCCCTGATGATGGACACTGCAACGCTCTCCGAAACGTTGGCTAAAGAAGGAGGTAGCGCAACACGGCATAATACCCCGAAAACTAATAACAAAAATAGTTTTGGCAGTGAAAATCTAAAATCGTAACCAATTGAAAAAATCTTTATTTAGTTAGATGGGTACCTAATTATTATAAATTTTTATTCAAGTAAAAAAGGAGGGTAAATGGTAAATTATCTTGAGCTGGACACCTGACTTCTCTAGTTTTTGATAAGCTTATTGATGTCGGGTGTCATATTCGTAGTAGTAATTTTAAGAATCGACTGGAGATGTTCATCCGTAAGCCTCGAGTGATGTTTGTTCTTATTTATTTTCAAAACGGAAAACATCTGGTTCAAGTTTGAGCAACCCTGAACTAGACAACTATAATTTGCATTCTCCAATACACCGTCTACAAATTCTTGTATCTTGCATCACACACATATGTATAATCTTGTATCACACTCAGAGGCGTAGACTAGGTTACTAAAGGCCCCGGTGCAAAAATATTTTGACTTGATAAAATCTAAACGGTTTAGGTTTTATCAAGTCAAAATATAAATTCTTTAACGATACAAAGCTACTATTTTATCATCAGCTCTTTATCGTGCACTAAATGCACAGCAAAACTACTTAGGGGGCATACATTAATTACGTAAACTGTTTTTTTTTTATATTTACTCCACCCGGCCCTCCCGCTCCTTGGTGAGATTGAGATTTGGTTGGACCCCCCCTCCTCCTCATGCGAGCTTGACACTACAGTCGTTAAATGACTACATTTATTTATTTATTTATTTTCATAAAAACTTAAACTAATACAACTTTCAGGTATACTTTAGCACTATTCACTACAATGTTCAACTTTTCACGGAGAGTTATCAGTGGTTAGGTTTTTTATGTTCCATAGACAAAATCAAATATTCAAAATACATAGTGCTTTGATGAATACCCACATAGATGTATGTAATATTATATACATGATATTATATACATCTACTAGCAGACCCGGCCACACGTTGCTGTGGCTAACGAAACACAACGCCATTACCCAACCTTTATAAAATCCACACCACCCGCTTGCCAGCTGCCCGCTGCCTGAATTGAATATTTGAATTTCTCGACTTTTCTCTACTACAGTAAGCATTTTTTTATACATATAAACCTTCCTCTTCAATCACTCTATCTATTGGTGAAAACCGCATGAATATCCGTTGCGTAGTTTGAAAGATCTATGCGCACATACATTTTGAGCGACTACATCAAATAAAATAATTCAAATCAAATACCTACTTACTCTAGGACATCTATTTTCCAATTTCTTCCATAGAACGAATTTCAAAAGTGACTATAGTACGGCCGCCAGCCGTTTTAAATCACACAAAAATATGTTTTCTTTAAATTTCTCGGCTTTTCTCTAATATAATTTACATGTTTTATACATATAAATATTCCTCTTCAATCACTCTATCTATTGGTGAAAACCGTATGAAAATCCGTTGCGTAGTTTAAAAGATTAACGCCCACATCTATTTTGAGCGCTTCATTTTATACTATGTAATGATGATGATGAATACCGATGACCATCACTAAATATTCCGAATTTGTCTATGGCGAAAAAATTGGACATTTTTCTGTGGTGAAATAATTTGACATCCAACCAGGGGCGTAAAACTTGGCTTTAACCTTGAAACTGACAGGAGTGAACCAAATTCTTATAGATAAAGCTGAATTTTATTATAGATAGGTCTAACTTTAAACGTCAAATTGCGTCATGCGATTATCAAACGAATTTGAATTTGTGTTGTTGACATCGCCATGGGCATATTTCATTGTAAAATCGTTTACAGGAATTCCAGAGGTGGAAAAATGTTTCAAATGTGTCCGCAATTGATCCAGAAATCAGGTAATTACATGAGACATTAACATTCAGCTTAATTTATCTGTAAATCTATTTGAGGTTAAATGACATATTGATAAAATATTCTTTCAATTTTACTTTAATAAGTATAATTGTAATACGTACGTCATACATGTGTCTGTTAATGTTATATTATCGTTAACACAAGCTTATGGGTCCGAGTGGTTAATGTTTCACAAATATTGTTTCAGAAAATGTTCCAGACTTTGAATGATTTTGGAGCTTTACGTTAGGAACACCTTATAACATTGTTTGGCAGACCATAACCCCGTTAATGGCAGGTAAAATTAATAATGCTACTAATTTATATGTTCATATGAACAGAAGTGAGAATACTTTTCCCTTGTGATAAACAAAGTATGTCATCACAAGGGAAAAATACTGTATATTCTGTTCACAAACTTTGTTTAATGTGATATATTTTTTTCAGAACACATGATGCGGTTTTTACCGGAGATGGCTGAAATGGGTCCCCGATGAAGGTATAGGTACTCTGTTTAATTTCGGTTGAAAGGAAATTTAGAATATGTAGATTTTTTATTTCATTCTACAAGAACTGTACGGTGACTGCTGGAAAGGAAAATTGGATAAAACGCTATATAGATGTGACATTGAAGATGAACGTATATAAACAAACAATACAGCTATTGTTTATGTTGATCTTTAATGTCACAGCTGTATGACGCTTTAGCCATGTTTCCTTTCCATTCCTTTGTCGATATTCTTTTTCAAACCATTTTTCAATTCATCGAATTCACCGAACCAGTGTTTTTATGTGCTATTATCGATTGTCTTTCTGAAAATAAAAAGAATTTAAACATGTACCCCCGAGTTATCATTTTTCAAGCAGAAAAATGTAAATTCGTTGTAGAAAACCAATCATTATTTGAAAATGTTTTCCTTTTATAAGGAGTTCATATTTCAAGTATTTTAGGTTTTTTACTAACGCTTGAATTTTTGATTTCCTCAGGATAACAGGTTTCCATCTGACAAAGCTCCTTGCTGAGGAAATGAGCTTTAAAAATTATGTAAAGCTCATTCCCTCAGGCTTTGTCAGATGGAAGGTTGTTTTCTTGGGGAAACTAAAACATTTTTCTGCTTTCAAGCATTTTTATTTTTAAATAATTTTTTTGGCTAATGAATTAATAAAGTAGGTTCAATGCGATTATGTTGTCTATGGTGGCAAATGGCCTTGAACTTCCTCTATGTTATTAAGACAATAGTCTTTGGTGGACCATTTTATTTTTGGTTAAGTTGGTGACAGTGATGACGAAATTTCTAGTATGGAGAAGGCCCGAAGATATCGATCTAGGGATTGGTTTATTTATGCATCCAACGTACCTTCAACTCTTGTATTATAATATGTTATCTTGATATTGGACATAATTTTGGTATTTTATTGATTTTGTAAGAATTATTTCAGTAATTAATCAATGTTCAGTTGTCAAGTTCACTCAAGTTATCTTATATTATAATTTTGGTGAATCAAATGGTTTTTTTCTAAAAAAAATGTTTGTATTAAGCATGTCCAGTGTCCAGTCATCCTGAAAGTTTACCAGAATTTATATAGTTACACGCTCATGTCGCCAAACTTAAGAGCTTATTATTTATGAAAATCTAAGAAAAAAATACTAATTAATTTCTTTTTAGCAAAACAATTCGAACAACAAAAATAGATTGTAATAAAGTAGTCCAATATCATCTTAACTTTACTTTTGCGAGTAAAGTTCGGATAACAAAATGGGCACCCTCACATGTAATATCTTAAATAGATCAGCTGACCAAGTGGGAAGAAATATTGACTGTGAAATTTTGTTAATACGAACGCTTCGTTAACCACAAAAAAAAATTATAACAATTTTTTTTTCTTTTGCAGCTTATGAAAAAAAAAGTGTTCAGAAGCGGCCAAAGTTTCACAGAGTGAGCACGAAACAATGTGTAAATAGCCTATATCGCCGACGAGTTTGCTGTGTTTCCGAATAAAATATTATATAATACTAGCTGACCCGGCCACGCGTTGCTGTGGCTAATAAAACACTTTGTAAAATCCAACCTTTGTAACCACTGCCGTCTTTGAGTTAATCGCGAAGAGATAGACAGATACCGCGGAGGACTTTAATTTATAATACGTAGAGATGGTGTGAAAGATTATAATAATGTGAATGAAATGCTTAGGGTAACTAACGTATTTAAGTTAATACAGATTTATACTGGATCCGTCTAAATAACTTTCCAATTATCCCATTGTACGTGACCATTTTTTTAGAAAAATGGGTATAGTAAGCTAAAGATTGATGTATGCCATCGCGGACTTTTTTGTAGATCTATAAAAGAGGAATATCCCACCATGCATTGTTTTGTTATATCTCAAATGGATTAGGCAGCGTTTCCGATGAAAGCTACCAGGCTGCTTGACTTTTTCCGACACTTCTAGCTATTGGTGAAAACCGCATGAAAATCCGTTCAGTTGTTTTCGAGTTTATCGCAAACAGACAAACAGACAGACGGCGCGGGGGACTTTACTTTATAATATGTAGAGATTTACTGAAAAAATAATACGGAGTGCATGTAATAGTATAAAAAAGTGCAGTGACACAATTATCAAAGACTGTCAAGATAGGCATCTTATAATTTTTCAAGTTGATCGGCTTTCAATACTCGTATTATATAGGTACTATAAAAGGATCATGATACGAAGTGTTTCCAAGAACTCACAGTATTTTCTGTTTACAGTATTAGAGGACACGATGGATAATAATTCAACTGTGGAGAAATTTGTCACCATAAAGATAGAACCAGATGATCGAGAAGAAGACAGAGTTATTTGTTCAGATGTGGAAATTGATATTGATCTCCAGAATATTAAAAAGGAATGCAGTGAGCACTCTTCAGAAGTTAACCGAACTGAAGGTACTAACTTTTTATTGTTGCCGCTTTTACCTGATGGCCATTCGTACACGGAGATATTTACAAGCGACTCGAGTTTTGTGCACGTAGCAAACGCACCGCTTGTGATTATCCACCATTCTATTTTGCTGGTGTTCATACACGACGCGACGCACCGACTGCGGGTTTGCAGTTGCACGCTACTGATAGTGCTGGTAGCATCTACTCCTATTACAGAAATTTCATCCGAACATGATTTGAAGTTAAATCCATGAGAAGGCGTCGATTGAGGTTGAAAAAAGATAAACGATTGATGTTGAAAATTGAGGAAAGAAAGGTCAATTAAACATCATTCTCATCCTTGGCTGCAACGAATGCCTTACAATTAACATTTAGTTTTTAGAATGGGTGATTCAAGAGTCTTCTTTTATGTCGTTTTTATCCCTGTGTTCGTCGCTTGTGTCACTGACCTTTGTACTAATTCTACAGCTGCATTTTAAAGTATGACCAAGTTCAGTATATTTCGGGCAGCTTTGTATGCGGAAACCGGTTTCAAAAAGTATCTTATCGGTAGGTCACTTGTGGTTGCATCCCAATCGTTATGAGTAGCTTGTAAATTTCTCTGTACGAAGGGCCTTAGGGCCTAGTTTTTCAGTTGCTTCTAAAATGGATTTGATTTTTCTCGCCAAAAGTTGTTTTGAATTATGGAATGTTAAGTACATTTGAGGTTGTTGCTTTGTGGTGTGTTGGTTAGTAAGGTACTTACTTTTCCTTCAACTTTGAGTCCAGTGTTATAATACCGTTAACATTTTGATGAATGTTTTCTTTAAATTCTTCTTTTAATTCATTGATTTTTATATAAGTAAGGTCCTTACAATTAATCTGATTGTTGATTTCTCTTGTAGGCACGAGTGTGAAATTTAAACATGAAGAAGAAGCACGACAACATTGCGATCGAGGGGAAATTAATTCCAAACCCTTCGAATGTAATGAATGCAGCCATAAATCTGCTTCGAAATCTCTCCTACTAGCTCATCAGCGGACCCATACTGGAGAAAAGCCGTTCTCATGCTTAAGCTGCAACTATTCATGTGCACGGAAGTCCAATTTAAATCGACACTTAAAGACTCATTCTGAAGAAAAGTCATCTGACTGTTATAGCATTGCGTCTACTTGCAAGTCCTATTTGCGAACTCACTCTGGAGATGAACCATATACATGTCCTTTCTGCGGAAAGACATATTCTAACAGGTCTATCTTGAAAAGACACTTTTTGATTCATACTGGAGAAAAGGCGTTCGCGTGTTCAAGCTGCAATTATTCTTCTTCACGAAAGTCTCACTTATCCATACACTTGCGGACTCATAGTGGAGAAAAACCATTCTCTTGTTCTGAATGTGACTATTCATGCTCAAACACATCTGCCTTAAAAAGACACTTTCTGATTCATTCTGGAGAAAAACCATTCTCCTGTTCAAACTGCGGCTACACTTGTTCACGGAAGTCTCACTTGTTACAGCATATAAGGACTCACACAGGAGAAATGCCTTTCGCATGTTCGATTTGCGGCTATTTAAGTTCACGGAAGTCCGCTTTAAAAAAGCACCTTTTGACTCACTCTAGATAAAAATCGTTCTCATGTTCTAAGTGTCAGTTTTTATCTTCACGCAAAAAGCCTTAGGAAAGCAATATACTTTTACACATTGCAGAAAGCCTTTCTGGTGTAGTAAGTGAAGCTAATCGTCCCATCGTAAGTGATCGCGGATAAAGTTCCAGCAGTCTCAAACTGGAGAATTAACGTACTCGTGTTTCGTGTGTTCCGTGTTCCGCCAGTGGTTTGACCAAGAATATTAACAAAAGTATATTATATGGATATAAAGCTTCCTAGCTCAAATGATATATAATTTTTAAATCAGTAATACAGTAAGAATATAACAGGCCCTTTCAAAATGCGGAAATAAAGTGGCAGAAAAGAATCGGAGAGCTTCTTGAATAAAATCATTGTCTGAATGAAGAAAGATGTTCTTGAATCAACTTGTGTGAAAGTCAGGGAAAAGAAAATGACGCTTCACACCATCTTTATTTCTATGACGCTGGTCTGCAATGAAATCCTCCTTCAAAAAATTACAACATTAACATGAAGAGTTTAATTCTCTGAATGTGTTCCCGTTGGCCAATTTTTTCTATCACGTCTAGATTTTGTGATATGAATTTTTAATGTTTAAATATTTTTTAAATTTAATTAAAAATAAATTATACTTACAAACTTTTTCTGCCACCACTTCACATAAAATTGGGACATGAAAAACTTTGTAAAAGCTATGAACATGGATGGTGCAAGCTTTCAAAACGAAATTTCTTCAAAAATTGAGAACTTCTTTCTGCATAAATCTTTAAGATGCAATATCTCACTCAAGATTCATTGTTTGGACTCGCATATAAATTTCTTTCCTGAAAATCTCGGTGCCGTATCAGACGAGCGTGGTGACAGGATGTTATGCACATTGAAAGACGCTACAATAGAAAATGTAGCAGCAATTCTTGTTGGTCGATTCACCGAGAAACTCCAATGGAAACGATGAAAAGAAAAAAACTACAAAATACCTTGAATGGTATCATCATAATGAGATAAATTTACTGACATTTTTATAACTTATGACTCTAAAAATAGCATTTCCGACTGTTAAACTTAAGCCGTAGTATTTTTTTTAATTGTAATATATGAT
Source organism: Limnephilus rhombicus (assembly GCA_929108145.2). Classification (NCBI taxonomy): domain Eukaryota; kingdom Metazoa; phylum Arthropoda; class Insecta; order Trichoptera; family Limnephilidae; genus Limnephilus; species Limnephilus rhombicus. The sequence continues at coordinate 45,292,048 of OV815290.1, forward strand.
AATATCTTTTTTTAAATAAATGGACATAACTAACTAACCATCACGCCGTTTCCCCTCAGGGGTAGGCAGAGAGGACGGACCGCCAAAGAACTCGGTCTTGGCACACACTCTGTGCCTCATTCACATTCATACATCGTCTCATACACACTCTTCTATTATTCTGACTCTTGACATGGCCCGACTCAAGTATCTGATTCACTTGATCGTGCCATGTCTTCCGCGGGCGTCCCCAACTTCTTCGACCATTCACATTTGCGTCATGTATTCTTCTTACACTACTTTCTTTGCTCATTTGCTCTACATGCCCAAACCATCTGAGGGTCCCTTTCTTAATCTTACCCATTACGCTTACGTCTACCTTGCATTCTTTGCGGATCTCCACATTTTTCACACGATCGTACATGGTTTTACCACACATACGTCTCAGGAATCTCATTTGAACAGCATTCAGTCTACTTTCATCCTTCCTATGTCAGTTCCATGCCTCACTGCCATACATCAGGGTAGGTAGTAGGACTTCATTATTGCTAGCTTCGCTTCTTTTGGCAGTTTTTTATTAGCGCCAACGGCATTCAGTCAGCCATTAATAGAGTTACCTGCATTTATCCTTCTTTCAATATCTCTATCAGCCTTCCCATCCCTCGTAAACATACTACCCAGATACATGAACTCACCCACCTGCTCCAAGTCATTCACAACTATCTTGCACACTGTTTTCGTACTCTCTCTTTCAAACAACACCGTTGTGCTCGAGTACACCGATGCCGTTGTGCGCGAGTTCACCGATGCCGTTGTGCGCGAGTACACCGATGCCGTTGTGCGCGAGTACACCGATGCCGTTGGGCGCGAGGATACGAAGGTTAAAGTTTACATTGTCACATTTTCATGGTGGATTACAATTTTCTGATTAGATATTTTCTCTAAGGAGAATAAGACATGTGTTATTTTTTTATGATTAAGTGTGAGTAGATTATTATTCAACCATAATTTTAAGATCTGTAGGTCCTTACATTTTTTTTAAACTATATATCTTGCTGTATGTGTCATATGGTTGCTATGTTATTGCTATTACAATCTGTATTTTTTTGTATTTCTTCGGCATTGACTAACAATTTCTAGACTTTTTTGTTTTGAAAAGTTTTAATTTTCCATGTACATTTGTTACTTTAATTTTAAATTTTTGCGACCGGTTTCAACACGTCTGTATCATTAACGAGCAAACTTAAAACTAACTTTAAAATACAAGTACAAAAATTAATTAGGCGGGGGTAGTGGGAGTGGGGAAATTTGGTGGAGGGGAGAACGGTGGGAGGAGTCAAAATTACATGTAAACATCGTAAGTAAAGGTGATTTACCCGGGATTTTCAAATTTTCAAATCCCGTAGGAAGTCTGAAGGCAAAGAGAACAATGGACAGCGATCACACCCTTTTATATGTTCCTCATGCTGTCTCTTTCATACTGCAAGAGATACGTTCATCACACTTACTTTTTATCTCGTCTAAAAAATATAATAAGTACTCCTAATTCCAAGAGAACAAAAAAATTACATTTTAGATTCACTCCTAGTGCCAAATAAACGCTTAATTCTTGGATTTGTATTTACCTTCACATGCGTAAGGGATTTATGTTATTAAAAAACATAACTTTCTTGGAAAATGTGTTAATTCACGTGGTAAGGCTAAAATAAATATTATCTTCTTCTTCGTTGCGCTGTCCTAACTCATTGCCTAGGTAGGCTGTTGGGGTCGGCTCTTCTCGTTCTCAGGTTGTAATTTCTTCTGTTCTGGGTATCGCCTTCATCCAGGCCGTTTCTCTGAAGAATTTTGGAACATTGAGTCATCCAGAAGTTCTTCGGTCTTCCTCTGGATGACTGTCGGTGAAGCTCCATAGACATTGCCTGCCTCACTGTGTGGTCTGATGGTCTCCGTCTTATGTGTCCATACCATCTCAACTGTCGTTCTTCCAGCTTACTATTTATGTCTGTGACATCCAGGCTACCACGAATGCGTGAACTTTTGATCTTATCTTTTAGTGATACTCCTGCCGACCATCTAAGCATTCGCATTTCTGCTGTTTCAAGTTGCCTAGTGTAGGAGTTGTACATAGTCCAGCATTCGGAGCCATACATTATTGCGGGTCTTACAATAGTCTGGTATATCTTTCCTTTCAGTTTTATAGGCATTTTGTAGTGACAAAATAAATATTAATAAATCTTTAAATAAATAATCAATTTTTTTTCTGAAACTCTTTTTCCTAAATTCAATGTACCTACAAAAGACAAAATGAAAATGTTCAAAAAATCTTAATTTTACAAATCTTGAAAGAGATAATCCAATTATTATATCTGCAAATTTGTAAAATTGTATAAAACTACCGTAACAATACTTTATTAATTTTATGAAAATAACATTTTACAACTAATTTTATGTTTTTTAACTTTAATTTTACCTTACTGCTTCGTATTTTCACCACTGCATCATAAAATCTAAACAATGTTTTATTATTTGAGCGTAAATTCCCTCACAAAACACAATAATCTGTTTGCTTTATAATAAGGAATAGCTTTATTGCGTATAACGTGTAATTTGTTTGTATAAAATACATCATATATTAAATAAAAAAAGTGTGCCATTTATTTCACGCAGTAGTAAAGAAGTAACCGTATAATATTATGGCATTTCTCTCATTTAAAATAACTTAGTTTTTTTTTAATATTTCATCATTAATATATTTATTTTAACACCCTTTTTAGGGACTTTAATGACGGGATTTTTGGGTGAGAAAAAATTGAAAAGTATAACAATCTTTTGTTTTTATTTAGTGATATACTTATTGAAGATATCTAATAATTCAGAATAGTTATTTCACTCCATTAGTATTCTGGTCAATTAAGAATGCATGCGATTATTGGTCCTAGAATTTCTACACTGAAATAAATCCCGATTTCATAATCAGAACATTTAAAAGAGTGCTGTTGTTCAACAGAATTGTTGGAATACCCATTTTAAAATTTAGAAAACGAAAGAATTATATTATTGTCTTAAGCACAATACACTGTTCTAAAATTTGGCGCGTGAGCATGAATATAAATAATACAAAAAAAATAATCAGCAAAGGCACAATACACTGTTCTAAAATTTGGCGCACAATACACTATTGGCGCAAACTTTGGCGCACAATACACTGTTCTAAAATTTGTTCTAAAATAATACAAAAAAAATAATCAGCAAAAGCACAATACACTGTTCTAAAATTTGGCGCGTGAGCATGAATATAAATAATACAAAAAAAAATAATCAGCAAAGGTACCGTTATACCAGGAACATAGTATTAATTTAGGTCTTTATTGCACATTGGAAAATAGTCGTGCCAATAGTTTATTAGTAAGAGAAAGAACTAATGTTACAAAAAGAAACCATAACACCAATTATTAAGTAAACTTTTAGAACAGTCGTTTTCACGAGATACCATTATAAAATTACTTACCACACTCACTTTGATTTCATGCGCCGAATTACTTCCTAAACTATGAATAGTTACAGTAAAAGCATAATTATGGTTTTTCTTTAGAATGAGTACGCTCGTGTGCAGTTAAGTGTGTCTTCTGTGAACATACATAGCTACAGTAAGAGCATGAAAAAGGTTTGTCTGTAGTATGAATGATCTTGTGTCTGGTTAAGCTTCCTTTTTGTGAGCACGAATAGTTACAATAAGAGCATGAGAATGGTTTTTCTTTAGTATGAGTACGCTCGTGTGCAGTTAAGTTTGACTTCCGCGAACATGAATAGCTGCAGTAAGAACATGAGTACGGTTTTTCTTTAGTATGAGTGCGAATATGTGTAATCAAGGTTGATTTGTCGGAATATGAAGAGCAACAGTAGGAGCATGAATATGGTTTTTCTTTAGTATGAGTACGCTCGTGTATAGTTATGTGTGACTTCCGTGAACACGAATAATTACAGTAAGTGCATAAGAATGGTTTTTCTTTAGTATGAGTAAGGTTGTGTCTAGTTAAACTTGATTTACAGGAACACAAATAGCTACAGTAAGAGCATGAGAATGGTTTTTCTTTAGTATGAGTGCGAATGTGTTGAAATAAGTGTGATTTGTCGGAAAATGAATAGCTACAGTAAGAGCACGAGAACGGTTTTCCTTTTGTATGAGTGCGCATATGTCTAGTTATATTTGACTTCCGTGTACATGAATATTTACAGTAACAGCATGAGAACAGGTTTTCTTCAGTATGAGTGCGTATGTGTGCAATTAAGTGTGCTTTCCGTGTACACGAATACCCACATAGGGAACACGAGAAAGGTTTTTCCTTAATATGAATCCGCAAGTGAGCCATTAAGCTCGGTTTCGAAGGAAGTTTTCGGTCACACTTAGAACAAGGGAAAGATTTTGAAGTCTTTGATGCTGCATCTAGAAGAAAATAGAAAGTCTTATTGATGCGATGTACATACATCGCCTCTGAATCAGTTAAGTTCATTGAGAACAAAAGAAGCATTTTTTAATTAGACCGTTATTAATCCGAAAGAATATATTTATTTAAATTATTTGAACACGTATTGCAAAAGGTAGGACCATGTAGTGCCCCAGAGCAAGTGGACCTACGACTACTAAATTCAGTACTAAAGGCCAATGATTTGTCTTTTTTATCTTCGTGGCATTCTAAGATTTTTGGCTAAAAATGTTTTCTGATATTTGGAGGCACTAATCGGTTTAGCAATACCCGATTTTGACTGCATGCTATAAACCGATACTCGATTGGATGTAAGTACAATATATTTTTTTTTAATTTGAGGAACAATTTGAGTATTGATTTGGGATAAATACTAAACAGGACAGAACACCAAAAATTTAACCACCTTTGCGCTGATATTTAAATGCTCAAATCTATACAAAGGAAATTTGGTTTACCCGTCGTTTGATGAGTTCTTTCAGCGAGCTCCATATAACCCGTATTAATTCCCGGAAGCTCAATATAAATTTCTGGACATGAAATTTTACCATCTTCTTCTTCAATCACAGGTTCAGTTTTGATGGAGGCACCTTCTACATTAGAATGCCTTGTTTCACTTATTTTACCTGATATAAAAAAAAATTATAAAATATCACTAAGCGAGGTACATGTTAAGTGTTTTGACTTTTGGTACCTAACTTATCTGCTACATATACGCAAGAAATAATTGAATTATGTTCAATCGTAAACAAAGTTGTGAGTTTTGCGTGGATGCATCGATAGGCTTACGATCCCATTAAACATAAATGGTTTCACCTCTTCCTCACACTCGATAAATGCTGGCGTCCCACGGGGATCGGTTCTGTCTCCGACTTTGTTTTTGTTGCACATCAACGACCTTTTGTCATGTGCACCAATTCGTTGCTACGCGGATGACAGTACAGTTCATGATAGCTTTTTGTTTGATAAGCCCCCGAAGGGCTCACAAACTCAAACAGCTCGTATGGCTTTGAAGAAAAGAATGGACGGTTACCTCGAGTGTTTTCTCTTGGGGTAAAAATAATCTCGTTGAATTTAATGTTTCAAAGACCCAATCTTGTCTGATTACGTTTAAAAGGGATCGAAATGAAAATCTAGTTTTTTTCAACGGAAGCAATCTTCCGAACAGGCCCTCCATTGATATGCTTGGTGTAACCCTAAATGACCAGCTCAGGTATGGGGGCTCCATCGAAGCCAGAGTAAGGTTAGCCTCCCAGAAACTGTGCATACTGTATAGGGCCCGCAGATACTTTAATTGTGCACAACTGCTAACCTTGTACAAATCACAAGTGCGCCCCACTGTTGAATTTTGCAGCCACCTCTGGTCTGGAGCTCCAAAATACCTGAAAAATACCCTCGACTCTGTACAGAAACGGGCGGTCCGTTTGATAGATTCTCCCATCTTAACAGATGGATTGCAATCTTTAGAGCACAGGCGTCGGGTGGGAATGCTATCCTTGTTCTACCGGTATGACAATGGAAGATGCTCCAAGGAACTAGCATCATTGATCCCTTCGGCACGCGTTTGGCGTGTTCCCCGACTATGCGGGAAACACGCCAAAAATACCCTCGACTCTGTACAGAAACGGGCGGTCCGTTTGATAGATTCTCCCATCTTAACAGACGGATTGCAATCTTTAGAGCACAGGCGTCGGGTGGGAATGCTATCCTTGTTCTACCGGTATTACAATGGAAGATGCTCCGAGGAACTAGCATCATTGATCCCTTCGGCACGCGTTTGGCGTGTTTCCCGACTATGCGGTAAACACGCCAAACGCGTGCCCAACATTTGTAAACGGTTGAAATTTGTCACATGAGAACGGGTCGTTTCTTCGACTCATTCTTATGTTCAAAAGCTCGGCTGTGGAATGATTTGCCGGCCTCTGTGTTTCCTCCTTCCTACAACATAGGTCTCTTCAAGACCAATGTTCATTCCTTCCTCTCCTCAAAAAGATCCTCCACACAGCATCCCAGATTACATAGGCCCTGACGAAAATTATTTTCCTCAAGGCCTCCTGTGTGGAGTTAATGTAAAAAAAAAAAAAAAAAAAAAGACCTTTAAACTTCACCTAACCTAAATAGACAGATCTGCCAAATGGAGGAATACAAAAATAAGAGGAACGCTGTTGAATTAGGCATGTTAAAAGGAATGCACGATGCTACCCTGAGCACTTCAAAAACCCTGGAATTTTATTTTAGATTGCATGTTACGGCTGTAAAACTATAATTTCTGAAGTCTAATTATTTAATAATAAAGACAGTGACATAAGTACCTGATATGTTTTCTGAATATTGAATATGGAAAAATGGATGATCTCTATTTATTCCCGTAAAGGGCGCATCAACACGTTCTTCCGAATTTCTTTCTAGTTCTAACTTGATGGAGGTAGAATCCATGCTTCTTCGTAAGGACTAGGTGGTTTTGTTTATCTGAAACCATTCCAATATTAGATCATTATGACTGTGATCGGTCTATTAAATTAACACTTACTGAATTACATGGTTTAGTTGAAAACGAATAATGCAATGCACAGCCATGCAAAAACTTGCAATAAGTACCAATTATTTTCAACAATATTTTGCGCTTGAATACCAACTACTTGTCGAAATTTTAAAATATTTTAATATCTACCGGTAATGTTCTGAAAAAGATAATCTAGATCTAGAAGCTTGATACAAAAGAGACAACACAAAATCTACCGCTGTAAGTAAGCCTGGAAAAAAATCTACGTATTTATTTTTAATTTTAACTTTATGAGTAAAATCTCAAATTATAATATTTAATTAAATGAAGACAATATTAGCGAAACTCGATAGAAAAACTGGATACAGAAAAATCAGAAAAAGATATTCGATCCACTGGTAGGGCACTTGCCATGTAAGCAAAGGTTCCTGGGTTCGAGTCCCAGTGGAGCCAATATCTCTTTCTGATTTTTCTGCCTCCAGATTTTCGATTGAGTTTCGCTAATATTATGTTCATTTAATTAAATATTAATTAAAAATTATCTAGTTTAGAAAAACGCATAAGAGTCGACGACAGAATGCATGAATTGCTAAAAGCCTTCGAGAATTCAGGTTTCACATGGTTACGGGGTGTTTTTTTCTTGCAGCTCTATGGTGAGACTTCTACAGCTTCGAACCGCTTGGGTAATTTTTGCCACGCTGCAATCCAGTAAATAACAGTCTAATGAATGTGTGTAAAGAGTTAATAAGGCAAAAATAAATTCAAAAGCTTGCTGTAAATGTTTTCAATCGACATACATAGATATTCAAATGATAACTGTTTTAGTTTAATCGTTCAGCACAACACTATTTTTCGTGGTACACTAAAATATAAAACAGTAAATTACTTTGTTAAACAAAAGCAAAAAAAAAATTTTGATGGCCAATTGTTTATTTTCAGTTCAGGTTTACAAATTGACAAAATGAGTGAAGTCAATTAACATAACCTAGAAAAAGTGACAGCACAGCGTGCAGTCGGACATTTATCCACAGAAACTAAGGATTATAGACAATAATTCTGGATTCCGGTTTAGATCTGTGTTGCCAGGTTTTTTGTGCTTTCGAACCCGTCTAGTTAGAAATGCCGACAACATTGACGATTTTATTTTATTCAGCCGAAGATTTACCAAGATTATGAAAAAATCGTAGATTTATTACTGCGTAGAAATATACATTGCGCTATTGCGTATTAATATCTAGTCGAAACGTATTCCACTACCGATAATCGATGCGCACTGCGCTTAGACAAAATTTTATAGTTTCATTGCATTGGAGGTCAAATCGAAATACAAAAGCGGAACCTATTTTTTCGGTTCTCGTGTCACGAAAATGTAATACATCAATATCAATGCAACACGGAGATTCCATCTTACACATAAGAACTAATTGTGGTATTTATTGTTAAAGTTAGTGACCGACCGAAGCATGGTTTTCGGTTTCGGTTTCGGCAAGTTTCGGCAAAAAATCTAGTTTCGGCATCAGTTTCGGTTTCGGCAGATTGCCTGCCGAACCTTCGGCCGCACCGAAACTCTGCAAAAGATTTCGATTAATGTTAAATTTAGTCTTAAGAATGTTGTGATTGTAAATGCAATTTAAATTAAAATACTCTATTAACGGGTCCTTCTTTTATAATGTACATACCTAAGTGTTGATTATTGACAAATTTTGTTCCAAGAAGTAGTTAAACATGTTTGTTAATTTTTAGTAATATCAAAAAAAAAAATTCACAAACTTTAATTTTTTTTTCATATAATACATGTTAACTGTTTGTATAAATGTAAAAAATACGCTAAATTTCAGTAAACAATAGATTTTTAACGTGTCTAAAAAAGTTTCGGTTTCGGCCGAAACTGAAACAGCTACCGAAGATTCGGTTTCGTTTTCGGTAGAAAATCCTGTTTCGGTCGGACACTAGACACTAGTTAAAGTTTCTCTGGCAGCTTGTTGTCACTTGTCACTTTTTTGTAGGTTAGGCTAATTCGGTAATTCGTAAATTCACAAATTTTGGACAAAGCGAAAGCATTCAAACTTTCTATCACAAATCCTTCAATCTCTTTATAAAGTTCAATATGCTAACGACAAAGTAAAATATTATTTTATATTTTCTCATGTCTTGGTAATTCATAATGTTTTGGAGTAAAACAGGTGCCATTCGTGAGTCACTTGAAACCTTGTTTACTACTTACATTCTTTGCAAACGATCCGATTTTCAGAAGAACCTGCAGAATATAATTTATAATATTGCATATTTTTGCATTTATATCCGTTTCATTTAGACATTACAAGCATTCTCTAGACTCGATTTCGGCGGACATCTTCGCTGCGTTATCTCATAAATAAACCAAACCACTCACCGTTACCTTAAGCTCCGCTTTGGTGGAACTAAATTCAAATCCAGTCTTAATGCACAATTTTGGCGGCCATCTTGTTTTTCTCGGGTTATCCACTGATATGATTCCAAAGCGGTCATTTTGAGTTTCTACAGATCTTCACAGATATAGTTAAAATAGCTGTTGGAAAAGTTAGTATGGAGCTGAACTTGAATTACATTGTAGAATATTGTGTTTTATATTATGTCAAAATGCACAATTTTGGCGGCCATTTTAATATTTTTAGTTCTGTTTATTATTATTATTTTAGTTCTGCACCGACATGGAGGAGGTTATAGAAAGCCATTTATTGAACCAACACGTCTGCCGTAGGTCACCACAAGTGGTTCGCTACGTTTGGTGACTTAGTAGGAGTTCATGGGATGAGGTTTGGCGGTGGAACGTCTGCCCATCTGCTGCGTGGTGGGCCAGATTGAGAGTCTGGTTGAGGGAGGCCTTTTGACTTCTATAGCCAGGCTATCTCGAACCATCGTGTTGGAAGGATGGATTCATACGTCACTCCTGGATACAATGACCCACACATACCTACCTCATACTTTTTCCTTCCCCGAACTTCCTCTCCTTCCTTTCCCTAAAAATACCGTCAACACACCATCCTGGAATAGGTCCTGAGAGATTTTTTACCCTGGAGCCTCCTGTAAGGAGCTATTGTCAAATAAAATAAAAATATTAATTGAAAAATAATAGATTACTTAGTTTTAACAATGTTTATTGTTTATAAAAAACTCACTTCCTCGGGGTTTACTTAAAACTAATTATAACAATAGGCAGACTTAAAGATGGTAAGGGGGGTGGGGATATTCGCGCATAATTTACAAGGGGAACCAGTTTAATAAAAGGTCATTTAAAAATATATTTTTTTATAATTTATAATATTTAAATTAAAAACTAGGCAATCTGTTAATTTTGAATAATGGTGCCAAAATATAAGTTTGCTGTCTTTGAAGAAGTAAAAAAATATTAAGTGTGTATATATAATATTTATATTCTTACTTTATGTATATTCTTTCTGTTTTGAAAGTACGCTAAGTAACCACTTTTATGTTTATTAATCATATAAAAATCATGCTATTTAACTTATTTTTTGTACTTCAATTAATATAATTTCTTTACCTGGTATTTTATAAACTATAATGGCATTACTCCCTATTTAAACAGGAAAATTAGGAATTATGTAGTTAGGCGGTTTGAAAAATATGTGTACAATTGTTGTAATTAGCATCAAGAACTATCTGCATTTTTTAAACTGTTATATTTATGTATGTCAAATTATTTAGCGTTACAATGTCTAACTGCCCTGATGAGAAAATTGTAACTCTGTTCGAAGCGTTGGATAAGAAGAAGGCAGCGCAATACGGCGTAATAATTACGCCGCGTAATTATCCTCAAATAAATGACTATCCGAAAAGGGGTTTTTTTATTTAGGAGTACGAATATGGATAAATGCGATTTTACTGCATATGAACATTTGCATTAAGAACGTGAGAATGGTTTTTGTTTTGTAAACACGAATGTGTATCTCTAAGTTTGATTTTCGCAACCAGCAAAAGCTTCAGTAAGGGCAAATTTTTCCATAGTATTAGTACGAAAGTGTTTAGTTAAGTTTGCTTTCCCGTTGCAGTAAGCGCATGAAAAATGAGCAAGATTTTTTAAGCATGAGTGCGAATGTGATTAATTAAGTGTGACCTTTGTGCACACACATAGCTACAGAAAGAGCATGCGAATGGTTTTTCTTTAGTATGAGTACGAAAGTGTATCTTTAAATTTGACTTCCGCGAACATGAATAGTTACAGTAAGAGCATGAAAATGGTTTTTCTTTAGTATGAATGCGAATATGTGCAATTATGCTTGACTTTTTGGAGCATGAATACTTACAGTAAGAGCACGAGAATTGTTTTTCTTTAGTATGAGTGCGAATGTGTGAAATTAGCCGTGGTTTTTTGGAACATAAATATTTACAGTAAGAGCATGAAAATGGTTTTTCTTTAGTATGTTTGCGAATGTGTGCAATAAGGCTTGACTTTTTGAAACAAGAATAGTTACAGTAAGAGCATGAGAATTGTTTTTCTTTAGTATGAGTGCGAATGTGTCTAGTTAAGCTTGATTTCACTGAACATGAATAGTTACAGTAAGAACATGAAAATGATTTTTCTTTGGTGTGAGTAAGCGTGTGCCTAGTTAAGTTTGATATCTGTGTACATGAATAGCTACAGAAAGAACACGAAAAAGGTTTTTCCTTTGTATGGATCCGAAAATGAACCATGAGGCTTTGTTTAGAAGATAGTTTTTTATCACATTTAGGACAAGGGAAAAATTTTGAAATTTTAGGTTCATTTTTGCTGCTTTTATGATCAACTGTTGTTGTGTTCTTTACTCTCAATGCTGCATCTAGAAGAAATAAAAATTTCACGGTTTATTTATTTTACTTAACAAATAGGGAGAAGTAGTACGATTAATCAAATAATCCATAAAAATCGAAAAAATTATCTAACAACACAATAAGATAAAGTGGATTTTGGCGATAAAATTATAAAACTGTGGACCGTTCTCCCAATTCGAAATGAGGGATTTTGTGGCATACTAAAAAACGTCAGGTTAGTTGGTGAAATATAACAGAAGTTCGTTAAAAACTTGCAAATAAAATGTTCTTGATTACATAAAAATGGATTATAAAGTTATAAAATAGTTAAGGTTTATTTGGCGAAGCCGTATTAGTTCCATTATTATTGTAGCATTCTATGTTAATTTTTAATTTATACTTCAAAGTCAATGTTGATGTTCAAAAAACATTTTTGTAATTGTTTAAGCTTAAAAACCTGTGTTACAGCATGGAGCAAAAGAAAGGATTTGAACGATTTAGTAAATGTTGAATGTGCCGATTATTTTTATAACTTAAGTTTTGACCTTGTAAAAATGAAATATTTTAGAATTTTTGAAACCAAAAATGATTCAGTCAGGGGGAAATCTGCACAAATATTATTTTGTTAGGTAGAAAGTTGTATTAATTTTTAAAAAAATGAGTTTTCATGCTAACAAAACTATGTGTACGTATCCCGTAAGTCTCTGCATGCGCAAACAGTTCACCACAACTTGCAAAAGAGTTTTTTCCCAAAATTATTAAATAATTGCATTCTAAGAACGATCAGTTAATGAGACTCTAGATACTAATATCTACAGCCTGTATGTCGGACGAATATCTACAGCTCATATGTCGAACTTCATTGTGTTGACTAATATCTACAGAGCTAAGGTCGGACAAATATCTATGACGGTCCCAGTGTTGACTAATATCTACAGAGCGTAGGTTGAACTAATATCTACAGAGCGTAGGTTGGACTAATCAGCTAAATGTGTCTAATAGTCCGATATTAGGGATTTTTACATACATACTTACATAAATTAAGTTTTTTAAACTGCATACGCAATATTACGTTATTCCAATATGCTATACATAATTGCAAATCCAACCTCTGCCAGTGCTGTAGATATTCGTCAACACTTTGGTTCTCATAGATATTAGTCAACAGTTTGAGCTGTAGATATTCGTCAACACTTTGGTTCTCATAGATATTAGTCAGATTTTTTCAGTTTTTGGAATTCCTGTAGATATTAGTAGACGCCTCCGTTAATGATACATTTCAAGATTACCCAAAGGGGGAAAGAAAACCAAGCTTCCAAATCGAGCCGCAAGGAGGCGCTAGTGTAGCATACCACCATCATAATGTAAATGTAATGAAAATGTCAAAATTTTGAGGTATTAATATTATAGGCTATTTGGCAAAGAGTGAGTTGTAAAAAAAACCCTTAATCAGTATGCATATAATTGTAAATTCAGAGCTTGTGACTGATCCAGTCAAAATAAAAATACCAACTGGACACACTAAACATAAGAATCTATTTCAATGTCACAGTACATTAGGGTTGCCAACCGTCCTGTTTTCCCAGGATGTGTCCTGCTTTTTGGGATGTCCTGGGCTGTCCTCGATATTTTTAAGCATCGTCCTGAGTTTTTAAAGGGTCATGTTAAGGACCTATGTTTTAAAATTCACGCGCCACTACTATCTCAAATCCTTTTTTCACTGGGCTCACGCGCGCGTGTGAAGGTCGAGGTTTTTCACTTATAAACACACGGTGGTCAAAAGAGAGAAATCGGTTACTTCCAGCAACAGTTGCTGCAATAATCGAAATTATCTACAACATGAATATGAACTATGAAACATTGTATAATTATTTGTTAACTCAACCACAAATGTTGAGGGACAATTGTGGAGTTGATAAATACAGTAAAAATAAAGAATAAAAACAACCTAAGATTTTATCCTATTACACTACTTAGACTTGATTATTTTATGATTAAAAACATCATTCCTCCATTTGATTCGATTATTTAGTAACTAAATGTTAGTTGAACACTTTAATAACAAATGTGATTTGTATTAGTTGTTTTATTGACCCTGTTTTCAGTGCAATATAACTATAACAATTAGTTACTGCTCTTATTACGTATATAGTCCTGGATTTAAACCGAAATGTCCTGGTATTTCTACCTTCAAATCCTGGATTTCAAAATTTGGAAATGGCAACCCTACTATACATAAGCAAATTATAAAGCAAACAGGCCAATTCCGTTCCTGCATAGTTTAGCAAACAAATATATAAATTATATCTTTATATTTGACTTATGTAAATAACTCGATGTTTAAAACAAACCCAAATAATTTTCACATCAATAATTCAATATTGTTTCTGTTAATTTTTGATCATATATATTTTATCAAAATTTTAACCGTAATTACAGTCTGTCAATTAAGAGTAGAAAATATTAAAAATTTAACTACAAAATTTGTAGGCTGGCAACACCAATTTAACTGTCAAATATTTTTAAAGCGCAATGACACTGAATAAGCTGTAGGTATAGAACACTGTAAATCACATTTTTTGTCCTTAAAGAAAAAAAAATTAAATCGAAAAAGCATTGTTGTTAATGATATAAAATTGATTAAATGGTGTTTTACAAAGTGATTTGCTTTCATCTAGTAGTAGGTAGGTAGATAGGGTGAATCACTAATGGTGAGTTTAGTTACACTACTTTTAGATCTGAATGAGTTGAAAATATTCAGATCTAAAATTAGAGACATGATCTAAATCCCGGGCAACGCTAGATACAAGCTAGAATTAAATAAATGTGAGCAATTTCTAATTTATATTTTATTACAATATCGTTATTCTTCATTATGTTCACAAAATTGCAAAGGTATAATATACCCATTACAATTCTAATTTTGAGATCAGTGGGTATCTTTGAGTACATTAATGTGGGTACATTGCAATGAAAAAATATTTACAAAAATGTATGTTACACAGCTTTACATTTCCACCATGAGTTATATTTTTAGTACTGCCATTTGAACAACAGTGACGCCCTCCTATGGTTTCTACTCTTATTTGACAAACTGTTAGTAATTATCGCGTGCAATCATTGTTTATTACTAACACCTGTAAAATAATCGTAACTATTGTAACTATGTAAAAGCCTTATGGGCGCATAAAAGCGTAAAATAAATACAACGAAAAATAATGAATTCTAAAGATGTGGCTGTCCGCAAACATAACAACATTAATATAGGAGGGTTCAACCAGATCAAACTGTTAGACTGTCTTTTTTGACTGTGCCCTTTATTTGAAGAGTATGAGATTTGCGAATTCAATAAAAATGATATCAAAGAATTTTGGCTATAGGTACCCGCCGTTTGGTGAATCCTTTCAGCATGCTTCAAGTATTCCTTCTTAATATCCGTGAGGTTGATATCACGTTCTGTACATGGAATGACACTTTCCTTCTCCATTGTTGCAGGCTCTACTTTGATGGTGACTCCCCCTATATTAGAATACTCTGGTGTACTAATATTACCTGAAAACAAGTATTTATACTAAAAACTGGATTTACAAAACGGGATGCTTGTCATGTCGTTTGACTTTTGGTAACTTGTACAGACGTAAAACACAATAAAAATACGTTTTATTCAAAAATAAAATTGTAGGTTTTTTTCATTATATAGATCGCATGTATATAGACTATGCGGGGATCGGACAAATGGATGAATACAAAAATAATTCTGCTGGCTTACGCTAAGTTTATTAGGAACACGCACAAAGTAATCGTGAACAGTCAAAGATATTGAAATATAATAGATGTGCTATCTGCAGTTTTTACTAGGTGGGACTGCGCTTTCGGGTGTCGCCGACATTGTTTACCAATTAACAAATAAACTAAATGAACGAATAATTAACGAATAAACCAAACAAACGTTAAACTAAATGAACTAATTCTTTTCGTATTCAAACTATATTGTTAACCAATACCAATGCACACCTTCGAAAAATTAACGAAATGAACAAATTCTTTTCGTATGCAAACTACCCTGATTAGGTCGTAGTCCGCCGACAGTTGCGCGGACATCATAGCGTATCTCTTTTGT
This sequence comes from Limnephilus rhombicus, assembly GCA_929108145.2. NCBI lineage: Eukaryota > Metazoa > Arthropoda > Insecta > Trichoptera > Limnephilidae > Limnephilus > Limnephilus rhombicus. The sequence goes on from OV815290.1 coordinate 45,307,922, forward strand.
ATTTGAATATATTTGTGAACAGTCGACAGGCTAACGGTACCCGGCTTCGCTCATCGAGTTGATATGAGATTGAACTGACGTTCGAACCCACGACGAATCTTGCTTTATATACCCCTACCAATGGGTAGCGCCACCCATACAAAAAAGACTTCACATGGTTCACAATATTCCAGAACATACCACAACATTGATCTAGAATATTGCACAACGACCTGGGATGTTCCGAGATGTTCCCGAACGTTCCAAACTATTCCCGAACATTCCACAGCATTCCAGAATGTTCTAGAATATTCTGGACTGTTCTAGAAATTTCTAGAGGGCGAAACTTCCAGCCCTTATATCATCAAAAGCACGCCCTCCAGATAAAATCGGGAACCTTTTTCATGGATGGTGGAAAGACGGTAACCGGCAATCCAGCACATAGCTCCTTTTATTGTACCGGGACTCGTTTCTGAGTTTTAGCGGCACGCACATTGTACACTTTATTTTATAATATATATTGAAATTGATTATGTTGCATCCGAATGACAGTAAGTAATATACTAAATAAATAATGACGAAGAAACGAAATACCTGACACGCTTTCCGGAAAGTATTCCGAATATTCTGTCTTGATGAATGCATGTTCTACATTGCTTTCCGTAAAGGACACATCCACACTTTCTTCAGCACTTGTCTCTGGTTCTAACTTGATTGTGATGGAATCCATGCTTCTTCCTAAGGATTTGGTAGTTCTGTTTATCTGAAATCAATAAAATATTAGGTCACATGACTGTGGTTCGTCTTCCATATTAATTTATTATGTTATGATGTTATGGTTCGGATGAATAAAGAAAAGAAAGTAATTAAAACTATAAACATCCAAAAACTTCAATATCTTGGATACGTGATGAGATATCAGAGAAGTATGAGATCCTGCATCTCATAATGCAGGGAAAGATTGTCTGAAGACGGGGCCCTGGAAGAAGGAGAACCTCATTGCTGAAAAATCTGAGACAGCGGTTTGGCCATCCTACCGTGGAGCTGTTCCGGGCCGCAGTAAACAAAGTCCGCATAGCCAACATGATAGCCAACGGCCGTTGAACGGATAGGGCACAAGAAGAAGAAGAATTAATTTATTGAATAACATGATAGATGGTTCAGTTGGAGAAGTGCAAAGCTATCCTGAGCACATTTATACACCGTCAAGCAAAAAAATTTCAATATCTAATATGTTCAATCTTATTATAGGCTTCTATAACGACTTAACAAAATTTAACAGATATTAATATCCAGCCACATTCTGAAAAAAATAATCTAGAAGATTGCTATAAATAAAGCAAAATGCTACCGCGGTAAGTAAACCTAGGAAATAATTACATTTAGTCTATAAAAAAATCATTATTCCCCTAACCGTCGCAATTTTAGGCACATATTGAGGAAATTACACTTCATTTCAACAATTACTGCAAGAAACAAGTATTTCCGTACACAAAATAGGTCATTAGGTTCCTAGTTTGGGTAAATTAAGTAATTCATGCGTATTTAGATTGAAATAAAATTTCGCAAACTTCAAATCCATACAAAAAAAAAATTAATTGCGGTAACGGGATCGTTTTATAAGGGAAATTTTGGACTTTGATTGGATAAAAATTGAATTTTTTACCGTCTATCCAATCGTAATTAGTTGTTTTTTGAAGTATTAAGTTGATACGTAGTGTAATTTCTAAAATCTGTGCCTATTAAAAGTGCGGCGGCTTTTACATTTACCTTTTTTTCCTCGCAGCTCTATAGTAAAAGACATCTATGGCTTCGAACCACATTAACTACACTTTACACAGCAATCTAAAAAAAATACAGGCTAATGAATTTGTATAAAGAGTCAATAAATCGGAAATATATAGAAAAGCTTATAATAATTTTTCATTCATCACAGATACACAAATGGCACCTGTTTTAGTCAAATCCGTTCAGCACAACACGATTTACTGTGGTACAGTAAAATGTTAAACAATAAACGACTTTCTTTAATTAAAAGCAGAACCTTATAACGATATTGAGGAATTTCTTGATAGAAAATTTATTGTTTTCAGTTCAGATTTTCAAATTGACGAAGTGAGTGAAGCCAATTTACATAACCTACAAACATGACAGCGCATGCGGCTGGAGGACATGAACCATAGAAACTACACATTGTAGACGTTAATTCTTGTTTCACCTCAATGTTGACAAGTTTTTTAAGATTTGGTTCTACCCGCTGATCAAGGTTCGTAGAAAATGGGTTTAAACAAGGTTAGCTCATCGAGGGGTAGAGCAGTGATTGGCTGGCGGAATAAATTCGGTGTTTGGGTAAAATTCCTAAAAAATAAAACTAGTTATTTTTATACTAATTTGGGGTCGGGGAATCCGAATCTGAAAGAATTAGGCGGCGGCAAGCAATATTAACTGAATTAAACGACTTTAAAAAATTTTATACACATACAGGAAAATAGCCATTTTGGAAGCATTTTGATTCCTAGAAAATCAAACTAGTTATTTTTATACTAACTATGGGCTGGGGAATCCGAATCTGAAAGAATTAGGCCGCGGCAAGCAATATTAACTGAATTACACGACTTAAAAATTTTCTATACACACACACTTGAAAATAATCATTTCGGAAGTATTTTGACACATGTAGTACAAAGATCATAGAAAAACAAGAAATATACAAAAACATGTGCCGGTAGTGTTACCAGCTCTCAAAAACATACCTTATAAATCGACCAAGTCTTCTTCGTCCGTCGTATTAACACATTAACCTGATGAATTACGACTATCTCAACGGCGTATTCTTAAATCAAAAGTATGAAAATTCGTAGTCTTAAAAATGCGTAACCTAACCTAACCTAACGTTAGGTTTGTGTAACATGGTTTGTGCCCCTTTATACCGCCTGCTCGCGTCCCTAACCTAACCTAACCTAACGCTAGGTTTGTGTAACATGGTTTGTGCCCCTTTATACCGCCTGCTCGCGTCACGGCAAAAAAACATCCCTGTTTTCAAGTAGTTTAGCAGCTACGCCGGGTTTATGTAACATGGTTTGTGATACAAAAGAACGTGCCCCTTTATAACGCCTACTCGCGTCAAGGCATAAAAACTCCACAATACTAGTTGGTGTACCTTCCTAAAATATTTGAGAATCAATTATAAAAAATAAGTACTTAAATATAAACATGTTATTTTACGTTATAAATATAACTGCTTAATGGCACCACTTAATTTTGTGTGGTAAAAACATCTATGTTATCGTGTTTTTCTATGATCTTTGTACTACATGTGTCAAAATACTTCCGGAATGATTATTTTCATGTGCGTGTGTATAGAAAATTTTTAAGTCGTGTAATTAAGTTAATATTGCTTGCCGCCGCCTAATTCTTTCAGATTCGGATTCCCCGGCCCATAGTTAGTATAAAAATAACTAGTTTGATTTTCTAGGAATCAAAATGCTTCCAAAATGGCTATTTTCCTGTATGTGTATAAAATTTTTTAAAGTCGTTTAATTCAGTTAATATTGCTTGCCGCCGCCTAATTCTTTCAGATTCGGATTCCCCGACCCCAAATTAGTATAAAAATAACTAGTTTTATTTTTTAGGAATTTTACCCAAACACCGAACTTTAGCCTTGGCTGGCTAGCAGTGCCGTATTAAATGTTTTTGTTTATTCGTAGAATCCCTTTTTTTAATTCAATTAAAATTAAATTTAGTAACATTATTATCAAGTCCTGCCAGTATTTTGTACCTATTTTTTTACAGCTGTTTCAGTATACAAGACCATTTTAAAACTGTGGTTAATCCACATTAAGACGATCTATTTATGAGATTTTAAATATCGATGTTTTTAAAGTATTCCTTTGTTAAATTTTTTTTACACGGTCGAGTGTCACCCACCTCGGGTGGCATCCGGGGTGTACCGCCCCCCCCCCCCCCCCCCTCCCCTCGCTATGCCACTGGTCCTTGTTCAAGCAAATTTAATCTAAGACCCTTTTTTTCTATATGCAACGGTTTTAGCTTGTTGTTTTTAAGTGGAACGTGATTATTCACTAAGAGATGTTCTGCGAATTTTAAAGAAGTGTTTTAATTATTATAACATCGTTTTTGCAGCTGTAACAAAAATACTTACTAAAACACTTGAAGAACTTTATAATAACATTATTTAATTTTAAACAATTCGTGACGTATCTTGAAGTCCACGTTCCACTGTAAGAATTGAATTTACTTCAATACAAGTGGCAACGTTTTGGAAAAAAGCAGCCCGACGAGTTTTCGGGCATTTCAATTTTGGTTATCAACTTTCTGTTGAAAGACTTGAAAGTTTGTTGACAGTTGACACCCTTGTAAGATCAAGATTTCTCCCCGAAAAAGGGAAATAAATAAAACCCGTCTACTTTTGTTGTTCAAGTCTGAGTGGACAAACGGGTCAACTCGCTTGCTATTTTTAGTTTTCTGCAGGTGAAAGTAGATATTAGACGTACTTACCATCATGACATCTTTTGAAGTGAAACTGCAATAGCCCTGTTGTGGTTAGGAACTCGGATGAAACGGAAATGGCGCGTATACCGTCAACTAAGGCATCTTTACCTAATTTTTCAATAAAAAAGTTAATAAATCGAAAAAAATTCATCTTTTGAATATGCTATGGCTTTAGATAGGTTAGAATAAGATATGACTTTAATTTTATCTATTCATTGGACTTTAAAACTGTGAAACTAACCGACTAATAATAAAATTAGGAGGTAGGTAAAGAAGCCGCAAACTTGGCAACTTTACCTACTCAAAATTTCTCAATGAAACTGAAAGTTTATGTATAAAATCGGTAAAATTAGTGTTCCTTGCAACGATTGGATCTCGATTCGATGCTTTTTGCAAAAATAAATAGCATTTTACTGGCAACACTGGTTAGTAGGTAAAGATGCCCGACATTCTGACTACATTTCCATACAAATGCAATACTTTCATTAGGGCTGCCACCAAAATTGAAACTATGTAGGTAGCTATATCAAAAACATTAATATAAAAGATCCATCTTATTTTGTTTATCCAAACGTTTTATTATAAATTCTTACACAATTTTTATAGTATTAGCAATAAGAATAATAAAGTATTGGTAACTTTTTAATGAAAAAAAAGTATTATTATAAAAACAAATGTATCATTATTCATCTTTGTGAAAAAATATTAGAATAGGTAACTAAATAAAAAAATAATAAAATTTTAAAAAAATATATAAGTATTATCATACAAACAAACTTATCATTATTCAACTTTGTGCGAAAATTTGACATCAAAGTAAAGGATACCACGTCGAGTTTTGTCAGGTTCCGGTAAAAATTTTACGATGTCCACAGCAAATATAATGCTGACATCGTCAATCGTAGGCCAGTAAAATCCACCTTTTCTGCATCTTAAAAACTTTGCTGTAATGTCAAGGCCGCTTATGTCTATAATTTGACCACAGTAATATTTTTTTATGTTTTTGGTGCCCGCAAAGCCAACTAAAATGAATTGCCCGATTTCTATGTTTTTATCTCCTTCCTTTTCATGCATATCTGCATCTGCCTGTAGCTCCACTTTTTTTCCATAATTTCTTCCCTCCCAATTTTGTGCTCATCCACGATCTGCGGCTCAACACCCCCTTCCATTTTAGTATCATTTGGTTCTTCTTCTTCTTTTCCTCTTTTTATTCAAATGTTCTTATTTCAGGTTTCTTTCTTAAAGCTAATTCAGATCATTGCTTATTTTAAGGATTCTTTGTGTCACTGCCTCTTCATTGATATTTTGAATATTTTTCTTTCTAGTTGCGTTTTTATTTGGATTATCAATTAATAGATCATTGCTCGTAACTGATTTTTCAGGTAAAAAATTAATTTTCTTTTTTGTGTTTCTCTTGATAGGATTTGGTTTTCTGTTTTCTTTGAGGTAGTCAAGTAAGGCTTGATCCACATTATAGCTGATGTCTTCATTGCTTTCAGGCATTTTTTTTATAAACTTGCTGTGTTTATGTTTGTATCTTCAATTAATTGTTTCAACAACAACGGAAAATGATTTTTGTTCAAACAGGCCTGCTTGGGATTTTCGATTTTATATTTCATTAAAAATTTTCTCCACGATTTCTTAAGTGGCCCGAAAAATGCCACATCAAGAGGCTGTGTAAGGTGGGTAGAGCATGGAGGAAGAAAGGCAAACCTTATGTTGTGCAGCTCACATAGTTCTATAACTTCTATGTTGATATACTTGAAAGGTTATCACCAATGACCAGTTTTGGCCCTTGAAACCGCCGGGCCCACGGAATTACTATTGTTGTGAACCAATCCAGAAATGTGGTTGAATCAAACCAACCGCTTTTCGATCGGTTGTATCGAGCTCCTTCTGGGCCTCCCTCACACCACTGACTCCACATGCACTCCGATTTGTAGACAACATACGGCGGTAAAAGGAGCCCGTTGGCTACTCCAGCAAACATAATTGATATGCAGCCCTTCGAAGAGTTTACTATTCTCTCTGGATACTTCACCCCACGGCGAAATATACATTTGGCAGCGCCTGGGTCATCACTGACATTTGTTTCGTCATAATTTAATACATGACTTGTTGCCAACCCTTCAACGGATGCTTTTAAATTTTCAAAGTAAATTTTAAACTCTTCGGTTGTTTTTTCCGCTCGCGCTTTTTTTATATTTTGTGTAGACCTTACAGTTAATTCATTCTCGTGTCTTTTTAAAAAACTTTTTACCCACCATTTGCCTGGAGGCTTATTATCAAATATATACTCTCTGTTATTTTTTGTTAGGTATTCATAAACAACCATACGAAATTCCAAATGCGCCAAAGGCATACCGAATTCTGATGCGGCTTTAACACTTTAACAAATTTAGATTCTTCCTCCTCCGTGAATCTGAACCTAGGTCCAGGTTTATCGGTGTGTACATTTTTTATCCTTTTTTCAATTGTCCTACGGGGGGTACCAAATTGCCTCTCTGCATCATAAGAATTAATTGTTTTTTTTTTTAACCAAATCAATGGCAATAGACATCATCTCTTCGGAGTAATTTTTATAAGGTCTAGCCCCTAGTTGCCTTCTACTCCGTATAGGTGGCATCCATAATCAACCTAAAACAAAAATAAATTTATATAACAAAAAATGCTACGAAGTTAATCGCACTAAAAATACAGTTAATCTATCAATGGGATAAATTTTTTTTTAAACTAGATAAATAAAAAAATATTTAAAATATTTTTAATTCTTCATAATAACGGCTTTATATGATTGATACCCAATTATTTAAGCACTGAACATAGAACCAGATGGTTAAATAAAGAAAAAAAGCGCAAAAAATTATTATAAATATTTCTCACGATTTGGACAACCCTATTGATAGGTCAAGTTGCCACTCACCATAAGATGGTAACTTTACCTAACGTCAACTAACATTACCCAGACGAATTTCTTCATAACCATTTAAAAGAAACGCTTGAAAATCAGTTTTACGTCTTCAGAAGAGGATGTTCCTTAAAATATATCAATTCTACTCACCTCTGCTCAGCAGTTACGACGAAAATGATAAAATTTTGCACAGGAACCTCCAGCAGCGAATGACACCACGCACTTTCAATCTTCAATGTTTTGACAACTATTACAGTGTTGCCAGTGAAAAGTTTTTTAGAGTTGCCAGGTTCATCAAAAAACTGTCTACCAATCATTAAAGTACCTACCGTTTTCTGTTTTCAAGGAATTTAAGTTTTTCAAGCAGTTGGTAGACGTAGGTAAAGTTAACTAAAGTAGGTAAAGATGCCATAGTTGACGGTAGCACCTGCAAAACATAAAACTTCTATCAAAGCTTCTATTGGTTGAGATATAAAATGGAAATGGGCCAGTTCTACGCTCATTGGCTGCTTTGATTATGATCTCACTTTTCAAGGCTCCTTGGTTGAGATCGTTTTGGTAAAATCTCGCTTCTTTTCGCGTTAACTGCACTCGAACGGCTTTTACCCTTCTAGGGTTTTTTTTCAAATTATGAAGAAAGGAAAAGCTAATTTATATATATTAATTTTATTCAAATGGGCAAATTTCAAAATTCTATACAAGATTGGAGTCGAGTTTAGACTTAGAAGAGTTGAGGAGTTGAACGGCGCGGAGGCAATTTTAGTTAAAGCTTGATAGAGGAGAGGATATTTCTTTAAAGAAGTGATACACCCGCGCCTTACGGCGGGTTCAAACTAAAACTATAAACTTAAAATTAAGGAGGAACAATTAAAAAAGCTACTGATTTACGAAACGACACATTTATTACATTAGGACACAAAAGGCAGGTGTTAATTATTAATCTAGGGTTAGTCTTATACTAGGTACTTAGTTAATTAGTCTTAAAATTAGAAAGTCTGTTTGCTTAATTCTACGGAAAAGTCTTTATGTAATTTTTTTTTTTTTTTAATTTTCTTTATTCATTTTGTTTATTACAGGATTGTTTTACATGGTATTTCGACTACCAAGCTAGGCAAATGCCTGGTAAAATTATGGTAGTCGAGATTCATAAGATATTAAGTATATAATATTAATAATCGTCCATATATATGTAGATGAAAGTACAAACATATAGCATATATATTATACTAGTATTAGGTACATGATCACATACAGGAAAGGAGTTAAACTAGGTGAATCTTGTATAAATAAAAATAAAATAGAATAAGTAATAAAAATAAAAGTAACAAAATAATAATATTTTAAGGATAATAGAAATAAAAAATAAGAATAAATATGTAAATCATCTATACAGATGAACAATGATAGTCTTAGACCCCAAAAAACAAAAGCAAGTATTCCTAAGCAGCATATGAAATGGAAGAACAATGTCAAAAATATGAAAAAAAGCATCAGTGTAATATAAAGTTTTGGTTGAAAATTAATTTAGAGATAAGATTTTTACTCGAGAAATATGAAAAAATAAGAACAGTTTTTAAGATGTAAGGCATTCTTTATAATATTTCCTTCCCTGAGTAAATAACCAGTTCTGTATATTAATGGCATAAAGATCATCAGTTTTCGATGTCTTAATATCAATACTTAGTAAGTTGAACATTTTAGGCAATTGTTCAGAATCTAATCACTTCGGTGGTTAAATTAAATAAAATGTTCAGTCACTTCCCTTTGGTTGCTGATGATGGAGTCTCCGCGTAAGCACACAGTCACTAGGCACTTTAAACTTAAGTTCTATTTTTTTTCACTTGTTATTGCACAGGTAGGAAGTTGCGAAAGTCTTTGTAGTGAAAATTGGTGCAAAGTGGAAATTGCACAAATCCTTTGTCGGAATTTTCGCGGTCACTTTAGGCTTCCTGGTAGAAGTTCGCGAACGTATCGGCGGTTCCTGGTTGGAATCCGCGAGCGTGTCTGGTAATTTCCCTGGTCGGGAAATTGCGCGGGGTCGCGTGCAAAGCCCTGGTCGGGTTGCAAAATGCAACTTTTTTTTTATCCCTGATTGGGATTCGGTTCGCGCGGTTCCCGGCGGTCGGGACATTCCGTTAGCGGAGTCGAGTACCAACCCCTAGGCCAGGCAAATGGTGAATGGTGACTGACTTTGTGTTGAGAATTCTCCCGTCGCCTCAAGGATTGAACCTAATTCAGTCTTGAAACATTCCCATCGGCCGCAGCGGCTTCGTGAGCCAAAGGAAAAGGTTTATTGCCTTCGCCCGACGCGGCGATATTGGGTTTTATTTATTATTTTGTGTGTCTTTGCCGACAATAAGTTCTAACTTTCCAAATTTTATTAGGGTCCTTAATTACATATAACGTACATCCACGGTCAACAGTTAACACGTCTTTCTGTCGCGCCGTAATTAAAAAAATTTTTCGCGAGTTTTTATTCACTCTCGCACGAAATAATGAGTGATACCGTGCTCTTTGAATTGAGAAGCATCATTCTCGAACAAAACAAAACAATAAACGAATTATTAATCCGTGTAAAGTCCGTGGAAGAAATATTAAATCGACAGGCGTTAAACAGTGTAAACATTAATGGTCTACCTACACCTCCCGCTACCGCCAGCTGGGCTGACGTCGCCGCACCGCCCGCCGCCCCCCCCGCCAACCAGCACGCTGTTACACTAACCAAAGAACGTATGCGCACTAGGGCGGCCACCAAGGCCAAAAATAACGCAAATCATATCGAAGTCCCCACTACCAGCGGCGCGATCCCCAAAATACTGACGACGGATTCACGCATTCTAACTTCCGAATCTGAAGCGAAATCCGCGCCAAATAAGGAAGAATGGATGAACGTCAAGCGCAAACAACGGACATGCAGGAATCTGATAGTCGGTAACGGAGATAAATCCTCTAGTATCAAGGTATGTCCAAGGATAAGGAATATCATAGTATCTAGGATTTCAAAGGACACCACAATAGATGATATCCGAGCGCATCTAGAGAAAAATAATATAACAAACTGTGAGATAGAGAAATTCATCGCTAATTCTCAGGAATACGCAGCGTTCCGTATAGGAGTAACAGATGTGTTATACGATAAACTTTTGCAGGAAGATTTGTGGCCCCGAGGAGTACCGGTAAGAAACTACCGTTACTTAAAACCGAGACAAAATCCGGTTGATCTTAACCAAAACCGAGGCAAACAAAACGATTCTGCGGCCACTAAATGACTAGAGAGCAGAGTTAAAGCAAATTCATTCCCCTGCACAATGTATTATCAAAATGTGCGGGGATTGAGATCCAAGACCGACGACTTCTTACATAGTGTTATTATACAAGACAACGACTTTATATTATTGTCAGAGACCTGGCTCAATGACAGTATTCATAATTGTCAACTGTTCGATCAACGATATAACGTCTTTAGAAAGGACAGAACTTCAGGCCAATCAAGAGGAGGAGGAGTGCTACTAGCCGCGAGGCGTGACCGCGTCAATCAATGCCAGAGACTCATGTTTCTAGAAAATGATGGTGAAAACTTATGGATTAAGGCTAAAATAAATGAAATTAGTATTTATATATGTATAGTGTACATTCCACCGGCTTCTCAGAGAACTACTTACTCTGAGTTTTTCGATAAAACCATAGCTAATTTTAACTTTTTAATAGATAAAAAAATTATTATTGTTGGCGATTTTAACTTACACTCCTGTGTGAGTCACAAAGCAACTCAAACAGATTTGTTATATTTTATGGAACTATTTCAATTGGAACAGAAAAACTTAATCACTAATATAACGAACAGGACACTGGACGTTATTATCAGTAATTTTGACTTAAAAGTGTTCAAATCCGTATACTCACTTGTTAATGAAGATTCATACCACCCATCTTTATGTATAGAATTCGCGCTCAATGTAAGCAAAGCCTATTGTCGGAATTTATTAAATGACGACAATGGAAATTGTGTTAAGCGAGGATGGAACCTAGAACGTGGTAATTTCGAATATTTTTATGTTTACTTGAATTCTCACGACTGGAAACCCTTATTAAAACTTAAAGATGCAGATTTAGCAGTAGAATATTTTTATAATGTAATTTATGACCTTTTTGACATGTGTTTTGAGAGAAAGCGTGTACCTTGTTTTAAAAGAAGATACCCTAAATGGTTTAATGGTGAGATTCTTAGTGACCTGAAAAGGAAATGCAAACTTCACAGAAACTGGAGGCGCACCGGATTGATGAGATATCGGGAAAAGTTTTGTATTCTACGATCTAAAATCAAACGTAGTATAAATATTGCGTATAAGGATTACATAAATAATATCGAAAAAACGTCAAGAATGATCCGAAATCCTTCTGGAAATTTGTATCCGAAAAGAGGAAAGACGGTGGGTTTCTAAACTCAGTGTCATGGAACGGAAGTACTCATACTGGGCCCGATATTCCGGAAGCATTTGCGAATTACTTTAAGTCAGTCTATAGCGAACATAGTGCAGAATTTGACTCATACACCCCAGGCGGTTACTCTTCACTAGCTCAAAATGTTGACATTTTAAGTGTAAATAAAAATGATTACCTAGCTGCAATTAAAAAACTGAAACCAAAAAAATCTGTTGGACCGGATTTTATTAACACAATTGTCCTGAAGGGATATGCCGATCCGTTAATGGTACCGCTTTTACATATCTTTAATATTTCACTTAACTCCGGTAAATTCCCCGACCGTTGGAAAATCTCAAATGTCACGCCCTTACACAAAAACGGCGATAAATCATGTGTATCTAACTACAGACCTGTGGCAATTCTTTCGGCACCGGCCAAATTATTTGAACTCGTAATACAAAAACGTATATACTATAAAGTAGAACCATTTCTCATAAACCAGCAGCATGGGTTTAGAGAGGGCAGGTCTACGACGACCAACTTAATGGTATTTACGGATTACGTCTCAAATATATTGGACAACAACGAACAAGTAGATGTCTCATATAATGATTTTGCGAAAGCTTTTGACAAAGTAGATCACCTCATATTACTGAATAAACTTGAAAGCTTCGGCTTCTCATACATGCTGCTTTTGTTCTTTCATAATTATTTGTCTAACAGAAAACAATACGTTGTTTACGGGCAGTTCACATCGAAACTCTACGCCACAACTTCTGGGGTCCCTCAAGGGTCTAATTTAGGACCACTTTTATTTTTATTGTTTATTAATGACATAGGGTTGTTTATAAGATTTGTAAAATTTTTGTTATTTGCGGATGACATTAAACTATACACCTGTATAACGACAAATGAAGACTCCATTCGTCTACAAAACGATATCGACGGTATAGTAGAGTGGAGTCATCAAAATAAACTTCTTTTTAACAGTAGTAAGTGTACAATTATGTGCATTACAAGGGCAAAGCGTACTTTATATTTTAACTATAAAATGTCTGGTACCTCTATAAAACATATCTCGATAACGAAGGATTTAGGAATCATTTTTGACACACGTCTGACTTTTCGAACTCATATCGATTCGGTGTGCAACTCTGCAATGCGAATGCTGGGTTTTGTTATATGTAATTCGAAATCTTTTACGAATACGGCAGTCATAAAAATGCTTTATTTTACTCTGGTTCGCAGCATTCTTGAGAGTGGATCGATAATATGGGGACCCGAAGATACCCTTTACTCAAATGATGTAGAAAAGGTGCAAAAAAAGTTTATGCGATACCTCTACATGCGAGAGTTCGGATATTACCCTTTATTGTATCCCTCTGATTTTCTCGCTGGAATGCTGGGGATAGAACGTCTAGACGTCAGGAGAAATATTGCAATGGTGTTAGTGGCGCACAAGCTGCTAAATGGGCACATTTGCAATCCAGATATTCTGGAACGAATTTCTTTTTATGTCCCTGATAATTTCATCAGAGCTAGACAGCACAGATTATTTATTTTTCCAAGGGGCAGGACCAACCTACCAATGATCATGCCTTTGGGGAGAATAACTACTTTGTTAAATCACATTTCTTCTGTGATTGACATTTTCAATTTGAACGAAGGAGAATTTAAGACAGCAATAAGCATACTATTTACCAAATCTGGCTAATCAGATAGTATTGATGTACTTACCCATGCAAATAAATGTATATACTTACTTATTATAAACTGTAATTTATAAACTGTTATTTGTGAAATGTAAATGGATTATACTGTTTTTCACAATAAATCAATAAATAAATAAATAAATAAATAAATTGCCTTCGCCGTTCTGTGTTCGCCGCTAGCTGCAAATTTTATTATTATATTATCCTCCGTAAAAATAATTTTATCTCATCCTTCGTTGCTTTCTAAAACTATATGACTATTTCCAGTACTTTGACTGACTAAGCTCTTTGTGTTTACCGCCTACTCCCATGCAAGCGACCTTATTGTAGATGGTGCACATTTATTCAGTTCCGTGAATTTTTGACATTAAAATACCTAAATACATCTAGGACACGAACTCAATACCTACGCCTTTGCCAGGGCGGAGCTCTATCAACTAAGCTAATGTGTTCCTATCCGATTTGATCATTGTATCGAAAACTGTATCGTACTTTGGCTAAGAACTACCATTTTTTCTTCATTTTTTTAACGCATATTTTTATTGGATGCTATCTTTATGTATGTATGATTGCAAGATTCAAACCCGAACTAAATAGTATCTTGGATAAATGCTATCAAATATCAGCTATGATTTTTTTTATTTTAATTTTTAACTTTATGAGTAAAACCTCATGGTAAGCCCACACTGCGGCCAACGTTCCAACTTTAAACGTTTGGACGATCGTGTGGAGGGGTGTTCGTGCGTTGGAAGTTCGAGTTGGAAGGTTGGAGTTCGCGTTGGCCCGGGATCGCCTTCGAGGCGATCCCGACGGCCAACTCACACGAACCAGCCTGCCGCAGCTGTCCACACCGTGCCGCGTACAATTAAAATGACTATATTATTACCGAAAGTGGTATAACAATTGTTTGAAAACATGTCGTGTATATAAGTATATGATTATACGTACGTAATAATTGTAGGCAACTGAAAAAGATACAGCGTAGCTACAGCTGTTTCATGTCCGCCATTTTGAAGTACGGAATTCGGGGTTGGAGGGTTGGCCGCAGCGACCACACGATCGGCCAACCTTCCAACTCTGCTGGACGTAGCATCATATTTTAATGTTTCAATTAAATGAAGACTATATTAGAGAAACTCAATCGAAGATCTGAAAACAGAAAAGTCAGAAAAAGATACTTTCATGGTCACATTTTCATCTCTTTCAGATTTTCGATGGAGTTTCGCTAATATAGTCTTCATAAATTAAAATTAAAATATTTGTTCATATACGCCCCGCATTAAAAATATGTGTATATTAAAGTACTCTGTTCTTCCATATTGCAACACCACCAACTGCTTTCCCGCTCCAGCATAAAATAAACGTCAAAATTTATAGTAAAAATTACCAAGTCGCAAGCAAAGTTTCAAATTGGTATTTTATTTAACTTTTTTATGTTTTACATTGTGAAAGGGCGCTTTGCAAACTGTTAAACGATCCCTTGAACATAGATTGAAGTTTATTTGGTAATGTCGATCACGATAGAAAATAATTTAAAGGCGGTAGGAGAGAAAAATGAACAAGTTCATTATTTGCCGTGTAAAATAGAAGGAGACGGGGAAGCCAAAGTTAACAAATATTTTGTTCCGTATATAAAGAAACGTGAAGATGGGAGTGAGTATTTATTATTTTGGTAAAGTATGGACACTTTCACCTCACGGATAATACGGAACGTTCGTTGTTGTCGAAGTTTGATGCACGGATAATACCGAATGTTTCTTTTTAACTAATAGACAATCAAATATATATGACATTTGTCGGAATTACCAATCTCATAAAATGAACTCGCATTTCATCATAACTTTAAAAAACATCCCAGGTTTTGAATGGTTTGTTTGGCAAAGCAGGGTTTGTCTAACGGGTTTGTGTAATTATTCTAATACATTTCTTTCCATGTTCTACTGTTATAAATACAGTTATCAACTTGTCAATAATGCATTTACTTTTTTTTACGCAATGATATTTTTTCTATGATTGGCAGCATTGATTGATGGTCTATGAAATGTTAAAATAAAAACGATGATTAAACAATGGCGTTACCGCGTGAGTGAATTAATTTTAACAAAATTAAAATGTTAAATGCATATTTTTTGCATGTTTTTGGGTCTCCCCCATTGATATATATATATACATAGATGAGACGATAAGTGATTAAATTGGTTCAACAGATTTGAAGGGGGCCCCTCCAATTCAATATTTCACGAATTTAGTTGACTTACAACCATCGTGTCCAAAGCACGTTACGCGGTACACATCTGGTCAAAAGCATACGCAAATGGGATTCATGCAATGTATGGAACGGACTATTCAGACTGTCGAAAGTCCGAGTCCTTACTACGCGGTGCCCTTCGTTATGCGATACGCATCTGGTTAAAAGCGCGTGTAAAAGGTGTTCATACAATGTATGGAATGGACTATTCAGACTGTTGAAACTCCGAGTCCTTACTACGCGGTGCCTTCAAGCAAAATACATGTGCATTTTTGCAGGTATACTTAAATAGCGGCTTGCGCTCGGTGTGAGATTCTGTTGTAAGTCCCTTGAATGGTTCAATACCCGGCTTCAGAGCTAAGTTCAACTCGTTCCAGAACTCGCGGCCGTGAATGGCGCGATGTCATGCTCGTAATTGAAATTTTGAATGCAGTATTTTCCATCCCACCGAATGCAAGAAGTTGTCTTTTATAGTAATTAAGGTGAAACTAAAGATTTTTCTAAAAAGTATTTGTATTAAGCGTGACCAGTGATTTCGAAAGGTTAAACCAAAGGTTAAAGGTTAAAGTTAAACCAAAAATAGGCATTGCAACTGAAAAAAATAACTAGGTTGAATAATATAATTGATGAACTTTGATATTGTTGTATGCGGCCCTCTACTTGAAAAGTCTGTAAACCCCTGCTTTGCAATCGCCTTCGTGCCCTTCGGACCACATGTTTTAGTTCGGTAGAAGACGGAAAGTGTCGAACTACCCCTCCCGTAAACCTCTGCAAGCCTGAGATGAACACGAATTTCGAAAATATTTGTAAGGCATAGCGCCTCTATAGTATATCTCTATGGTCTCCCCCGACATAAATACTCACTTTTCGTAATAATAAAGCTAAATCTAACTGTTTGAATAAAACATATTCCATATTAACGAGTAAGCGGTTCAATGCATAAATAATAACATGTTTTCCGATAATGCACCAATGTCGAAGGGATCAATGATGCTAGTTCCATTGCAATACCGGTAGAACAAGGACAGCATACCCACCTGACGCCTGTGCTCGAAAGATTGTAATCCTTTTGTTAGAAGAATCTATCAAATGGACCACCCATTTCTGTGGAGAGTCTATGGTTTTTTCAGGTATTTTGGGGCTCCAGACCAGAGTTGGCTGCCAAATTCAACAGTGGGTCGCACTTGCAATTTGTACAGGGCCAGCAGTTACGTACTATCTACAGTGTCTGCGGGCCCTGTACAGTACGCCCAGTTTCTGAGAGGCTAACTTAACTCTGGCTTGGATGGAGCCCCCGTACCTGAGCTGGTCACTTAGAGTTATAGGATTTAGCCTGCGAGAGACTGAGATAGTATAATCGGTCTCCTCATTATGCGGTGCTTCGTGGCCTCCACACTCTTGTCTACTTTACTTTTTCTATAGGTTTCACTTCTACTGCATGTGAAATGCACACTCTTTGTTTCATAAAGGTGTACATTTTAATTAAGTACTTTGTGGTTAACTTTTGGATTTGAATATAAAGCGTGGTGTTTTCACTTTCTAATACCGTTTAGATCAGTGTTCCGCAAAGGGTGTACCGTGGTCATTTGTTGGTGTGCCTCACAGACTTGTTGAAAAAAATATCCATCCATCGATATATTGATATTTGTAGTTCGATTATTTTTGAGCCATATATAATGTATCAATTTAAAATTCCAAGTATAGCGTAGGGAGTGTGGCGAACCCATCGCTCAGGGAGTGGAAAACACAAACCTGCAATAGCCATCCCAGCATTGCCAAGCTGTGAGCTACCGTGCTCAGGCTGAATGTACTGGGGAACAGCTTCACGAACGGTGCCTCCGAGAAACAAGGTCGCATCTCGGAGTATTTAGACCTCACTCCAGCACTCAGGGCTCTGCTGGAGTGGACCTTCTATTTCCCTGGTAACTCGGACAAAAAATTGGGCCATTCGAAAACTAGGGAATTTGGTAACCTAGGAGTGCTGAGGCCACCTCTGTGGATTTCCTTCCTGGGGCCGTAGGAGGAACCAAGAGGAGAAACCGTGGAGAGGTGAGCTGAGGCCACCTCCATGAACTTTTCCCTTGTGGGGCCTTCAAGGAACCAAGGGGAAGGGCACCCTTCCAGCGCGGGGAAGAGGAGAAAAGTTCACCATCTTGGTGAACTCTTCCTCTGTGGGGCCTTTAAGGAACCATGGAGGAGAGATGAAGTTCTCTTCCCTCCTGGGGCCCTCGGGGAACCAAGGTCAAGTGGACTCTTCCCTTGTAGGGTCTTTAGGGAACCAAGGGGAGGTGGACTCTCCGTCGTGGAGCCTTCGGGGAACTAAGAAGTGGAGAGGAGAGATGAAGCCCTCTTCTGTCGTGGGGCCTTCAGGGAACCAAGGAGGAGTGAAGAGGGGAAATGAGACCTGGGAAGACACATTGTCGAACCAGAAGATATATCTTCATTTCCAATGACAATCCTAGTGAACTTTATGAAAGGGACTGGGTTAATGTCAAAGGAATGAGTTAAAATGGGAGATAGTACAATAGGTCTATGGCCTAAGTGCTCACGGGAACTATATATATGTAAACCGTCTCCAATTATTTAAAAAAAAAAAAAAAAACCACATTATATAATGCATTATATTTGTTGTAGGTTTAACGGCATCATTCAGAGGGCGTCCCCTGATCGGAGGAGAGTTTGAGGGCGCTGTGCTGAGCCTGGTGAGCGAGGGGCGGCAGCCTCTTGGCCCCGAGGCCCCCCGCAGCCTGCGCGTGGGCCGTGACTCGGGCCCGTTGATCTGGTGGGGCTGGGACCAGCGGCCCGGGCCGGATACCCCGCTCCACGCAGCCAAGCAGTGGTTGTCTATTGCCCAGGCAGTATGTTACAAAAAACTAATTACATTTTTATAGCATGCTTTTGTGAAATTTTCTGATAATACAGTAGTTGTGAATGATGAATACTTGGAGCAGGTGGATGAGTTTGTGTATCTGGGTAGTATGTTTATGAGAGATGGGAAGGCTGAAAGAGATATTGAAAGAAGGGTAAATGCAGGTAACTCCATTAATGGAGGACTGAACGCCGTTGGTGCTAATAAAAAACTGTCCAAAGAAGCGAAGCTAGCAGTCCACAGTGGAGTCCTGGTACCTACCCTGATGTATGGCATTGAGTCATGGAACTGGCAGAGGAAGGATGAAAGTAGACTGTATGCTGTTGAAATGAGATCCCTGAGGCATATGTGTGGTAAAACCATGTATGATCGTGATCGAAAGAATGCAAGGCTGATGTAAGCGTAATGAGTAAGATTAAGAAAGGGGCCCTCAGATGGTTTGGGCATGTAAAGCGAATGAAAGAAGAATATATTTTTATTTTTTATGTGCATCTGTATAAAAAGGTTTACATATATATTTTTTGTCCTTGCCTGTCTCACTAGGAAATCCTGTGTCAAGACAGACTAGTATGATGCAAATGTGAATGGTCGAAGAAATCAGAGACATGACACGATCAAGTGAATCAGATACTTGAGTAGGGCCATGTCAAGAGTCAGAATAAAAAGAGTATGTATGAGACAATGTATGAATGTAAATGTGGCAAAGAGTGTGTGCCAAGAGGGAGTTGTTTGGCGGTCCGTCCTCTCTGCCTACCCCTGCAGAGAAAAGGCATGATGGTTAGTAAGTTATAAAAAATAGGAACAAAATTAATACACACATTTTATTTTAAAAAAACCCTTTGTAGTTGAGTTGCTCAAAAACTGAGCGCATTGTACAAGGCTCACAGATACTTTAATAGTACACATCTGCTAACCCTGTACAAATCACAAGTGCGCTCCACAGTCTAACAACATACCCTTATTAGTACGCCATTCTCTTTGCATTGTTCACATGAAAAAATCGTTTTAAAAATATATGTCTCTGTTTTATTTTCAGCTTCACGAGCCGATAGCAATGGAAGATTGATGTCCATTTTTGTCTCTAATCCTGTTACTGAGGGTTCAATCTCAAGCCAATCCTTTCGACTGCGTTTGGCCCAGACGCACTTTCAATATATCTAAAAAGGCGAAACAGCTGTCAAGTTAATAAATAGTTCAAACTAAGCCAAACTTAACACACTTTATTTAGGTGAATTCAAGGGTCCCGTTTGAATAAAATAGTGTTTTAAATTAATTGTTTTATGTATTTGAAAATAATGCATAAATATATATGTGTGTGAATGGATTTTTTATTTTATTGAAGAAGAACATAATAATAATAATAATCTTAAGGCGATCCACTAGTTCAGGAAAAAATCCAAATCGGAATTCACGCCCTTTATGGGAGGAGTTTAAAAATACTTGAGAAAAAGCTTTTGGAAAGGTTGGAAAAGGTATTTCAGAGTTTTGTTTTACAGGTTGATTTCGTAAAGGCCTGTAAAAAATATTAATTTCTGTTTTACGCATTGTTTATTGTAATAAAACGGAAATTTAAAATTGATTTCACGAAATCAAGCGACGCGTCCATCTCCCGCTCAGTTCGGGGCGTGACTGAGGTTAGGCGACTATGGCGTGGACAGTAGTTCTTCGGTGGACGCCATAGGGTTCACTTTGAAAAACCAAATTCGTCGACTAGCGGCCGTATTGTAAAATAACAACGCGAAAATGCATATTTTATTTTATTTTGGGAAGATCGGGTGTAAATATCAACTTTTTTTACGATCATTATAAAATAAACTGAATTTGCTACATTATACAATAAAACCATAACCGAAAAGGGGTTTATAAATAGGAGAGTTTGGACTTGAAAGTGTGTTTTTTAGACCTTATACTTTATTTTTTTATAGGCTTATTAAAAGACTTATAAAAAAATTACCGATATTTTTAAAGGCCAAGGTATGTTCTACACGCAGTATTTAATTGAAGCATCTACAATACTTCTAAGCGATCAAATTTTCAAAACAAAAACATATGATTTTGCATTATTTACTATGGCTTCATCTTAACGAAAATATGAATAAAAACAAGACACAGTAAAATGAAAAAGATAATGGTAGCAGCTGGGACTCGAATCCAGAACCTCTCGTCTAACAGGGACGAGCGCCTCTATAAAAAGGTCAATAAGTGTTCCTTAACCACTAGAGCGATTATTGTCGAAAAATGGACCACTTTTATTTTTCTCGATCTTGGCACACAATCTTTGCCTCACTCACATTCATACATCGTCTCATACATACTCTTCTATTATTCTGACTTTTGAAATGACCCGACTCAAGTATCTGATTCACTTGATCATGCCATGTCTTCCTCGGGTGTCCCCGACTTCTTCTACCATTCACATATATTCTTCTTACACTACTTTCTTCGTTCTTTCGCTCTACATGCCCAAACCATCTGAGGGTCCCTTTCTTAATCTTACTCATTATGCTTAAAAACATCAGCCTTATATTCTTTGCGGATATCCACATTTCTCACACGATCATACATATTTTACAACACATATGTTTCAAGGATCTCATTTCAACAGCATTCAGTTTACTTTCATCCTTCCTCTGCCAGTTCCATGCCTCACTGCCATACATCAGGGTAGGTACCAGGACTCCGTTGTGGACTGCTAGCTTCGCTTCTTTTGACAGTGTGAATTAATTTATCATATATAATATACGTTTTTTTTTTTTACATGAATGTCTGTCTGGAGCCAGTGAGACTATGACATCCTGGCAATTGGGGTATGTAGTGAAGCTGAAGGTAGTGGGAAGGAGAAGGAGATGGGGAAGAGAAAGGTGGGGAAGTACCTGGCTATTCAGATCTGGTCACTAAACACGACTAAAGCCATTTCAAGCAACGTTTCAATTCTGAATGGTGGTCTTACACCAGGGCGATACTAAAAGTATCTTCCACTCTGGAACGTGCTGCAAATATGCTATATATTATTTTGAATGAATAAATCGTGAAATAACACAAATTAATTGAATAAAATTTATTTGCCCACGCCAGGATTCGATCCCGCGATCTTCGGATTGCGAGTCAAGAGCCTTACCGCTGGACCACGCCGGCTGTCAAATTACAGCATCTAAAATATTTTTAAGCATATTTAATTTTAGTTGTGAATGATAAATACTTGGAACAGGTGAATGAGTTTTTGTTTCTGGGAAGTATGTTTACGGGAGACGGGAAGGCTGATAGAGATATTGAAAGAAGGGTAAATGCAGGTAACCCCCATTAATATAGGACTGTATGCCGTTGGCGCTAATAAAATACTGTCAAAAGAAGCAAAGCAAGCAGTCCACAATGGAGTCCTGGTGCCTACGGATGAAAGTAAACTGAATGCTGTTGAAATGAGATCCCTGAGGTGTATGCATGGTAAAACCATGTATGATTATGTGAGGAATGTGGAATGAATGAGGAAAGGAGTGTAAGGAAAATATATGATGCAAATGTGAATGGTAGAAGAAGTTGGGGACGCCCGAGGAAGACATGGCACGATCAAGTGAATCAGATACTTGAGTCGGACCATGTCAAGTCGAAATAATAGAAGAGTATGTATGAATGTGAGTATGTGCCAAGATCGAGTTGTTTGGCGGTCCGTCCTCTCTGCATACCTCTGCGAGGAAACGGAGTGATGGTTAATTAGTTAGTTATTTAATTTTCAAACCAATATCACATGATTTTATATTACTTAAGGGAACGTACCCATACCACGTGACCAACTTTTTGCAATTTTTAACCCCCCCCGGTGACCAAAAACCTAAGCGACCTGTTTCTCATTTGTACCAAGCATAGTATTTTGAAGACCCCCCCCCTAAACAGGTCACGTAGTATGGGTACGTTCCCTTAAGTGCATCACCTCAAAATGTGTAAATGAGGATATAAAAAATAACTTAAAATTAAAAAGCCAAAAAATATTTCACATTTTTATTTGTAAAGACACAAAAGGTAACATTGATAAATCTTATGTTTCGTAGGCATGTTTTTTATTTTATTTTTATTTATTTTTTTACTTATACTAGTGATTGCCCCGCATGTTTTATAGGCAGAAAGTGTTTTGTGTTTTATTTCTGCTAATTGAAGTGCTTTTGGATAAACTTAATATAAATATAAACCAAAGTCGGGTTAGTTGCACCATTTATAACTCGAGAATGGGTGGACCGATTTTTATGATCTTTGATTTGTTGGGAAAAGGAAAAGGGTTTAAGGGGTGAGTAGGATCGGGGGTTCAGTGTGTCCTGGTCATCCGCCTCCAAGACCTACAGAAACCTCACCCCATGAACCCCTGCTAAATCACCAAACGTAGCAAACCACTTGGGGTGACCTATGGCTGAGGCGTTGGTTATCCAATAAAGGTTCCCGGGGCGGCGGTACCCATTCCCGCCTCCCAAATTGTATGGAGCGAATTCTCATCTTTTGAAAGAGCTGCAGGAATATTGTCATAAGTATATGTTAGAATAATTCGTATAAACCAAACAGTTTGTGATGTCGTTCATATCAGACGATTGCCGGTAGATGGCGCCACTATACAAGCTACCTGTCACTTCTTGGTCGGCTATACTTCGTCAATATCATGAACGCAATAGGCCACTTGCATTGAATTCATAACGACTTGGAAAAAATCGTGTGGATAGATCTTTTTATTAAGATTGCGAAAATGTTAGTAAAATTTTTTAGAAATGTAGTTTTTTTTATTTTTAAATAAATAAATCCATTATTTGGGCTCTTGACGTCACTACATGAAAATGTTCCTATTAATTTTGTAAAATTCCGCACTGATTTATTTTTTCATATGGCATCACTTTGATTTCAGGCGAATTTTTGAATTCGTTCACTAGATTTATTGCTTGTTCTCTGCGAACTTATCATTTGGTTTGACTTTTTGACAGATATTCTGAAGAGAACCCCGTACATTTTAGAAGTCGGTACATGTTTTAGAGGTATAATGGTTATGGTGCTGATTTTAACAAAATCAAATTTTATAATATTCTTATTATTATAATTTACAAGTACAAGTATATTACATTGGATTTAGTAATTTAGACGTTGTACATTATAATGTTTTATGATCAATAAGATGGATCAAGGAAAAAAATATTTATGAGATGTAATATTTTTGGTATGCCTCGTTATTCTCCTGTGCCATTCGTGTGGAAAACGTTCTTTTTTTTTTAAATGATTTTCGGCTATGTAATTATCGTTTTTTCGCTCCTATAAAACTATGTCCCGTCTTTCCGGTTTATAAAAAATGGTCTGATTTTTCAGATTGAAATTTTCAAAAAATCCCTAGGGTTTCAAAAATACAGAATGTCTTAGAATATTTGTCTAAACCAGAATTTTTTTTAAATGTTTGCAAGTGGCCTATTCATTACAATCAAACTAAGTTATAATATTCAATCCTGGTTTATTTTGCCCTCAATCCTTCAGTATAATATTGAGTAGTGGTGAATTTCAAAAATGTCAATGGACTGATTGTTTTGCTTTTGTTCTTAATCATATAATGCTGTCCCGCTTTCTTACACACTAAATGAACATTTTAAAATGGGACAAATGGTGAAAGTATGTCTGTACCCCTCCAAAGGAAAAATACAATAATTATAATAAATCTCCTTCACACTTATAAAGAAAATGAAAAGCAATTCCCGTTAAGTGGAAAAGAAAATCACAAAATTTATAAATCCGTACACAACGCCATCTCTGATACTGACATAAACAAAACACAGACAATTGCTTCATTGTGTAATTTTTAACTTAATGAAAAAACTGAATTTAATTCATCTAATAATTTAACACAACAGTTATTGATTCTAAGGGGGCGTTCAAGTATTAAGTAACGCAATTTTTTAAGATTTTTGAACCCCCCTTCGCCCCATGTAACGCGCCGTAACGTTTTTCCGTACCCTCCCCCTAAACGTTACGTAACGCCCAAGTGACAATTTTTACCTGAAAGTCACAATTAAGTTGCGCAAAGTACTGGAAAGTCGCTTAAATACCTTTTCTCTTGTTTTAATCGCGTTTGCGGTAACAAATAAAACAAGAGATTTGGAGAACAAAGAGGGTTGCCAACTTGGAAGATTTTAATTCTCCATTTTTTTTATCTAAATAAAGAAAAACATGTTACATAACGCATTGTTCGAACCCCCCCTCGTAACGCACAGTAACGTTTCACAAGACCCCCCAAGTGCGTTACGTAATACTTGAATGGCCCCTAAGGCGGTATCAAGTTCGCCGGGTCAGCTAGTATACAATATTTTTTTGTTTTTCTGTCTGGTTTGTACACTAATAAATCAGAAGGTATCCCCTTCCTGTAACCCCCTCTCTGCTGCTATATGAAATACAGACTGTTTTCAAACAATTCGCACACCACTTATTGTAAATTTTTTTATACAAAATTCATAATGCCAGAGCTCACCATTATGTGTAAAAACCTTCACGGCCATGTGCACAACAAATCGCAATCGGATGAATGGTATATGCTATACAGGGTGTCCGGAGGTAAATTGCATTAACTTCGGGAGGTGATCCTACGTGATAGTACAAGTAAAAAAGATACATAACTTTTTTCGAAATTCCAACTTTTAGGGGTAGATTTCTGGTAAAAAGATAAAATTAGACCGTCGTGTGCGGGCGGCATTATTATTTTCCGCTGTTGCCGAATCCCCGCTCCAAGCGCTCAGTGTCAGTGTTAAATTCGAATGTAACAATTTTATTCGCGTAGGTAGTAGTGTTTCACTTTAAAAACTTTATTGTTGTTAGTCAAAAGTTTTTGATTTAATGCGTCTTTATCTAGTGTGTATTTATTAAGACTGACTTAAAGGAACAACTTCATTCAGTGCATGTTTTTTCAGACTTACTTTTGTTTATTTAGTTGTAGACTTGCCTAACTTTAAAAATTTATTTGTGCGTAATTTTGTCATTGAATTATTGTGCCAATACTGCGTAATTTTGTTATTGAATTATTCGGTCAATGCCTTACTTTACCAACAAAGAACAGAAAGACATTCATTAATGAGATACGCCATAACGTACGAATTGATAATAATATTACTTTACGTTTACATGCTTGCTTACAAACCGAAGGTGGACATTTTGTAAATTTGTTAAACTAGTGAAAAGCGAGTTAAGAGGGTAATACCAGAGAAAACCAGATATATGTCATTTTTAAATCAGATTTTAGACGTATTGACTCATTTCCACAAAAAAATGTAAATGGATTTTGAAAGATTGTTCTTTTATCTAGCATTCGCATGTTATAAATTTTGAGAAAAAATGTTTATGTTTAGTATAATAAGGTTATACCATAGGTCGTTGGCAGATCTGTTCAATTTTCAAAAAAGATTTTGTATTATACCACACCCATTTCAAATCATGCAGTAAAATAAATCAATGCTTTATCTGGGTATCGCATGTTTTAGAATTTTAATTTTAGTTTAAATAAAATCATTAAAAAATATATACGTACATGTGTTTCTTGACGAAAATTGGTCCGTTTGTGTATTTATTGGCGCACTTACAAACTAATATATTTCAGATTTTTTCAACATTCTAATTTAACTTAGACATTATTGACAAATTATAAATACTTATAATCAAAAAATAATTACAAAAAGTACATTATTTTAATAGTTTTATCATCACGCCTTTCAGCATTTTTTGATGTAGGTATAAATTAAAGCAAATTTGGAATGAAATAAAATCGATATTGAGTCATAATTTAAAAAAGCTGGTACGGAGAATAAATAATCTTTCTCATTGTAACCGCCCTGCACGATCGTAAGAACAACTTTCGACGAAATGTGGATTTTCGTCCGCTGGCTGGTTAAACGCTCTTTTGTGTTCAATTAGTTTATAACAATTTAATCGTTAAAAGCGTGCCTTCAATTGTTATTTAAGTGCAGTTATCTTTTTACATTTGGTTTAAAACATACAATCTGTATAAACATCAAATTCTCGGTCTTGTTATTATTTACAAACGGTTTCCATGGATACAGGCCAAATCACACCAAGCAACGTTGCAACAATTGCACCCGGCAAGCTAACAGCAACTTTGTTGGGTAAGTGCTACCTTACACTAAGGATTTTTAGTAGGTATCTCTTTTTGTATGGGAAAAAAAAGTTGGAATTTCAGAAAAAATTATTCATCTTTTTTACTCCTACCATAATGTGGAATCACCTCCCGAAGTGAATGCAGTTTACCCCCGGACACCGGACACCCTGTATAAAGATAACTAAATGAATTATTTGGTACTTTTTGACCACCAGCACCATTTTGAAAAAATGGACTCCGGCTGCTCAGAAAACTTTGAACATAAATATCAAGAAAAAAAATTATTGCCAATACTACACAATGAAGTATCATTGTCTTTATAATGATTGGCATTCAAAATCTTATTCTCATATTTCACTGCGTTCATGTTATGGCAATATGCCGTAACTACAGATATAGCTTTTCGGCTTTGCATCACTCAATCAATTCTACTCGTCGAGTTACATCATATGAACTTTGAAAACAAGCTTAATTGTTTAGTGTGTTTACTTTCCAAGTAATTGACGATGACACAATGCATAAAATGGCAATATGCAATATGTATAGTTACAGCATTTTGGCTTTACAGCGCTCGTTCAATTCTACACGTCGAGTTACATGATATAAGCTTACTTTTATTTGTTTAATGCGTTTACTTCCCAGAAATTGATGACGGCACAATGCTATAACTGCAAAAAAACACTTATGTAATGGCAGAACATTGTAACTTAAAATAAGGCATTCTGACAGGACAATATAGGATATGCTGTTTTGCCATTACAACTTTAAATTGCCGTGCAGGAGACAGGATGTTTGAGTTACAGCTTATTGGCCTCACGCATTATCTACTATCTGTGTCACGGGCACATCGTCAATACGATGTATCTCCACAAAGCTATTTTTGAGATAAGTGACAACATTTTTTTGAAATTTTATTTATTTTCCTCCAAACTAATGGTAGTAACAATTTAAAATTTGGTGAAGTTTAGATTGAGATTTAATTTGAAATGTTTAAAAAAAACACATGTATGTATATTAGAGATGGGTAAATTCTGCATTTTGCCGGAGGCCTCAGAGACATGCTTCCTTATAAAAGTACTTGAGCCCTTGGAGCAGATCCTGGGAGCCACTCCCGACTCGCGAATTGCTCGGACCGAGACGCACGAGTTCAAATGGAGCCGTACCTCGGTGCCAGAGCGCGCGATTACTGCTCTTGACTCGCAAACGGCTCGGACCGATACGCACAAGTTCAAACGGAACCGTACCTCGGTGCCAGAGCGCGTAAAAGAACTCGAACGCGCGATTACTGCTGCGAGCGGCTCTCTCGCGAGTGTAGCGGAGCGCGAACACGGGGACGCCGGCCGGTGGAGGCATTCGGGTTCCTACTAGAAGTGAGTCATTCACGAACGAGTCGGCTCAGTGACCCGGATCTTCATACGGATCCGTAAGATCCGGTTCGAGTAACGAGTGAGCGGGTGATCCGGTGAGCCGACTGACCCGTATCGTTCAACGGGTCAGTCGGCTCACCAGATCTGCTCGTTTAACGGGTCAGTTGGCTCACCGGCTCGCGGGTCACTACTGAACTGATTCGGACTGATCAGATTGGCGCCGCGCGCATCTCAGTGGACATTCCTTGATTTACGACATTTTGCCTGAGGATTTGAAATTTGAACGGTGGGGTGCTTCGATTTCGTATGCCTAGAAAAATTTTCTATTGAACCACCACTTCTAGTAATTAGTTGTGAACAGTAGGTATGCGTGTTTGGATTTAGTGTAGGATAATAGTGGCAACAGAAAAACGTTTCCAAGTATAGCTTTTTTTTCGTTATTTGTTTTTGGGGTGTTATGCCGTGTTGCACTACCTTCTTCTTTAGCCAACGTTTCGGACAGCGTTGCAGTGTCCATCATCAGGGCACATCAGGTAGATTTTGGCCATGAAAATCTAAAAACGTAACCAAATATAACTCTTTTTTCATGATGACATCGTGAAATTTTAAATTAAAACACTACTTTTTGACCGGTCAGTGGCAGAATGGGCATAGCGCTTGGGTCCCACCCGAGCGTCACGTGTTCGATTCCTCGGCTGGCTAAGTCTTCCATCACAACACAAGCAACATTTTCGGCTTTCTGTGGTGGTAGTAGGAGATTTTCAAACATTGTTGGGTTATTCGTAACCCGGGAATGTTTGTCTATCTTTTTAAAAAATAAAAAAATAAATTCAGTCACAATCGAGATAATAATTTAAAAAATAATAATCATGTATCCCGGGTACGAACCAACAAAAGCGACATGAGACATGCATACGATTACCGTATTAACATTTCGTTACTGACGTTTCGTATTAAAACTTAACAAATTAAAGGATTTGTTGTTTTCATATTTTCACCTGACAAAGGGAAATTCAATTAAAAAGGGAACCCCAAAATAATGGGGTTCCCTTTTTAATGAAGTATCAAGGTGGTCCGAGGGTGGAGCGGGGGGAGACGGACTAATTCAGTCGTTCAATTGGGCCGGTTCACTGAACCGGATCTTTTCATTGAACGAGACCTAGTGAAGCGGCCCGTCTCTAGTTCCTACTACTCACTATTCACGAGTTCAAGGAGAACTCGCGACTCGCGAGTTGAGCGGAGCGCGAACACGGGTACGCCGGCCGGTGTAGGCACTCGAGTTCCTGGTCCGATTCGGAGTTTCGGGTTTGGAACCGAGCCCGAGTTCCGCGACCGGGTTCTCTTGGAGGAGTCGATTTTAAAAAGGAGTAGAAGTAGGAACCGCTTCCGGCAAAGGACCTGAGTACAAGAGCCCACTTTAGCTGAACCGACACATCGCTAATGTATATACATATATACAAAAAAAAAATACATTAGCTCCACACAGGAGGCCCTGAGGAAAATAATTCTTTCCAGAGCCCATGTCATTTATGGGGATTGCTGTGTCGAGAGTATTTTTAGGAAAGAAAAAAGTACGAGGTGTGGGTAGAAATGTGCTCCCACTGCGATGCAAGGTGATATTCTGAGACTTGAAGAGGTCAAAAGGCCTCCCTCAACCAGTCTCTCCAAATCCGGCCCGCCACACAGTGGGTGGGCAAACGCATGTGCCGCCAAGACAAATCTAACTCCACGCAAAATTCTGGGCACCCCTGCTAAATCACCAAGTGTAGCAAATCACTGGGGGTGATCTATGGCAGAGGTGTATTTAGTACGGCGAGTTTAAAGTTAACAGTCCATCTTAAATGTCGTTATTTTATTGTTCAATTATACATATAACCTCCCTTAGATTGTTCAATATATACATATATGTACAAAGACTGTTTATAATGCATCAAATTAAAACTTGGGTTTTTTCATGTAGTTATTATGTTTGTAATTTTTTTTACTCAGATACACACAGGAGGCCCTGGGGAAAATAATTTCCCTGTGTCGTCTTTGGGGATGCTGTGTGGAGGGGTTTTCTTTAAAGGAAAGTTAGAAAGATCTGGGGGTCAGTACGTTGACGGCCATATGAATCCATCCCTTTCACTGCCAGTACAAGGCGATGTTCCGAGAGTCCTGCTTGAGAGGTCAAAAGATCTCCCGCAATCAGTCTCTCCAAATCCGGCCCGCCACACAGCAGGTGGACAGACGCGTCTGCCACCAAGACCTTGACAATCCTCACCCCATGAACCCAAGGTCCCTTACTAAGTCACCAAACGTAGCGAGCCACTTGGGATGACCTATGACAGAGGTGTTGGTTATCCAATAAATGGTGCCCATAACCGCCTCCCAAATTGTATTATATTCTACTAGATAGAGTTTTTTTTTTATTAATTTATGTTTAAAAAGATATAATATATAATAAGGAAGAAATAATATAACAACAAAAATCCCAATAAACTAATGTCTAGTACTTAGATATGATTTGAAATTTTCGCAGCCAAAAGCATTATGGTGATTTATTTTGGGGGTATTACGCCACATTGTGCTATCTCTTTCTTTAGCCAATGTTTCATACAGCGTTACAGTGTCCATCATCAGGGCAGATATGTAATGCGATGATGATGGACACTCTCCGAAACGTTGGCTAAAGGAGGTAGCGCAACACGTCATAACACCTCAAAAATAAATAACGAAAATATGTTAGGTTATGAATTATTTTTCAAAAAAAAAAGTTCATATATTATCTATTAATGACTTTTCAAAGAGGTGTTTTTGATGTTTGTACGCGATGACATTCGATTTGCAAATTTTCCCGCGACCGACATCTCTTAACGAGGATTATGCAGCCAAACGCAACTGACTACTTTTAAGAATTGAGGTCTTAACATAATCGCAGTATTTAGCTCGTTAGCGTGATATGGAACACTGCATTTAATAAAACTGTCAAAATGGGTCGTATACGACCGATTTAACACGAAATCTCAGAAATTTCTTCTGAACCTTCTGCAATATTAGTGAATATTACGTTCGTTTTAGCGGTTGAATGAATCTGACCTGCATAAAATCGCAACTGCCATGTTCTTAGAGTTTGAGTTTGTCGGCTGATTACAATTTGATAG
The DNA here is from genome assembly GCA_929108145.2 of Limnephilus rhombicus. Taxonomy (NCBI): domain Eukaryota; kingdom Metazoa; phylum Arthropoda; class Insecta; order Trichoptera; family Limnephilidae; genus Limnephilus; species Limnephilus rhombicus. The sequence goes on from OV815290.1 coordinate 45,339,198, forward strand.
GAATCAGCATTTAACGAGGACCTTCTAAATGCAAAAAGAACAATATCACACCGACTGTCTATCTTCAAAACACCCAATGAATTTAATTTAAGAAAGACCTGGATGGTGAGTTTTCATGTGAAGTCGCAAACGTGCCGCGCTGTCACATTCATCGTGACACTCTTTACACTTGTACAGCAACTTATCGTGGGCGGAACGCGTGTGCGCATTTAATTCGCGTTTGCTCCGGCAGCTGTGCGCACAAAACTCGCACGTGAACAGCTTCTCGGCGACGTGCGACAGCTTGTGATGCGCCAACCCTGCAGGGTATCTGCAACAAAAAGTGCATTGATCGCATGCAAGCGGTTTCTCACTCGAGTGTTTGCGCTTGTGGGATTCCAGATTCACAGGCGATTTAGTGGTGAATTTGCACTGGTCACAGGATAATATTTCTGTCTGGTGTGACAGCATGTGGTAGCGAAGTCCCGCTAAGAATTTGCAGCGGTATGAGCATTCTTTGCATGCGATCGGGGCGTCTTCTTTGTGGATGCGACGGTGCGATTTGAGCTGTGCGATGGTTTTGGTTTTGTAGTCGCACGATTTGCAGGCGAATGGAGTAGCACTGTTGTGAGACAACTTGTGGTAGGTCAACGAATTGGAATGCCTGCATGTGTAGTCGCAACGATTGCAATGGAAGACTTGGTTTTTCTTCTTGGCGACTCTGGGTGATTTAGGCTCGGACTGCCTGCGTTTCACCGCTGTTGTAGTCTTTCTGAGTACACGTTTCGCAGGAGTGATTAACTCAGATACATCAGATTCAATCACTCCAAGCGATTTATTAGGTGTGTCAGGGTCAATCTCTACAAACGATATACATTTCGTAGCGACCTTACGAGTTTCAGGGTCAATCTCTTCAAGCGACTTACGTTTCACAGCGACCGTACGAGTATCAGGGAAAATCTCTTCAAGTGTTTTACGTTTCTTAACGACTTTGGGTTTATCAGAGTTGTTTTGACGTTTGTTTAGTTTGACGGTGACCTTGGGCACGCCAGGATGGAGCTGTCTGTGTTTATTCATCTCCTTATAATCCGTAGTTGAGAAATCACAAGTGTCGCACATGGAACAGGTCTCCTCGCGAACCGCGGTCAACAAATTGCTAACACCTTTTTCCGATAATGATATCATTAACGGGTCTTCTTCATCTCCCGTGTATTCGACACTCATATCATCTCCGCCTTCAACTTTTTTGCGTCTCATTCTCAGAAGAATGAAAAGATATTTTCAAAAGATCGCCAGAACTTCGATAACTATTTTCAAATGATAGCTTCAATTTTGTTGTCTACAAAAGATAGTCACAAACGAAGTTTCAAAAGATGGCCATAGGTCGGATATCTATGGACAATATTCGACCAAATGTTGAATGCAAGAGTTTCTTTTTTAGACCTTTCCCTGTTATTAATATTGTTTCATAGAAAACTTGTCAACAGACAAATATATTCCAATAATTTTAATGTTTCACTAAGTTATGATACATTAATATTCCAAACTAGATTAACGTCTTGTATATAGTTGAAATTTTTCTGTAATTTGGGTTCACAATTGACCATCTCATGTTTCCATTACTACATTTGTAGACAACTGTAAAGAAAAAAGTAAAATATTATTCAAATGTGAGTAAGTTATAATAGAGAACTCCAGTCCAATTTGTTTTATTTTTTTAGTGAATAATGAATTACCTTCTAACTTAAATAACTGCATATTTTATTTTATTTTTAGAGTTAGTTTTAATAGTTAAAATAATTGTCAAAATTTTAATTTTCAAGATCCCCGAAAACCACCATATGTATAGTGAATCGTGTGACGTCATCACTCCTGAAAAGTTACTTTAGGATCGGGCAATCAGCTGATCAACCGCCGCCATTTTGAATTCGGTGTTCGAAGTATTCTCCCTAGAAGTAGCATTACTATTTTTTTTGTGCAGTAGTTTTTGAATATTTTCAATAATAGAGATAAACTAATAAGAGATACCTTTATTTTTGAAACATTATTTAGGCCTAAATAATGTTTCAATAAACACAACTAAATCTCTATAAACAGTATGTAAATAAACGAATAAATTAATACGATGGCTTGTGTCATTCCTACATTCCCATACATTTCCCATGCAATGACTTTAAGGTGACGTCACGACACGAGGAACAGTGACGTCATCACTAAACATTAATAACGCCAACTTGACGGCGTGTTTTTACGACCCTATGAAAAATGGACTTTTTAATAATTTTTTAAAAACTCTGCATTTAATATTATTAAATAAAACTTATACATATATTCAGAATCAGCTTTTATTGGTTTATTTGAACATATTTTTTTAAAGCCATAATATTTTTCACTGGTGTTCCTTATTAGTACGGAAATTGTGAATTGCGTAAGGCGACTATAACGATGCGAAAGGGAGTGATAGAAGAAGTCGAATTATACATATATATATGTATTGAACCGCTCACTTAATATGGAATATTTTTTATTCAAACATTTAGATTTAGCTTTATTATTACGAAAAGTGAGTATTTATGTCGGGGAGACAAAAAACAAGCAAAATATATGCATTTAATATTTTAATTTTGTTTAAATTAGTTCACTTATGCGGTATATGCCATTTTTATATTTATCATTTTTATTTAACATTTCATAGACAATCAATCAATGTTGCCAATCATAGAAAAAATATTATTGCCATGTAAAATAATAATTTATTCACGTTATTAAGTGAATGCATTATTGACAAGTTTGTACCTGTATTTATAACAGCAGAACATGGAAAGAAATGTATTATGCAGGCGCCAGACACGAATTCAAAGAAGTGATCAAATAAGTGTTCACATGTGTGGCACGGGCATTTGACACTGTTGTCACATAAGTGATCACTTAAGTGCGCTTTGCCGTTCAGTGTCGGTTTTTTAGCACACATCAAAGGGATCAAAGTTCAAAGTTTGCGTGCCTGCCACACTGCGCGAAGCTCAGTTGCGCGAGCGTCGCCGTGGAGACTAGTCGTGCGTAAACAGCCAAACGAACTAACAATGGAGTGGAATAATGAGAGCGTTTTCGAGTTTTTAGAGTTGATGCAAGTTGAGCCAGATATAAGGGCATAAAAATCGAAATAACATTTTTGTTTATTTATTTGCACATGTAATAAATTATTTATTTATTTATTTACGCCTATTTAGGCTTTTACATACATATATAAAATTATACTAGTAAATAGTGCAGGAAACTACCGTTTAAAACACTTGCACAAAAATAAATACAAAGTAAAAATATTAGGTATTGAATTTAAACCACACAGTATGTAGGTACAAAATATAAAAAATCCAAAATAGTTTTTTTCTTTCAGCCGACAAAATACTGTCAATGTGTTAGTCAATTTTAATAGCTTTATCAAAATATTCCCCTATTTGATGAAAAAGATAAAAAAAATATTCCCCTATTTAGACGCACATAAATAATATAAGCAAACTGTGTCGACCAAATCGTCGTCCATGTTGTGTGAAGTCTTTTTGAAAACTGTGAACTCAAAGGAGTGATCAAATCTTTGAACACATGTCTGGCAGATACAAAAATATGAGACCAAATGTGTGCGCAAAGTCTTCAAAGAAGTGATCACTTATTTGAACTTCTGTCTGGCGCCCGCATTAGAGTAATTACACATACCCGCTAGACAAACCCTGCTTTGCAAACAAACCATTCAAAACCTGGGATGTATATCTAAATTATGATGACATGCAGCTTTCATAGTTTGAACCTCAATCCAATAATTCGAAGTAGGTACTTTTTTGTTTTTATTTTGACGAGAATATTTTTTGTAAGATTGGTACTTCCGACAAATGACATATTAGATTGTCTATTAGTTAAAAAAGGAATATCAAACTTCGACAATACAAACGTTCCGTATTATCCATGAGGTGGACTATATGCATTTTTACCCAAGTCGGGAATGCCCGAGGAAGACATGGCACGATCAAGTGAATCAAATACTTGAATTGAAGCATGTCAAGAGTTTATTTTGTTTGTTTATTGGAAGATGAAATTATGTGATATATAGTCTTGCCATTGAGAACTCCATTGTAACCTATTGTTGAAATAATGACTTGATCTGGACACATGAGAATGGGTCGTTTTTGCTACTCATTCTTGGGTTCAATAGCTCGGTTGTGGAATGATTTACCGGCCTCCCTGTTTCCTCCCTTCACAACATGGGTCTCTTCAAAACCACTCCTTCCTCTCCTCAAAACGACCCCCCGCGAAGCATCAACTAAGACGACATATGTCATGAGGGGAATTGTATTTCTTAGTGTGAAGAAATAATAAAAATAATCATCCTGTTACAAGCGTCTAGCGGAGGAGAGATTACAACGGAGCTATCAGCGATACACGTATAAATTTATTACTAACGTATTTTAATTTCAATAGATGTACCTAACCTTACAAAAACACTACGAAAATGTAAACAAAGCGATTCGACTCCAGAAAACGTCAGCAAGGACAGAAAAGAGAAAAGCCGACATTTTGAATAGAAATGAAGATAAACAATTGGCTACTTACATTCTAGTAATATTCTAGTTATATTCTCGTCAAAATCGTTTGAAAATTTTCAAAAACTTCGGGTGCCAAAGGTGGAAACGATTTTGAATTTTGACATTTTGGAAAAAACAAGTATTTTTTCTCTGATGGAATTTTTTTTAGACCAATGAGGTCACGGCGTCAGTAAACTGCGGGAGCGTCTGCTAACAGCTGTTATCTGAGCGTTGGATTTCAATGTCCGCCATATTGGTACTTTTCATAAATCATAAAAATGATATGTTTTTTGACAGGGTCAAAATGTTTTGAGCATTTATTTTTACATTTAGGTAATTTATTGAAGTGAAATTTTTCTTTAGCATGATTTGAATCTCGATGAAACGGAAACGAGCGACTAAAAAGGGGAGAGTACGATTTCCATGATGCCGCAATTTGACGATGTATTCAGGTAGAACAGCCTAAACTAAGACGAAAATGAAAAATATATATTTTTTTATATCTCGCTTAGTTTTCGAGATATCGATACTTAAAGTTTTTAATTCATGTAGTACCATAGATTGCGCTCAATGCTACGTCTCTAATACAGGTTAGGTTTGGTTACGATGGGTTAGGTTAGGTTGGGTTAGAATGAAACCAGTACTTTTTATAAAATTAATAAATTTGAATCTGAAACTTTAAGTATCAATATCTCGATAACTAACTGAGATATCGTAAAATTTTATTCTTCATTTTCACCTGAATACATTATCAAATTGCGGCATCACTGAAATCGTACTAGACCCCTAAAGGGACAAACACATAATCTACAGGATTTAGCCTGCGAGAGAATGAGATAGACTAATCGGTGTCCTCTTTTTGCGGTGCTTCGTAGCCTATCGGCCTTCTCTCTGTGCGGTGCTTCGTAGAATAAAATATAAAATAATTTTTAAACTTGGTAACAATCCCAATAATATTATAAATGCGAAAGTGGATGTGTTTGTTTGTTACGCTTTCACGCCTAAACCACTTAACCAATTTTAAAAATTCACACGTTTGTTTATCAATTTGTTTTGCTTGTTTCTTTAATATTTTTCATATTTCGTAAAAAATCATTTTATGTGGAACTTTAAGCGTCGATGACACGTGGCGAGTTTACAAGCCACTATCTGGGAAATTCACTATCTGTTATTAAACTCGCCCAGTGTCGTCGTGTAACTTGCTAACTAGCAGCGACTAGCAGATTGTTGACAATCTACGAAAAAAAGTTGAAAGGTCGTCAACTTTACTCGCCTACACGCTTGCTCGTGATTGGTTTATTTATGTTTCCAACATGGCTTCCGATAAGATAAACAGCTGATTTCGACTGTCAAACATTAAAGAATTAGTTCACGCAGTCGTCGTTATTCTTGTTACTGGCGCTAGCAGCGGTCTCAGTTTCCTACGCTTCTGAGCGAGTGGACAGTTTTGTGTGTCATCATGACAATCTCACTCGCCGATTTACCCACTTTTAAACTTAGTAGATAGTAATACTTATAACACTTCTATAGGTTCTTATAGAAATCCTTCTCGATAAAAATAATATTGCCCTCGATTACATTGAGCGAGTTTACAAGCTGGGAGTAAACTCAGTAGCGTCGATGACACAGTGCTAGTTTACAAGCTACTATCTGGGAAATTCACTATCTGTTAGTTAACTCGCCCAGTGTCATCGTGTCACTTGTTAACTAGCAGCAACTAGCAGATTGTTGACAATCTACGAAAAAAGTTGAAAGGTCGTCAACTTTACTCGCCTACACGCTTGCTCCGCTTGCTCATGATTGGTTTATTTATGTTTCCAACATGGCTTCCGATAAACAGCTGATTTCGACTGTCAAACATTGAAGAATTAGTTCACGCAGTCGTCGTTATTCTTGTTACTGGCGCTAGCAGCGGCCTCAGTTTCCTATGCTTCTGAGCGAGTGGACAGTTTTGTGTGTCATCATGACAATCTAACTCGCCGATTTACCCGCTTTTAGATAGTAGCTTGTAACTCGCCGTGTGTCATCGAGGCATTAGTAAACACGCTCAGTGTAATCTTATTACTCACTAACTAGCAGATTATGGACAATCTACGAAAAAAGTTGAAAGGTGGTCAACTTTACTCGCTACTCGCTCAAGATTTCGGCACACCAACAGCTGATTTCGAAACTGTCAGAATTAGTTCTCGCGGGAGTCGTAATTCTCGCTACTTTCTACTACTGGCGCTAGCTGCAAGCTCAATTTTTTTACAAAATGTCGACAGAATTAGTTCGCGCGGGAGTCGTTCTTTTAGCTGCAACTGTCGCTACTGAGCGAGTAGACAGTTAATGTGTTATCATGAAAATCTCACTCGCCGATTCACCCGCTTAACTTACTGGCTAGTAGCTTGTAAACTTGCTCAATGTAATCGAGGCTTTATTTCAGCGGAACACAGCGGTATATTATGCAGTATAAAAAATGCAAGCAGTATGTTTTAATGCGATGGTGGTTTATTCGTTTTTAAATGACGATTTATAAATTCTGCGTAATATAACATAATAAAACTTATACAGTCAGAATCAGTGTTTGTTTTTCTATTTGCATATATGTACATATATTTCAAGCCATAATATTTTTCAATGGGGTTGCCTATGCTTACCCGGATGACCTTCCAATGGCCGCCACTCAAAACAATTTTAGAAAATAGCCATTTGCGCCGTTTCTATTATCTATTTCATGAAAGTTTATCAAAAATGGAGAAGCAAAATGGATGATTTTTGGTTTCAGAAAATAAGATGATTTTCTCACGAAAATGGCGCTATACAAATCATCCAAAAATTATCATTAAATATTACAGCGAAAAACTTTATTATGGTTGTTTTCATTTTTTTGGGGAGGCGGGTGTGGGTACCGCCGCCCCGGGAACCATTTATTGGATAACCAACACCTCTGCCATAAATCACCCCAAGGGGTTCACTTAATTTGGTGACTTAGCAGGGGTGCCCAGGTTCGTGGGGTAGCATTTGTCCAGATCTTGGCGGCCAATGCGTCTGCCCACCTGCTGCGCGGCGAGCCGGATTGGGATAGACTGGTTGAGGGAGGTATTTTGACCTCTCCAGTCAGAATCCCTCGACCCATCGCCTTGCACCGCAGTTGTAGTGATGGATTCATACATCCGTGGATACACTGACCCCCAGATTCCTACCCACTCCTTATAGGTACTATTAGGTACCTATTTCCTTCCCAGATCTTTCTCTATTTCCTTTCCTTAAATAAAAACTTGATGGAGACATCCCCTAAGATGACAAATATTTTCCTCGGGGCCTTTAGTGTGAAGCTAATGTTAAAAAATATATATACAGCACAATCTCACTAATCCGGCACTTCAATATACCAATACGTCCAATAATCCGGCACCCTCCGCCCGCGCCTCCCTCCCCCCTCTACACCTGCGCTCCATCGCCGCGTCGTCGTCTAGCAGTCTAACCTCAAAACTTATCTCATGTGAACGTGCGTATGAATTTACCTGTTGTTTTGAAGTGTGAATAGTGTGTATATTCTCTATATGAAATGCTTTGTTTTATTTATTATAATTTTTTCTCTATATAATCCAGTAATCCGAACATTCCAATAATCCAGCACACTCTGGTTTTTAATAGTGCCGGATTAGTGAGATTGTACTGTATATATCTGTCACACGGTTTACGAGCACTGACGTCTTTAAATTTGCATATTATTTTTGCCTGGAATTTCTTGGTAAATGCAACAAATTCTCGCTCACTCGGCTCACATCATCATGAGTTATCTTGCTTCTCGGAGGCTGGTTACCATCAGGAAAACCTTTGATATCTCCTTTCTGTTTGTATTTTATATAAAAGTCCTCTGGAACTCTGGACATATACGATAGGTATCGTAGATCTAGTTGATACACCCGCGCCTTACGGCGGGTTCAAACTAAAACTATAAACTTAAAATTAAGGAGGAACAATTAAAAAAGCTACTGGTTTAAGAAACGACACATTTATTACATTAGGATACAAAAGGTGGGTGTTAATTATTAATCTAGTGTTAGTCTTAAAACTACTTAATTAATTCGTCTTAAATTTAGAAAGTCTGTTTGCTTAATTCTACGGAAAAGTCTTTATGTAATTGTTCAGAATCTAATCACTTCGGGGGTTAAAATAAATAAAATGTTCAGTCACTTCCCTTTGATTGCTGATGATGGAGTCTCCGCGTAAGCACACAGTCACTAGGCACTTTAAACTTAAGTTCTATTTTTTTCACTTGTTATTGCACAGGTAGAGTCGCGAGAGTTCTTTGTTGTGAAAATTTGTGCACAGTGGAACTTGCGCAAATTCCTGGTCGGAATATTTCACGGTCACTTGGTTGGACTTTCTGGCGGAAGTTCACGAACGTATCGGCGGTTCCTGGTCGAAATCCGCGAGCGTGTCTGTTAATTTCCCTGGTCGGGAAATTGCGCGCGGTCGCGTGTAGTTTGGAGAGCGTTTGCAGAACCCTGGCCGGGTTGCAGAAAACTCTTAATTTTTTATCCCTGGTCGGGACACTCCGTTGGCGAAGTGGAGTACCAACCCCTAGGCCGGGCAATTGGTGACTGGCTTCGTGGTGAAATTCTCGCTCGGGTCTTCCTTCCTGCTCTGGGGTAGATCTCCAAAAGTAATTCCATCGGCGGCAGCGGCTTTGTGGGCCAAAGGAAAAGGTTTATTGCCTTCGCCCGACGCGGCGATATTGGGTTTTATTTTATCCTTGCCGAAAATATCCTGGCTTTCCAATTTTTATTGCGGTCCAGCTTTGCTTTCGCCGCTCTGTGTTCGCCGCTAGGTACAAATGTTATTATTATATTATCCTGCGTTCGTAAAAATGATTTTAGCTCATCCTTCGTTGCTTTCTAAAACTATATGACTATTTCCGGTACCTTGACTGACTAAGCTCTTTGTGTTTACCGCCTACTCCCATGCTGGCGACCTTATTGTAGATGGTGCACATTTGTTAGTTCCGTGAATTTTTGACATTAAAATACCTAAAGGTATATCAATCGCCCCCGGGTGTTTTGTCGAAAATTAACGGTAATTAATATTATTAACGCACTAAGTAACTATTATTAAACTTAACTAAAACAATTCTACTATCTATAAAAAAATTATAAAATTATCCTAACAACTTCATATTACCTAACGATCTATGTAGGCATCTATCCAGTTACATAATACAATGGTCTCATTATCGGTATGAGATTGTCTGCTTTCATGTTATACCGGGTGGTTTCCTGGCATCATAAGAGCCTCGGTTATGCACTTTCCTGGAATCAATTGGTTCATACGTCCTCGGTGGGAATTTGGGCCAAACATTAGCTATTTTATACCTAGTTGGAAGTTCCTCAGATAATGCCGGAGTGTACGGCGTATCGTGATTTGCTGAAAGAGTTTCTTCTTCAGGAATAGTTGACAGGCGTGGTCTGCTGTGGTTACCTGATGCAGGTTCCGTCGGCGTATTGTGGCCGCTGGAGCCGGGGGGTGGCTGTGGAGCGTCATCGTGTTCATCTGTAGCATTGCGCAATGATGCAGTGGGTGGAGAAATCTTCTCCGTTGTAGAAGCGATTGTAGGCGAATTACTGGGGAACGATTGCTGCAGATCGATTGCATGTTGCGCAATGGGGATGATTGCGGGAATCGTCTCGATATCCGGTATAATAGGATTGCTTGTGCTAGTCGGCTCTACGGCTGGCGTACAGGTGAAGTTATCTGAGCCCGCTTGTATAGATTCACCTGGATAGCAAGTATCTACAGGCGGTGGCACGTCGTTAATAACGTTTTGCCAGATATTCGTTGAAGGTGTGTGTTGAGCGCTTTCTAGCGTGGGTGCTCCGTCCAACGTAGTTGCTAGGGGGGAAATATTTTGGCCGCTAGTCCCGGCGTACTGCTCTTGAAGTGTGAGTATATTGTGCTCAATAATGGAGGCAATATCCGGTGTAACTGGGCCACGCGTATACCGTGGTGTTTCCACGACAGACGCGTACGCGAAGGAGCATTGTGGAGGTTCTTGAGCTTGATGCGGTCCAGTCTGATCTTCTCGTTGTGAATGCTGGTACTCATACGTACCTATGTATGGGGGCCCTGGACGCGACGTTGTCCGACCTGGTCGGCGCCCGGGCCATGTCAGTTTTCCGCCCTGCGGTGGTGAAGTTCTGGGCAATCTTCATTCCAATGTCTTAATGGGCAGTTATGACACCAGGGCAATTGGTCACGCGGTCGCCTTGCATCGTTTTTACGACTATCCGCCCTTTCCTGGTGTCGGGGCGGCGGTGCACGGAAGAGTATTTCCTTCGGGAAATCGATGGCGTTTACTCGTGCGGTAAGTGTTTCCATGGTGTACGTGCCGAAGATTAGGCCCGCCTCCAGCAGCTCTCGATAACGAGGCATCATCAGCCCTATCAGATCTGGGCAGAATTCGTCCAAGCCTGTTTGTCCGAATATACGTTTGTGGATTGCTCGCTTACGCTGTAAGAAACCAACGCCGCTTTCATCGCTTTTCTGCGGGTCTCCGTACAGCGTGACTAATAGAGAGGTCCTCGCTCCCACTACGCCGTAACGCTTCCGTAGTTGCGCAACGAAGTCCTCCCAGCTCCATCGCCCGCGTGAATGAGGCTGCCACCACCTTCTTGCTTCTCCTTGCAATTGTTTCGCAGCCTTTTCCACTTTAAGTGCTGACGAACAGCCTGTCGCACTGAAGAATTCTTCGCACGCGACGATAAACTCTTCGGGTTCTTCCTCCGGCAAACCTTCGAATCGATCTTCCAGAACCCTCGAATGGCACGAGGTCTGCCCCCTGTTTTCCATCCTTTCTGACGCTGGTGTGAGGCTACCCACGTCAACGGTTGCTTGCAATGCATCTGCCGTGGTTTGTCGCGTGGTTCGCGTTGTGTTTGCCGATGCCATTAATTTTTAAATCTATTTTTAAAACTATACCTAAACTAATTTGGGCGCCAAATACTCTTTGAGGCGGGAAGCATTAAACCCAGACATAAATTATTAATTTAAAAAAAAACCAAGAAAAATTGCCAAAAAAAATACCTATCATTAATTTAGAACAATTACTATTAACGCGTATCGTGAAAAGCTAACCTATCGGCATCCATTTAGATTCCACCGAGTTTGTGGCTATGTGTGAATTTAACTAATAATTATTGATAACAACTATTGTTCCTCCTTTGGACGTAACTATTCTAATCTCAGGGTTCATGGGTCGGAAATCCACACTCGGATTTCTACCAGACAAAAAATGCCGGTAAGCCACACGTCTGGGCCGCCAATTGATACACCCGCGCCTTACGGCGGGTTCAAACTAAAACTATAAACTTAAAATTAAGGAGGAACAATTAAAAAAGCTACTGGTTTAAGAAACGACACATTTATTACATTAGGATACAAAAGGTGGGTGTTAATTATTAATCTAGTGTTAGTCTTAAAACTACTTAATTAATTCGTCTTAAATTTAGAAAGTCTGTTTGCTTAATTCTACGGAAAAGTCTTTATGTAATTGTTCAGAATCTAATCACTTCGGGGGTTAAAATAAATAAAATGTTCAGTCACTTCCCTTTGATTGCTGATGATGGAGTCTCCGCGTAAGCACACAGTCACTAGGCACTTTAAACTTAAGTTCTATTTTTTTCACTTGTTATTGCACAGGTAGAGTCGCGAGAGTTCTTTGTTGTGAAAATTTGTGCACAGTGGAACTTGCGCAAATTCCTGGTCGGAATATTTCACGGTCACTTGGTTGGACTTTCTGGCGGAAGTTCACGAACGTATCGGCGGTTCCTGGTCGAAATCCGCGAGCGTGTCTGTTAATTTCCCTGGTCGGGAAATTGCGCGCGGTCGCGTGTAGTTTGGAGAGCGTTTGCAGAACCCTGGCCGGGTTGCAGAAAACTCTTAATTTTTTATCCCTGGTCGGGACACTCCGTTGGCGAAGTGGAGTACCAACCCCTAGGCCGGGCAATTGGTGACTGGCTTCGTGGTGAAATTCTCGCTCGGGTCTTCCTTCCTGCTCTGGGGTAGATCTCCAAAAGTAATTCCATCGGCGGCAGCGGCTTTGTGGGCCAAAGGAAAAGGTTTATTGCCTTCGCCCGACGCGGCGATATTGGGTTTTATTTTATCCTTGCCGAAAATATCCTGGCTTTCCAATTTTTATTGCGGTCCAGCTTTGCTTTCGCCGCTCTGTGTTCGCCGCTAGGTACAAATGTTATTATTATATTATCCTGCGTTCGTAAAAATGATTTTAGCTCATCCTTCGTTGCTTTCTAAAACTATATGACTATTTCCGGTACCTTGACTGACTAAGCTCTTTGTGTTTACCGCCTACTCCCATGCTGGCGACCTTATTGTAGATGGTGCACATTTGTTAGTTCCGTGAATTTTTGACATTAAAATACCTAAAGGTATATCATAGTCATGCGATTCTGTTTTTTTTGTGAATACGGAATGGATTCAATACGTAATCAATCGCCTGTCAAATTTGTGTGATTGTCTATGGCTTGCAATTAGCTTTTTCTACATGCTGATGTCAGATGTCAGCGCCGTCGGCCGTCGCTGACTTCAACTAGTTTAAAACACTTTGGACGTGCTTTACAAAAAAATTGACGGATTAATCAAATATTTGAAGTTAATTTCCACGTTCTGCATAAGTTTTATGCAAGTTCTGTTATTATATCATTATAGGTCAGTTGCTCCATAAAATTGAAATAATCACAGAACTTACACAGACCGTTAAAATTAACTTTAAATATTTGATGAATCTGTCAAATTTTTTGAAACAACACGTCCTTAGTATACATGATCATTTATTCATTTAACGTATGTTTAAAGTTGTGTACCATGGATTTGACATTTGCAAAGTCGGCGAGAGCACTGACAGCTTACCAGGGCTGCCAATTTGCGGGGAATTCCCCAAATTGCGGGGAATTAGTTATTTTGTTCACTCCAATTTGAGGAATTTGAGCATTTACTGCGGGTATTTTAGAACATAAGCATTGGCAACCCTGCAGCTTACACATCAGCCCGTAAAAAAAAACAATTGCAAGCCATAGACAATCACACGAATCTCACAGGCTGAGCATGGAATATGGAATCGGATTCCTTATCCACAAAAGATATTCTTCAGGTTGGGTTGGGACAAGTAGCGGGATGGTTCGGGTTTGGTCAGGTCGGGCTGGGACAGGTCACGGAATGGATTGGGTCGGGTTGTGACAGGTGACGGGATGGTTCGAGTTTAGTCGGGTCGGGCTGGGACAGGTGACGGGATGGATCGGGTCGAGTCAGATTGGGACGGGTCTACATTTTGGAATAGTAATAACATTTGATCACCCCTGGCAAATTGCTTGTACCAATGAAATAAAAACAATTAGGTACTTACGTAATAGAAAGAATATCTTTAATAAAAAATTATTTACACAGAAAACAATAATTAAATGCTTAACAATGTTTTATTTACCAGATTAACGCTCCAGTCTCTGAACTTCCCAGAACCAGAGGTACTATGGCATCCTTAATTCGCGGAGAGTGCTTTGAGGCTGCAGGAGATGGGAAGATGGAGATTGGAATTATCAGATTTGATCACTTAACATGGCTAGAGCCATTTAAAAGCAAAGTTTCGATTCTAAACGGTGAGCTCTGATCAGAAGGGTGATTCAGTACCTTTTGCGTTACGAGACAATTAGACAAAAAGGCAAAATCCGTTGAATGTCAGAAACAGAAAGCGTCTGTCGTGCATTATCAAATGGCTGTCATATTTCTGCGATTTTCTAAGGCTTTCAATAGCTTGTCTATGCCTGTAGCGTGTAGATATCATAATTACATACTTAAAAACGGTAACCGACGAGTTCATCAAAAATCAATTCATCGAAAGCAAATTCATCGAAAACGAGTTCATCGAAAATCAATTCATCGAAAGCAAATTCATCGAAAGCAAATTCATCGAAAACGAGTTCATCGAAAATCAATTCATCGAAAATCAATTCATCGAATGATCAATTCATCGAATCGCCAATTCATCGAAAAACATTTATTTTTGTAGATATTAGAGCTGTCAAAATTAAATACCCAAAAAGGTCTGTTTAAATGTGTTTAGCAACTGTCAGTTTCGTAGTGACAATGTAAAATTTATAGGTTATCTCTTCGATTTCCGATTGTCTGATACTGCAAAAAAGGGATATCTAAAGAATGGTGACCAGACAACTCATAATGAAACCAACTCATAAACAACTCATAAAGGTCATTAAGAGTGATGATAAAAAATATTTAAAAATTGGTTAAGTTAGGTTAGGTTAGGTTAGTTTAGTTTAGGTTGACCAATGCTTTTTTGACTTCTCGGTCCGCTCGGCATTTCTCTCAAATATTGAGAAAATATATTTTTTCGATATTTGAGAGAATATATTGATTCGACGAATTGATCATTCGATGAATTGGTTTTCGATGAATTGATTTTCGATGAATTGGTTTTCGATGAACTCGTTTTCGATGAATTTGCTTTCGATGAATTGATTTTCGATGAATTGTTTTTCGATGAATTCATTTTCGATGAACTCGTCTCGTCGTGAAACCTTAAAAACACGAATTACTTTTTATTAGTTACTAGCTGGTTCCCGGCGTGCGTTGCTATGCCATTTAATAGAGAAATTGTTTCTCCCTGCGTGTCCTTTCCCATTAGTCCCGTTGCCCTTCCTCTCCCGCGTCCCCTTCCCCTCTCATGTTCACACTCCGCCTCCTTCACCTATTCTCTCCCCACTCCGCTCCCCCCCTTCCTGCAAACCCCCCTCCCGTAAACCCCCTACCCGAGTTCCCCTCGGCACTTCGAGCACTTTCATAATGCCAGAGCTCACCAGTAGTTTTATACAAACCTTGTCCTGACAATAACGAACACAAAAAAAAAATGATCCAATTTGGTGCAGTCGTTCGGAAGTTATGCACGTATATACATTTCGGCGATTCATTTTAATGTACATAGATCAGGGTTTCCCAACCAGTGGTCCGCAAGAGGCTAGAAGATGGTCCGCCGGTCAATAAACTAGCCAGCGCGCGAGCGGTCCCTGGTTGAGAAGTCTGAATAAAAAAAAACAGGACAAAATTCAGTTTATTATTATTGCACCTTGTGGTCATTGGCCATTAGTGGCCGGTATTCCGTTTCGCCCCACCCCATCCTATTCCGTTCTACCCCCTCCGCTGTGGTAAATATTCTGCTAGAACCCGTCCTAACCTATCCCATTACGCCCCTCCCGTTGTGCTATCCATCCCGGGTGCCACCCATGCTAGCCTATACCACTGACCACAAGCAGTGGCTTAGGCTAGCATGGGTGGCACCTGGGACGGGTATTATTTATTTATTTGATATAATATCGTACATTTCAAATAGATAGGTCGACTATCGTGTTCACCTCTTGTTTACGCGAAGCATCAAATAAACCCAGATCAGTTGTTATAATAAGCCCTGATGAAGCTCGAGATGAGCGAAACCTGGTTGGCTGTTAATTAATACCAAAGAACTTTATTGCTTTCCAAATAAGACATCTCCTTCCAAGGCGAGATGGAGAACTGTTGTTTGAACACTATAGTTTGATTTATAGCGAGTACTTGAACATTGCTTTCCTCATTATCTCAAAACTTAGTATTTGGAGATGTGGTACTAATCAACTGCATGATCGATATAAAGTTATTACGGAGGAATATCTAAAATATGAACTCGGTGTTTTTGTACATAATATATTTACAGAGATATTTAAATATGGAGACCAGACAGCTCAACACAGTGACAAAACAACACACTTTTCAAAAGTGATATCTATACAGGGTGTAACAAGACGTACCCGAGGGGTTTTAACCATGGATTCCTGACATTATTTGGAGTAAAAAGCTGTTTTTTTTATTTAATTTTCTACAAAAACATTAAAAATTGGTACGTGGTGGACAGTTGGAGGGGGGGTGAGGGGTTGGTCGGTTACTCGGCTGAGTGACCAATGTTAACAAGCGGAAGAAATTTTTTTTTCTTTGAATTTGAAGAAAAAATTTAAAAAATGTCATCAAAAGTCACCGGAGACAAAAATTTCATTAACATTTGTTACTCCAAATATGGTCAGAAATCGCTGGTTAAAATCCCTCGGGTACGTCCTGTTACACCCCGTATAGCAGTGGTTCCCAACCTTTCTTTGACCCTTTGACCCGGGCCCACTTGTACGTTTATTTTTTCGACAGGGACCACAAGCAGTGGCGTAGCGAGGGGTGGCGGCACCACGGGGGGGGGGGGTGGCACCACGTTATCCGTAGGCTAGCATAACGGGAGGGGCGTGATGGGATAGGGTAGGACGGGTTGTAGCAGAATATTTACCACAACGGAGGGGGTAGAACGGGGTAGGATGAAGTGGGGCGAAATAATGGCCACTGACCATAACGTAAAATAATGATAAACTGAATATTGTCCCTGCGCGCTGGCTCGTTTATTGACCGACGGACCATCGCAGACCATTTTCTAGCCTCTTGCGGGCCACTGGTTGGGAAACCCTGCTGTATAGTGATGAAAAAATTAGTAAATAAATTAAATTATTCTTTTTTTTCACCACTTTTAATAACTTTTCAAAACTATGTTGATTTGCCATTGTGTTGAATTGTCATGAAAACTTAAATAATTAGTAACAATGTCAATTCCGAGGACAGCAATGGAAAGGACAAGACATGGTTGTGAGTGAGTTAGTCAGGCGTGATCTAGAAGAAGACGCGCGTGAGGCAGTGCTCCACATCGGCTTCGCGCGCCGCCAGTGCGTCCCGCGCCAGATCGTCCAGGATGCGATCACCGCTGAGGTACGGCCCGTCTTCCACCCGATCCACCAGAAACTTGGCCGCGCGCTTTCCGTTGTTGCACACGAGCAGCGCCTGGTACATCTCGCGCTCACCGCCACGCAAACCGATGCAGTACGCTCTGGAACAAGCGTTCACAAATTAAATAACTTTTGATGGTTATTTCCATCAATGTAATATAAACATATTATAGAAGAAGAAGATAATAATAATAATCTTAACAAACATATTTATGAAAGAGAACAAGTCAAAAAATGAAAAGATAACAGTCGCAATTGGGACTCGAACCCAGAATCTCTCATCCTAGTTCATCGGACACATGTTTTCAATGAAAAGGTAGCTGTCAATATATGGAAAAAAAATTGTCAAAGATAATAATGTTAATTCTGAAATTTGAAATATGAGATTGACTTAAATAGGAGACCTTTAAATAAGATGTTGGTAAGGCGTTTGTCCCGGTAAGACGAGAAGTTCTGGGTTCGATTCCCAGTTGCGACAGTTATCTTTTTATTTTTCTGTGTCACATTTTCATTGTTTCTTTTTTTTAAATAAAGACAAACATTCCCGGGTGACGAATAACCTGACAATATTTCAAAATCTCCTACTACCACCACAGTAAGCATAAAATTTTGCTTGTGTCATGATGGAGGACTTAGCCAAGGAATTGAACTTACGACGCCTTGGTAGGAAGGTTTCTACATACACACTAGAAGACAGACGTAAAATAAACGACTCAACTTTTTTATTCAAAATGCTTAACTCTAAATTTGACTGTTGCGAACTCCTGCGACTCATAAACTTACGAATACCGACAGTAACTACACGACAAAATACACTATTCTACTGTAGCATTCATAAGCGGAACTACATTGCCCACTCTCCGATACAACGATTTCACAATATAAATAAATCAGTACTTAGGTGATATTAACATAATATATTTAACATAAACTTGGCGAATTTTGTTGATCTTGTAAAAAATTTATTCCAGAACTATTCCTAAACATATGTATATGTATTTTTGTAAACCTATGAAATCGCTGTATTTTTATAATTTGTGTGCTTTTTTATCTAATTTTGTTTTTATTATTTCTTTATCTGTTTAAAAATCATCTGTCATGAATTACTTGTACTACCAAACATGTAAAAGTCCTTTGGGTATTAAATAAATAAATATAATGGTGAGCTCTGGCATTGTGAAATTTGTTTAAAAAATTTACAATAGATAGTGAGATTTTTTAAAAATGTGTATTTCATATAATTTAGTGACAGGGAGAAAGGCAGGAGAGGAATTCGGGAAAGGGGGGAAAAGGGAAGGGAACGCGGGAGGGGTAAAGGCGCGGGAACAGGGACACAAGGGAAAGGACATGCAGGGGCGAGGTGACGGAGGGGTGGGGAAGCAGGGAGGGGGATAGAGGGATGGATTGCAATGGAGTCATAGTAGCAGTAGGGGATAGCAGGCAGTAAATTTGGAAGAATCCATGCTTCTCACCAACCAAGGACGTAAAGAAATATGGAATGGAGGTGAATGGAGAGAGAATGTAGTACCTCGATGCCCTGGATATCGAAGCCGTCATGGAAAATACCTCGATGACCAGGTTCACCAATCGGTTCACGTCTCTGTAACAAAATAATTATATCATAATATCAGGTGGAAGAAGATAATGTGGTAAGATCAAGCAAATCGTCATTGACCCCCAAAATTATAAAACAACAAAAATCATTACAGGTAGGTACTTTATAGCATTTCTGAATTTTTGACTCATTAAGTAGTTCCAATTTTTAAAATGACAATTTAAATAACTTTCTGTTATAATTCTGAAATTAGAAATATGAGACTTAAATAATATTACAGGTAGACTTTATATATATCTGAATTCTTGACCCATTAGTTCCAATATTGAAAATGACAATTAAAATAATTTTCTGTAATAATATTATATTACGGGTAGGTACTTTATAGCATTTCTGAATTCTTGACCAATTAGTTCCAATTTTGAAAGTGACAATTAAAATAATTTTCTGTAATGATATTATATTACGGGTAGGTACTTTATAGCATTTCTGAATTCTTGACCAATTAGTTCCAATTTTGAAAATGACAATTAAAATAATTTTCTGTAATAATATTATATTACGGGTAGGTATTTTATAGCATTTCTGAATTCTTGACCAATTAGTTCCAATTTTGAAAATGACTATTAAAATAATTTTCTTTTATAATATTACATTTCAGGTAGGTTCTTTATGACATATCTTAATTCTTGACTCATTTTGAAGTTCCAATTTTGAAAATGACAATTAAAATAATTTTCTGTTATAATATTATAGGTAGGTGGTACATTATTGCTTGTCTGAATATTTGACAGATCTCATTGAATCAGAGTTATAATCACTCACAGACAGACAGTATGTTTAATGATGATGGTAGTTGGTACCTGTGCTGCAGGGCCACGTCGGCTCCGTGCCTGGCCAGCACCTGCTCCGTGGCGTGGTAGAGGCTCAGCACGGCAGGCTCCAGACCCTCGGCGCCGGGCCGCAGTGAGGGGTGCAGGTACTCGTAGAGGCCCAGCGTCATGGGCACGCGTCCAGTGCGCTGGCGCCACGTGTCCAGCATGCGCTTCATTATGTACACGGGGTGAAACATGGGATTGCGCATCTGCAACACAAACACCTCTTTTAACCTGTTGAATGTCGGCCATATTTCCAAAAACTGAGCCATTTTACTTGTTTCTTTCTGCTTAAATATCATTATATTAGGTGATAATATCGTAAGAGGTTTTTCCAGAATAGCTAACTAACTAAAAAAAAAACTCCTATTTTGAAAATTGATGAATTAATGAATTTGGGAGGCCGGAATGGGTACCGCCGCCCCGGGAACCTTTATTGAATAACCAACACCTTTGCCATAGGTCACCCCAAGTGGTTCCCTACGTTTGGTGATTTAGCAGGGGTGCCCGGGTTCATGGGGTGAGGTTTGTCTAGGTCTTGGAGGCGTTTGACCAGGACACATTGAACCCCAGATTTCTACCCACCCCTTAAACCCTTTTCCTTCCCAGAACTCTTCTCTCCTTCCTTTCCTTAAAAAACCCTTCACACAGCATCCCAAAAGATGACATAGGCCCTGAGGGAAATGAATTTCCCCAGGGCCTCTTGTAAAAAAAATAAGTTTAAAAATATATAATCACACAAATATACGAGTAAACTGATTTTATTATTTCCACACAAATCTGGATACATACCCAACATTAAAAAAAAAACAATGTAAAGTAGTTTGCAAATAAATAAACACCTTTATATGCATTTGAAAATATAAAACATTGATTTTTTCACCTTTGACAGTTGCCAAAACTGACCCGACATTTCAAAATATTCTGACCTTGTACTTCATATCCCTTTAAGGACGCTCCAACACGAGCGTGCACATTCAATGAAAAAATTCCCGCGCTTCGCCTAATCAACTTTTCGGAACGAAGACAGCGGCAAACGATAGTGCACGAAGTTAGCTACGTACTAATTTAGATTATTCACATCGTCGGCCGGCCAGTTGTCCAGTGGGTAAGACTCTTGACTCACAATCCGGAGGTCGCGGGTTCGAACCCGGCATGCGCAAATAAATTTTATTTGATTAATTTGTGTTATTTCACAATTAATTCATTTAAAATAATATATAGTATATTTGCGGCATGTTCCAGAGTGGCAGATACGATCAGTATCGCCCTGGACCACCATTCAGAATTGAAACGTTGCTTGAAAATGGCTTTAGCCGTGTTTAGTGACCAGATCTGAATAGCCAGGTACTTCCCAACCTTCCTCTTCCCCACCTCCTTCCCCTCCCCACTACCTTCAGCCTCACAACATACCCCAATTGGGGATGCCATAGTCTCACTGGCTCCAGATGGGAGCAGTTGAGATTCTTGTGCGGTATTCACTGTAAAAAAAAAAAAAAAAAGTTGACATTGGTTAGTCGAGCAGGATGGCGGTCTTTTTCTCCGATGAGAGCGGTAGACGTAAGTGGGGTTATTTTGTACATTTTTTAATTGTTACATCAAGCTATTGTTATTAGTTTGTTGTTTTAATGCCAGTGATTGTATTTAACTAGTATTTACGTTGAAAACTTGTAATTTGTAAATAGAATCACACTTTTTCGATCAGGAGTCACGATCACTATTTTTAGATTTGATCACTATTATTCACATTTTTTGCAGAGATGGAGCTAAATAGTGATTTAATACTGCAGCTGATCGGAGATGGCAATGATTCCGAAGTGGATGGCATGGATGACGATGAAGAATTGCCTCCCCGAATGTCATATAACCATGTTGCTGAAGAAGCTCCACCAACACTGACCCCGTCTCAACCTCCACGCAGGATTGTGGGCCAAAGAAGCGCCGGCCCAGTTAGAAGAAGACTTTGGAGGGAGGTGCCATTTAACCAAAAAGAGCACAGCTACCCGCAACGTGCCGACCCAGGAGTAATTCAAGAACCGCAAAAATATTTTGAAGACTACTTCGACGACGAGTTTTTCAAACACTCTGCAATGTGTACGAATAATTATTACATGCGCCACACTGGCCGTATCTTAAATACGAATGTCGTGGAGTTAAAGAAGCTCATAGGCATTCATTTTATCATGGGATACATCCCCTACCCGCGGATGCACATGTATTGGCGAGAAGGAATGCGATTGGGCTTAGTTGCGGACGTAATGGCTAGAGACCGATTCAAGATTCTGCGTACAGCGTTACACGTCGTTGACAGTGATACACCTCCGCCAAGGAACAGCAACACACTTTGGAAGGTACAACCTGTACTAAATCAGGTTAAAAAAGCGTGTGATAGACTGGAAAGGCAGCCGGGATTTTATTCTATAGACGAGCAAATGATCCCTTTTAGTGGTGTATGCCCGCGTGGGCTGCGACAGGTCATCAAAACCAAGCCACGACCCCAAGGTCTAAAAGCTTTCATGGCTACCACTCATAATGGGCTCATGATTGATTTTGAAGTCTATCGAGGTGCTAGCACTCCAATTGGGGACAGATCGTTAGGAGTCGGGGCGTCGATAATAATGCATCTTTCTAAAAGCATTCCAAGAGGAAGTTGCATTTATTTTGACCGCTACTTCTCGTCCATACCCTTACTCGAAAAGTTGAACGCTACGGGACTGCACGGCACAGGGACGCTAATGATGAATCGGATACCTGAGCGGAAGAGCATAGATTTTAAACAAGATCGTCGTATGCAGCGCGGTGAATTTCAGCAGTTTGTGAGTGACGACGTCGTAGTTGTTAAATGGATGGATAACAAATCCGTACTAGTATCATCAAATTGCACATCTGCGGACGAAACAGTATCTGTGAAACGCTGGAATAAAAATTCTTCAGCTTTCATTGATGTTACCGCTCCTAAAGTAATCGCTAATTACAATAAACACATGGGCGGCGATCAGTCTGTTGAATACTACCGCACTTTTATGAAGACAAGGAAATGGACCCTAAAGGTGATGCTTCATTTCTTTGATTTGGCCATTTCCAACGCATGGCGCTTGTATAAATTAGATTGTGCGGCAGCTGCGGTTCCAGGCAACAAAGTTATGGACTTGTTGGAGTTTCGGATGCAAGTTGCAGATGGACTTACCAACGCACCTATTCGCCAGAGGAGGGATAGCGAGAGTGATAGTGAGGCTGTTGAAAATTTAGAGCCAAATGTGAAGTATAGGCGATCGAACCAACCCTCCCAAGCTAAAAGGTACGACGGCTACGACCATTCCGTGTTTTGACGAGATTGAAAATCCTCGTGCCTGCAGAATGGAAAATTGTAAAAGCAGGTCAAAGATTAGGTGCGAAAAGTGCGATGCATATCTCTGCCTCTCAAGGAAACAAAATTGCTTTGCAGTTTATCACTAAAAATAAGAACAAAGATTGCTATTTTCAAGTCTGATTGAATAATTAGCAGTCTTTATTAAAAGCGAGGAGAATAATATTTTTTGTCTGATCTCAATTCCAGCTACACAAATACACTTAAGACATTTTCTAACATCTTCATCATCTTGTTTCTATTATTGTAAAATGTATAATGTTATTATAATAAATACTATTTTTGATAAACTGTCTTTTTTATTTGTGTTAAACAAGCACATAAAAGCTGAAAGTCTAACAGCGTCACGACCGTGCATTAGTAGAGTTCTAGCCCAAACGTCACGATCGTGCAGGGGTAGTATGTGACCTTGGGGGTAGCTAGTATTTTTTTTAATTATTTTTCGCACATGCCTTATAATGTCCTTTTCTAAGATCACTGCAAAAAAAAAGTTATTTTAGAAAAAAAAATTCAAGCCTGAAAGGGATATGGTTTCTTTATACATAAGGGTTAAATTCGCATTTTAAAAAAAAAATAAAAAAATTTCATGGCCACCGGCGGGCTTTCCGCAAATGACAGGTTCGTTTAGATGATCTAAACATTGAACTGTTCATAGAAAAATCGCAACTGAGGTGGCTTGGACATGTACCAAGAACGTCTGACGACCGAATTCCTAGGAAAATACTGAGGACCTCAGACTGAGGACACAGAAACTGTGTGAGGAGAAGACAGGGACGTATGGAGGAGCCTTATCGATGCAGTGGGTCCCCGACCCGAATAGGACAAGGGGAAGAAGATGATGTTGATGAGTCTTTATTTTAAGTTGCAGTCTGTAATAAAACAATTCCAATCGTTTCGTTAAATCAACAGTTGTCAGAGCGGGGACAGCTGCTCCCTTAGGTCAATTGGTCATTACAATTTGGAGTTTGTGCCTTTTGGGGGTTTGTCAAAACAAAAAACTATCATGGACCATACTGTCATCCGCATAGCAATGAAATCACACAAAAAAAGGTATTTGATGTGCAACAAAAATAAAATAGGACCCAGAACCGATCCCTGTGGGACACCAAATTTTTCGATTGCGAGAAAGGGATGAAACCATCAGCAACCGCTTGTGATTGGAGATTTAAATTAATCTATTTGTCCTATATAAACTTTAATTGAACTTCCATTGAGAAGACCACAGACCGCCACTAAGTGTAAAGATTATATTCACCTTGTCTACGTCTTGGCTCATGTAATGGCCAGCATGCTGCACGCCCAATAGACCAGCGTACACGGCCAAACTGTCGTTCTGTCCGCCGCAGACCAGCAGCTCACGGGCTGCGGCCGCCAGTCCCTCCAGGTCACCCTCCAGGCCTGCCAACACACAGAACACAACTATAACCCAACAGTAGATTACATCATGGCCATTGTGGTAATACTGTCACAGCATGTTCTCTGTATTGTACAGCACATGATTGAGCTGTCAGATATTTCTAAATATATTTTTTATTATTTTATTTATTGAGGAAAATCAATAGATTTTTACACTTATAAAGCGGGGTCCATAGCTCGTCATTTGTCTTGACAGTCCCACAACAAGTCAATGAATTTATCAAGTTTGGCAATAAATATTGTCAACTTGTGTTCGACGGAAAACATTTCCTAAACACTTCATCCCGGGTGAAGCGGGAAGGCAGGCGGGGGCCGGCGGGGGGGTATAATTCATTTAATTGACCGGAGCCGCGCGGTGTGATCGTATTTATGGAAGAACAAACCAAACGGCTTTTTGAGGTTATGTGTTATGTGTAATGAGCGAGCTTAAATAATCCCGAGTTTAAAATATTATTATACTTACGTATAATATTATAATAAATATATTTTATAATAAAATTATAATATAGTAACAAATATTAATATAATTATTCGGTATCGAGAAACGCCTGGAATATTCTCCGCGCGGGAACTTGGATGCGTAACATGTCTTTGTACAGTGCCCTTGAAATGATTTTACACAAAAGCGCAAATTTCATAAACAGCCATACATTGTTATTATGTACTTTATTATTATTTTATTTTATGTACTACTTGTCAAATTGTGTTGACCATGCCAACTTGAATTATCAGGAAAGATTTCTGACTAATATCGATTATGGCACGACCTAAAGTTACGAATTTAGAGTGCGTAAATATTTACGTCAAAAACAGAATAATTATAAATATTTGATATTATATTATAATTTTATTATCAAATATTTTTATTGTTATATTATATTTAGGTATAATAATATTTTGAACTCGCGATTATGCCCGCTCATTTGCACATAACCACAAAAGGCCGTTCCGATTCTCCACACACGACCGCATTGCGCGGCATCTGTCAAAAAATGAATCCTCCCCCCTCCCCCCCCCGCCTGCCTACACAACTAACTCGAAACACAACAAAAGTTGACAATATTTATTGACAAACTTGATAAATTCATTGACTTTTTTGGGACTGTCAAGGCAAATGACGCGCAATGGACCTGGCTTAATAATAACATTAATAATACACATAATATCCAATAATAGATTTTCACATAATTAACTTTTTCCACGCGATCGTAACAACAGTTGATACGGCAAAAAGCCATGCCTCACACGCGCCCGTATCAGGCCTTGTTACGCTAACTTCGGCTGCCGATATCACAGCGCTCCTATGTCACAGTTTTTTTTCCCGCTTGCTAGGACATTCGTGTAACTATCACGATGCTGACATCTTCAGGCATATTTCGAATCTAAAATTGTATTCCGTAAGGAACATCTATAATCAAGTGAATGTGTACTCGTGCCTTTGAGTGCCATAGTTCACAATTTAGTCGACAGATGGCGCTAGTAGTAAATCGCAGTTTGCGCATGCGATTCAGATTGACCATATTGGACAAGCGTCGAAAACATTTATTGTTGAGATCGCGCGTATTCTAAACGCTTGTATGTGTTGTGAAACTGTGATTTTGACTTTATTATATGACAAAATCTATTCGTTTCGTGTTATTTTTAAGTGTTGAGTTTTAGAACTTGTTTATACAAATTAATAATAATATTGGAGTTTTACCTACCATTAAAACTCTTATTATGTTGCCTTCCTTATCCAGAATATTCCTTAGTGAGAGATGGCATCTCTGTTTCTATCCGATTTCGGTCTTTCTTCTCCTTTTACCTTCTTGAAATATTCAAATTTCGCGCTATTTTTCATCCCTCTATGATCTCAATCACTGCTACCAACAGCTAGGCGTACGCAAGCATCGACGCGACGCCATTTTCTTCAATTGTAGTCTCACCAGACAGGGGATGAGGAATATTCTGGATAAGGAAGGCAACATAATAAGAGTTTTAATGGTAGGTAAAACTCCAATATTATGTAGTGCCGTTCCTTATCCAGAATATTCCTTAGTGAGAATTGTCTGCTATCGTCTGGTGGCAGTGTTGATGCCAATTGTGATCACCTTCAAAAAGAAGCGGCGGTTGGAGGTCTGCCCTCACAATGATCGCTTCTCCTTCTGTCTCCAGAAATGGAGGGCCTTTGGGGGTCTGCCCCCCTCAGGCGAATGATTGGTTTAAACAGGCTTGTCAAGGATGACGAAGTCCCCGGCTCCTGAATATTGGACTGCCTTATTTCTTTTTTATAATATTTTTGGAAGGTATTTTCATTCTGCCAATTTCCCTTTTCCAAAATGTCCTCTATTGAACAGTTTTCGAACCACTGAAGTGAAGCCACTGCTGACCTAGTGCTCCCCGCAGAGGCCTCAATACCAGCATCTCTAAGTATTGTCTTGACCCATCCACCGATAATTGTTCTAGAAGCTGCTTTGATTGGACCTGATGTGGATAAAAACAAGTTATCAATATTGGGTGCCTCTTGTCTCCTGCCCTTTGAGAGAACACACAGCTTCTTAAGCCAAAATACAGGATCAGTAGATTGATTTGATGAGGAGTTTAATCTCCATCCTGATTGTTGATACTTTGCAGAATCTGTCTTTGAACCAAATGCAGGCCATAAAATAATGTGATCATCCATATCAATAAAATGTTCCGATGTTAATCTCAAAAGTGTCAGATCATGCACCCTTCGTCCTGAGGCTAACAGGAGTATGACTGCACACCTTCTGGATGCTTCAAATAAGGTTATAGTTTCTGGATTGTTAGTCTGAAGCCAAGAACATATCTGTCTCGGGTCCCATATTGTATCCCGTTGCACTTTAATCGAGCTGTTTACTATTCCTTTCATTACTTGCTTCACCACAAGATGGTTACTTAGTCTATTTTCATTATTTGGATTGCATAAAGTTGAAATAGCCGATTTATGCAAAGCTATAGTGCTAGGAGCTAAATTCAGCGATATTTTGAGATGTGCTAGAAACTTTGCCAACTGAGCTCCCACTGGATCTCTGAAATTAACATGGTTGGATGAACACCATTCACGCCATCTAATCCACGCTGCTTTATAAGAAGCTTGCGTTGAAGTTCGCCAACTGGATTTTAAAATCTCTCTTTCTCTATCAGACCATCCTTGCAATGCATCATCCCAGCCCCAATTTTCCACACTTGCAGTTCTAGTTTAAGTATTTGCTGGGGATGAGAGCCTGTGGTGGTATCTATCAGTATCTCTTGTAGATTCTTGATCTCCTGAGGTAGACACAAGGCTCTCTGTTTCAAGTCTGGTAGCCAAAATACTTTCGTCCATTTGGGAACTACTAGCAGATAAATTCCTGTGGAGTTGTTCAGATGAGCAAGCACTCGGGGAATTAGACAAGGAGGCGGAAACACCCATGCCAGGGGAAAGTGCCAAGGTCTGCTGAAAGCATTGTGAAATATCGCCGCTTTGTCTTTCCTGTCTATGGATACATATTTGTCCACTACATGAGCCGTGTGAGAGGCAAACAGGTCCACAGTGGGTCTGCCCCATTTGTGAAATATCTGTTCTGTTGCAGGAGCTAGAAGGTGCCACTCCGGTAGACGGGTTCCTCGGGACAAATGGTCCGCAAGACCGTTGTACCGCCCTGGTAGGTAGTGAACTTGCAGGGTTATATTGTATTTGTCTACTAGAGACAAAATCTGAAAGGTCAGATGAAGTAGACTCAAGGATCTCGTCCCTCCTTCGTTCCTCAAATAAGCGAGAACTGTTCTGTTGTCTGACTGTATTAGAACGGTAGAACTCCTCATACACTTGTTCTGGTATTTCAAGGTATTTAGTATGGCAAACATTTCTTTCAAGTTGCTGTGCCAATTCTGCTGTTCCCTGGTTCAATTTCCCGCAATCGGAGTATCGTCCACTTGAGCGCCCCAGCCATGATCTGCTGCATCGGTCGAGAGGAAATGAGAGGCAGCGGGGACGTGTAGTGGCATAAAAACCTTTACATTCTGTGCCCACCATGAAATGTCTTTCATCACGGATTCCTTTATGAGAATTCTCGTTCTTATGGGAAGTTTCATCATTGAGTGCATTTGTAGTTGCATCCTTCGGCAATGAAGACGACCTCTTGGAGTGACGAACGATGCAAAATTTAGTTTTCCCAGAACTCTCTGTGCCTCCTTCACATTCCACTTCTTCTTCTGAAGCCTTTGAAGTGATTGTTGAAGGTCTTCGCACTTCCTCCTGTTCAGCGACTTCCGACCGCATTGCGTGTCCCACATTACACCCAGATACTCCACTGTTTGTACCGGCTCGCTGACGCATTTTTTCAAATTGACGGTCCAACCGAGGTCTCTCAGTAGATTCAGAAATAGAATTGTTTGGGCTTTCAGAATTTCCCTGTCCTGGTGGGCCAGAAGGAAATCGTCCAAGTATACAATGGTCCTCACATTTTGACGACGTAGGGTCTCCGCAACCCAATTGGTCACCTTGGCAAAGGCTTGTGGAGCACTGCTTAAGCCCTGGGGAAGGCATGTCATTTGCAGAAGCTCTCCTTTGTACACAATCCTCAGAAAACGACGGTGAGACTCTGCGACTGGAATGTGAAAATATGCGTGCGATATGTCTATTTTTGTCATCCAGTCTTGTGGTTGGAGAAATTCGGGAACTTTCTGATGTGACATTAAAGAAAATCTTCTTACAGACACAAAGTGATTGAGACCTTTCAAGTTGAGGATAGGTCTGTTGCTGCCGCCCCCTTTTCGGGCCAGGAACATTTGGGAGAGAAAACCGGAGTCTTTGACTGCCGGTTCCAATATATTCAGTTTTTTGAGAATTTCTATTTCTTTTGTCATTTCTGGGGTAGTCTTTGTCACAAATTTTTTCAAAGTTAAGGCAGTTGGGCGTAATAATAGGGGCTTTGTAAAGAAGGGGATTCTGTATCCCCCTATGATCTTTTGAACAACTTTGGGAGCATTTAGAGCTGCCCATTTGTTTTTGAAATTCAGCAACTGCCTCGCGCGAAACTTTGACGGCCTCCGGTCATGCACCCCTGTAGTAACGTCGGTTAGAGGTCTGCCCTCGCACCAATCGCTTGCTACTATCCTTTCCCCCCCTTTTAACACCAGAGGTGGAGGGCTGGGGATACCTTTGGGGGTCTGCCCCCCTCGGGCGAAAGGATTCTCGGGATGGAAAAAATTCTCGAGACGGAATAAAATCTCGGGCCGGAAAGATATCTCGGGCCGGAAAGGAATCTCGGGCCGGAAAGTATTGAACTGATTCTGAAGCCTTCTTTGTACCAGACCCCTCCTTTGCTGGACCGGTTGAAGTGATGGCTTGTGGGAAGGGCCTAAAACAATTCTTTACTCCTCCCAATTTCTGCAATTGGGTAGAGAGGGCTTCCTCATTGAAGAGATGAGAAGAAGTTGGAGGGATCTGCATAAGAACTTTTTTGTCTGATTTCTGTTTACAGGAATTGAGAATCCTGTCCCTTCTAAATTCAATTATCTCTGCCCGTTTCCCGCATGTGATTTGCAGCAGGTCATCAGAACATTTTTGCAAGTCGTTCTGACCTCCAAACAACTCATTAACTTTCTCGTACAGGGTTTCTGGAGAGATATTCTGAACTTCGAACCCCCATTCGACCAATTGCTGCAGAGACTGCTGCAGTTGCTCCCTGTGCTTGAGAGCTGCATGTGTTATCGCCGCGAAAGATCTTTCAATAGCGATCTGTTGAGAAGACCCAGAATCATACGGTTGCAACTCAAAATTCACCTCAAGCTCCTTAAAGCCCGGATCGGCAAGGTGTTCCTTAATGACCTTGTTATATCTCACATTGGTCCAATCTTTCTGATTAAATCGTTGAAGACGCTCTAACACTTCGAGTCTGTCTCGAGGAGGGGCAGTCATTAAGGGTTCTTTAAGCGAAATGGTGGGACTCGGCATTTGAAAAACACAAGTATTACGCCCCGATACTGTTGAGCACTCTTTCTCAGATTCTGTAATGGACTTATTCTCTGAGGCTGCATTCTCTGCGAATCTTGACCTCGGTGCTTGCAAAATAAAATTTTGTAGTCTGCCTACTTGTTCGGTTAATTTTTTAATAGAACGGGCCATTCCTCGCCTTCTGGAGCGTGAAGCCCTGCTTGAAAAGTTCATGGAAGTGGAGCTGTCAGAACTTGGTGAGCGTCGGCGACGCCTTCGCCTTTTACGTTTATTGTCACAAACGGATTCATTAGAGGAACAATCAGAACACACATTCTTTCGTTTCGTTTTTCGTATTTCGTCACGGTTAACACTCGCGGACGCGGGAATCTCAACCGCTTCGAGAGACACACTATTTTTGGACATTGCGTAATGATTTTTCGTAAAATTTTTGGAGAAGAAAATCTAGTTTCCAGTTTATATCGTAACTAGACGACCGCACGCGATAGAAATTAGACGCCAATTGAAGAAAATGGCGTCGCGTCGATGCTTGCGTACGCCTAGCTGTTGGTAGCAGTGATTGAGATCATAGAGGGATGAAAAATCGCGCGAAATTTGAATATTTCAAGAAGGTAAAAGGAGAAGAAAGACCGAAATCGGATAGAAACAGAGATGCCATCTCTCACTAAGGAATATTCTGGATAAGGAACGGCACTACATAATAAGTGATTGAGGTACCACTTGTGTCTATCAACGCAGTATCCTGAGTACAAGCACGCGGATAAATGGCGCCGCCTTTAAGATAACATGGGTATGTTTTTTGTATGGAATTTAATGTTTTTGTTTTTATAAACATCTAGGAGTGTTTACAGACGACGATTTGGTTTCAAATTGTAGATAATAATCTCATCTGTTTATATAGTATGATAAATCATGCCATAATATGCTGTAATTTGACATAAAATTGGATGGATAGGTATTTGAAAACATGTACCGCATATGGGTATTGAAAAAACGGAGTAGTTCAACGCGGGGAAAAGGTTAAAATTAAAAAGTTTAAAAAAGTAAGGGTCCTGTACCCCTAAAAAGTCAACAAAAATATATCCTTGAAAATTATAAAAAAAGATATAAAAACACAATATAAACTGTAATATAAACTAATAATCTGCTTACTAAATTTCAAAACATAAAGTAGTCAGAGTCAGAAATCTATTCTCACTACAACAGCAATAATAATAATATGACATACCTACAACCTACAACCCAGAGTGAACACAATAATAAGTCAAATGCATGTAAATGGAAAGGATTCACAGCTAATAACTTGCAACACGGTCAAATTATTATTTAATGTTAGCTATGACATACTTTTTTAAGGTACTTGAATTACATGAGAATATGTCTATATTATTAAAATTCTTATCAAATACATTGCATGCTCTGAATATAAAAGCATTTTGTCTGAGATTAGTAGAACATTTTTGAAGATGAAAAAGTGATTTTTCTCTGGTTCTAACGCCTGGGACTATAAAATTAATCTCAGCCAAAAGGGGCGAATAATCAATAAAACCATTGATAAAATCTTATGAAGATATATTATATCTGCAGAGTCTCTTCTAATTTTTAATGATTTAAGACCATAAAGGTCCAGCGAGCTGTTTGTCACGATAACCAATATTAAACTTAAAATGATGGACAAATTTTCTTTGGATGGCTTCAACGCGTTTGATATAAATTTTATATTGAGGATTCCATATCTGAGAAGCAAATTCAAGATGACTGCAAACATATGAAAAATACAATATTTTAAGTGTTTGAATTCTTTTCCAATATGGAATAAGAATCCTAACATTCTAAGGGCTTTCTTCACAATCATGTTAATATGTGTCTCGAATGTAAGTTTACTATCAAGTAGAACATCTAGATCACCAATTTGAGTAACCCTTTTGAGTGATTGGCTGGCTGTATGGTAGTTATGGTCGAATTTAATTTTATTTCTAGTGAAGGTAATCACATAACATTTAGAAGTGTTCATGTTGAGATGTTTAATTATACAGTAGTCATTAAGTCTATATAGATCTTCTTGTAATTTAATGCAGTCGATGATAGAGTTAATCGGAAGATATATTTTCATATCATCAGCGAAGAGTGGAACATTTGCATAATTAAAGCATTTTATAATGTCGTTAATGAAAATTGTAAATAGTAACGGTCCCAGGTGAGATCCTTGGGGTACACCGGAAGTGTAGTGATGTGACACCTCATTCATTTATTTATATTAATGAACGCCTTACAAACATATGATTACAATAATATCATTATGTTATATATCAATAATAATAAAATAAATTGTTGGATATAAATTTTAATTTTTTAAACTTTATGAGTAAAATCTCAAATTATAATACTTAATTAAATGAAGACAATATTAGCTAAACTCAATCGAAAATCTGGAGACCGAAAAATCAGAAAAACCAGACACTATTTGATTGCATTTAGTTCGAGTTAAATTTGCAATCATGTATAAAGATAGCAGCCAATAATATTTGCGTTAAGAAAATGAAGATAATGTTGGTAGTTCTTAGTCAAAGTATGATACAGTTAAAAGTGACCGAATTGATATGGGTTCCGTAGCTCAATCGGTAGAGCTCTTGCCATGTAAGCAAAGGGTCCTGGATTCGTGTCCCAGCACAGCCAATATCTTTTCTGATTTTTCTGTCTCCAGATTTTTGATTGAGTTTTGCTAATATTGTCTTCATTTAATAAAATTTTTGGATGTATTTGAAATTTGGACAGAGTTAGCAGTAGGTTGAAGAATCTGATAGTCCTATACACTTTGGCGCATATACTTACACTTCGGTTTGAGGAACTCCAGCAGACCGTGGATGGCCCGAGCGGATTCGCGGGTGGCGTAGATGCGACAGAGCAGCGCTTCCAACTCCACATCCGGATCCTCGTAGCCGTCGTTCAGTCCAGCAGTCAGGTACAGCATACTCTCCGACTTGTACAGCACCTGGATAAGATTCACATTATCCTCTGCCGTCTTTTGAGATGTTTTTCAATAACCAATATCATTACCATAGGTCACCCCAAGTGGTTTGCTACATTTGGTGACTTAGCAGAGTGCCCAGGTAAATGGGGTAAGGTTTTTTTTTTACACTGCAATGGAAGATGCTTCGAGGAACTCCGACGACCTCCGTAGTCCAGTGGGTAAGACTCTTGACTCACAATCCGGAGGTCGCGGGTTCGAACCCGGCATGCGCAAATAAATTTTATTTGATTAATTTGTGTTATTTCACATAATTTATCAATTAAAATAATATATAGTATATTTGCGGCATGTTCCAGAGTGGAAGATACTATCAGTATCGCCCTGACCGCCATTCAGAATTGAAACGTTGCTTGAAAATGGCTTTAGCTGTGTTTAGTGACCAGATCTGAATAGTCAGGTACTTCCCAACCTTCCTCTTCCCCACCTCCTTCCCCTCCCCACTACCTTAAGCCTCACAACATACCCCAATTGGGGATGCCATAGTCTCACTGGCTCCAGACGGGAGCAGTTGAGATTCTTGTGCGGTATTCACTGTAAAAAAAAAAAAAAGTGTCATCGATCTCCTCGGCACCGGTGCATAGATGGAAAACATGCCATACGCGTGCCCAACATATGTACACGGTTGACATTTGTCACATGAGAACGGGTCGCTTCTTAATAATAATAATATTTGGATGATTTATATAGCGCCATTTTTGTGAAAAATCACCTCAAGGGCGCTGTACAAACTTAAAATACATTTCTAAAATCTAAAACTACTCGTTCTTGTGTTTAACAGCTCGGCTGTGGAACGATTTGCCGGCCTTTGTGTTTCCTCTTTCCTACAATACGGGTCTCTTCGAAAGACCCTCCACACAGCATCTCAGATGACATAGGCCCTGAGGGAAATTATTTTCCGCGGGGTCTCCTGTGTGGAGCTATGTAAAAAAAAAAACCAGCCAAGGAATTGAACACACGACGCCCGGGTGGGAACCAAACGCTATGCCAACACAGCCACTGACTGACCTTAATTTATACTTCTGTATGAGAATAGGGCCCTGTGATGAGACAGTTATACTTACAGTGACAGCATCAGCGACTCTATCCCTCAGCAAGAGATGTTCAGAAAGTGGCTTGCCCGCCACAAACCTTCCCGCAATATTCTGAGCCTGAAATGAGAATTTAATTCAACTTATTGAAATGTTTTTGCAGGCTGAAATACAAACAAAGCGTGCCAGAAAAATCAACCCGTATGTTTATTCCAGAATGCGATATTACCGATTCCTAATAATTAATGTTTATTCCAGAATGCGATTTTACCGATTCCTAATAATTAATGTTTATTCCAGAATGCGATTTTACCGATTCCTAATAATTAATGTTTATTCCAGAATGCGATTTTACCGATTCCTAATAATTAATGTTTATTCCAGAATGCGATTTTACCGATTCCTAATAATTAATCATAAGAAAACAATTTAGTCGTAAAATTTTAATATTTATTTTTATACATTTTAGTCTCATCTTAAAAACAAAATATTATTTTCCCACGGTTTCACAAATAAGGTTAAATTAAATGAAATTATAGTATCAAAATTATGCATAATAGAAATAGAACACTTTCGACAGATGCATTATATAAAGAATCTAAACTACTCGGTCTCCGTAAACTATTTATGCTGCAATTTATATTTATGAATCAACATTAGAAATAATAACGTGTTTTATACCCCTCAAACGAATACCAAACAAATGCAAACTCACGGCAGTTTCATCGGACCTCGTTCTTTCAATCTTTTAATGAAAATACTCAAGTGACAATTAAACTTCATTTATTTATTTTTTATGTTTAACTTTATGAGTAAAACCTCAAAATGTAAGTATTAGTGAAACTCCAATAAAATATACGTTAACCCCTCCGAATTTTCGAGAATATTAGCTTTTGGTGTCTTAAAACGAAATGACATTTTACGAAAACTTTGTATTATTACCGCTTCACAATTAAAGCTCTATAAATGAAACATTTCTGAACGTAGCCGAATAGTAAAAACTGTTTTAGACAGGTTAAAAAATAAGCTTTCGAATTATTATATTACAAATAAATATTAACATTTGTAAATATTAAAATTTAGATTGCAAACATTAAAAAATGTGAAAATGACTCACGTGATGTTTTTATGTGAAAACGGTACCAAAATCACAGATTATGTAAACAACAATACTTATTCTATTGTATAAATGTGTAATTAACACTTTTGTCACCTCACTTTTTTATCATTTCATATAAAAATATTTAATAGAAATTAACAATGTCGGGCGCCCGTAGGAAAATTTGGCGGGATAAATTATGTGTCAGACTGCGCTTCTGACAGAATGTTCTTTTTATGTATTTCTATGGACAACTTGAATAGAGATGTGCAGCATGATTCACTATCGACCTTTCATTTTTTATTTTATGGATGTAACTAAAACAATAACGGAATTATAACGGTTTCTATGAAGTCACACGCGCTGACGTGTAAACACGCTTATTGTACTTGACTGCTGTCGTATTTTTAACGCATATATCTGCTTACGTTGCGGAGGGGTTAAAAAAATGAAGATAATGTTGGTGGTTCTTAGTCGAACTTAGCGCAGTTTGTAGTGCAGCAGCCCGCAAAGCCGAAGGTCCTTGGTTTGTGTCCCAGAGGTGCCAATATCGAGAGGGTAGACGTCCAGTGGGCCGCCCCAGTCACAGATGGGCGAGACAACTCCAGAAACTGTGTGAGGAGAGGATGGGACTGCCATGGACGGAGGCCGAACAATCGGCACAAGACAGGGACGTATGGAGGAGCCTTGTCGATGCAGTGGGGCCCCGACCCGAATAGGACAAGGGGAAGAAGATGATGATGATGAGAGGTAAATGTGTACCTACAGTTGAGTGTTGTAAGAACTGACGGTAGAAAGATTAAGTTAACTTAATTAGGTGGAGATCACCAAATCAAAACAAAGGGAAAATATACCCTTTGCGATGCATTAGTCTATTATACATGCCTGAAAACTTCAACCGTAGTCATCGTCATGACTTGTTCAAGATACCACATGGCACAACAGATATTCTAGCATAGCATAAAAGGAGGAATGGTATTAAGCACCAGGCCGAGAACCTTAGGACAAATAATAATCCCTAAGCCAACAGCCCAACATCATTACACATACTCTGCCATAAATGCTTTAACGAACTCCCTTAGGGGCCGTTCAAGTATTACGTAACGCACTTGGGGGGGGGTCTTGTGAAACGTTACTGTGCGTTACCAGGCCCCCCCCCAGGGGGGGGGGGAGGGGGGGTTCGAACAACGCGTTACGTAACATGTTTTTCTTTATTTGGATTAAAAAAAACTAGGGAATTAAAATCTTCCAAGTTGGCAATCCTTTTCGATCTCGAAATCTCTTGTTAATTTATTACCGCAAACGCGATTAAAACAAGAAAAAAGGTATTTAAGCGACTTTCCAGTACTTTGTGCAACCTAAATGTGACTTTCAGGTAAAAATTGTCAGCAGCTGCAATAGAGGTTGGAGAGTCCACTAACCGTGGTAGCGATGGCGGCCTTGAGCAGCCCCACGCAGATGGCGCTGGTGTTGAGTCTTGCCGTGGTCAGGGAGCTCTGCAGCGGGGACACGGGCAGTTCCTTGTCGCTGCGCAAGGGGCCCAGCTCTATCAGCGCTTGCAGCATGTCCACTCCCAAGATTGTGGCTGCAAATGTACTACCTCAATTACTTTACTTAATAATAATAAAAACAATTCATGGCTAATTGCAGTCATACTAGCCTCCCTTACTATCATGGTTAGAAATATGATCTGTGAAATAAGGGGATGCTGTATGGAGGGTTTTTTTTAAGGAAAGGAAGAAGAGGAAGTTCTGGGAAGGAAATAGGTATGAGGGGTGAGTAGGATTCTGCCAAGGATATAGGTATGAGGGGTGGGTATGAATCTGGGGGTCAGTGTGTCCAGGAGTGACAGATGTATGAATCCATCCCTCCAACCGCTGTGCGATGGATAGAGAGATTCCGGCTGGAGAGGATAAAAGACCTTCCTCCACCAATCTCTTTCGATCCTGTCCACCACACTGCAGGTGGGCAGACACATCGGCCGCCAAGACCTGGACAAACCTCATAAGGCACTTCTGCTAAATCACCAAACGTAGTGACCCACTTGGGGTGACCTACGGCAGAATAAATGTAAGCCAATAAATGGTTCCCGGGGCAGTGGTTCCCATACACGCCTGCCAAATTGGAATAATAAAAAATTCAGTTGCTTTCATCCTTCCTATGTCAGAT
Organism: Limnephilus rhombicus; assembly: GCA_929108145.2. NCBI lineage: Eukaryota > Metazoa > Arthropoda > Insecta > Trichoptera > Limnephilidae > Limnephilus > Limnephilus rhombicus. Next base: position 45,377,086 of record OV815290.1, read on the forward strand.
CCACACCTCACTGCCGTACATCAGGGTAGATACCAGCAATTAAGTAAAATAAATAGTAGACATTGGAAGAGAATCTGACTCACCTGGATTACCCACAGCACATTCTCGTTATGTTATTATTGGCACCGATAAATCACTTGGCTGAGCACATGCACAAGTCTCCGTTTAAATTGATATTAAAGAACCGAGGTATCAAGGAGGTGATAAAACTGCACTAGTTACATTAACCTCTGGTTTGCCGTTTGTCGCCCGGTGGCCGCGGCACTTTGAAATGCAATTTTGACCCTTATGTATAAAGAAAGTGGATGGGATGGGTAAAGATTTCATTCACCTTGTAACCCCAGAATATTATAAAATAATTTTATCTGTGACACCAAAATGTCAAATTTGCCGCTATTCATTCGCTCAAAGTCGATGCATGTTATTTGACGAAAACATCGTAAAACCTATCAATTTACGTAATCAACGCAAGTAATGTTGTTTTGGTACATAGTTTATTGTTCTAGGAATGTGTTTCAGTCAATAAAATATACGATAGGTAAAAATTAATCCACAAAACATTCAATTCAAATTTAAGGTCGTGAAATTTCCGTGTTGTTCCTCGGGCATTCAACAAGTTAATAGTCGATATTGAATGCAACGAGAATTTCAAATAATTTAGATCTGTTACAGGAATCTTGTGCGACATGAAAATGCCTATAAAACTTAAAGGAAAGATATACCAAACTATTGTTAGACCCGCGATAATGTATGGCTCCAAATGCTGGACTATGTACAACTCCTACTCTAGGCAACTCCAAACAGCAGAAATACGAATGCTTAGATGGTCGGCAGGAGTATCACTAAAATATAACATTAAAAGTTCACGTATTCGTGGTAACCACGGACACTGGGTGTCACAGACATAAACAGTAAGCTGGATGAACGACAGTTGAGATGGTGTGGGCACATAAGACGGAGACCACCAGACCACACAGTGAAGCAGGCAATGTCTATGGAGCTTCATCGACAGTCATCCAGAGGAAGATCAAAGAACTCCTGGATGACTTAATGCGCCAAAATACTACAGAGAAACAGCCTGGATGAAATATATAAGAAGTTATAGCCGACAGAATGAGCACACCTAAACGGGGATACACAAATATGCTCTCGAAATATAACGTCTCCACTCTATCTAACCGGCAAACATACCTTGACCTAATGACCCTGTATAAAATCTGCAACAACGTTATCGTCTGTTCTGACTTACTCAAACTAATTAATTTTAAAATACCACCCAGAACAACAAGGCTTAACGACTTATTCCACATTAACCGGATACGTACAAATGCTGGTGTCAGGGATCCAATCAGAAGAATGTGCGAATTGTTTAATAAAAACCACAACCTTAAGGATTCCGATATATTTTTTGATACTTATAGCACTTTTGGTAGAAAATTGAAGGCTGTTTTCCTATAAAAAAAGAAAACTGATATATCATTCATTATACTTTTTATGTGCTTCTTTTTAAACAATTTTCGATTCATTATTAACCCCTCCGAATTTTCGAGAATATTCGCTTTTGGTGTCTCTAACAAAATGACATTTTACGAAAACTTTTTGTTATTGCCGCTTCACAATTAAAGCTCTACTAGATGATACATTTTCGAACGTAGCCGAATAGTAAAAACTGTTTTAGAAATGTTACAAAATAGGCTTTCAAAGTATTATATTACAAATAAATATTAGCATTTGTAAATATTAAAATTTAGAACGCAAACATTAAAAATATGTAAAAATGACTCACGTGATGTTTTTATGTGAAAACGGTACTAAAATCACAGAAATCACAGATTATGTAAACAACAATACTTATTCTATTGTATATATGTGTAATAAACACTTTTGTCACCTCACTTTTTTATCATTTCATATAAAAATATTTAATAAAAATTTAAAATGTGGAGCGCGGTGGAGCAAATTTGCGGGGGTAAATATTTTTGTCAACTACACGACTGACAGCTGATTCCTGTTATGTATTTCCATAGACAACTTGATAGGGATGTGCAGCTTGATCTACTATCGACCTTTGACTTTTTGTTTTAGGGATGTAACTAAAAAAATAACGGAGTTATAACGATTTCTATGGAAACACACGCGCTGACGTATAAACACGCTTATTGTACTTGACTACTGTTCTATTTTTAACGCTTATATCTGCTTACGTTGCGGAGGGGTTAATGGCGTAAATTTGATTAAATTGTGTTTTATAAAGCGATTGGCTTTCATTTAAATTAACATAAATTTGAATTTAACAGTAGGTAGAAAGGAAGAATCATTAAAGGTGAGTTTAGTTACACTACTTTTTAGATCTGAAGGAGTTAAATATACTTATTCAGATCTAAAATTAGTGAGTAAGATTAAAAAAGGGACCCTCAGATGTTTTGGGCATGTAGAGCGAATGAACGAAGGAAGTAGTGTAAGAAGAATATACAACGCGAATGTGAATGGTAGAAGAAGTCGGGGACGCCCGAGGAAGACATGGCACGATCAAGTGAATCAGATACTTGAGTCGGGTCATGTCAAAAGTCAGAATAATAGAAGAGAATATATGAGACGATGTATGAAGTGAGTGAGGCAAAGAGTGTGTGCCAAGACCGAGTTGTTTGGCGGTCCGTCCTCTCTGCCTACCCCTGCGGGGAAACGGCGTGATGGTTAGTTAGTTAGTTAGAGAAGTACTTAAGCTAATATTAAATAAATGTGAGCGGTGAACAATTTCTAAGGTGTGCTTTATATTTTATCACAAAATCGTTATTCTTCATTACGTTAACACACAATTGAAAAGATATAATAACAATATACTTATATGCAATTCTAATTTTGAGATCAGTGGAATGAAAAAAAATTTTTTACACTTTTATGCCTTTTTAATTTTTAATAAAAATGTTGGTTACACAGCTTTAGATTATAACCACGATTATATTTTTAGTATTGCCATTTGTACAACATTGGTGCCCTCCTATGTTTTCTACTCTTATTTGACAGACTGTAAATATATACATAGTGCGTCAACAGTGCTTGTTACCGGGAGTGTCGTGGAAGGCTAGCACGCCGCCGTGTCGAGTGATCCCCGGCGCACCGGGCTGCACGAGGAAGGCCTGAGCCACGTCGAAGCGTACGGCGCCGAACACCACCAGGAACTCGCCCTCCTCTCCCGTCAGCGTCACGGCATCTGTCAACTGGAACAAACAACCCATCCTTTATATACGCTGCATGGGAAGGGTAGAGTAGTGTACTGGACGGGTTATCGGGGAAATCGAACAAGAAGACGAAGATGAAAATTAAGGGAAAAAATGGAGGAAAAAAATGTTTTTAAATAACAAAATTTCCAATTCATTAACAGCTGAAGTGATTTTTGCCATATATTAGTGCCATTTTAAATGTCTCCGATTTGTAGCTCCCACGTTTGTTATTTTGGACTTAAAACGAAGCTATTGAAATGCTTCATCTATTATGACCAAAGATAATCAAATACAAAAGAGATATGCTATGGTGTCCGCGCAACTGTCGGCGGACTACGCCCTAATTAGAGTAGTTTGCATACGAAAAGAATTTGTTCATTTCGTTGATTTTTTGAAGATGTGCATTAGTATTGGTTAACAATATAGTTTGAATACGGATAGAATTCGTTGATTTAGTTCGTTCGTTTGGTTTATTTGTTAATTATTCCTTCATTTAGTTTATTTGCTAATTGGTAAACAATATCGGCGACACCCGGAAGCGCAGTCCCACCAAGTAAAAACTGCAGATAGCGCATCTACTAATATTTCAATATCTTTGATTATGACCATACACAGATGTTGCAAATCCGAACTTCGTAGACTATTTTAGAACGATGTTAAAAATAAATTTTTAAATATTTTTTTCCAGCAGAATTTCTGATCAGCTGTTAACGGTTAAAATTAAGTCATTTTTCCATACATATGCAGCTTTCATTATCAAATGTACCACAGACAATAGACAGAAATCTAAAATATTCTACGTTGACTCTAATAAGTACCCCTCACGGCAGTTTCAAAGTAAAAAACACGCAGAATTCGCGCGGTTATAAACTTAACAATTTTTTCATATTTTTTTTATAAATCCTACAAATCTTAATATATAAAACAAAGTCGGGTTAGTTACACTATTTATAACTCGAGAACGGCTGAACCGATTTTGATGATCTTTGATTTGTTGGATTAGTCTCCGGCCCGGATAACAGAATAACTATTGAAACATCGGAAAAATTCACGAAAAAGAAAGTTATGAAGAAAACTCATTTCTTCATACATTTTGTACGGAACGAATTTTCATCTTTTAAAAGAGCTGTGGCAATATTGTGTCAGTTGAAGTTTGCGTGAATTCCAAAAATTCAAAAACGTCAAATGTCAATGCGCTGATTGTTTCGCTTTTGTTCTTTAACCAGGGTGGCCACAAAAAACGGATTTCAAGATTCCCTGATAATTCCAGGTTTTCCAGGGCAGTTTCTACATTTTTCCCTGATATTTTTAATTTGATATAAGGGGGATATCATTCGTTAGATAAATAATAAAGGAAATTCCGTCATCTATAGCATTTATTATTTCTTTGCATCACAATAATCTATTAAAAACAAAATACACTTGTTACAAATTTATGATATTTCGCCTGAAGACTTTTTTCAAGCTTTTGAAATTATAGAGATATAATTTATTTATTTATTTATTACACGCCCTGATGGGCTTTTACATTATAATTTATAAGTTGAGTAACAAACAATGAAGAAAATATAATACAATGAGAAAAGAAAATACACAAAACAGTGTAACAACAAAACAAATAATAAAATAAAAATACATATTATATAAAAATGAAGTCTCATATTCAATATAAACAAAAATTGCAGAAATTATGTAAATCTATTTGTGTCTAGAAGAATAAAAGTGATAGAATATACAACGTTTATACTGATTAGTTTTAAGATGAAATATATCTGGGTAGTATGTTTACGAGAGATGGGAAGGCTGAAAGAGATATTGAAAGAAGGGTGAATGCCGGTAACTCCATTAATGGTGGACTGAATGCCGTTGGCGCTAATAAAAAACTGTCAAAAAAAGCGAAGCTAGCAGTCCACAATGGAGTCCTGGTACCTACCCTGATGTATGGCAGTGAGGCATGGAACTGGCAGAGGAAGGATGAAAGTAAACTGAATGCAGTTGAAATGAGATCCCTGAGACGTATGTGTGGTAAAACAATGTATGATCGTGTGAGAAATGTGGATATCCGCAAAGACTGTAAGGCTGATGTAAGCATAATGAGTAAGATTAAGAAAGGGACCCTCAGATGGTTTGGGCATGTAGAGCGAATGAACGAAGGAAGTAGTGTAAGAAGAATATACGACGCGAATGTGAATGGTAGAAGAAGTCGGGGACGCCCGAGGAAGACATGGCACGATCAAGTGAATCAGATACTTGAGTCGGGTCTTGTCAAAAGTCAGAATAATAGAAGAGAATGTATGAGACGATGTATGAATGTGAGTGAGGCAAAGAGTGTGTGCCAAGACCGAGTTGTTTGGCGGTCCGTCCTCTCTGCCTACCCCTGCGGGGAAACGGCGTGATGGTTAGTTAGTTAGTTAGTATATCACCTAGATTAGAATATTTATTTCTGAGACTGTCAAGTTTCGGAAACGGAGAATTTTGATAAGCCAGTGTCCTGGTGTTATTGAAGTAGAAGGGTAATAAATGTCGACATGATTTTTGGGGAACATGGACATTGATAAATTGAAGTAATTCAGAACAGTCAATTTAGTCAAACAGTCAATCATTAAAAATGGAATAAAAGGAAAGGCATGAAACGGTCCAAGGATTATTTAACTAATAGATATCAAACCACAAAAATGGGTGAGATAATCTCCGAACCAATGAAGATTACATCGGGAGTACCACAAGGGTCTGTTCTCGGACCTATTCTTTTTATAATGTACATTAATGATATGGTAAAAGTATGGCAGACGACACATTGATAGCAGGAGAATATTATGAACTCATAATGAATCATTTAAATGAAGACTTACATAGTATATCAATATGGCTGAAGAAAAATAAACTAAAATTGAATGTAAACAAAACTAAATCTATGAACATTGGAAAATGTGTAACGCAAACAAAAAAAGACATTGATAGACGGTGAATTTTTGAAAGAAGTATTTGAAATTAAATATTTGGGAGTAATAATTGACTCCAAATTGACTTTCACTCAAAATACAAAACCAATTATTAAAAAGATTGCCAAAAAAATTTCGCTGTTGGGAAGAATAAGAAGATTCCTTGACATAGTCTCCAGTAAAAATGTGTACAACGCAATCATTGTACCACACATAAATTACTGTAGCAGCATTCTATTCTTAGCCAACAACGGATTAATGAAACAAATGACAATTCTACAAAACAGAGCTATGAGAACTATATTGAAGAAAAATAGGTACACTTCAGTCAATAAAATGTTGAAGGAGTTAAATATCTTGTCATTTAAACAAATTATTTACTTCAATGGCCATACGTCTATTGAATTCCTAAGAAAAATTGATAAACTACAAAGCAACAACATGAGACGAGGAAAAGAAATGAACTAAGACTCCCCTTCAGGAAAAAAACACAGAGTCAAAAGTCATTAATGTACGGAGCATTGAAGATATTTGGAGAATTACCAGAAGAAATAAAATTGGAAGAGAGCATAAAGGCATTTAAAATTAAATTGCGAGGATATGTGATTGATTTGGTATAGATGTATTATTTTAAGTGTATGTATAATAATAATAATATTTGGATGATTTATATAGCGCCATTTTTGTGAAAAATCACCTCAAGGGCGCTGTACAAACTTATAATACATTTCTAAAATCTAAAAAACTACAAGCTAGGCAAACAATTATAAACAACTTATGGCTAAAAATTGCATACATCGGTTCATTGATCACCGATACGAAAATATGTGTACAATATTTTGACCAATGAACGCGATGCTGCCTAAAATTTAATGAAAACAGGACCATACTTACCTGGGAGGTCGCTTGAAATTAACTCTGTATATTGTCCATTTAAGGAAATTTAGATAGAGTTCGCACGCAGAGGACATTATTGTGAAAACATGTTATTTAATCCTGAAAAATATTTTAATATTAATATGTAATGTATTCTTTGACGAGTGTATTTTGGAAAGTAAAAGCAACATGTAAAGGTGGGAGGTGCAGTAGTACCTATAAGGATTTGATCTTTCTAAATGTGATTCGTCAAGAGACAGATTGATGTGTAAGGAATCGAGTAATTTTAATTCAGTAAGAAAAGTGTGATTAAGACATATCATAGACAATACAAGTATGTTACTCTCAAATAGGTATTTAAATTACGGGTATGAGAGCCCAAAAAGGAAGGTTTTTAGTTTGGACCTAAACTCTGTTGGGCTTGTTATGCATCTTAATTCCGGAGGGAGTCTATTCCAAGCCTTAGGCCCACATACTCCGAAAGCACGATCTCCAAACATAGTATTTGGCTTTCGTTTAGGTTCTATTAGTCTGCCTTTAGCAGATGAAGTTGCTGATCTAAGGGTTAATTGTCTCGGACCGGTATTTTCCGGGACGCATAATTCGGAGATGTAAGGTGGGGCCATTTCGTAGATTGATTTAAAAACCATCCAGCACAATTTGTACTGGATTCTCTCAGGGCACTTGAGCCAGTGAAGGTTACGAAGGTGTTCTGAAATATGCGAATATTTAGAAACCCCAGTTATGAGCCTTGCCGCTGCATTAAACAGTATATAGGATTGTATTAGGTCATAGATAACTATGTACCTACCTATATAAAATACCGCAATAAAACAATAATAAAACAACTTTGGGATATCACAAATCGCAAAATAACGAATTTAGTTTTATTTTTGGAATTCCCTGATATTCTAAAAAAAATTTGAAATTCCCTGACTTTTCCCTGATAATTCCAGGTTCGGTAAAATTCCCTGATAATACCAGGTTTTCCAGGTCTGTGGCCACCCTGTTAACATATAATGCTGCCTCTCTTTCTTACACACTAAATGTCAACAGTCGAAAATGAGACAAACGGTTAACGTGTGTCTTCACCCTTCCAAAGGAAAAATACAATAATTATAATAAATTTCTCTCACACGCATAAAGAAAATGAAACGCAATTCCCGTAAGGAGCCATCCATAAATTACGTCACATATTAAGGGGGGGGGGGAGGGGAGTAGAAAGTGTGACTAGGGGCATGGGGGGTCATCAGCTCTGTGACGTCACATGTAAAAAAAATTTGAACTACTGTTTTGATTACTTTTAGATGTCACACTAGGGGGGGAGGGGTCACACTAGGGGGGAGGGGTCTCGATGTGCGACAGGGACGGGGGGGGGGGGGGTAAAATTTTTTTTAAATTCATGTGACGTAATTTATGGATGGCCCCTAAATAAGTGGAAAAGTAAGAAAATCACCCGTACACAAGGTCATCTCTGATATTGGCAAAAACAAAACACGGAAGTTGCGGATCGATAATTGCTTCATTGTGTAATTTTTAACTTAACCCTTCGAATAATAAGAAAATAATTTTCTGTCAAGGTTTGCGCGCAAAATTCCTGGTTCATCCCATGCATTTTAAATGTTCCTATTTATTGTTTTTTTTAAACGTTTTTGAAAAAAAAAAATTGTTCTAAAATGTAGATAAAATAATCTTTCCGGTGTGTTTATTAGAAATCAACATTTTTGTTTCTATATATTAAAATTTTAATATTGCAAATGTAAATTGGCTAAAAAAGGCACACCTGCGAATATTTGAATTAAAGTAATTAAAATAGAATAAATCCAAAATTTTAAATACAGATTCCTTTTCTAAACAAATGGTGGGTTTCTTCATTTACCGAGAATGCTAAATGCAATGCTAATTGTAAAAGTAAACGGTCAAATGCATAGAAATGTTTAAATTTCGATCGTTTACTTTTACAATTAGCATTGCATTTAGCATTCTCGGTAAATGAAGAAACCCACCCATAATGTGTAATAAAATTGTCACCTCACTTTTTATCACTTTCATACAATTTTATTTTAAAATTAAATGTGTGATACGTCACAAATTGGCGCAAATTAAACCGTCACTTTTGATCGGGTTTGTAAAATATCTGAACAATCTAGCTCATATAACTCTAAGACAATGAGAAGCATTATTTCATTCCGTTTCTACCATAAAAGAAATCACAAATATTCGCTTGACAGGAAGAGAGATATCTAACTTTTAATAATGCACGTTTGCTCTGGGACAATCTGGGTCTCCTGTTATTATAACGGCATATGATGTTTTGGAACAACTTGGGTCTCCTGTGATTAGATGGGTTAATAAAAAAAACTGAATTTAATTCAGCTAATAGATTAACACAACAGTTATTGATTCTGAGGGGGTACGAAGTTCGCCAGGTCAGCTAGTATGAAATAGATGGTAAAATACAGGTGAATTAATTATCTATATAGCATTATAATAAGTTTTTATGTCTCCATGTGAAAATTCAAAGGCATGATTTTTTTAATGTTCGCAAAAAATTTAAAAAATGATCTTCTGGAAATCTCAAGCAATCGAGGCAAATTTTTTTATTTCGCGTGGACCACCACCTTAATTACTATCAAAGACAACTTTTTGCATTTGGGGTGATGGAAAATAATGCATTCAAAATTTCAATTGCGTAAAATGAAATTTAACTTTGTGTACCGATACCTGAGTCAATTTGCGGCCATTTACAATAATTTCTGTTGTTATGTTGGTATTCCTGATATTTTACGAAGAACTAGAAGCTAGATCGTAGCCGACTTCATGCAAATGCAAAATTATGAAATGACGCTTAATAGAGAACTCCAGTCCAATTTTTTTTTTTTTAATGAATACCTTCTAACTTAAATAACTGCATTTTTATTTTTAGAGTTAGTTTTAATCACGGACATATGAATATATATGGACCTGCCCTAAGTGATAAAAACGTATTATTTCCCCCTCCACATGGCGCCGGCTGGAGCTCCTCCTTGGAACCGGCTCGCTCCATGGGGAGGGGATAGAGCCTCGCTTGAATCTAAAACGTGTGACGTCATCATTCTTGCCGTGAACAGCGAGAAGCTAACATCCATACATTTAACGAAATATAACGCCAAAACGGTAGCTTATGATATACAATATATCTACATTATCAATGTGCACATAGCGAATGTGGGCGGTTCTTCAGTGTGCTCGTTGCTGGTTACAGGGGTAAGTAAATTATGAAACATTTGTAAAAGTGTTTTAACTAAACACGGCAACAAAATATTGCTATGTGTATTGGGGCGAGTCTTTTTGGGGCGAGCATTTGGCCTTAGCAAATATGTTATTATCGTGGCAAGCAATTCGCGCTCCCATGTAAAAAGGTCTATTCATTCAAAGCAGATTTTGCTTTTAAGAAATAAATGGTGATATTGTAATGCGAGATGCCTATTTACTGTCAGATTGATTGTATAACGAATCACAGTCATCTTTCCCCTCTTCGCCCTCCATAGTTTGGTTTTACCCCTCATCTGTAATTTCTTGTCTATCCATTTGGATGTCTATGGTTTTAATAGTTAAAATAATTGTCGAAGTTTTAATTTTTCAAGATCCCCTGAAAACCACCGTTTGTATAGTGAATCGTGTGACGTCATCACTCCTGAAAAGTTACTATAGGATCGGGCAATCAGCTGATCAACTGCCGCCATTTTGAATTTCGTTGTTCGAAGTATTCTCCCTAGAAGTAGCATTACTGTTTTTTTGTGCAGTTGTTTTTAAATATTTACAATAATAGAGATAAACTAATAAGAGATACCTTTATTATTGAAACATTATTTAGGTCTAAATAATGTTTCAATAAACACAACAACTAAATCTCTGTAAACAGTATATAAATTAATACAATGGCTTGTGTCGTACCTACATTCCCGTATGTTCCCATACAATGACTTTACAGTGACGTCACCACTGAACATTTCAATAGTGCCAACTTGACAGCGTATTTCTACGATCCGATTAAAAATGGACTTTTTAATAATTTTTTAAAAACTCTGCGTTTAATATTATTGAATAAAACTTATACGTATATTCAGAATCAGCGTTTATTGGTCTATATGAACATATTTTTTTAAAGCCATAATATTTTTCACTGGAGTTCCTTATTATAAAAACACAACATAATTAATAATATAATGTAAACAAACCTCTAATCAAGAAGTTGCATTACTACCACATAACTTATGGTCAAAATAGAGGGTCAAAATATTTCAGCTTTACTTACAATAAAATCCAAATAAATGGAATATTTTTTGACATATTCGAAAACTAAAAACTGTTTTTGAAAGGCGATAAAATACGCTTTCAAATTTTATAAATTAAAAAACATACAATTTTTAAAATATATAAATTTTGCACGAAAACATAAAAAGTTTTAAAAATGGCTCACTTTATGTATATTCTAACTAAAAATATAATTTTAAAAAATTGAAAACACATTGTTATTAAACAAATGTATTATAAATGTAATTGACAACTCACTTTTTTATCGTTCATGTAAAAATAATTTTTAAAATAAATTCCCAAAGTTTGATAAATTTATTTCAAAATGCGATTCGAACTTTGGTTTAATAAAGCTGTACTTTTTTAATGAAAACTTTTTTAGCTCCGTTGTGATTTGTAACTCGATGAAATGAGAAAAAGCGACATTAAAAAGAGACAAACACATACATCTATAGAATTTAGCCTGCGAGAGAATGAGATAGTACTTTAATGCAGCGGCAAGGCTCATAACTGGGGTTTCTAAATATTCCCATATTTCAGAACACCTTCGTAACCTTCACTGGCTCAAGTGCCCTGAAAGAATCCAGTACAAATTGTGCTGGATGATTTTTAAATCAATCAACGAAATGGCCCCACCTTACATCTCCGAATTATGCGTCCCGGAAAATACCGGTCCGAGACAATTAACCCTTAGATCAGCAACTTCATCTGCTAAAGGCAGACTAATAGAACCTAAACGAAAGCCAAATACTATGTTTGGAGATCGTGCTTTCGGAGTATCTGGGCCTAAGGCTTGGAATAGACTTCCTCCGGAATTAAGATGCATAACAAGCCCAACAGAGTTTAGGTCCAAACTAAAAACCTTCCTTTTTGGGCTCTCATACCCGTAATTTCAAATATACCTATTTGAGAGTATCATACTTGTATTGTCTATGATATGTCTTAATCACACTTTTCTTACGGAATTAAAATTACTCGATTCCTTACACATCAATCTGTCTCTTGACGAATTACATTTAGAAAGATCAAATCCTTATAGGTACTACTGCACCACCCACCTTTACATGTTGCTTTTACTTTCCAAAACACACTCATCAAAGAATACATTACATATTTATATTAAAATATTTTTCAGGATTAAATAACATGTGTTCACAATAATGTCCTCTGCGTGCGAACTCTATCTAAATTTATTTAAATGGACAATATACAGTGTTAATTTCAAGCGACCTCCCAGGTAAGTATGGTCCTGTTTTCATTAAATTTTAGGCAGCATCGCGTTCATTGGTCAAAATATTGTACATATATTTTCGTATCGGTGATCAATGAACCGGTGTATGCAATTTTTAGCCATAAGTTGTTTATAATTGTTTGCCTAGCTTGTAGTTTTTTAGACTTTAGAAATGTGTTATAAGTTTGTACAGCGCCCTTGAGGTGATTTTTCACAAAAGCGGCGCTATATAAATCATCCAAATATTATTATTATAATCAATCTCCTCTTTGTGCGGTGCTTCGTAGCCATTCCACTCTTGTCTACGTTAATTTCCTGAAGGTTTCACTTCTACCACATGTAAATTGCACACTCTGATTTTAGTATTTGAATGTAAAGCATGGTCTTTTCTCTTTCTAACACTGTTTATATTATATGTCTCACTATGATAGTAAGATATAATAGATAGGGAGATATAATGATTTCTATGAATTGTTCCGATTATCAATTTTTCGGCTAAAGTTCGGTGTTTGGGCTAAATTCCTAAAAAATAAAACTAGTTATTTTTATACTAATTTGGGGTCGGGGAATCCGAATCTGAAAGAATTAGGCGGCGGCAAGCAATATTAACTGAATTACAGGACTTTAAAAAATTTTATACACATACAGGAAAATAGCCATTCTGGAAGCATTTTGATTCCTAGAAAATCAAACTAGTTATTTTTATACTAACTATGGGCCGGGGAATCCGAATCTGAAAGAATTAGGCGGCGGCAAGCAATATTAAGTGAATTAAACGACTTTAAAATTTTCTATACACACACACATGAAAATAATCATTTCGGAAGTATTTTGACACACGTAGTACAAAGATCATAGAAAAACAAGATAACATAGATGTTTTTACCACACAAAATTAAGTGTTGCCATTAAGCAGTAATATTAATAACGTAAAATAACATGTTTATATTTTAAGTACTTATTTTTTAAAAATTTTACTCACTTTTGTATCACAAACCATGTTACATAAACCCGGCGTAGCTGCTAAACTACTTGAAAACAGGGATGTTTTTTGCCGTGACGTGAGCAGGCGGTATAAAGGGGCACAAACCATGTTACACAAACCTAGCGCCGTTAAACTACTCGAAAACAGGGATGTTTTTTTGCCGTGACGCGAGCAGGCGGTATAAAGGGGCACAAACCATGTTACACAAACCTAGCATAGCCGCTAAACTACTTGAAAACAGGGATGTTTTTTTGCCGTGACGCGAGCAGGCGGTATAAAGGGGCATAAACCATGTTACACAAACCTAGCGTAGCCGCTAAACTACTTGAAAACAGGGATGTTTTTTGCCGTGACGCGAGCAGGCGGTATAAAGGGGCACAAACCATGTTACACAAACCTAGCGTAGCCGCTAAACTACTTGAAAACAGGGATGTTTTTTTGCCGTGACGCGAGCAGGCGGTATAAAGGGGCACAAACCATATTACACAAACCTAGCGTTAGGTTAGGTTAGGTTAGGGACGCGAGCAGGCGGTATAAAGGGGCTGGAGTTTTACCGCTTAGCTGGACTCTTATATGATCCGCGTATCCGACAGGAACCCTTCGAGACAAGCGAGTTTGACAAGGATACGACGGACGAAGAAGACTTAGTCGATTTATAAGGTATGTTTTTCTGCTGTTATCTATTTTCATATTGATATAGGGATAAATATTTTTGAGAGCTGGTAACACTGCCGGCACATGTTTTTGTATATTTCTTATTTTTCTATGATCTTTGTACTACGCGTGTCAAAATACTTCCGAAATGATTATTTTCATGTGTGTGTGTATAGAAAATTTTAAAGTCGTGTAATTCAGTTAATATTGCTTGCCGCCGCCTAATTCTTTCAGATTCGGATTCCCCGGCCCATAGTTAGTATAAAAATAACTAGTTTGATTTTCTAGGAATCAAAATGCTTCCAAAATGGCTATTTTCCTGTATGTGTATAAAATTTTTTAAAGTCCTGTAATTCAGTTAATATTGCTTGCCGCCGCCTAATTCTTTCAGATTCGGATTCCCCGACCCCAAATTAGTATAAAAATAACTAGTTTTATTTTTTAGGAATTTAGCCCAAACACCGAATTTATTCCAATTTTTCTATTACCTTTTCTCCGTTGATCAACCAGTTACCGTGTCCCACGCACTTGGCGGTCGTGCGTAGGTCAGGTACATCGACAGCCTCGGCTGGGATTTCCGAAGCGCAGATACGCACGGCGAACCGTCCGCTAGCCAAATCCGGCATGACCCTGTCCAGGTCACTCTCGGTGTACGCAAACTGGAGCGCTTCTATACCAGCCCAGTGCCCGCTGATCTCCATTGCTATTTGCGAACGATATTTGGCTACTTCTTCAAGTATTCGCAGTTTCTCCGTGCAGTTGGAAGCGAGCCCGCCGTGAAACACAGAGGCCGGAGCCCCGAAGATCCTATTATTCAATAAAACGGTTCTGACCTCGTCGTCACTTTGATTGCCTGATATCGCATTTTTAATGTTGCTAACTCTGTTTTCTAATGCTGTTATTTCTTCTTTGTCTAAAACCTCAGGAAAAGCCATGATGTCAGTGTTGAGGATTGACATGAACAGGTTTTTTGCGAACGGCTCAATTGCCGGCTTTCTTCGCTGGACTCTCGGCTGTGTGTTGAGAATTTCTTCGTCGAATTTCGGATCTAAGACAATTTCTGATGCTGCCGTAGAGGGAAACCTTCTTGAGAGTAGCATGTGTGAAAAAGGTTTTGTTTTGCGCGGTTTTAGACTCAAACACACGCATCTTGATAGATTCATGGCGGCTTTTTCGTATTTACGCAGATCCGAGCGGAATATTGTGATCAACACCGAAACGTTATAATTCTACCACAGGTCGCTATAAATTGAAGATTATGTTTCTGTAGCCGCTGTAATAACTCGGCTCTAATTTTATAATATATTTTACACTAGTTTATGCATAAAATCACTTATTTTATAACGTAATTGCACAAAGCGCGAAGAAATGTCAAACTATGTTACATAACCTCAAATAATAAATCATCTTTCTATGGAATTTCTCATTTAAATGTGTGGCCATTAGAACAAATTATTTTATTTTAGATCATGACTGAAGCTTTGACTCCGTATGAGCTATAATTGAGTTTCTTTATCTCTATATTTGTGTCCGGGGGTAAAGTGCATTAACTTCGGGAGGTGATTCTACATGATATTATAAATGAAAAAGATTCATAACTTTTTACCAAAATCCAACTTTCAGGTGTAGCTTTGGAGTAAGAAGATAAAATTAGACCAGCGTGTGCGGTTATCTTAATTATTTTCGGCTGTACGGGCCGCTATACGGGCCAATCACAACCATGCAATGTTGCCACAATCGTGCCCGGTATGCTCTCAGCAAGTAAGATCGTACCTCGCACTAAGGATTTTTAATGGTAAGCCCACACTGCGGCCAACGTTCCAACTTCAAACGTTTGGACGATCGTGTGGAGGGGTGTTCGTGCGTTGGAAGTTCGAGTTGGAAGGTTGGAGTTCGCGTTGGCCCGGGATCGCCTTCGAGGCGATCCAGATGGCCAACTCACACGAACCAGCCTGCCGTAGCTGTCCACACCGTGCCGCGTACTATTAAAATGACTATATTATTACGGAGAGTGGTATAACAATTGTTTGAAAACATGTCGTGTATATAAGTATATGATTATACGTACGTAATAATTGTAGGCAACTGAAAAAGATACAGCGTAGCTATAGCTGTTTCATGTCCGCCATTTTGAAGTACGGAATTCGGGGTTGGAGGGTTGGCCGCAGCGACCACACGATCGGCCAACCTTCCAACTCCGAACTAAGTTCGGAGTTGGAAGGTTGGCTTCAGTCTGGACGTAGCATAATAGGTACGTCTTTTTGAGTAGGAAAAAAAATGTTGGAATTTCGGAAAAAGTTGTTAACCTTTTTTACTCCTACCATCATGTAGAATCACCTCTCGAAGTTAATGCCCTTTACCCCCGGATAGCCTGTATTGCGTATTTATTAGATTGCACTGACAGTATAAAGATATTAATTTGCGATTTTTACAAGCAATAATTGTCAGCCTGAAACACTCATTTACATTGAAAAATCTTCCGAGAAAAGATACTTGCCGCCAACGGGACTTGAACCCGTGTCCTTCCGATTGCCGGTCGAATCAATCGGAAGGACACGGGTTCAAGTCCCGTTGGCGGCAAGTATCTTTTCTCGGAAGATTTTTCAATGTAAATGAGTGTTTCAGGCTGACAATTATTGCTTGTAATAATTGTTACCCTTTGTGCTATGCATAAAAATCTTGTCTAAGCGTTAGTTTATAAATTAAAAAATAATAATTAATATTTAACAAGTTTAAGTATTTCCCCAATAAATGCAGACATAATTTGTCTCGACGCCACCTAGCGAGGGATTTAACACTAACAATGTCTTTCTCGCAAAAATAAAGTTGGTTGTTTTCAGGTGGGAAAAAATATAACAAGCAGTAATTGTTGAATGAAACACTAGTATATACTGAATTATTTGGCGGGTATTTGATAAGCCCCCATAGCTCAGTGGTCAGAGCATTCGACCGGCAATCGGAAGGACACGGGTTCAAGTCCCGTTGGCGGCAAGTATCTTTTCTCGGAAGATTTTTCAATGTAAATGAGTGTTTCAGGCTGACAATTATTGCTTGTAATAATTGTTACCCTTTGTGCTATGCATAAAAATCTTGTCTAAACGTTAGTTTATAAATTAAAAAATAATAATTAATTTGCGATTTAATAATTATTAATACATGTATTTGTGGCACATTCCAGAGTGGAAGATACTCTCAGTATCGCCCTGGTGTAAGACCACCATTCAGAATTGAAATGTTGCTTGAATTGCTTTCAGCTGTGTTTGGTGATCAGATCTGAAGAGCCAGGTACTTCCCCACCTTCCTCTTCACTATCTCCTTCCTCTCCCTTCTACTACGGGGGCGTTCAAGTATAACGTAACGCAATTTTTGAAGATTTTTGACCCCCCCTCCCCCCATGTAACGCGCCGTAACGTTTTTCCGTACCCTCCCCCCCCCTAAACGTTACGTAACGCCCAAGTGACAATTTTTACCTAAAAGTCACAATTAAGTTGCGCAAAGTACTGGAAAGTCGCTTAAATACCTTTTATCATATTTTAATCGTGTTTGCGGTAATAAATAATACAAGAGATTTCGAGAACGAAAAGGGTCACCAACTTGGAAGATTTTAATTCCCTAGTTTTTAATAGTTGTTCGAACCCCCCCCTCGTAATGCACAGTAACGTTTCACAAGACCCCCCTCCCTCCCAAGTGCGTTACGTAATTCTTGAACACCCCCTACATTCAGCCTCAGAAAATACCCCAATTGGGGATGCCATAGTCTCACTGGCTCAAGAAGGTAGCAGTAAGAATTTTTGTCTGGTATTCACATTAAAAATATATATACTTACGGCACATCAATCATTTCAGTATCGCCCTGGTGAAAAGACAACTACTTGGAATTGAAATGTTTTTTCACAGCAACGATTCTCTCCATAGGAACATCCGGTGAAAAAAACCCAGTTTCTCAGCTTGTTGTGGGTTTTAGGTACTAACTAACCATCACACCGTTTCCGCAGGGGTAGGCAGGCAGGACGGACCACCAAGCAACTCGGTCTTGGCACACACTCTTTGCCTCATTCACATTCATACATACTCCCCTATTATTCTGACTCTTGACATGGCCCAACTCAAGTATCTGATTCACTTGATTGTGCCGTGTCTTCCTCGGGCGTCCCCGGCTTCTTCTACCATTCACATCATATATTCTCATGTATGAATGTGAGTGAGGCAAAGAGTGTGTGCCAAGACCGAGTTGTTTGGCGGTCCGTCCTCTCTGCCTACCCCTGTGGGGAAACGGCGTGATGGTTAGTTAGTTAGTTACATCATATATTATTTTTTCATTCGCTCTACATGCCCAAACCATCCGAGGGTCCCTTTCTTAATCTTACTCATTGCATTCTTTGCGGATCTCCACATATCTCACACAATCATACACGATTTTACCACACGTAAGCCTCAGGGATCTCATTTCAACAGGATTCAGTCTACTTTAACCCTTCGTCTGCCAGTTCCATGCCTCACTGCCATACATCAGGGTAAGGTACCAGCACTCCATTGTGGACGGCTAGCTTCGCTTCTTTGGACAGTGTTTTATTAGCGCCAACGGCATTCAGTCCTCCATTAATGGAGTTACCTGCATTTACCCTTCCTTCAATATCACTACTTTAGTAGGTTTTAGTTACTTAATTATCATATTGTACATACCTTCATGATCTGATAGTTATAAAAAAGAAAACAAAATAAATTCAAATCAAAGTTTTTTATTATTTTTTTTTATTTTAAATCCTAAAAAATAGACAATATAACATTTCCTAAAGCATGAATTGTGTTTTAAATTTCAATAATATTTTATTTAAGTTTATTGGGAACATTTAACAAAAGTGATGCGGGTTGATTTAACAAAAAAAGTTATAATTTACAACAAATAATACTTATTTATTTAATTATCCAAGAAAGCAAACACTTTGTGACTTGACATCATACAAACGAAAAAGTTCTTTTTTAAAACCACTTTATTTGATTTATACACATCGACCGGTTTCGGTTGATCTCAACTTTCATCAGGACAATAAATTATTCATTTGGTTTCATTTGAGTTGTTCAATTTCTATATCCGCTATATCAACTTTCACTGATTCGGAGAAAACCACTAAAAACTATCACATCTCCAGCGTAAATAAAAAATTGCTTTTTATTTTTTTATATAATGAATTTGAGTAATATTCATTTGAAAAGTGTTCATTTTTCAATGTATGTCTAGAAATATTTAAGTAATTTGGATAAATAAAATGGATATAGCGGATTTTGATACTCACTTCGTGATTTATATGGAATATTGAGGCTTTTGAAACCCAACTGACCTGAGGGGCGTGTTCCTACTCCCGCCATCTTGGCAAAATAAATGCTCGTAATTGGTTGAATTCCGATAGTGGGTTTTGTTTCTCACTCGCAGTTTTAACATGGTTTTTGGTTGTGATAAGGGAGGTTTTGAAACTCAATTTTAGATTAGTCTTGTTCCTTGCAAAAATGTGAACAAGATGTCATGCTCAGATCATTTTGTCAAAAAATCGGATACAACGGGTATCGAAATTATATGACTCATTTATTCATATCACTATTTTGCTTTTTAAGCTCAAACTCATCAATGACAAGTGTAAATATATGTTAGAAGAGCATGTTCTTTTCTGTAAGGTACGAAGAGTAAGAAAAGACATTTTGTGGAATAACGTTGTTGAAATTTTCATATACAACATTTTTCCACTAATTCAGCATTAATTCTACTAATAAACTCTAATTTAATTGCCTTTCTAGACTTTTCATTAAAAACTCTTAAGAATTATATGTTTATTGTATTTTAAATATTATATGTTATGAAACATAACTCATTTTTTCCATTTTTTCGGAACAAGAATATTGTTGGATACAACATTTTTCCGGGCAAGGACTCAATTATAATTTGTGACTTTTTTTTTTACATTAACTCCACACAGGAGGCCCTGAGGAAAATAATTTCCCTCAGGGCCTATGTCATCTGGGATGCTGTGTGGAGGGTCTTTTTGAGGAGAGGAAGGAATGAGCATTGGTCTTGAAGAGACCCATGTTGTAGGAAGGAGGAAACACAGAGGCCGGCAAATCATTCCACAGCCGAGCTGTTGAACACAAGAACGAGTCGAAGAGACGACCCGTTCTCATGTGACAAATGTCAACCATTGGGCACGCGTTTGGCGTGTTTCCCGGCTATGCACCGGCGCCGAAGGGATCAAAGATGCTAGTTCCTCGGAGCATCTTCCATTGTTATACCGGTAGAACAAGGATAGCATTCCCACCAGACGCCTGTGCTCTAAAGATTGCAATCTGTCTGTTAAGATGGGAGAATCTATCAAACGGACCGCCCATTTCTGCACAGAGTCGAGGGTATTTTTCAGGTATTTTGGAGCTCCAGACCAGAGATGGCTGCCAAATTCAACCGTGGGGCGTACTTGTGATTTGTACAAGGTTAGCAGTTGTGTACTATTAAAGTATCTGCGGGCCCTGTACAGTACGCCCAGTTTTTGGGAGGCTAACTTTACTCTAGCTTCGATGGAGCCCCAATACCTGAGATGGTCACTTAGGGTTACACCAAGCATATCAATGGAGGGCCTGTTCGGAAGATTGCTTCCGTTGAAAGAGACTAGATTTTCATTTCGATCCCTTTTAGGCGTAATCAGACAAGATTGGGTCTTTGAAACATTAAATTCAACGAGATTATTTTTACCCCAAGAGAAAACACTCTCGAGGTAACCGTCCTTTCTTTGCTTCAAAGCCCTACGAGCTGTTGGAGTTTGTGAGCCCTTTGGGGGCTTGTCAAACAAAAAGCTATCATGAACTGTACTGTCATCCGCATAACAGTGAATTGGTGCACATGACAAAAGGTCGTTGATGTGCAACAAAAACAAAGTCGGAGACAGAACCGATCCCTGCGGGACGCCAGCATTTATCGAGTGTGAGGAAGAGGTGACTATCTCCAATAAGACAACAAATAATAACAAAAAAAAAAATTATATAAAACAATACATAAGAAAAAAACATTTATTTTAAGGAGCTTATTCTGGCCGTAATTGGAGACATAAATATTAAGACAAAAAATCAGAATTTAGTAAAAATAAAATAGGTAATAAAGTTCAAAACAGAATCACTTATATAAAACAACAACACTTAAGAGAAACTCACAAAAATATGTTTTATTTTCAATGTATATTATTTATACCTATAGTCGTGGTTGAGAAGTAAATAAAAAAAAATTCACAACATGTTCTTGTCATCTTAGTAGACAATTATATAAGATTACAGAGCAAAATTTCGACCACCATAACACGGGCATCAGCCTAGAACGGTGCTCGAAAAGTCCACTAATTATGAAACCATAATATTTATGCAATGAATAAAGGAAGAAAAATTGATTGAAATAAGAAAGAATAAAAATAAAAAGTAAATGAAGCAAATTCAAGAATAATTACATTTTTTTTAAATAAGTGTAACAATTTAACAAATCCAGAATTCTACTACAGTGTTTGCTCGGAGAAGAAACTTTATTTAATACAACACCAGCATATTCAGTCTTCAAGTAAGAGAGATCTGACAATATTCAGTTTCAAGATAACTTACAAACATGACAATGTCAAGTTTCTAGATTACACAACAATCTGACAATAAATTTTAATATTACAGAACAATCAGAAATCATCAAATTTCAAAATTACGGAACAGCCTGACAATATTCATAAAGATCTGACAATATCCAATTTCAACATTACAGAACAATCTTGACGATATCTAATTTCAAGATTACGTAACAATTTGACAATATTCAGTATCGAAATAACAATACAGATCTGAAAATATTCAGTTTCAAGATAATAATAGAGAACTGACAATATTCAGTTTCAAGATAACAGAGAGACCTAACCACATTCAGTTTCAAGATTGCAAAATTATCAAACTAAATATTAAGTTTCACAATTACAAAACGACAAGACAGTAATCAGTAAGTTACTTATAAGATAACGGAAAGGTTTGTTCACGTCATTCAGTTTCGAGATTTCAAAATGACGAGACAATATTTAGTTTCAAGATTGCAAAAGAGCAAAAAAATATTCAGTTTCAAGATTTCAAAATGACAAGTTAGTAACTTACAAAATAACAAGGTTTGACCACATCATTTAGTTTCAAGATTGCAAAATAGCAAAACAATATTCAGTTTCAAGATTTAAAAATGACGAGTAATTAATTTACAAGACAACATAAAGGTTTGACCACATCATTTAGTTTCAAGATTGCAAAATAGCAAAACAATATTCAGTTTCAAGATTTCAAAATGACGAGTTATTAATTTACAAGATAACATAAAGGTTTGACCACATCATTTAGTTTCAAGATTGCAAAACAATATTCAGTTTCAAGATTTCAAAATGACGAGTTATTAATTTACAAGATAACATGAAGGTTTGACCACATCATTTAGTTTCAAGATTGCAAATAGCAAAACAATATTCAGTTTCAAGATTTCAAAATGACGAGTTAGTAACTTACAAGATAACATAAAGGTTTGACCACATCTTTCAGTTTCAAGATTGCAAAATAGCAAAACAATATTCAGTTTCAAGATTTCAAAATGACGAGTTATTAATTTACAAGATAACATAAAAGGTTTGACCACATAATTTAGTTTCAAGATTGCAAAATAGCAAAACAATACGCAGTTTCAAGATTTCAAAATGACAAGTTATTAATTTACAAGATAACATGAAGGTTTGACCACATCATTTAGTTTCAAGATTGCAAATAGCAAAACAATATTCAGTTTCAAGATTTCAAAATGACGAGTTAGTAACTTACAAGATAACATAAAGGTTTGACCACATCTTTCAGTTTCAAGATTGCAAAATAGCAAAACAATATTCAGTTTCAAGATTTCAAAATGACGAGTTATTAATTTACAAGATAACATAAAAGGTTTGACCACATAATTTAGTTTCAAGATTGCAAAATAGCAAAACAATACGCAGTTTCAAGATTTCAAAATGACAAGTTATTAATTTACAAGATAACATGAAGGTTTGACCACATCATTTAGTTTCAAGATTGCAAATAGCAAAACAATATTCAGTTTCAAGATTTCAAAATGACGAGTTAGTAACTTACAAGATAACATAAAGGTTTGACCACATCATTCAGTTTCAAGATTGCAAAATAGCAAAACAATATTCAGTTTCAAGATTTCAAAATGACCAGAAACACCGTGTAAAAAGTGGAAAATGATAGCGCAGGCTGTAATTTTACAAACTTTTTACGTAAAAGAGTTATTAAAATCAGTAAGTCATAATTTTTCTCAAATATCATATATCAGACCAGCATTTCGCACGAACAACAGTATAGGTAAAACTACGAGCAGAAACAAAGGGGGTTTCGGTTTTCTGATTAGTCGGCGCATGGGCGGCCGACTGGCGCAGGCATGTCGCGCTGCGTTAAAGGCTGTGCAGACAGATATTCAATTCGACATAGATATCCTAACTACATTATTAAAGAAAGTCAGTTTCGTGAGTGGTCGTGGAGAATTGATAGAATTGACTTTATTACAAATCCGATGCTAGCAAAAGGAGCTTCAGTTTGTGGGTCTCATTTTGCAATATGGGAGAAAAAACCCAAATGGAGAAAAAACCCAAATTAAGTGGTTTTTGCGAGCTTTATTGTTTTAAATATTTATATATTTTTTTAGTTTAGCAGGATAGTTTCTGCACTTTTATGTGTTTATTTAAATATGTCAATAGCGCTTGACGGAAGTATGGCAAAGCTGCAAAGTATGTCATAAATTTGATGTTCGACATCGCATTTTTCCGTTCTCTCCTAAGCGTGAGCAGAGACGGTTGTGTATTAAGTGACTTATGTCTGACATTCTTCAAGGTATTCTTTATTTAATTCACATTCACTAAATTATATATCAATATCACATGTGTGTGAGATTTGAATTAACATCTAATGTTCCACTATTTTTGTATTTATTTACTGTTAAAATGCTTATTTCAAATAGCATTTAGAAACAAGGAATCGTTTAGTCCCATTTATGAATATATACATATTGTAGACTGAAGTTTCACCTTTTATTTCATATATAAATTGTGATAATCTTTTGTCCTTCCTTGAACAATTTTGTTATTTTCAA
Organism: Limnephilus rhombicus; assembly: GCA_929108145.2. NCBI lineage: Eukaryota > Metazoa > Arthropoda > Insecta > Trichoptera > Limnephilidae > Limnephilus > Limnephilus rhombicus. Next base: position 45,401,468 of record OV815290.1, read on the forward strand.
GAAGGCCTATATGCATTCCCCGGAATTAACCACCCCAGCTGACCCTCAAGTTCAAGAAGACAATGCAGGACGCCCCCTGCACCCCGCCCTTCACCTTGCCTAGCCATCAATATGCTAGACTCAAAACGCATCCGGGAAGTGACCCTATCAACCTAGAAACACAATCTGGTAATTAACATACTAGACCGATTCAGAACCGACTCGTGCAGCCGGCCAACGACCCCTTCGACCCGGGAAGCAGCACGCACCACGATGGACGATGAACCTCTCCACACGGCCCTACACGAGGACCAGGCATATAAAGGGCTACACCGCCCAAAGCCAATCAATCTATCTTGTTGATTGAATCCAAGCACCTCGTACGAACTCCGCTCGACTAGCAAACGTTAACTGCATACACGTGCTTCCATCAAGAACGAGGTGAGCAGAGCGGACTAAACGAGTTAAATAGGTTCGCACACCATCACCGACTAGTTTCTAGTGAAAGAACTGTAGCGAATTCAGTTGCCTCGCTGCATTTTTGTCGAGATGGAGGTGTTTATTGAAGCCTTTCGCCAATTTTCGTGTTTATAGGATATGACTAGCAAATAATGTTGCAAAGTCGACAAAAATGATGCGGCTTGGAAAACCATCATTGAGATGAAATTGACTGAAATAAGAAAGTTTAAAAAAAAATTTAAATTTCTCATTGCTTTTTTTAGCAAACGTTTCTTCATTGCACAAAAAAAATCATCCTCACTAGAATCAGTACTTCAAATCTCAAAAATCACTCTGTTCACTTCGAGACGGAGCGTCAATGACTAGTTTTCAATGGAAGGGCAAAACTATTTCTCATTTTTCGTTGACATCGCTCCGCTCACCTCGCTCATTTCTCGCACGGGCAGTGGAAGGCAAACACCTATCTTCTTAGCGACTCTTTTTTGGTGGAAGGTCAAAGCTATTTCGCTCATCTCCAACCCCGCTCAGCTCGACTCTTTTCCGCTCGCAGTGGAAGGCGGGCTTTACATATTATCATGTTCTCCAGAGGTATTTTTCATATTTAAAGATAATAAATCATGGCTTTACCGTCTGCATTGTACGAGACTGATAAATACTAGGGGAAAGTGGTTGCCCTTCGTACGCGGGGCACATTCGTATAGTTAGTATAACAGAAAACTAAACGGCACACAAACACGCCTCTGTTTGTGTGCATAGACATACCGGCCGCCATGTTGCTAGCGGAGTGTCGCGCTAGTCGCACACAGGTGTATCCAGGGGCGTATATCTCTGTACTAACCTTGTAACTCCAAAAAAGATTGGGATTCATAGATAAATTGAATTGTAGATAGTAACAGAAATGATAAATACGCCATTGAACCAGTATATCCGGTTTGGGGGTTTATGGTTGCAACTCTTAGTGAATAGTCGCGTTATACCAATACCTAAATATTTTGAATTTAAAATGTTTCTTGCTAAAGCACTTCGAGGAAATTTTAAAAGGCCGCGCTGCGTTAAAGACTGTGCTGACAGATATTCAATTCGACATAGATATCCCAACTACATAATTGAAGAAAGTCAGTTTCGTGAGCAGTGTTGCCAACTTAGTGGAATTTCCACTAAAACTGGTGGTTTTCGTACTTCATTTAGTGGCAAAATATTTCTTTTAGTGGCTGGTGGATTTTTCTAGCGGTTTCGAAATTTTTTGTTTCATTACTAAAACTACAATCACTCTGTCACTAAGCCACTTATATATTTGATCTTACACATACTTCTTGGTTTTACTTTATTTAGGATTACCAGAGGAAGAGGAAGAAATGATGTGGCATCGGTGCATAACGTTTTTAGTCAGTCTAATATTGAAGAAATAAAAAATTGGTTACCAGAAAATTTGGCACTGATGAAAAAATAATAAGTGTTGAACAAGCACTTAATCAGAATAAAGAACCACTAATTGACATAATACACACTAGAATGTTTGAAAATATTGTACACTTCTTTAGTAAGAAGCCAGGTAGAGTATAATTCGCCCATTTGGTCCCCATTGTATAAAATACATTCCGACAATATAGAAAGGGTACAGCACAAATTTCTAAGATTTGTTAACTTTAAGCTGAATATTCCAATTCAAAATATTAACTATTTCCTTTTGATGAAACAACTCAACTAAATTACGCTGTCAGATAGGCGGATCATCTCTGACCTTGTACTATTAAATAAAATCATTAATAATTGCATTGACAATCCTGAAATTCTCGCCAAAATAAAATTTTACGTAGCGACCAGAAATACGAGGCAAAGTGCTACCTTCTTCTGTGACAATTTTAAAATAAACTATGAGGCTCTAAATAGGTTACATCATTTTGGAAATAAATTTGGGAATATTGTAGACATGTTTGCGTATCAGTTATAAAACAAAGTCTTTATAATTACTTTAATGAAATGTATGATTTTAATTTTAATTAATTTTATTTTTTACTATTAATTTAATCATTATATATTGTGAACTACGTACCTGCCTAACTATTTTTATCTATCTTCGTAAAAGTCCACTAGGGCGTAAATAAATAAATAATGGCTCAGTTCAATAAAAGTGCAGAACATATAGCAAGATGAAATGAAAAAAAGCGACATTAAAAAGAGACAAACACATACATCTATAGAATTTAGCCTGCGAGAGAATGAGATAGTACTTTAATGCAGCGGCAAGGCTCATAACTGGGGTTTCTAAATATTCGCATATTTCAGAACACCTTCGTAACCTTCACTGGCTCAAGTGCCCTGAAAGAATCCAGTACAAATTGTGCTGGATGGTTTTTAAATCAATCAACGAAATGGCCCCACCTTACATCTCCGAATTATGCGTCCCGGAAAATACCGGTCCGAGACAATTAACCCTTATATCAGCAACTTCATCTGCTAAAGGCAGACTAATAGAACCTAAACGAAAGCCAAATACTATGTTTGGAGATTGTGCTTTCGGAGTATCTGGGCCTAAGGCTTGGAATAGACTTCCTCCGGAATTAAGATGCATAACAAGCCCAACAGAGTTTAGGTCCAAACTAAAAACCTTCCTTTTTGGGCTCTCATACCCGTAATTTCAAATATACCTATTTGAGAGTATCATACTTGTATTGTCTATGATATGTCTTAATCATACTTTTCTTACTGAATTAAAATTACTCGATTCCTTACACATCAATCTGTCTCTTGACGAATTACATTTAGAAAGATCAAATCCTTATAGGTACTACTGCACCACCCACCTTTACATGTTGCTTTTACTTTCCAAAACACACTCATCAAAGAATACATTACATATTTATATTAAAATATTTTTCAGGATTAAATAACATGTGTTCACAATAATGTCCTCTGCGTGCGAACTCTATCTAAATTTATTTAAATGAACAATATACAGTGTTAATTTCAAGCGACCTCCCAGGTAAGTATGGTCCTGTTTTCATTAAATTTTAGGCAGCATCGCGTTCATTGGTCAAAATATTGTACATATATTTTCGTATCGGTGATCAATGAACCGGTGTATGCAATTTTTAGCCATAAGTTGTTTATAATTGTTTGCCTAGCTTGTAGTTTTTTAGACTTTAGAAATGTGTTATAAGTTTGTACAGCGCCCTTGAGGTGATTTTTCACAAAAGCGGCGCTATATAAATCATCCAAATATTATTATTATAATCAATCTCCTCTTTGTGCGGTGCTTCGTAGCCATCCCACTCTTGTCTACGTTAATTTCCTGAAGGTTTCACTTCTACCACATGTAAATTGCACACTCTGATTTTAGTATTTGAATGTAAAGCATGGTCTTTTCTCTTTCTAACACTGTTTATATTATATGTCTCACTATGATAGTAAGATATAATAGATAGGGAGATATAATGATTTCTATGAATTGTTCCGATTATCAATTTTTCGGCTAAAGTTCGGTGTTTGGGCTAAATTCCTAAAAAATAAAACTAGTTATTTTTATACTAATTTGGGGTCGGGGAATCCGAATCTGAAAGAATTAGGCGGCGGCAAGCAATATTAACTGAATTACAGGACTTTAAAAAATTTTATACACATACAGGAAAATAGCCATTCTGGAAGCATTTTGATTCCTAGAAAATCAAACTAGTTATTTTTATACTAACTATGGGCCGGGGAATCCGAATCTGAAAGAATTAGGCGGCGGCAAGCAATATTAACTGAATTAAACGACTTTAAAATTTTCTATACACACACACATGAAAATAATCATTTCGGAAGTATTTTGACACACGTAGTACAAAGATCATAGAAAAACAAGATAACATAGATGTTTTTACCACACAAAATTAAGTGTTGCCATTAAGCAGTAATATTAATAACGTAAAATAACATGTTTATATTTTAAGTACTTATTTTTTAAAAATTTTACTCACTTTTGTATCACAAACCATGTTACATAAACCCGGCTTAGCTATCTAAACTACTTGAAAACAGGGATGTTTTTTGCCGTGACGTGAGCAGGCGGTATAAAGGGGCACAAACCATGTTACACAAACCTAGCGCCGTTAAACTACTCGAAAACAGGGATGTTTTTTTGCCGTGACGCGAGCAGGCGGTATAAAGGGGCACAAACCATGTTACACAAACCTAGCATAGCCGCTAAACTACTTGAAAACAGGGATGTTTTTTTGCCGTGACGCGAGCAGGCGGTATAAAGGGGCATAAACCATGTTACACAAACCTAGCGTAGCCGCTAAACTACTTGAAAACAGGGATGTTTTTTGCCGTGACGCGAGCAGGCGGTATAAAGGGGCACAAACCATGTTACACAAACCTAGCATAGCCGCTAAACTACTTGAAAACAGGGATGTTTTTTTGCCGTGACGCGAGCAGGCGGTATAAAGGGCACAAACCATATTACACAAACCTAGCGTTAGGTTAGGTTAGGTTAGGGACGCGAGCAGGCGGTATAAAGGGGCTGGAGTTTTACCGCTTAGCTGGACTCTTATATGATCCGCGTATCCGACAGGAACCCTTCGAGACAAGCGAGTTTGACAAGGATACGACGGACGAAGAAGACTTAGTCGATTTATAAGGTATGTTTTTCTGCTGTTATCTATTTTCATATTGATATAGGGATAAATATTTTTGAGAGCTGGTAACACTGCCGGCACATGTTTTTGTATATTTCTTGTTTTTCTATGATCTTTGTACTACGCGTGTCAAAATACTTCCGAAATGATTATTTTCATGTGTGTGTGTATAGAAAATTTTAAAGTCGTGTAATTCAGTTAATATTGCTTGCCGCCGCCTAATTCTTTCAGATTCGGATTCCCCGGCCCATAGTTAGTATAAAAATAACTAGTTTGATTTTCTAGGAATCAAAATGCTTCCAAAATGGCTATTTTCCTGTATGTGTATAAAATTTTTTAAAGTCCTGTAATTCAGTTAATATTGCTTGCCGCCGCCTAATTCTTTCAGATTCGGATTCCCCGACCCCAAATTAGTATAAAAATAACTAGTTTTATTTTTTAGGAATTTAGCCCAAACACCGAATTTATTCCAATTTTTCTATTACCTTTTCTCCGTTGATCAACCAGTTACCGTGTCCCACGCACTTGGCGGTCGTGCGTAGGTCAGGTACATCGACAGCCTCGGCTGGGATTTCCGAAGCGCAGATACGCACGGCGAACCGTCCGCTAGCCAAATCCGGCATGACCCTGTCCAGGTCACTCTCGGTGTACGCAAACTGGAGCGCTTCTATACCAGCCCAGTGCCCGCTGATCTCCATTGCTATTTGCGAACGATATTTGGCTACTTCTTCAAGTATTCGCAGTTTCTCCGTGCAGTTGGAAGCGAGCCCGCCGTGAAACACAGAGGCCGGAGCCCCGAAGATCCTATTATTCAATAAAACGGTTCTGACCTCGTCGTCACTTTGATTGCCTGATATCGCATTTTTAATGTTGCTAACTCTGTTTTCTAATGCTGTTATTTCTTCTTTGTCTAAAACCTCAGGAAAAGCCATGATGTCAGTGTTGAGGATTGACATGAACAGGTTTTTTGCGAACGGCTCAATTGCCGGCTTTCTTCGCTGGACTCTCGGCTGTGTATTGAGAATTTCTTCGTCGAATTTCGGATCTAAGACAATTTCTGATGCTGCCGTAGAGGGAAACCTTCTTGAGAGTAGCATGTGTGAAAAAGGTTTTGTTTTGCGCGGTTTTAGACTCAAACACACGCATCTTGATAGATTCATGGCGGCTTTTTCGTATTTACGCAGATCCGAGCGGAATATTGTGATCAACACCGAAACGTTATAATTCTACCACAGGTCGCTATAAATTGAAGATTATGTTTCTGTAGCCGCTGTAATAACTCGGCTCTAATTTTATAATATATTTTACACTAGTTTATGCATAAAATCACTTATTTTATAACGTAATTGCACAAAGCGCGAAGAAATGTCAAACTATGTTACATAACCTCAAATAATATATCATCTTTCTATGGAATTTCTCATTTAAATGTGTGGCCATTAGAACAAATTATTTTATTTTAGATCATGACTGAAGCTTTGACTCCGTATGAGCTATAATTGAGTTTCTTTATCTCTATATTTGTGTCCGGGGGTAAAGTGCATTAACTTCGGGAGGTGATTCTACATGATATTATAAATGAAAAAGATACATAACTTTTTACCAAAATCCAACTTTCAGGTGTAGCTTTGGAGTAAGAAGATAAAATTAGACCAGCGTGTGCGGTTATCTTAATTATTTTCGGCTGTACGGGCCGCTATACGGGCCAATCACAACCATGCAATGTTGCCACAATCGTGCCCGGTATGCTCTCAGCAAGTAAGATCGTACCTCGCACTAAGGATTTTTAATAGGTACGTCTTTTTGAGTAGGAAAAAAAATGTTGGAATTTCGGAAAAAGTTGTTAACCTTTTTTACTCCTACCATCATGTAGAATCACCTCTCGAAGTTAATGCCCTTTACCCCCGGATAGCCTGTATTGCGTATTTATTAGATTGCACTGACAGTATAAAGATATTAATTTGCGATTTTTACAAGCAATAATTGTCAGCCTGAAACACTCATTTACATTGAAAAATCTTCCGAGAAAAGATACTTGCCGCCAACGGGACTTGAACCCGTGTCCTTCCGATTGCCGGTCGAATCAATCGGAAGGACACGGGTTCAAGTCCCGTTGGCGGCAAGTATCTTTTCTCGGAAGATTTTTCAATGTAAATGAGTGTTTCAGGCTGACAATTATTGCTTGTAATAATTGTTACCCTTTGGTGCTATGCATAAAAATCTTGTCTAAGCGTTAGTTTATAAATTAAAAAATAATAATTAATATTTAACAAGTTTAAGTATTTCCCCAATAAATGCAGACATAATTTGTCTCGACGCCACCTAGCGAGGGATTTAACACTAACAATGTCTTTCTCGCAAAAATAAAGTTGGTTGTTTTCAGGTGGGAAAAAATATAACAAGCAGTAATTGTTGAATGAAACACTAGTATATATTGAATTATTTGGCGGGTATTTGATAAGCCCCCATAGCTCAGTGGTCAGAGCATTCGACCGGCAATCGGAAGGACACGGGTTCAAGTCCCGTTGGCGGCAAGTATCTTTTCTCGGAAGATTTTTCAATGTAAATGAGTGTTTCAGGCTGACAATTATTGCTTGTAATAATTGTTACCCTTTGTGCTATGCATAAAAATCTTGTCTAAACGTTAGTTTATAAATTAAAAAATAATAATTAATTTGCGATTTAATAATTATTAATACATGTATTTGTGGCACATTCCAGAGTGGAAGATACTCTCAGTATCGCCCTGGTGTAAGACCACCATTCAGAATTGAAATGTTGCTTGAATTGCTTTCAGCTGTGTTTGGTGATCAGATCTGAAGAGCCAGGTACTTCCCCACCTTCCTCTTCACTATCTCCTTCCTCTCCCTTCTACTACGGGGGCGTTCAAGTATAACGTAACGCAATTTTTGAAGATTTTTGACCCCCCCTCCCCCCATGTAACGCGCCGTAACGTTTTTCCGTACCCTCCCCCCCCCCTAAACGTTACGTAACGCCCAAGTGACAATTTTTACCTGAAAGTCACAATTAAGTTGCGCAAAGTACTGGAAAGTCGCTTAAATACCTTTTATCATATTTTAATAGTGTTTGCGGTAATAAATAATACAAGAGATTTCGAGAACGAAAAGGGTCACCAACTTGGAAGATTTTAATTCCCTAGTTTTTAATAGTTGTTCGAACCCCCCCCTCGTAATGCACAGTAACGTTTCACAAGACCCCCCTCCCTCCCAAGTGCGTTACGTAATTCTTGAACACCCCCTACATTCAGCCTCAGAAAATACCCCAATTGGGGATGCCATAGTCTCACTGGCTCAAGAAGGTAGCAGTAAGAATTTTTGTCTGGTATTCACATTAAAAATATATATACTTACGGCACATCAATCATTTCAGTATCGCCCTGGTGAAAAGACAACTACTTGGAATTGAAATGTTTTTTCACAGCAACGATTCTCTCCATAGGAACATCCGGTGAAAAAAACCCAGTTTCTCAGCTTGTTGTGGGTTTTAGGTACTAACTAACCATCACACCGTTTCCGCAGGGGTAGGCAGGCAGGACGGACCACCAAGCAACTCGGTCTTGGCACACACTCTTTGCCTCATTCACATTCATACATACTCCCCTATTATTCTGACTCTTGACATGGCCCAACTCAAGTATCTGATTCACTTGATTGTGCCGTGTCTTCCTCGGGCGTCCCCGGCTTCTTCTACCATTCACATCATATATTCTCATGTATGAATGTGAGTGAGGCAAAGAGTGTGTGCCAAGACCGAGTTGTTTGGCGGTCCGTCCTCTCTGCCTACCCCTGTGGGGAAACGGCGTGATGGTTAGTTAGTTAGTTACATCATATATTATTTTTTCATTCGCTCTACATGCCCAAACCATCCGAGGGTCCCTTTCTTAATCTTACTCATTGCATTCTTTGCGGATCTCCACATATCTCACACAATCATACACGATTTTACCACACGTAAGCCTCAGGGATCTCATTTCAACAGGATTCAGTCTACTTTAACCCTTCGTCTGCCAGTTCCATGCCTCACTGCCATACATCAGGGTAAGGTACCAGCACTCCATTGTGGACGGCTAGCTTCGCTTCTTTGGACAGTGTTTTATTAGCGCCAACGGCATTCAGTCCTCCATTAATGGAGTTACCTGCATTTACCCTTCCTTCAATATCACTACTTTAGTAGGTTTTAGTTACTTAATTATCATATTGTACATACCTTCATGATCTGATAGTTATAAAAAAGAAAACAAAATAAATTCAAATCAAAGTTTTTTATTATTTTTTTTTATTTTAAATCCTAAAAAATAGACAATATAACATTTCCTAAAGCATGAATTGTGTTTTAAATTTCAATAATATTTTATTTAAGTTTATTGGGAACATTTAACAAAAGTGATGCGGGTTGATTTAACAAAAAAAGTTATAATTTACAACAAATAATACTTATTTATTTAATTATCCAAGAAAGCAAACACTTTGTGACTTGACATCATACAAACGAAAAAGTTCTTTTTTAAAACCACTTTATTTGATTTATACACATCGACCGGTTTCGGTTGATCTCAACTTTCATCAGGACAATAAATTATTCATTTGGTTTCATTTGAGTTGTTCAATTTCTATATCCGCTATATCAACTTTCACTGATTCGGAGAAAACCACTAAAAACTATCACATCTCCAGCGTAAATAAAAAATTGCTTTTTATTTTTTTATATAATGAATTTGAGTAATATTCATTTGAAAAGTGTTCATTTTTCAATGTATGTCTAGAAATATTTAAGTAATTTGGATAAATAAAATGGATATAGCGGATTTTGATACTCACTTCGTGATTTATATGGAATATTGAGGCTTTTGAAACCCAACTGACCTGAGGGGCGTGTTCCTACTCCCGCCATCTTGGCAAAATAAATGCTCGTAATTGGTTGAATTCCGATAGTGGGTTTTGTTTCTCACTCGCAGTTTTAACATGGTTTTTGGTTGTGATAAGGGAGGTTTTGAAACTCAATTTTAGATTAGTCTTGTTCCTTGCAAAAATGTGAACAAGATGTCATGCTCAGATCATTTTGTCAAAAAATCGGATACAACGGGTATCGAAATTATATGACTCATTTATTCATATCACTATTTTGCTTTTTAAGCTCAAACTCATCAATGACAAGTGTAAATATATGTTAGAAGAGCATGTTCTTTTCTGTAAGGTACGAAGAGTAAGAAAAGACATTTTGTGGAATAACGTTGTTGAAATTTTCATATACAACATTTTTCCACTAATTCAGCATTAATTCTACTAATAAACTCTAATTTAATTGCCTTTCTAGACTTTTCATTAAAAACTCTTAAGAATTATATGTTTATTGTATTTTAAATATTATATGTTATGAAACATAACTCATTTTTTCCATTTTTTCGGAACAAGAATATTGTTGGATACAACATTTTTCCGGGCAAGGACTCAATTATAATTTGTGACTTTTTTTTTTACATTAACTCCACACAGGAGGCCCTGAGGAAAATAATTTCCCTCAGGGCCTATGTCATCTGGGATGCTGTGTGGAGGGTCTTTTTGAGGAGAGGAAGGAATGAGCATTGGTCTTGAAGAGACCCATGTTGTAGGAAGGAGGAAACACAGAGGCCGGCAAATCATTCCACAGCCGAGCTGTTGAACACAAGAACGAGTCGAAGAAACGACCCGTTCTCATGTGACAAATGTCAACCGTTGGGCACGCGTTTGGGGTGTTTCCCGGCTATGCACCGGCGCCGAAGGGATCAATGATGCTAGTTCCTCGGAGCATCTTCCATTGTTTTACCGGTAGAACAAGGATAGCATTCCCACCAGACGCCTGTGCTCTAAAGATTGCAATCTGTCTGTTAAGATGGGAGAATCTATCAAACGGACCGCCCGTTTCTGCACAGAGTCGAGGGTATTTTTCAGGTATTTTGGAGCTCCAGACCAGAGATGGCTGCCAAATTCAACCGTGTGGCGTACTTGTGATTTGTACAAGGTTAGCAGTTATGTACTATTAAAGTATCTGCGGGCCCTGCACAGTACGCCCAGTTTTTGGGAGGCTAACTTTACTCTAGCTTCGATGGAGCCCCCATACCTGAGATGGTCACTTAGGGTTACACCAAGCATATCAATGGAGGGCCTGTTCGGAAGATTGCTTCCGTTGAAAGAGACTAGATTTTCATTTCGATCCCTTTTAGGCGTAATCAGACAAGATTGGGTCTTTGAAACATTAAATTCAACGAGATTATTTTTACCCCAAGAGAAAACACTCTCGAGGTAACCGTCCTTTCTTTGCTTCAAAGCCCTACGAGCTGTTGGAGTTTGTGAGCCCTTTGGGGGCTTGTCAAACAAAAAGCTATCATGAACTGTACTGTCATCCGCATAACAGTGAATTGGTGCACATGACAAAAGGTCGTTGATGTGCAACAAAAACAAAGTCGGAGACAGAACCGATCCCTGCGGGACGCCAGCATTTATCGAGTGTGAGGAAGAGGTGACTATCTCCAATAAGACAACAAATAATAACAACAGAAAAAATTATATAAAACAATACATAAGAAAAAACATTTATTTTAAGGAGCTTATTCTGGCCGTAATTGGAGACATAAATATTAAGACAAGAAATCAGAATTTAGTAAAAATGAAATAGGTAATAAAGTTCAAAACAGAATCACTTATATAAAACAACAACACTTAAGAGAAACTCACAAAAATATGTTTTATTTTCAATGTATATTATTTATACCTATAGTCGTGGTTGAGAAGTAAATAAAAAAAAATTTACAACATGTTCTTGTCATCTTAGTAGACAATTATATAAGATAACAGAGCAAAATTTCGACCACCATAACACGGGCATCAGCCTAGAACGGTGCTCGAAAAGTCCACTAATTATGTAACCATAATATTTATGCAATGAATAAAGGAAGAAAAATTGATTGAAATAAGAAAGAATAAAAATAAAAAGTAAATTAAGCAAATTCAAGAATAATTACATTTTTTTTAAATAAGTGTAACAATTTAACAAATCCAGAATTCTACTACAGTGTTTGCTCGGAGAATAAACTTTATTTAATACACCAGCATATTCAGTCTTCAAGTAAGAGAGATCTGACAATATTCAGTTTCAAGATAACTTACAAACATGACAATGTCAAGTTTCTAGATTACACAACAATCTGACAATAAATTTTAATATTACAGAACAATCAGAAATCATCAAATTTCAAAATTACGGAACAGCCTGACAATATTCATAAAGATCTATCCAATTTCAACATTACAGAACAATCTTGACGATATCTAATTTCAAGATTATGTAACAATTTGACAATATTCAGTATCGAAATATCAATAGAGATCTGAAAATATTCAGTTTCAAGATAATAATAGAGAACTGACAATATTCAGTTTCAAGATTGCAAAATTATCAAACTAAATATTAAGTTTCACAATTACAAAACGACAAGACAATATTCAAAATGACAAGACAGTAATCAGTTAGTTACTTATAAGATAACGGAAGGATTTGTTCACGTCATTCAATTTCGAGATTTCAAAATGACGAGACAATATTTAGTTTCAAGATTGCAAAAGAGCAAAAAAATATTCAGTTTCAAGATTTCAAAATGACGAGTAATTAATTTACAAGACAACATAAAGGTTTGACCACATCATTTAGTTTCAAGATTGCAAAATAGCAAAACAATATTCAGTTTCAAGATTTCAAAATGACGAGTTATTAATTTACAAGATAACATAAAGGTTTGACCACATCATTTAGTTTCAAGATTGCAAAACAATATTCAGTTTCAAGATTTCAAAATGACGAGTTATTAATTTACAAGATAACATGAAGGTTTGACCACATCATTTAGTTTCAAGATTGCAAATAGCAAAACAATATTCAGTTTCAAGATTTCAAAATGACGAGTTAGTAACTTACAAGATAACATAAAGGTTTGACCACATCATTTAGTTTCAAGATTGCAAAACAATATTCAGTTTCAAGATTTCAAAATGACGAGTTATTAATTTACAAGATAACATGAAGGTTTGACCACATCATTTAGTTTCAAGATTGCAAATAGCAAAACAATATTCAGTTTCAAGATTTCAAAATGACGAGTTAGTAACTTACAAGATAACATAAAGGTTTGACCACATCTTTCAGTTTCAAGATTGCAAAATAGCAAAACAATATTCAGTTTCAAGATTTCAAAATGACGAGTTATTAATTTACAAGATAACATAAAAGGTTTGACCACATAATTTAGTTTCAAGATTGCAAAATAGCAAAACAATATGCAGTTTCAAGATTTCAAAATGACGAGTTATTAATTTACAAGATAACATGAAGGTTTGACCACATCATTTAGTTTCAAGATTGCAAATAGCAAAACAATATTCAGTTTCAAGATTTCAAAATGACGAGTTAGTAACTTACAAGATAACATAAAGGTTTGACCACATCTTTCAGTTTCAAGATTGCAAAATAGCAAAACAATATTCAGTTTCAAGATTTCAAAATGACGAGTTATTAATTTACAAGATAACATAAAAGGTTTGACCACATAATTTAGTTTCAAGATTGCAAAATAGCAAAACAATATGCAGTTTCAAGATTTCAAAATGACAAGTTATTAATTTACAAGATAACATGAAGGTTTGACCACATCATTTAGTTTCAAGATTGCAAATAGCAAAACAATATTCAGTTTCAAGATTTCAAAATGACGAGTTAGTATCTTACAAGATAACATAAAGGTTTGACCACATCATTCAGTTTCAAGATTGCAAAATAGCAAAACAATATTCAGTTTCAAGATTTCAAAATGACCAGAAACACCGTGTAAAAAGTGGAAAATGATAGCGCAGGCTGTAATTTTACAAACTTTTTACGTAAAAGAGTTATTAAAATCAGTAAGTCATAATTTTTCTCAAATATCATATATCAGACCAGCATTTCGCACGAACAACAGTATAGGTAAAACTATGAGCAGAAACAAAGGGGGTTTCGGTTTTCTGATTAGTCGGCGCATGGGCGGCCGACTGGCGCAGGCATGTCGCGCTGCGTTAAAGGCTGTGCAGACAGATATTCAATTCGACATAGATATCCTAACTACATTATTAAAGAAAGTCAGTTTCGTGAGTGGTCGTGGAGAATTGATAGAATTGATTTTATTACAAATCCGATGCTAGCAAAAGGAGCTTCAGTTTGTGGGTCTCATTTTGCAATATGGGAGAAAAAACCCAAATGGAGAAAAAACCCAAATTAAGTGGTTTTTGCGAGCTTTATTGTTTTAAATATTTATATATTTTTTTAGTTTAGCAGGATAGTTTTTGCACTTTTATGTGTTTATTTAAATATGTCAATATCGCTTGACGGAAGTATGGCAAAGCTGCAAAGTATGTCATAAATTTGATGTTCGACATCGCATTTTTACGTTCTCTCCTAAGCGTGAGCAGAGACGGTTGTGTATTAAGTGACTTATGTCTGACATTCTTCAAGGTATTCTTTATTTAATTCACATTCACTAAATTATATATCAATATCACATGTGTGTGAGATTTGAATTAACATCTAATGTTCCACTATTTTTGTATTTATTTACTGTTAAAATGCTTATTTCAATTAGCATTTAGAAACAAGGAATCGTTTAGTCCCATTTATGAATATATACATATTGTAGACTGAAGTTTCACCTTTTATTTCATATATAAATTGTTATAATCTTTTGTCCTTCCTTGAACAATTTTGTTATTTTCAAGAAGGCCTATATGCATTCCCCGGAATTAACCACCCCAGCTGACCCTCAAGTTCAAGAAGACAATGCAGGACGCCCCCTGCACCCCGCCCTTCACCTTGCCTAGCCATCAATATGCTAGACTCAAAACGCATCCGGGAAGTGACCCTATCAACCTAGAAACACAATCTGGTAATTAACATACTAGACCAATTCAGAACCGACTCGTGCAGCCGGCCAACGACCCCTTCGACCCGGGAAGCAGCACGCACCACGATGGACGATGAACCTCTCCACACGGCCCTACACGAGGACCAGGCATATAAAGGGCTACACCGCCCAAAGCCAATCAATCTATCTTGTTGATTGAATCCAAGCACTTCGCTTGTCGTATTGCTCAACTTGATCGTTCCTTTTGAAACTGTACTTTACTTATTGTTGTAATTTTTATAATAATTATATAATAAAGGATAAATATATCCAAAGTTTGTTTTTCTTTTAATTCAAAGTGAACAATAAAAGTTAACTCCGGAGAGAATTATTCTAGGTATTAAATACACAGCGTGTATTAAATGCCACTTCTGTGAAATGAAAGAAGTTTTTAATTAATTACCTAACACAAAAATACAACATGGTGGCAGGTTCGAACATTTTAAGCCCTACATTTTACAAAACTGTACAGTATTTTTCACTACAATCGATGACGTATAATCGATGAAGTGACGCCGGTCAGTGAAACTCAATGTTGCCAAGTGCTTGGTTTTTGGCGTTGAACGTGTCATTAATTAACAAAAGTGTGTACTTTTGAGTGGGATAGGATTTTTAGCATGGGTCACACGGGGAAATCCTGAAATCAGGAATGTAATTCAAACGTCAGTTTAGAATATTTTTATCCTTGAAACATTTTCAATTTTGGGACATGGCAATACCGGTGAAGCTTGTTTTGAATTTTGAAGGGAATCTGAAATCAAAATAAGCGACCTATTAATTTCCACTAACTTAATTACTCAACAAATCGCCAATCTGGGATAAAAGAAATACATTACATAGCAGTAGAAATGTTGTTGACAAGTGCTGAAAAGAAATTAGTGCGGAAATGAAAGACAGTAAGTGCACACTGATAACATTTTGAAATAAACTCAAATGTCACAAGTGAATTCCTTTCAGACATGTACATAAAGCCCGCCTTCCACTGCGAGCGGAGCGGACCTCGTACGAACTGCGCTCGACTAGCAAACGTTAACTGCATACACGTGCTTCCATCAAGAACGAGGTGAGCAGAGCGGACTAAACGAGTTAAATAGGTTCGCACACCATCACCGACTAGTTTCTAGCGAAAGAACTGTAGCGAATTCAGTTGCCTCGCTGCATTTTTGTCGAGATGGAGGTGTTTATTGAAGCCTTTCGCCAATTTTCGTGTTTATAGGATATGACTAGCAAATAATGTTGCAAAGTCGACAAAAACGATGCGGCTTGGAAAACCATCATTGAGATGAAATTGACTGAAATAAGAAAGTTTAAAAAAAAATTTTAATTTCTCATTGCTTTTTTTAGCAAACGTTTCTTCATTGCACAAAAAAAATCATCCTCACTAGAATCAGTACTTCAAATCTCAAAAATCACTCTGTTCACTTCGAGACGGAGCGTCAATGACTAGTTTTCAATGGAAGGGCAAAACTATTTCTCATTTTTCGTTGACATCGCTCCGCTCACCTCGCTCATTTCTCGCACGGGCAGTGGTAGGCAAACACCTATCTTCTTAGCGACTCTTTTTTGGTGGAAGGTCAAAGCTATTTCGCTCATCTCCACACCGCTCAGCTCGACTCTTTTCCGCTCGCGGTGGAAGGCGGGCTTTACATATTATCATGTTCTCCAGAGGTATTGTTCATATTTAAAGATAAGAAATCATGGCTTTACCGTCTGCATTGTACGAGACTGATAAATACTAGGGGAAAGTGGTTGCCCTTCGTACGCGGGGCACATTCGTATAGTTAGTATAACAGAAAACTAAATGGCACACAAACACGCCTCTGTTTGTGTGCATAGACATACCGGCCGCCATGTTGCTAGCGGAGTGTCGCGCTAGTCGCACACAGGTGTATCCAGGGGCGTATATCTCTGTACTAACCTTGTAACTCCAAAAAAGATTGGGATTCATAGATGAATTGAATTGTAGATAGTAACGGAAATGATAAATACGCCATTGAACCAGTATATCCGGTTTGGGGGTTTATGGTTGCAACTCTTAGTGAATAGAGGCGTTATACCAATACCTAAATATTTTGAATTTAAAATGTTTCTTGCTAAAGCACTTCGAGGAAATTTTAAAAAGCCGCGCTGCGTTAAAGACTGTGCTGACAGATATTCAATTCGACATAGATATCCCAACTACATAATTAAAGAAAGTCAGTTTCGTGAGCAGTCTTGCCAACTTAGTGTAATTTCCACTAAAACTGGTGGTTTTCGTACTTCATTTAGTGGCAAGATATTTCTTTTAGTGGCTGGTGGATTTTTCTAGCGGTTTCGAAAATTTTTGTTTCATTACTAAAACTACAATCACTAAGCCACTTAAATATTTGATCTTACACATACTTCTTGGTTTTACTTTATTTAGGATTACCAGAGGAAGAGGAAGAAATGATGTGGCATCGGTGCATAACGTTTTTAGTCAGTCTAATATTGAAGAAATAAAAAATTGGTTACCAGAAAATTTGGCACTGATGAAAAAATAATAAGTGTTGAACAAGCACTTAATCAGAATAAAGAACCACTAATTGACATAATACACACTAGAATGTTTGAAAATATTGTACACTTCTTTAGTAAGAAGCCAGGTAGAGTATAATTCGCCCATTTGGTCCCCATTGTATAAAATACATTCCGACAATATAGAAAGGGTACAGCACAAATTTCTAAGATTTGTTAACTTTAAGCTGAATATTCAAAATATTAACTATTTCCTTTTGATGAAACAACTCAACTTAATTACGCTGTCAGATAGGCGGATCAGCGCTGACCTTGTACTATTAAATAAAATCATTAATAATTGCATTGACAATCCTGAAATTCTCGCCAAAATAAAATTTTACGTACCGACCAGAAATACGAGGCAAAGTGCTACCTTCTTCTGTGACAATTTTAAAATAAGCTATGAGGCTCTAAATAGGTTACATCATTTTGGAAATAAATTTGGGAATATTGTAGACATGTTTGCAGATTCTGTATCAGTTATAAAACAAAGTCTTTAATGAGGCTCTAAATAGGTTACATCATTTTGGAAATAAATTTGGGAATATTGTAGACATGTTTGCAGATTCTGTATCAGTTATAAAACAAAGTCTTTATAATTACTTTAATGAAATGTATGATTTTAATTTTAATTAATTTTATTTTTTACTATTAATTTAATCATTATATATTGTGAACTACACACCTGCCTAACTATTTTTATCTATCTTCGTAAAAGTCCACTAGGGCGTAAATAAATAAATAAATAATGGCTCAGTTCAATAAAAGTGCAGAACATATAGCAAGAGTCGATGACCAGTGGCGTCAAAATCATTTATTGAATTGGAATGAGACTAAAAACACAAAAAATTTTTGGAACGAAGTATTGAATTTTAGAGATGCTAAGGAGGGCCGAGGTTTAAGGAATTAACGACTTTTGCGATTAGTCTCCTAATACTGCCTCATTCTAATGCCGATGTTGAGTGACTATTTAGCAGTATGAATATAATGAAAACCAAACAGAGGAATATAATGAAGTTAAATTTGCTATATTGTACTAATAATTTCTAAACATATTTTCTGCAATTAGAATTTATTTTAGTGGAAAATTTAGCGAGTGTAGTACGATATTTTTAGTGGTTTTCTGGTGGATTTAAAGGTTGAATCTGGTGGAAAGCTGGTAAAATAACTGTTGGCAACACTGTTCGTGAGTGGTCGTGGAGAATTGATAGAATTGATTTTATTACAAATCCGATGCTAGCAAAAGGAGCTTCAGTTTGTGGGTCTCATTTTGCAATATGTAGTAAACACACAGTAAACGGCGCAATAGAAAAAATAAGCCTTGCCAACACTACATCTTCCCGGCATTAGAAAATTCGCAGATTTACCTAAGCCAACTGAAAAGGGGAAAAGGTCGAAGTCAAATAAAAGTTATGGTGATGAAAATGCAGGTGATAATCTCTCATTCGTTGTTACAACATTGTTTATGTTTCATTTTGTTGTTGTTTACCTAAAACTGAATTTATTTCTCATTGTAGTTCCCAACTCAACAAAATCGCACAGCATTAAGTATTATGATGCCTTAAGGGACCACGATTACGTCAAACATAAAAAAGGTATGTAATCTTTAATTGCATCACTATCCATTTTTATATTTATTCAGATTTAATCGGCATACTCCATGTTGTTTGCTGGGGACAGCTGTGGAAATTATTGCAAATCGTATAATCGCAAATGGTATAACCCTATGATTTGTTCACAAACTTCGGTTAATATATACAAGGGCCATCAGTGTGGTTGTTCCTGCCAAGGGGGGGTTATATTTCTTGATATCATACCAGCATTTCGTACGAACAATAGTCTAGGTAAGTCTACGAACAGAAACAAAGGGGGTTTCGGTTTTCTGATTAGTCGGCGCATGGGCGGCCGACTGGCGCAGGCGTGCCGACAAGAATGTTTATATGTCAACATATCCGGCCGAACACAGTGAAGGCAGGTTCAGATTTGTGTCCACGCGAGGCGGCGCACAGTGGACGAAATGGAGAAAAAACCCAAATTAAGTGGTTTTTGCGAGCTTTATTGTTTTAAATATTTATGTTTTTTTTTTAGTTTAGCAGGATAGTTTCTGCACTTTTATGTGTTTATTTAAATATGTCAATAACGCTTGACGGAAGTATGGCAAAGCTGCAAAGTGTGTCATAAATTTGATGTTCGGCATCGCATTTTTCCGTTCTTTCCTAAGCGTGAGCAGAGACGGTTGTGTATTAAGTGACTTATGTCTGACATTCTTCAAGGTATTCTTTATTTAATTCACTAAATTATATATCAATATCACATGTGTGTGAGATTTGAATTAACATCTAATGTTCCACTATTTTTGTATTTATTTACTGTTAAAATGCTTATTTCAATTAGCATTGAGAAACAAGGAATCGTTTAGTCCCATTTATGAATATATACATATTGTAGACTGAAGTTTCACCTTTTATTTCATATATAAATTGTGATAATCTTTTGTCCTTCCTTGAACAATTTTGTTATTTTCAAGAAGGCCTGTATGCATTCCCCCGAATTAACCACCCCAGCTGACCCTCAAGTTCAAGAAGACAATGCAGGACGCCCCCTGCACCCCGCCCTTCACCTTGCCATTAATATGCTAGACTCAAAACGCATCCGGGAAGTGACCCTATCAACCTAGAAACACAATCTGGTAATTAACATACAAGACCAATTCAGAACCGACACGTGCAGCCGGCCAACGACCCCTTCGTATATAAAACATAATAAACTGAACATTAACATTAACTTGACCGGTCGGTGGTTGAGTGGGCATAGCGCTTGGGTCCCACCCGGGCGTCGCGTGTTCGATTCCTCGTCTGGCTATGTGCTCAGTAGCTCATATTGCCCAAAATGGCCCTTTTTCGAATCACTATTATTTTTGAAAGATGTGGTCAGACCGAGGGCTTCGAGCGGGAATTTAAATAAGTTTATTGTTCCCAGCACGAGTGCACCACAGCCTACAGCCACAGCCAGTACCAGTAACTCGTATACAGAAAGCGAAAACATAGCTATAGAATATCCACTAGTCTCATACTCAGATACAGAGCAGTATGATGTAGAAATTATTGATCCTTCTATTATGGACAATCCGCCGCCTCCTTCTTCCTCATTTACTCCAGTGAGTAGAAAAAGGCCAAAGCCGATGAATGATTATAATCAGCAAAAAGTCAACATTGAAAATAAAAATAAAAACTGTAATTTTTATCCCAGCGGATAGAATCCAGAGACAAAGAAAACGAAAATGATGAACATTTGTACTTTTCAAAAGTTTGCTCCCTCTTGTCAGAGAGATTCTAAGGGCACGGATACTTTCCTTTAGAAGTGGAGAAGTGGAGTGGTGGAGCAATATGCCTATGAATCGCTCTGTGCATCACCTCCGCTTATCTCCATTAGTCCCAATCCGGAAGAGTAAAAGTGGGTCTTTTCGAGAGATATCAAGAATTTACAACGTTCCAGTCCGGACTCTTAAGCGCAAAATGAAGGAAACGAGAATTACGACAGTAAAGCTCGGCAGAAAATGTGTTTTAGGGGAAGAAAATGAAGAAAAGCTTGTGTCGTACATTAAGAAATTGGAAAAAAGTAACTTCCCAGCCACCATGCGTGACATCCAGAGATTGGCCTCCAGTTTTGTTATCAAAAATGGCATAAAATATAATTTTAATGCTATTAAAGAGGAAGCGGGTTATGATTGGATGATCCTTTTCCTAAAAAGACACCCAGATATTTCTAAACGCAAGGCACAAGGGTTATCCACAACTCGGATGAAAGGAATGAATAGGACAGAAGTTGACTTCTACTTTGATATTTTGACGAAGTCCTTCGAAGAACATGGGTTTTATAACTCTCCAAGAAAAATGTATAACACCGACGAAACTGGCATGCAACTAAACAATCCCCCTGATAACGAACTTGCGTCAAAAGGATCCAAAGCCGTATGTTCGGTAACCAGCGCTGAAAAAGGCGAAACAATTACGGTGCTTAGTTGCGTAAATGCGGAAGGGCACTTCTTACCACCTTTTTGCGTTTTCAAAGGTAAAAATAAGAAACCAGAATTTGAAGACGGGCTACCACCACCAGGAGGCCAAGTGGTGATGAGTGAAAAGAGTGCCTACGTTACATCTGCCATATTTTTAAAATGGCTACTAACGGTATTTGTACCAAGAAAAGATCAGGGAAAAGTCATTTTAATTCTTGATGGTCATTCCTCACACGTATCCGATCCTGATATACTTGATTATGCAGCAAACAATGATGCGGTTTTTTTATGCCTCCCAAGCCACACCACCCATTATTTGCAACCCCTGGGAGGCCCCCAGGCGTTCACTAATTTTTGTAAACCTCTGTTTAATGAAAGTTACAGGTTTAACTACGTCACATACCCGTATTTTGACAGATTCGGTAACTTTGGTAGTCTCTATCAAGTCATAAATGCAAACGTTAAACCTACAAACCAGTCCGTTTCGGAAATAAGCGACGCCTCACGACGTCCTTGCATTTTGCAGTTTTATCTGATTTTGGTAGTCCTTAACTCGAACTGTCAGTTGAAGTTTCTGGTTTACCAAACTTGTGCATTCGCTGTCCGGTTTACGGGTTACCGGAGAACGGGTTTGATCTTTTTTTGGTTTAAAAGGTAAGTTATAATACGATTTATTTCGATTTAAACGATACCTCAACCGAATTACCGAATAGTAACCGCCGCAATTTTGGGCACAGCTTAAGGAAATATCACTTCGTTTCCAGGGCCGGATTAACCATGTCGGGGCCCCTAGGCAATGCACGTCTCGGGGCCCCTTTACCAATGGCGGACTAACGGGGGGGGGGGGGGGTTGAAGGGGCCTTGATCAAATCCTTAACAACACTTTAAGGGGAGGGGGTAAGGTTACTAAAACTTTTTTTAAATTTTTATTCTGAATGTGGGGGGGGGGGGGGGGGGGGGGTTCATTCAACTTTGCCACCCGGGCTTCTGACGGGCTTAGTCCGCCACTGCACTTTACCTTTTTCTAACGTCCAAAATTTATTTTTTTCTACCAAAACGTAATTTTATTCATAATTAATCTTCTCTTTTACTACCTTACGAAAGGTATGCCATCACCCCATTCAATAAAAAAACGAATACAATACAATAAAATATAATAATATTTTTATTGCACGTAAAAGGACACACACATAGAAACAAAAATATATATTATTAAAAAAAAAACATTACAATGAACCGTCTTGTCACTAAAGTTATCTCTTCCAGGCAACCTTCCCTAAAGAATTTTAGCAAGCAGATAGGTAGTGCATACTGAAGCTTTTACAACATTTATGTTTTAAACGTCATATAATTTGAAATAAAACAAAACAAATGCCAATATAAACCACGCACGGCACCTTCAATCACTTCAGATACTAAGTAATGTTGCAACAAATAGAAGGCAAGAAAGGTAAAATACAACTTTTTTATATATTTCTTTTAATTCTAGACTTTTTATTTATTATTTGTGCATATTTATTGGGTTCCAACCTGATTATTAAAATTTGTTGTTTTCTTTAATGCGTGTACCTAATGTTATTAACCTGTAAATGCTCCTAATAAAAAAAATGAAAACATCTTGAAAGCTGACTTTTTCCGAAATGGGTGCCGGAGTTGCTCACTAATTGAAGCAAGTCATTTTTTCTCGGGACGCGGGGCCTCTAGCCGATGCGGGGCCCCTAGCCGATGCGGGGCCCCTAGGCAGTTGCCTACTCTGCCTTAGGGATAATCCGGTACTGTTCGTTTCAACAATTACTACAAAAATAGGTTATGTTCTTAAACTTCAATTGCGGCAAAGTGATAATTTTATTGGAAATTTTATCTTGAATAAAAATAGAATATGAATGCAAACAGTCTATTAAAAATAGGAGTTTAATACGGTCCCGCTATAATTTTTTTTTGTAAATCCCAAATATGAGAACACTCTTTGCCCGTATTTTCTTGTTCGCTTTTTGAAAGAAGATATGGATTGCGCTGGATCCGCCCTTGCTTGTTGGGTACAGAGTTAGGGAAATATTTACCTTAACTACAATAGTATGTACCTAATGTTGCAATCTTATTTATAATTAGTGTATTTTTGTAGGTACATCAGCCACAATCCCAGGTTATCTCCGCCTGGAGTATATGAACAGAGTCATTCTCAGAGAAGAAACATTCCGAAGAAGACAATTGAGAGATCTATCGAATCCGATGAATATTCCCTATGTTACTTTCTGCCTACCTTCTCTTATATTTTAATGTATTTGGTATGTACACATACTTAAAATATCGTTTCTTGCGACAGGATCATACCAAAAAAGTGTGGGAAATGATTTAAATTCAAGTCTTTCCCAAAAATCAGTCAGCCGACACATGAATGAAATTGTGTCAGCGTTAAACCAAATAATGAACTGACATGTCATTCCCACGAACTCGGGGGGAAAGAAATTCAGTAAAACAAGGGTATGTTTTCATTTCATATATTTTATTTTTACTTATCTTGTTTACCCAACAGTTAAGTCATATTCACATTGAGATTGGCAACGCCTGGGCCGCCTGGCACTAGGCGGAAGGCCACAACCCAGCCTGGTAAAGGACTGTGTAAGTATTGACACTGAAATATCTTAGGTTGTGTGGAAATGATGCCATGAAAAGAATAAGAATCGTATTTAACAAATATATTTATAAAAAAATCACATAAAAATATTTCACTTTCAGTTAATAAAAAATCCGCTGACCGCTTCATGGTTCAAGGCGAGCAGAAGCTTCTTTTCTCTAACCGAGAAGAATAATGAACTGTTGCAGAGGCTTCTTGCACAAACCGTCGCACAGAGAGAAAATGTTTTGGCTTTGGTAGAGAAGATATTCGCAGAGTTTTTAAAACGGAAATGTAAGGTATGATTTATTGTATATTTATATCCACAATAAGGCCATTGAAGCTCAAATGCCAGAACCAGAGGATCTGATTATTGTAGTTGATTTTAGAAAGACGGTGGCATGGATGAGCGTGATGAAAATTATAAATTAATGCATGTTTTTTTTTTTTTTTTTTCATATTCGCTGTATTCGAAACAATAACAAAGAATTACTACAAATTCCCATAACTCATACTACTTTTGGTCAACGTATCTTCAGATACCTTGCAACAAGACTTTACAACATTCTTCCAATTAGTATAAAAAAATGTGATTCACAAAAAAATTTCAAAAAAAACATAAAAGTTTGGATAAAAAGTAATGATAGGGCATTTACCGGTGCACTCAACCAAATTCGAAATTAGTAATGAACCAATGCTATCAATATCGCACCTATGTTATTGTTATTATTAATGCAACCAATCTATTGTGCGATTATTTTCTAATATAGGTGTAGGTATTTTCACAGAATTATAAATTGACGTAAAACTACTGCCTCAACACAGGCTAGCCTAGTGAGGCTGGTTACGAGAAACCTACGTTTATAATTATAAATCTCTATTCTTTAAGTACCTACTGTTATATGCATATTGTTTACCATTATTAACTTTTGTACTTATGCAACTTTTAAACTATTGTATACTTTTTTTTGTAGTTATAAATCTTTAAATTTTTGTTCAATTAAATTATTATTATTATTATTATTTGTTTTTAAGGTTATCACAACATTATCATTCCTCGCAACTGGTTCACACCAAAAAATAGTTGGTAGTGATTGGTACAGCTGCGTATCGCAACCGGCTGTGAGCCGCCATATCAATCTAGTTGTGTCCCTATTGGATAGTTTATTGGCAGAATACATACAATTTCCAGGAATCGATCAAAACATAAAAAAAACATCAAAAACCACATGTGCAAACTCACCAAGACCATCGACTTTCACTAAAAATCCACGATTATGAGGCAGAGAGAAATAAATTCCACAAAAAAATTAAGGAAGTTGAAAAAGAAAACAAAAATTTGAAATACATTGTCAACCAATCTCTAAAAAAATTCCCTTGACACATCCATTGAAATCAATTGAATGGAAACAAAGAAAGAAGAAAATCTTAAAATCCCAATAGAACCCATCTTCAAAAAAATAGGGTGTGATGACTTACTTGATGACAATACCATTTTAAACTCCTACGCCAACACCCTAAACAAATCTATAACTATAAAGATGACCACTAAAGAAACAAAGGACAGAATCATCTCCCAAAAAAAGAAAGCGGGATATTTCTCTGCCAAAGACAATATACATATATGTGATAATGCACACAGTGGTAACAACTCATCTTCATCTGAGTTGCTGTACATCGTGACGAAGACTGACTGACGCCGAACGCTCTGCCTAACGCATCCAAGCCGTTCAAATAGAAGTACGCGATGTTACGGCACTTGACGCTAACCTCTTGGAGGTTTACAAACACCCCTTTGAGATCACGTAATGACCCAAAGAGTCTAATAATTAATAAATCATGTTGTCACTTGAAGTTTAGAATTAATAAATCTTATATATATTCGATTGCATCAGACTTTCAATTGATTATACTGTATATCATTATTCATGCTTTATCTTTCAGATTTCATAAGCTAGCCATACACAAAATATTAAAACACACATTCTTAATAAAGCGAGTCCTTACACAGGTGCAATCTTAGATATTGCTCAGAAGAGCATTGTAAAAACCATACTAAAACTACCCATCAGGGTACCTAGCATGGTCGATCGATATAGGTTTTATCGAAAATGTCGGTAACTTGTCATCGTTTCCGAGCACGACTGCAGCCCGCTAACGAACAAATAACTGTTCACTTCCAATAAATTAGGAACCTTTAGTCGCTGTGAACTGTTGTTTGTTCGTTAGCGGCCTGCAGTCGGGCTCAAGAGGGATGACAAGTTACCGACATTTTCGATATAACCTATATCAATCGACCATGCTAGATACCCTGAACCCCCTCAAAAGATATTTTTAAGTGTTTTGACATTCTGAATTTAAAACAAATATATGCCAAGAATATTCTTATACATCATTTTAAAAACAGAAAATCTACTAATGAAACTCGGATACATGACAGTCATGACACAAGAACCTCAAAAAGGGATATACGAGATGTTCCAAAATTCAAGACACGTTTTGGCCAAAGAAACCACATATATCTGGCAATCAAACTTTATAACATCCTTCCTCCAAGTTTGAAAAGGATAGAAAAGATAAATAAGTTTGGAAAAAATCAAAACATGGGTGAAAGAAATTAATGCAGACATACTAGAGAATGTATTAAAAACATAGAAACTAAATAACGGAAAATCAAAGAAATCTACCAGTCCGCCTCAGCACAGCACCACCTAGTGAGGAGGAATAAGAACAAACAGATGAAATATTTATATACATTATCATATCTTGTAATTCTCATCAAACCTGAAATTAAATAGTCACTAATAAAAAAAAGTAATAGCAGTTACATTGGTGCGAACGTAGGTTTCTTTTCCCTTTTTAGATGCATAGCCGTTACAACTATACAGCATTTTGTTGGATGAAAGTACAGATATAAGCATTAAAAAGCTGTTAGGTATTGTTGTACAATATTTTAGCAAAAAAAATCTGAAAATGTTTCAACTTTTCTAACTTTGACGGAAATAGAAAAGGAGACGCTGAAACCATTACAGAAGCTGTCAAAATACGATATCACAATTCGGACTCGATATCAAACAGCTTCGTGCCATTGACGTGGATAACGCAAGCGTGATGACAGGAATTCATAACGACGTGTATCAAAAATTGAAGTTGGTGGTGCCTCTTCTTACAATGATTAGGTGTTCATGCCACTCGAACCAGTTAGCTGTTTCATTTGCATCTGCCGAACATCTTCCCAGACACTTAAGAGTATTTAGTCCAAGAGACATATAATTGGTTTTCCAAATCGTCCAGTAGGATTACCTCGTTCATTGCTGACCCCGCGCGTCGCGCGTTGACAGTCGTATGACCGGTATGCGCACAACGCGCCACGCGCGGTGTGCTGCTCTTACCTTGAAACAGATCCAAAACAGACGCAGCCCTGTGGTTTCGGGTCGTTTATAGCCTCAGCACAGGGAAACCCATCCCTTTATCACTTAGTCAGTATTCTGTCAGTTTGAATTGATCCGTCATTCATATCGGTCGTTTGGAGTTTTTGTCATTTTCGTGCATAAAGCCGCGTTTACACGAGCAAAAAATATTCGGTGAGAAACATTTTTTCTGTTTTGTTTATCTTTTGTTAGTTTTACTGAAATTAGTGGATGCTGTAATATACAATTTTGAATATTTTTGAATGCAAGAGACCTTACGTTTTTAGTTTTATGTGGACATTTTCAGTTTTATAGACATTTTGAGTTTTGTAGACATTTTGAGTTTTATAGACATTGTGAATTTTATAGACATTTTGAGTTTTATAGAAACTTTGTAGATACATTGTGTGTAGTGAGAACTCCTAAGTTTTTTTTCAATTCTTGCCTAAAATGGATCAACCGTCTTCTTCAAAGCGACCCAGAGTGGAAAATGTGTTGAGCGATAGAGATGAAAGTGAGAGGGAGTACGACACAGGAAGTGAATACCAAATAGACAGTGATTTAGAAACGTATAGTGACAGTGACAATGAAGACAATAATGTGTTTGAAGAACAACCACTGTCCAGTCTACCTTCAACTTCAAGACGTTGGTCTAACATAGCAACACGGCCGAATGGATATTATTTATGCACCTCAAAAACATTTATCGATTGATGAGTCTTTGGTACTGTGGCGAGGGAGGCTAATTATTCGGCAGTACATGAAAGGGAAAAAGGCAAAGTATGGCATCAAGTTGTACATGTTGGGAGAATCTCACGGCTTGGCTATGAAAATACTTGTGTATGGTGGTTCTGCTGACCAGGAGTTGGGTGGAAAAGATCACACCAGTAAAGTCGTGCATAAGCTGATGGAAGGGAGCACCGGAGTTGGTCACTCGCTATATATGGATAATTACAATAGTGTCCCTCTGGTAGAAAATTTACTCAGCCAAAAAACTCACGTTACGGGCACTTTGAGAAGCAACCGAAAATGCAATTCTGATGAAGTTGTAAAAAAAAAATTAAAAATTGGGGAGTCTGTGAGCCAGTACACCGAAAAGGGTATTTGTATGACAAAGTGGAAAGATCGCCGAGAGGTATTGGCCATATCTTCCGAATTTGATGGAGACCTTACAGAGACCACAAATCGTCATGGAAACGTAGTTATAAAGCCAACAATGATTATAAAATATAACAAATTTATGAGCGGTGTTGATTTTCCCGACCAGATGTTGGCATATTACCCAATTATAAGAAAAACTTTGCGGTGGTATAAAAAATTAGGCATCCATATATTTCAGACGATGCTTTTGAATTCGTATTACTTGTACAATATGAATAGCGAGAGAAAAATGTCGCTATACGACTTTAGACTCCAAGTTATTGAAAAACTTCTTGGTCCTCCTCCCCCATTAGTACCAAGGCCACGAAACATAGCACACCTTCCAAGGTTTTGCCCGAAGGATGATCATGGCAAAACAAAAAGAAGAAGGTGCAAGTATTGCTGGAGTGAAAACAAGCAGAGAAAAGACTCCATATTTTGTTGTCTTCAATGTCCCGACGTACCAGGATTGTGTTTGGAACCATGTTTCCGCCTACACCACGAGAGGAATGGAGACTGAATATTTTTTTTACTACTTTTAGAAATATTTTTATTTTTCATTGATTATAAATAAATAAAACATTACACATTCTTCTTTCGTGTTTTATTTCTGAAAAAAAAAACAATTGATAATGTTGTGTATTCGAAATTTGTGCGCATGTAAACACTCCTTTAGTTCACTCGACCTTTCAGAAAGACCTTTTTTTTATACCTGGAATCGGCTTGAAACTCTCTTAAAAAAAGGCAAGTATTCTCAGCATGACATTAATATGTACGAATTTTAGTTAGCAATGAACGTGTTAATCAATACCGGAGCCTCTACATGACTATCAACGATAAACCGTTAAAATTGACTCAAGCATGTGCAACCAGATGGCTGTCTGTTGAAAGGGCCGTAAATAAAGTTCTAGAACAATGGGTTTTGTTGGTGCCTTGCTCCTTTACCTTTATTTTTCTAACTCTTAATTTCTACCTACCAATTCTTATAATTCCTACCAAACAAATCATATTTTTTCCTACCCACCATGCCGACCAGATACAATCACGTATCACATTATTCAGTTGTAAAATACCTGTCAACACATATGTTGAATACGGAGCCTTTCGTGGTAAATTACCAAAAGTCCTCTCAACATCTATGTTGAGTACAGAGCTATTAAAATTGACCGTGTTGAACATTTCTATATAAGTGAAAACCTAAGCTCATGAGTTCAATTGGTGAATGAATATAAAAGAACCAGTGGATCTGAAAAGGACAAGCGAAGGGAGAAAAATGGAGCTTATTGAACTTGTACGTCAATGAAAAATTTTATACGATACAAAGTGTAAAGAGTACAAGGATCATTTGATCAGAAATTCTGCTTGGGAAGATATTGCTGAAATATTAAATGAACCAGGTAAGACAATGAAATAGCGTTTTACTCTATTATTTATTTGAAAAGGGATAATTATACAATAATTATTATTAATTTATGCTGTTTAAGAATTTTGTCTACCCCGGCGAATCATTTCCATTTGCCATGGTACTGTCCCTTCTCGGCTTATAAAATACTCTTTATATTCAATATTATGCAGACAATCGATGTTGCTGCTATGTGCAGTAGAATCCATCAAATTTTCTTCAAATTCTGTGTTTAGGGTTGTTTGCATTCTTAAAAAATTGTGAAGGCAACAGGCAGCTAACACAATCTTGTCTACCATATCCGGCTGGACTTGCATAGCTCCATGAAATACTCGAAAACGAGCCCGTAAAATACCAAACGCATTTTCTACACATCGGCGTGCACATGATAAGCCATAGTTAAATATTCTATTTGCGTCATTGTTAACTAGTTTGTCTTTGTGATAAGATTTTAACAAATATGGTTTCAACGGAAACGCTGCATCAGCGACAATAGCGTATGGCATAGGTTGGGAATTTTGACTCAATGGTTCATCCTGTGGTACATTCAATGCTTTCTGCTCAAATAATCTTCCCATCAAAGATTTGTCATATCAGCCACCATCACTGTTTGGACCATACGCACCGACGTCAATCATGATAAATTTGTATTGAGCGTAAACTAATGCAAGTAAAACTATGCAATGTTCTTGTTTGTAGTTATAGAAAGTAGAACCTGCGTTTATTGGACAAATTATATTAACGTGTTTTCCATCTAATGCTCCAATACAATTTGGAAAATGCCAAAATTCTTTAAAGTTATTTGCAATATCCTTCCACATTTTTTCTGAAGGTGTAGGCATTACAACAGGAGCCATATTTTTCCAAATGGCTTCGCACACTTCTTGTACTATAACTCTCACAGTAGAAATTGGTTTAGGTTGTGGTATATTTAATGATTTTTCTATCAGTCGTTTATAAAATAAAGAATTTTTGAATATTGCGGAATCACTGCTTTTGCCATAAGCCCCAATGTAAAGCAATAATTGGCATCGCAAACTGCTAAGAGCACTATAGAAAAGAAATGTTTGTAGTTATGATACAATGACAGGCTTTATAACTCGGATATGCTTGCCGTCTATAGCACCAATGCAA
The DNA here is from genome assembly GCA_929108145.2 of Limnephilus rhombicus. NCBI lineage: Eukaryota > Metazoa > Arthropoda > Insecta > Trichoptera > Limnephilidae > Limnephilus > Limnephilus rhombicus. The sequence continues at coordinate 45,432,757 of OV815290.1, forward strand.
TTTGGAAAATTCGCATATCTCTCAAACTCTTGAGCTATTCTCTTCCAGAAATCTTAAGTTGGTTCGGCCATAACTTTACTAACGAACTTTTTCCATAACGATTTACACACTTCATGGACAATTCCTGTAATCGTAGATTTTCCAAGGCGATAGTTGTAGCTTAATTCTCCAAATGAACAACCCGTACCAAGATACCTAAAACAAGAACATTAATAATGACATTATTTTCAGGTGCAATAAAGAATACAAAAAAGGGAAAACAACTCCTTCCGGTTCAGGTGCTCGTGAAGGAGCACAATATATGTATTTTTCAAGGCTTTCTTTCCTGCAGAAGTGTATCGACAATGATGAAACTGCTAATAGTATGAATGAACAGTCAAATGTAAGTCAGCAAAAGCAAGGCGAAGACAATAATGAGACACATCAAGTAAATGTTAAGCCAACCGAGGCCACTGAAGTAGGTCCCCCTAAACCAAAGAAAAGAAATATACCAGAAGAACGAATAAGTGATTTAATTGAAAAAAGCATTGAGTTACGACAAAGTTTTGAAAATAAACTTCAAGAAAATAGTATTTCCAGATAAGATGACGATAAACTTTTTTGTTTATCGTTATACAAAGAACTCAAAAAAGTACCGGAAAATCGACGTTTAGCGACCAAAATTGAATTACTTCAGGTTATACAAAAAGGACAAGCTTTACCACCTTCTGTTCGCATCAGTGCTCACCAGATAATACCTAACACATCGTATTGGCAAAATCAACAGTATACAACTCCGCAAGGATATTTTACTACAACTGGATCAACTTCTGCTGTTATTCCGCCTGGGTCACCATCGCCATCATCTCAATTTAGTACTGCCTCGCAGTCTTCCACAATAATAGCATCGCCATCATCTCAATTTAGTACTGCCTCGCAGTCTTTCACAATAATAGCATCGCCATCATCTCAATTTAGTACTGCCTCGCAGTCTTCTACAATAATAGCAAATATATATGCTGATTTTGATGAACAATAAATAAATATGTTACCTCAAAGTTACTACGAGTTTTTCTTATGGTGACACGCTTGCCCCCATATGTGTTTCAGAGCTCGAAATATCTTCCCTGATTATTTCAATTAGTTCATCAAAAGATTTTATTGACATTCTTAAATAGTCAATCATTCTTAGTCCTCTCAAACATTCTTCAATTGGGATATAGCGTTACGAATTGGCCATGTGTCAGTCGATCCCTTAATATTGGGTGCACCCAATACTGCCTTTTCCTTCTTTTCTTTATTTTTTTCTGGAGCAGCCACAGACACGCTAGTTCCTCTTCGACTTCCATCTTGAAACTGTAACTAACCGCCGATGTTTGAACAGTCGACATTTTTGCGGTTCAAACCGCGCGATTTTATCAATCGCGCGGTTATCGCCGTGTCTGAACTAGCCCTAAATCGTACAGCGATCGCATTTTGAAGACGCGTTTATGGGAGGAGGTTTGTCAAAATGTTGTACCGAACTGGGACGAACTCACCAACGTAAATAAAAGAAACAAAGGTAAAATATATACATATTTATCATATCAGTACAAGCTAGTACCTACCTATATTTATGTATAATTAATAATAATAAAATTTTATCTTATTGCCAAGAAACAGACCCAGCAGAAGAAGTAAAGTAGTTTCCAAAATAATTCCGTTTTTCAGTACAATTAATTGTAGGTCGCGCAGACGTAGGATTCGTGTTTTCTAAGACACTCGAATATAATTGTTCTTTAAATATAATTCCGTCATATTTCCGTACGAAGTTGTGTAGAATACAACATGTTTTTACTATTTTGTCACAAAACTCAATTTTTACATCTATTTCGTGAGCAGGTACTGCTCAAAATAGGTACTGTTTATTGTCTATGCTTTATTTATTTTTTCTTTTTTTTTTACTTTGTTGGTTGGCCAAACTGCAAGGGGACCGAAAAACGTCATTCGAGGAAAGATGGCGGGGGATATCACGTAATTTTTTGGGGCGAGAGGAGATTTTTGCGGAGGGGGTTTTTTGTTATGAAAAATTCTAGTGCGATGTAGCCTAGAATGACTTTAATTTTTCGTTCTGTGAGTGTGTGACGACTCAAATGGCATAGAAGCCTGATTATTTTATTTTATTCCTCGCCGGATGCCGAGTGATTGCTTGAACCGCGTGCGGAAGTGAATTTAAACTGTAATCAACGGGCGATGTATTGATTACTTTGCTCTCCTTTGGCCGGTGAGATTTTCTACACGCCGCTTGATGGGTGTAGATCAGCTGTGCCTGGTTGTTGGGTGGAATCCCTTTGAATGAAGCGGCTTTGCGACTCGGGGAAGTGCGCCGACATTGATTGCTTTGCTCTCCTTTGGCCGGTGAGATTTTCTACACGCCGCTTGATGGGTGTAGATCAGCTGTGCCTGGTTCCTGGGTGGATTTCCTTTAAACTTGTGGCCCCATGACGTGCTGGACGGTGTCTTGGGGATTGGGGGATTGCTGTCGTCGTTTGGAGGAGTGTCACGACTGTCACGGCGACGGGACGTGTGCGGTATTAAAATTAAACGTAATTTGTTGACTCTCTCTTTCTACATCAGTTGATAGTTGCTCAAGGTATTTATGTTTTGTTTACTTTTCCTTGGTTCAATTTTTCCCTTGCAAACTGCAATAAAGTTAACATTAATTTTCACTAGTAAAATAAGCGTCTTTTATATGCATGACCTCTAAATCCTTATCTCCACTATCCTGCGATGGAGTTCTACTTGCTCTGAGAAGACAGCGGTCGGATGACAAAAGGTATAGGTACTACCTACACAAAATTTATATTACCTTACAATTTATACATTTCAAGATCGATGTAAGACAAGACACGCCATTTGTTTGTTAAAATTCCAAATGTGCATTCAACCATTCTTCTTGCTCTTGTCAGTCTGTGATTAAATACTCTCTGTTTAATTGATAAATTTCGTCTGGGATATGGCCGCATCGCCGCATGACATGGTTTGAGAGCGCAAATGCCTCGTCTCCAACGAATACAAATGGCATTTCTTGCCCATTTGTATCATTCGGTAAACATCTTGCCTGAGGTATATTTACATCTAAAGATCGATGTAAGACAAGACACGCCATTTATTTGTTAAAATTCCAAATGTGCATTCAACCATTCTTCTTGCTCTTGTCAGTCTGTGATTAAATACTCTCTGTTTAATTGATAAATTTCGTCTGGGATATGGCCGCATCGCCGCATGACATGGTTTGAGAGCGCAAATGCCTCGTCTCCAACGAATACAAATGGCATTTCTTGCCCATTTGTATCATTCGGTAAACATCTTGCCTGAGGTATATTTAAACTATTATTTTCCAGTTTTTTTGCAAAATTAGTTTGCTTAAATATTGTAGAATCGCTATAACTGCCATTTGCGCCGACATCTATCATAATAAATGTATAATCCGAATCAACCACAGCCATCAAAACAATAGAATTATACTGTTTATAATTATAAAATTCTGAGCCAGCTCCGTTTGGTTTCTCTGATCTAATATGCTTTCCATCCACTGCTCCTAAGCAATTCGGGAAGTTTGTTCTCTTATAAAAACCCTCAGAAATATTTAACCAATCGTTTTCATTCGGTTCGGACATATAAACTGGATGCAAACATGACCACAGTTGTTCGCAAGTATCTTCAACTATTTCGCGGATCGTGGTAGATCAGTAGTACAGCGAGTAGAAACTTTTCCCTGATGCGAGGTATCTATAAGTTCAGTCCATTTCTTTAGGTAGTTATCTTTTTGTAAACAATTTGACATGTTTTTTATTGGAATATGTATTTTATCATAAAAAGTACAAACAATACTTGTTTTATTTTTAAATTAAAATACAATAGATAATACTCAATTTTCAATTTTAACAACTATGTGTAATAAGAAAAAATGACAATATTGTTTACAAAAAGATAACTACGTACCTACAGAAATAAACTATAACAACTTCTTAATCGACATGAATAAATAGTTAAATAATTTATTTACAGGTGAATATATACAAAAAAAAAATGGAAAAATTTAAAAGATTGTTTTGCAAGAGAATTAACGGCGCAGAAAAAAAATGTGTCTGGTCAATCGGGGAAGAAGAAACGCAAGTACTATTACTTTGATCAACTTTCTTTCTTGATACCTGTTAATACTTCTAGAGATACTAGTAGCAACGTCAAATCTACGGAAGAAAGCACGAAATCGGATATTCAATCGGATGAGGAAAGTAGCCCACGGGAGCACGGCTCTAGACAAACTAGAAATCTACGTAAAACAGGCGCCAAGTCACAAAAAGGAAACACAGGAATCGATGAAGAACTTTTGGATATATTACGTAAAAAAGAAAAAAAACTTTGACGAGGACATCAGCTTCGCTGAAATGCTAATACCAATGCTAAGAAAGTTAAATGACGATCAGAAATTGTATGCAAAAATGGAAGTATTAAACGCCACGGATAGGGCGAAAAGATATGTGCCTATTTCTCAGTTTTCGTACCCTAGGTCAACGACTACTCCACAGCCTATATACCCTGGTTACAATGAGGATTCACTAAACCCAAACACTAGTGCCACGTACATTACATCTGAGCCGGGAACTTCAACTGCTCCGAGAAATTTAGTGATACATAAAACCATTACTAAAATAGCCCAGGTTCAAGAGAATTGCACTGATTTTAGTAACTGTAATGACTACTTACAACGTTTTGCGGATGATTTACAGTCTCCTAATTCCGTGGTTTCACTCCAATGATTATTATGATGTAACTATGGCGTCACTTTAAAATTTTATAACTAATAAATAAAACTAAGTGTAAAAATCTTGATTTAGTTTATTTATTGTTGATATACGCTTTTACATAGATTAGAAAATATTATACCCATGTTACAATAATTTGTAGGATTGGTGATTAGGTACTGGTGGTGTGCGGGGAGAGTTTTTGAACCCCGTGGCCTCCCCTCCTACCTCGCCGACCTCTCCTCGCGCAGTGGACAACTCCATGCATTTCCCAGACTAATCCCCATGCATCAACCCAGAGTCCTCGATTGGTAGCAGGTAATTCTTTATACAATGCCAAGTAAAATCACGCCCATAACATGAATTAGATATACATATGAATAGTTAAATTCATTTATATACACATAAATTCTATTTTACAAAATTCAAAAGATCAAATATTAAAATTATTACAGACATCAACTACATTGAGTTAAATGTTTCAGAAATTGTGGTAGAGATACCCAACATTAGTGGTGATGCGCAGGAAGAGTTGGTGGCTAGCCCTTCACCGCTGACCACTCCTCGCACAGTGTACCGACCTCCCCTTCCAGTGATGGAAGAGAAGATAAGAAAAAGGGAATCGCAAGAGATGATAAGAGAAAGAGACAGGGAATGGCAAGAGAGGATGAGAGAAAGAGACGGGGAAGAGAGAGCACAACAGTTTATGCAGCTTACATTATTATTAAAGAGACTAGTAGAGAAGAAGTAAGTAGAAAGACACAAACATTTTTAGTTATTTTTGTAAAGGTCGTTTTTCAGTCTCACTCTGAACTGTTTATTTATTATTTTGAATAATTGATAACATATCATAATGTTAATTTTGTAATGATAACAAATGTTTTATTATCTTCTTCGTGCTGAGGATTTCTGTGTATATATTATTATGTAAAGTTTTTTTAGTGCAATTGAGTTGTTTTTGTTTTCTACTTCTGATCTCTCTATGTTTTCTTTTTATTTGAGTTGTGTATGTTATGTTATTATGTATTTGTATAGTGTTGTGTAAATACATATAAAATAAAAACAATATGAAAATAAAAAGTGGTGTTTAATTTATGTAAGGTATTTATTTATTTTAATTTGTGGGCATCTAGCCACTATTATATTTACAATTCTTCTGTAACTACTCATGGTGCTCTACTGAAGAGGACACATGGGTGACTCTTCGCATCCCGGTACAATTGGGTTTACTAGCGTTCATCTTTGTCGTTGCAAACGTTAACGGCATACAAGTGCTTCCACCAAAAACGAGGTGAACGGAGCGGACCGAGTACATAATGCGTACAATGGTTGATAATAGATACAATAGTTGATTTGATATAATGGTTTTGTATTAGGCAATTCACCCCAAATAGAGTGCTTTGTGGATGCAAATGTTGATAATATTGATTTTAAATGGTTAATATATTTTTTTTAAACTATAGTTACATTGAAGAAACAAACTTGTTTACAAATAATACAGAAAATGAGAGTAAACAAACATAAAGACAATTCTAGAAGAGTATCTAACCTAAACAGTACATAGCTGGTATTTAATTTTGAATATATCAAATTTATGAAATAATAATTGTAAACGTTCCTAGTCATTTAAAAGAAAATAATATTATGAAAGATAGTTTTTTTCTTTTTAAACAAAATTGTGGTTACGTGAAATAGGCAAACTTATATTAACAATGCAGCAAAAGAGGGAAGGCACATAGACAAGATTATAAAGTTAAAGCAAAAACAAAACAGAGCTGGCAAAATGGTTGGTAGACATGATTAAAAAGAGGTCTAACATAAATGACACTTGTTTGAAAAGAATGTCCCCGATTTTCTTCCTCCAAATGTACGATTTCCATGGCTAAAATTCCTGCAGCCGTTTTATCTGCAAATTTTTATGATTATTATTTATCTGAATATCCTCAATGGTAAATTATTATAGGTATATCGCACATGCTAAAGTGCAGTTTATTGTAGGTATTTATCATATTTCTGACATATCGGGATTTTGGCAGGTTGCATACCTACTTTGAAACATCACAATTACGTTAATTCGAATCATTTAATAGCGCTCATAAGCGACAATTAACTCAAAAATCATGTTTACGGTCAATACTTACGATAATATTAAGTTTTCTCGTGTTAAAACCACTTAAATATGGAAAACTAAATAAAAAACGTATAACAGTAAAACAAATCCTTTGTCAAATGACAGCCGCGGACAGCCATTGACATCTCAAAGACAGGTCCCGAGCTCTCCTTATGGTGCGTTGGCCAACGCTAGCGTTATGTTTCAAAATGTAAGGAATATGCCGGTTATCGACTGTCACTGGGAGAACGAGAATCGCATTTCACGAAATATTCGAAGGTAAGGATAAATTTGAAGGCGAGGTTACTTTTAGTGTCCTTAAAAAGAACGTGAATCGCCCTCCAGGTCATCCAGTAAGAAGAAGTGTCTCGATCCTTCTCTTTCAATTTTAAGAATGTTCCGTCTTTTTAAAGAAAAATATCCCGAATCAGAAATAAAATATGACATTTACCGAAACGTATTCAAATCAAACTTTGATTTGAGGTTTGGAATACCGAGATCAGATACGTGTAAAGTATGTGACAAATATTACATTCAACTTAGGGCAACCCAAGACGAAGCAACTCGTGCACGAATTTCCAACGAAACTAAACTGCATCACTTGAAAGCTGAAAAGGGATACAAAACCCTTAATGATGACGCAGAAATAGCTAAAGTAAATAAAAATGTCACAGTTCTTTGCGTTGATTTACAACAGGTATTATTTACACCAAATTTAACACATTCTGATGTTTTTTACCAGAGGCAATATTCCAATTACAACTATGCTGTCCACAATATGGGAACATCACAAGTCACCATGTATTTATGGCATGAATCTCTTGCCAAACGAGGTTCAGCTGAAATTACGTCCTGTTTACTCCAGCATGTTTTACACAATTTTGATGTTCTCCTACATGGACAAGAAAGAAAACTAATCATTTGGTCTGATCGATGTGTTGGGCAAAATAATAACTTTAAAATGGTTATACTTTGCACATATTTGGTTTACTTGGGGTATTTTACCGAAGTAAACCAAAAATTTCTGGTAAGTGGGCATAGTTTTTTACCGTGCGATAGAGATTTTGCACTGATAGAAAGAAAGAAAAAAACTCAAAAAATTTATGTACCGAATGATCTGGTGACACTCTTGGTAAGTGCACGCGCTTCTAATCCCTTTGAAGTATTTAAAATGGACCAGAGGCACTTTTTGGACTTGAGTCCAGTTGAAGCTATTTTTAAAAGAGATCCTCAACTGAAAATAACAGAAGCAAGGTGGCTTCAAGTCAACGCAAATGAACCTGGTGTTTTACGTTTGAGAAAGTGCCATAATATTCTCGAAGGTTGAAAAATTTTTGAACTCCAAAAAAAAACAAAAAGGACGGTATCGACCCAATATTAGTGTACCTCCTGTTGCTGATCTGCCGATACTCTTCCAATTCTTATTACCCATATCAGCGGCAAAAAGGGCAGATTTAATGTCCATGTCTCAATACTTACCAGAAATCAACAGAAGCTTTTATGAAAACCTACCGGCTCAGTAAATGTATGCACTACAGTGGAAAAACGTTGCAAGTGGCAGCTTAAGTAACGTTATTCCACATTTTTTTTGGTTTTATGTCGATTATTTCCTTTATTTTAATGGTTTTTTTAAATATTTTTTCACATGTACCCTTGTTTATGTCTAAGTAATATAAAACTGTAAAAAATGGGATGTTTTCTAATAAAAAATCATTTAAAAAACGTTTTTTCTTGTTTCTGAAAAATCTTGTTTTTGTTGTTTGCAACGTTATTCGGGCGATACATTCAATTAGTTATTGATTCAGTAATTTTAAAACAAATTCAAAATCAAAAGCGTAATTTACATACTTGTTATATAGATTATCAAAAAGCTTTTGATAGTATCCCGCACTCGTGGCTAATCAAAATATTAAAAATATATAAAGTTAACCCAATTATAATTAGCTTTACGAAAAATATTATGTCCTTTTGGAATACAGATTTACTAGTAAATTTAAAAGGTAAGAAAATAGTAGTATCGGGCATTTCAATAAAAAGAGGGATTTTTCAAGGAGACTCATTGAGTCCTCTTTGGTTTTACTTAGCATTGAATCCAATGTCTAAAATGTTAATTAAAAGCAAGTTTGGAATAAAAATTAAGGGTAATACAAGAGAGAGTAGTATAGTTTCACATCTATTATATATGGATGATATAAAATTATTTTCAAATTCTGAATCAAATTTAGAGAAAATGATTAAGGTAGTTAAAATTTTTTCAGATGATATTAAAATGGCTTTTGGTTTAGATAAATGTAAAACGATCCATATAGAGAAAGGCAAAATTGTAGATGGAGACGAGGGTATATTTAGAAATTTAAAAATTAAAAGTATGAAAGGGGATGAGGTTTATAAATATTTAGGATACCCGCAATCGAATAGATTAGATCACACTAGTATTAAAAATTATATTAGGATTAAATTTCAAACTAGGATCAGAAAAAATTTAAAATGCAATAAATACTTGGGCAATACCTCTATTAACGTACTCATTTGGCATAATTAAATGGTCCAATACAGATTTAGATAGTTTAGAACGATTAATTAGAACTACGTTAACAAAGTTTAATTGCCATCATCCAAATTCAGCTATAGAACAAATTAATTTACCTAGAAATTTAGGAGGTAGAGGTGTAGTCAAAATAACATCTTTGAAACACAATCAGGTAGAAATGCTTAGAAATTTTTGCCATGGGAAAGCTAATAGCTCAGAAATGCACAAAATAATTTGCAAGGCAGATATAAACATTACACCTTTAAATTTATATGACGAGAATGCCAACATTCTTATAAATACTAACCAGGAATTATTAGATTCCTGGTCAAATAAAATTATTCATGTAAAACACTTCAATTATCTCAACCAAACGTATGTTGACAAACTTTCATCAAACAAATGGTTGAGTATTGGAGAGTTGAGCGCAGAAATAGAAGGATTTATGCTTGCCATTCAAGATAGAGTCATTAATACCAAAAATTATAGGAAGCATATAATCAAAGATATAAATCAAATTGATGATTTATGTAGAAAATGTTTGGCTTTTCCGTAAACTATAGAACATATTATATCGGGATGTTCTATATTAGCACCGGCCGAGTATACATTTACACCCGTATTCAGAGTCGATCCTTAAAATTATCTTAAGGAAGGAAGTTTCCTTACTTTAGTAAAGGAAAGAACCGTCCTTACCTTTAACGCTTCTTTGCAGAGTCCACACTGAGGAGCTTCCTTTACTAAGTATGTTCCTTATCTACGTACCTTGTCTACGCCGAAATAAAGGTACGACGTCACACGAAACTTGTCTATGCCCCCCTTCTATTGGAACAACATGCCCCGATTTTTGAGTTTTGTGACAAGTTTTGCTTATCTATTGTGTTCTCCATGGAATTACATAACCTCAAACGTCAAACAGTGATCACTGCCCGTGTCGATTGTCGTATTCCTCTAAAATATTTGTAACCGCGGATAAGATGAATTCTCGTTCAACAATAAACTCATGCCGAGAAGAATTGTTTGAAGGAGTTAATTGCAAAATACCCGGCTGTTTCCAGCATTGAGACTAACCATTCTTTTCTTCGAGAAAAAAAGACAGCGTGGGAGATTTTAACCAACGAATTTAATTCGATTGGAGAAAACCAAAAGGTTTGTACGATATTTTTAAGTTATGCTAACTGTAATCCTAGTTAAATTAAAATGATAAAACATAAGTATGATTGGAATTCTATGCTTGACACAAACGGAGGCATAAAATAAGGGTTTTGTATGGAGTTATATTTATTTATTACGGTTCCCGAACAAGTCACAGACTACATAATACCATATTATTATTATAATTTTAGCGAACCCAAGCGCAGCTTAAAAAATGTTGGGACAATATGAAGTCGAAGAGAAAGGCCGAGCTCTGTGAAGAAAAAAGAAGCCGGATGAAAACCGGAGGTGGCCGGCTATCACCATGTCACCGCACCGAAGAATTTCATCCGGCCGACAGCGTGCTGGACATGGCGACCAACATAGAGCTAAGCTTCTGCAGCGACAGCGATCACAATGTTTGCGACTCTTATGATGGTTAGTGAATGTTATGACAAATATTTTGTGTACTAATTATTCAACTTTGGTTTCAAATGTGTACATTAACTGCTTTAGCAACTTTTTAGATTTTAGTTTAAAAAATTCTGATTCCCCAGATTTGTATATATGCATAAACGAAGATTGTATGCGTTTCAGGTACCGCTATGCCCAGCACGTCTTCAAGTGGTATCCCTTGGACTGACCAGTCGACGGAAGCGCCTGTGCCAGGTAACTCACTTTTTGATAATGTTATTGATTCTTTTCAATTACATATTAATGTCAAGTAATTATTTGTATTAACAGACAAAAACCTGCGTTATTTTTACTTTATTCCGCTGTTAGTAGAGTAGAAATAGTCAGTTGGTGCAGTACGTTTGATAAGAAAAGACAGCAAGCGCACGGCGGCAGTAACTCAAGCTTTTGACGGATTCCACTCAGTCCCACCGACAATAATACTTTAACATTGTAACATTCGTATGACATAATTTTATGTTTACGAGTGTTATTGTCTTATTAAATCTGTAGTAATATTTGAGATACAAGTATTACTACAGATACTTGTACAAGTATCTGTAGTAATACTATAGAGTGTTTTCAATTTTCAGATTTAACCACAGACTTAACGCAAGACGAGAGCTTCACCCCGCAGCAGCCGCCAATTCATCGCGCGTTACCAAAGCAAGGTAACTATATTCATGTTTATTTGCAACGATTACTATACAATCTGCACTGTTAGCATTTTTCATGAATATTTCAACCTTTTTATGTTGCATGTACTAATCAGATTGTAATGTTGTGTTTCAGACATGAGACTAGTGTAACTGTGCAGGAGGTTCGGGGCGAGGCTGAAGTGCGAGTGTTACGCACTAAAACATTAGTTCAACACGAGGAACAAGTTCATCAAGTCCGGATGGAGACTGCCCAGAAGCAGTTACAAGTAGCTTGTAGCAAGCATGCAAACGACGAAGAGCTTCATAGAATAAGTATGGAGACTGCCCAAAAGCAGTTCCAAGCAGCTTGTTTGCAGGTAAAGCAGTTGGAGCTGCAGAACAAGCAGCTGGAAATGGAGATAGACATGAAAAACCCTTAGCCCTTATTAGGGCCACCAATATTTTGATTATTTTTAAAAGTCTAATTATCGACATAAATACACATGCACTATTACAGAATAATAACTTACTAGGTACCTGTACCTACATGTAATCGGGTAAGTTCATTGCGCCCTGAATAATATTGTTCTCTCCCCAAATAAGTTTTAAAAGTCTAATTATCGACATAAATACACATGCACTATTACAGAATAATAACTTACTAGGTACCTGTACCTACATGTAATCGGGTAAGTTCATTGCGCCCTGAATAATATTGTTCTCTCCCCAAATAAGTTTTAAAAGTCTAATTATCGACATAAATACACATGCACTATTACAGAATAATAACTTACTAGGTACCTGTACCTACATGTAATCGGGTAAGTTCATTGCGCCCTGAATAATATTGTTCTCTCCCCAAATAAGTTTTAAAAGTCTAATTATCGACATAAATACACATGCACTATTACAGAATAATAACTTACTAGGTACCTGTACCTACATGTAATCGGGTAAGTTCATTGCGCCCTGAATAATATTGTTCTCTCCCCAAATAAGTTTTGACATAGAAAGGGGTTTCATTTCTTTAAGTAGAATAATTTTGCAAGGAATTAACAATATACAATAAAATATAAAGAATATAAATTAAATACAAGTTGGAACAATAAAAAATATTAATTTCCATTGGATATTTCATTTATTTTCCTTTTTTATTCATTTACAAAAAACCCATAAACACTTTTTTTTTACATGATTACCGCACGAAAGTCCTGTCTACTCCCGTCTGGAGTCAGTGAGTCCATGGCATCCCCAATTGGGGTATGTTGTGAGGCTGAAGGTAGTGGGGAGGGGAAGGAGACAGGAAAGAGGATGGTGGGGATACCTGGCTATTAAGATCTGATCACTAAACACGGCTAAGGCCATTATTAAGCAACGTTTCAATTCTGAATGGCGGTCTTACACCAGGGCGATTCTTGAGAGATATACACATCATCATGTGAATGCAGAACTATTGTAAGTGGCATAAAAATCTATTTCGATTTTTATATCACTTACAATAGTTCTGTATTCACATGACAACATGATTATAGCATAAACAAAACAAATATGGCAATAATGGTACACATTTTATAACTTTACTTGATTATAAAGAGTTTTAATACAAAACAGTTCACTATTGATTACTTTGGATTTGGTGTCCTTTCACAGTTCATTTAACTTCCTAAATCACTGAAAATCGGAAACTCTAAACAATTGTGAATGTGCAAGCAGTTTCAGGCCCACATATGGAATTTTTGGTGTATGAAAAATGAGATTTCCTTGTTCGAGGAGAAAATTCTTATTATTATTATTACTTCAAATGACCAGCATTTTGAGCGGTACGAGGATACATCATTTTCATCATGTAAAATGTCTTTGAATAAATGCATCTCTCATCATCCTGCCTGATGCAGACTGCACCGCTGAATTAACAGGTATATTTATACCCTCATATCGCCCAAAATGCTGGTCATTTGCAGTAATACACAAGTTGTGTAGAATTGCACACGCAACTATGATATTGGTTGTATTAGATAATTTATTTTCTAATTTTCTCCTCAGACAAGGAAATCTGCTCTTCCATACACAAATAGTCTTTCGACCACATTCCGTGTGGAAATTTGGGCTTTATTATATTTTCCCTGCGCTTCATTAGCAGGATTTAAAACAGGCGTGAATAAATAATTAGTCTGGCCATATCCACTATCCCCGAGAAGAATGCCTGAAATTCTTTTCTCCTCAAATTTTAGGCATGAATCATGGGTGGAACCAGGCCACCTGGCAACGATATCCAAACATTCCATACGTGGGCCTGAAACTGCTTGCACGTTCAACGAGAACCATCCTTTCCTGTTGCGAAAAGATTCTCCTGTTGCTCGGCGTGGGCTCTTGATGGCAATGTCCGTACAATCAATACACCCGACAACACCTGGAAATTGAGCTCTTGAATAAAAGAGTTTCCGATTTTCAGCATAGTCCTCAGTTCGTCGAGGAAAATGAATAAACTCCATTGAGCGTTGCGTCAATCCCGAGGAAATCTTTGGCACCACTCTGCTGGAGGTCCATTGGCTCGGGTTGTGAAGATCTCCCGCAACAATCTGGAAAAGTAAAATATGGGAAATAATTACAAGATGGAACAATCCATCTAGATATTTTATAAATCTACGGGCTACTGGTTCATTTTAGATTAACATCACATTTGACTTTACGTATTGAGTCCATTTCAAACAATTGAATGTTAATAAACAAGTATCATCATAGTTGCCTTTCACAGAGTGTCCTACAGAATTTTACAATAGATGCCTAATAAAACTTACCTGATAATTGCCGGTTGCGTAGAATCGCAGGGCTATGACTAACTGAATAAGAGGAGGTATGGGCAAGCCTCTATTATTTACCAAAGAGTAATTTGGAAATAAGAGAGGAATCAAAACATGCATCACTGTTATTTTTTCCAGCCTATATATTGCTTTAAATTCTCCGTCATTGTAAAACTCCACCGGATTTTCGTAATCGCGTAAATAACGCCGTACAGTGCCCATGCCGCCAGGTGCGTTGTATGGATCAGCAACGAAGTCTAAAAACTCGTTCTCGTTATCCATTTCGATCAAATCCTCCATTTCAGCAACAAATATGAACAAAACTTCAAAAGGCGGTGAGTAAAGGTACCCCACCTAGGTACCTTGAGTTTTGACAGTTCAAATCCAAAGTATGGTAGAATGCGCATGCGCCGATTCGTAGAGATCTTCGTAGCGGCGTCTCTGAATATGAATATTTTAGAAATCTTAAGGAAGGTCGCTTCCTTATTTAAGTGACGTCACTCTATCTCTGAATATAAAACATCGGAAAGGAAGGTTCCTTTAACTAAAGGATCGACTCTGAATATGGGTGTGAGTTAGTGCCTCCCCCCATGACCCTTTTCCCACCACTGAGCTAGGCCGTGGGCCTCTTGAGAGCGACACCACAAGGTGAGTCCAGCACCCCCTGCCGCACGACGCAGCCCAGCTACATGTTATGTACAAAAATCTTGAATACCTATTACCACGAGATTTAGAACAGGACTAAAAACCGCCGCGCATTCCTCCGTCACCAAAAGTTGCTGACGGTAAGTAGAACAATTTAAAATGCCTATCATTCCGCGTTCGGGTTTGCAAAACCATAAGTACCTCATTATTGCGCCTTTTATATTTCTATCTATTAATATTACTTAAATGGATTCCCAAACTCCAATTTTAAATTTCGAAAAGTTACTTTTAAATAAGGGAATAACTCCCAAAAGATCTTTGACCTCCCTATGCAAACACTGCCAGGATTATAATAATTCATTGATAATTTTAACGAATCAACCCACAGCCAATGCCAATACCAGCGAATCTCTGGCCACCGCTCAAATACAACCAGTAATAAATATTACCAATTCTCCCCCGGTACTGGTAATGAAAAATACGAATCCAAATCGGCAATTATAACATCGTCAAATGCTCAATTAATTTAGCCAGTTGGAATCTCACATTTGACGGCAAATCTGACGTCAGATTATTTTTAGAGAGAGTTTCTGTACTCAAATTTGCAAGAGGCGTGTCGGACTCCGAAATAGGTTTTAGGGTTTAAGGTTTTATTGATTTATTAACCAATAATGCCTTGACCTGGTATAGGAAAATCTCTAATGAAAATTTATCATGGAAAGATTTGCGCCAAGCACTCATTAATAAGTATGACAACCCTAATCAATTAATTCAGAAAGTGAAATTATTCAATTTGACATAGTTGGACGACGAGCTCGCTTCGGACTTTATATTGAAAGCACTCAATATTAACTCCAAATTAAATTCCCCAGTCACAGAATTAGAGCTCCATCAATTTATTTTAAAAGGTTTGTCACAAAAATACCTACAGGTCAAAATAGGAAAAACAACTTCCAACATTAATGAGCTCCTCTCGCTATGTACGGAAATAAATAATATTCTATCAAATCACCCCATCACGTCGTCGTCATCATCTAACGCGACTTCCTTCATTTCTTCTGAAAAGTTGTTCTGAATTACAAAAGTTCAACGGGTGGGTACCGATATGTAATTTATATAAAACCACTGTACTATATATCTATATTAAATAAAAAAAATAAAAAAATAAATAAAAAAAAAATTTAACTTCCCATCTAAAAACCAAACATATTTCTGCATTTGCGGAATTAAAAAATGCAGGCCGTGTTGTTGGGTTCTCACCCCCTGAAATCCAAAGTGCTACAGTGCCGAACGCTATCATTTTAGCGCCTGAACAAAGCGTTACACTTTATAATGCTCCATCTACTTCATCAGGACCACCAAAACGGCACAAAGGCAAATGGATGCGTACATACCAAAAAAGGTGAGTGCGGATCAAAAAAGAAGAATCGATATGGATGTGATGGATTTGTTCATCGATGGCTTCCAGCCCTTTCGCTTGATGGAAGAAAGGGCATTAAAAAAATCGCCCGGTGGATACCATTGCCTTGGAGAAGGACAATATCTAATAGTATGCTTCCAGAACTATACCATAGCACTCGGTTACGAATGCAAAAAGAGGTAGAAATGGAAGCTCAAACCACTTGTATTACAACAGATATGTGGACTTGAAGTAAAACCGGTAGTTACACGGCAGTCACAGCGCATTACATTACCAAAGAGTTCAAGATGTAGATGGTGTTGTTAGATTGTTGCCAATTTTTCGGCAACCACACCGCTGAAAATATAGCAGCTGAGGACAAGAGAATTTGCGTGGAGTGGGGCATTTTCGATTTGCGGTAAAAATAACGCAAGCTCAGTAAAAAGGCAACTAAAGATATACTTAAGTGGAAGCATTAAGGTTGCTACGCACACACATTAAATTTAATTGTCCAATCAGCTTTTTCGACATCGGCAATGGAATGGAGCATCGACAAAATTAAAATAATTGTAAGATTTTTTCGTAAAAGTACGGTTGCGTCGGAAAAATTGACTAAATATCAAATAAATCAAGGGATGAATCCACTAAGAATGAAGAGTGCCCCACGTGTTGGAATTCAATATTTTATACGCTCGAAAGATTTGTGCATTTGGAAGAAGCTGTTCGGTCTACGATGGCGGTTTGTGACAAAGACTTGCCAGTGATTTCTAATGAAGAGTGGCTCGCACTAAAGCAATTATCGGCAGTGCTGAAACCCTTTGAAGAGGTTACAAGATCGGTTAGTGGCGAAAACTATGTGACCGCCGGATCCGTCATTATTTTTACCAGATGCCTGACAGAAAGTTTAGGTTTATATACAGGTGATAACGAATTGTGTGCAGCTAGCTGTTAATGAAGTTGCGATAATGCTGAGTTCCGGATCGGAAGAACGCTTCAGAAGACTAGAACAGAGCGGCACATTTTCTCTGTGTCTTATACTAGATCCGCGGGATAAGACACAGGCATTCGCTGATCAAGGAACTGCTATGCACACAAAAAGTAAGCTCATTGATATGGTTAAGACCATGATCGCAAAGGAATCTAGGAAGGAAAGGTAGGAATCTGACTAACCCCCCCGCGTGCCATAGAGAACAACCGACCAACAATGATAAATACTCACCATGGAGTATCCTCGAAGGCATTATGGGTACCCACTCAACTACACCAGGAACACCACTTTCAAAGGCAATCAAGGAAGTGGATATGTACTTACAAGATGACATACTTCCGAGAAAGTCTTTGAACGGTACTTTCAACGATCCTATGGAATGGTGGCTAAAACAGCAGCCAAAATATCCGAATTTGGCTTTTTGTATCGAACCCATTGTAATGTGGTAGCAACTTGTGTGCCGTGCGAAAGAGCATTTTCAAAAGCCGGACTCATACTCAATGATCGGCGCACACGGCTTACCAGCAGCAAGGTGCGGCAGCTGATGTTTCTGAATGTAAATATGGATAAAGATAGGTTTAAATTTTAGAGATTTCCGACACACAAACAAGCAACATCACCCTTTCCACAATTGATCCACAAATAGTTATAGACTTATCTAATATCCGGACAAGGAGAATGACGCAATCACAACCCAACTACGACAGTACTATAATTCAACAACAGCCGACAGAAAAGAATGACAATATTATTAATTTTGGAGCATCGGCTTCAAGTTATCACTACAATAATGATTTTATTTAAGTTTATTCTAATAACAAGGTGTTTTGAGGCCTACTAATTATGTTCAGTTCATTAAAATGAAAATAAGTCTTTCTCTTGTAGAAATAGACTCCCTTCAGTTTGTGGTGCATTTGCTTATTTGGTGTTGCAGAAGGGAATGCAATTCTTCCAAGCACTCTTGTGACAACAAAGTATTGAAAAAAGCCATCTTCTCCTGGGAGCCATCAGCTCCCGGTATAAACTATGTGATATTCTCCAAATTCTTTCCCTTTCTTATTAATATAATGCACCCATATTCTATTATTATGTGAATGTGATAATGCACACAGCGGTAACAACTCTTATTCATCTGAGCCGCTGGACATCGTGACGAAGATTGACTGACGCCGAACACTCTGCCTAACGCGTCGAAGCCGTTTAAATAGAAAGTACGCAACGTTACGGCACTTGTCGCTGACGCCTTGACGCACCTTAAGCGGGCACTTCATTGCAGCCGGAGGCTTTTTACAATAGCTCCTAGTTTATTTTAAAAATAGTGAGAAATTCTCAAGTCTTACTGTGTAAATATATCATAATTTAATCATAATAATTTAAGGGATAAGTGAATGAACTCAGAATAATTTTAAAGTTACCAGTGTGGACGTAATCTGCGATTCTAGAAAAATGTTAGTTACGATTTCTAAATCAACCTTTCAGTATTTCTAAATAGTGCTACAAACTGAGTGACATTAACCATTGACCACATGTTTCGTCCCTTATTTCGTGCTTTGTGCCGGTTTCCATATGTTTTGTGCCGGGTCTTGTCTCGCAAACAGGGTGAAGTGTTAGGGCTGACCATCGTTTGTTTTGTTTTTTGTGATACTAGCAATGTGTACCACCACCGCCATCTTTATTTACAGGCCGTGCTGTAGAAAACCAACTGACGTTTAAAGAGTCCTATTTGTGGGACTTCGTGATAGCTTTTTTCTATGCGCCAGTACGGATATTGTAGGCGCCCGAGGAGTGTGTGCTACTGATTGAAGCAGTTTTTTAAACATTTTTCATCACGTTTCTGCAATATTTATTCTCCTTTTTGTAAAACAATATGTTGGTGGTGATATACGATCGTTAAGGTAAGACATTTTAAATATATTTACGATTTTAACGTAGTAATAATGCTTTCAACAATTTTTCATAATGGCGGATGATGGCTTAGTTTTGGAGCTGTATTGATTATCATTACAAATTGTGTAATTTACTATATAATATAATATAATATACAGAATTGTACTATGTAATAACATGTGTAGAGCTTTCTGAGAGAATAATGGAGTAATTAATCCATAAGCCGCCACGTCTATACAGTTTATAGTGGGCACTTGGAAATGACACTTCGTTTCAACTTGATTGTTGATTTGTTTTCAAAGTGAAATTTGATTTGTTTTGAAAAAACGTAATATATTTATTAGTGAATATTATTTTCAGATGCCTCATAAGTGCTGTGTTCCGGGATGCAAAGCTAATTACGCCAGTTCACTGAAGAAGGAAGGTGCAGTGACCATCTTCAAATTTCCAACGGAGGAAGAAAGAAGACAGTCATGGATCAGGGCTATTCCTCGCAAAAATTGGATTCCAGGTGCTTTCGCTGCCGTTTGCACCAATCATTTTAATAAAAAGGAAATTATATCTCACCCTAAAAAACCAAAATTGGCTATCGGAGCTACACCAAGTATTTTTAAAAATTTGCCAAGTTATTTAACAAAGAAAAAGGCACCAGAAAGAGGGGAGAAGTTAAAAATAAAATACAGACACGAGGAACAAGTTGAACTTTTCCTAAAAAGTGACAAGATAGTGCATTATAGTGATTTTATCAGAAATATTCAAATAAAAATTAAACTCGGTGAGTGGAATGTAAAAAGTATAAATGACAGAACATATTTTTACGTCACAAACTTTGACGATGTAGATAAACATTTATATTTAAGTTCTCAAGTTGTAGTTGACCATCATCTGAATGTCAAAGTGTTTGTTGGAACAAATGAACTTTCTCATGGTGAATTGAAGTGGTTATTAATTAAAGGAAAACAATCACTTTGTTTGTAACCACGATTTATTGATTTAATTTTTATTTACCGACCGGTTTCGCTTAATACAAGCATCATCAGGGTATAAATTAAAACTGATGAAAAAATACATTGTGTGAGCTTATATATACATACAGACAGAGACAAAACATAATATAAACATTGTTTGAAAAAATATATATTAATGCACAACACTTTGTATTTTATCGAAAAGTTTTTATACATTTTTGCTTTTGAGGCCGTACTCGCCGATTTTATATTTTGGTAGAAAGCAGTCACTTTGTGGTTTGACATATTAATTAAAGGAAAACAATCACTTTGTTTGTAACCACGATTTATTGATTTAATTTATAATATAATTATATAATTGATTTGATTATAATTGATTTGATTTAATTTATAATTTTATACCCTGATGATGCTTGTATTAAGCGAAACCGGTCGGTAAATAAAAATTAAATCAATAAATCGTGGTTACAAACAAAGTGATTGTTTTCCTTTAATTAATATGTCAAACCACAAAGTGACTGCTTTCTACCAAAATATAAAATCGGCGAGTACGGCCTCAAAAGCAAAAATGTATAAAAACTTTTCGATAAAATACAAAGTGTTGTGCATTAATATATATTTTTTCAAACAATGTTTATATTATGTTTTGTCTCTGTCTGTATGTATATATAAGCTCACACAATGTATTTTTTCATCAGTTTTAATTTATACCCTGATGATGCTTGTATTAAGCGAAACCGGTCGGTAAATAAAAATTAAATCAATAAATCGTGGTTACAAACAAAGTGATTGTTTTCCTTTAATTAATATGTCAAACCACAAAGTGACTGCTTTCTACCAAAATATGAAGTGGTTATTCCCCAAAACTATGATTTTGAGTTTATGGTCACAATTAGAAAATTTGTTGGTACGATATCATAATATTAATATAGATGATAATATTAGTTATGAAGACGATAGTCAGAATACTGTAAATAATCATTTATTAAAAGCTCATGTTTATTTAAAGTCCGCACTAGACGCTGCCAGTAGTCTTGAATATCAATATAAAACCTCTTTAGAACTACTTTTAGATCAGGTTAGTTTATTAACGTAAAAGGTATTTACAAAGCATTTCTTCGTCGCTTGATGTTTCACCGGATACTTCAAATAATTTATATTTTAAAAATATATCAAAGGAGCTTTCGGAGCGTGAATAGTTTGTTTCCTTATTGATAGATGAAATTTACATAAGTAGTTGTATTACTTATAAATCGAATAAACTTGCAGGTTTTGCATCAAATGATTCCTCAAAAATAGCCAAAACAGTGCAATGTTTTATAATCACTTCATGTTTTGGTGGTTTTAAAGAAGTCGTTCGACTGATGCCAGTTAATTCCATTACTGGCAGTGATTTGAAAACAATCACCTTGAATGTTTTGAATTTTGTTCAAAAATTTGGCTTTACGGTCACTTGCATTATTACTGACAATAATCGGCTGAACCAAAATATGTTCAAAAAAATATCTCCCTTGGATAATTTTGTTAATCCTTTACACACTAATATGCCAATTTTTATGTTTTATGATTTTGTGCACATATTTAAAAATATTACAAATAATTGGATCAATTTAAAAGACTATAAGAAATCATTCTCATATCCAGATTTTGACGACAACTCAATAATAAGACATGCCCGATTTCAAGATCTGAGAGATATATATAACGGTGACCAGACAACTCAGAATGAAACCAACTCAGAAGCACCTCCGAAAGGTCATTAAGAGTGATGATAAAAAAAAAATAAAAAATTGGTTAAATAGGTTAAGTTAGGTTAGGGTTACCGGCTATTTTAAAATTGTTTTTTCGTAGCTTTTAATGACCTTTCTGAGGTGTTTCTGAGTTGGTTTCATTCTGAGTTGCCATGGAACCATATATAACATAGAAAGCAACAGTACAGTTAAGAAGGCATTCAAATTAAATTATAAATCTCTGTATCCAACATGTTTTGAAAGGCAGAAAGTGATTTTAGTTGATAATATATTTCATTGTACCAATATTGCTGCTTTGCATTGTATTGATGAATTTAAAGAAACAGCTATGTTTTTAGAAATAATAAGAAATTGGTGGGATATTTTGAATGTTAAAAGTACAATGAAGGGTAAAATAAAACGAAATGAATTTTGTACACCCATACTGGGGGTAAATGATGAGAAAATGTTACATTTAAAAAAAATTGCTGACTGGTTAGATAAATGGAATAATTTGCCAAGTGGTACATTATTTTCAAGGGACACTTTTAATGCCTTAAATCACAGTGTTTTAACTTTTATAAAATTAATAGAATTTTCGTTTGCCAATTTTCCAATCTCCTATGTTTTGTCAGGAAAATTTCAAACCGACAAGCTCGAAGAATGATTTAGTTTGTATAGGAGATTATCGGGCACAAATTACCATATTTCATATTCCCAAATTGTGGAGTCAGAAAAAAAAATTAGAGTCAGAAAATTGTTTAGGTTTAAAAATATATCTCAGACGTTAACCGACATTAAAAATTCGCTTACACCTTTAGAAAAAGAAACTGACTTAAAAATAGATGTAACTGAATATATATATATGTAGCAGCCGCGTCACCTCTGCTAAAAATACCGACGCAGGATGCCGACCCCAAAACAAACCATCGATCAACACGGGCAGGCGAAGGAAGCTGATTCAACAAACAGACGGCAATGGAATTTGAAACATCAATATTGATCAATGACACCCGATACGAAAGCCGCGGACCAAGCAAAGGCATACCGAAAAACATCCGTCCAAACGACGAGTAGACAAAATACTCAACCTGTGTAAATTTGACAAATAATAAAAATGAACTATGGAGTCACCGTCAGCAACTCTGGGGGTCAAGACACACGCGCTTCACCCCACTCAGAAGTTCGAGAACAAAGGAATCAACCGGTATATAAACCCTGGACGGCCGATGGAGAGGGCACTCACTTCACGCACTTACCCACGTCGATCGACTCTGTTTTCTCGCCGTGTTAAACTTTGTACTATATTTATCGACTTGCATTTTATTGTAATTATTGAATAAATCAATTAAAATCTTCTGCTGCGTTTGCTGTACATTCTCTCGGACGTAGATGACGAATACCTACAGTGGTGACCCCGAAAAACACACGCAACATCGCCTTCATCATCAGCCGAAGAGCCAGCGAGAGGTCCAGTATACAGCACCAGCAGCGAATTGAAACAGCACCAAAATGGCACAACCGGAATCGAGCGGAAGCGCGGCGGCCGAAATCAGCAGAGTAGCAGTGAGGATCCCGCCGTTCTGCCCAGACGACCCGGAAATGTGGTTCTGCATGGCAGAAAGGAGTTTTGAAGCTTCGGGCATCGTCACCAATCAAACCAAGTTTGGGTACATCCTGGGAGCCTTGGAGCCAAGGTATGCCGCCGAGGTAAGATGAGAGAGACCCGGCACGCAACGAAACACTACATCCGAACGACTCCAGGACCTCCAGTCAGCGGAAGACCCAGACGGCTCGCACCGGACAGATTCCGCGCCGCCAAGAAGGAGTTCGAGACCATGGTGCGAATGGGAATCGCCAGACCTTCCGAAAGCTGCTGGTCATCACCACTCCATATGGTCCCTAAAACCGATGACCAGTGGAGACCCTGTGGCGACTACCGGGGTTTGAACGCTAGAACAATACCAGACAGGTACCCTGTTCGCCACATCCAGGACTTCGCCCAATCACTCCGGGGCAGGAAATTTTTTTCTACAATTGACCTGGTCCGGGCGTATAACCAAATTCCGGTAGCGCAGGAAGACATCGCAAAAACAGCAATTACAACCCCATTCAGACTGTTCGAATTTCCTTATATGTCTTTCGGACTACGGAATGCCGCACAAACATTCCAACGCTTTATCGACGAAGTTTTGCAAGGACTGGATTTCTGCTATGCGTGTATTGACGACATACTTATTGCATCGACTTCGGAAGAAGAACATCTGCAGCACCTAGAAATCCTTTTCTGCCGCTTACAGGAGTATGGAGTAGTCGTCAATGCTGCGAAATGTAACTTTGGAGAATCAAGTGTTAAATTCCTAGGATACTTGGTCTCCAGCGAAGGTACGCGACCACTACCCGACAAAGTAGAGGCAATCTGACAATACACACGGCCGGCAACTACAAAGGACCTGAGACGTTTTTTGGGTATATTGAACTTCTACAGACGGTTCATACCCAAAGCCGCAGAGTCTCAAGCACCCCTCAACGAATTTCTACAAGGAAACGCTAAGGGCAAAACACCAGTGCCCTGGACACCTGAAACCATCAAGGCTTTCGAAGAATGCCGAGAAACTTTGGCGCAAGCGACATTGCTGGCACATCCGGAGAGCGATGCCCAATTGGCCATCATAAGTGACGCCTCCGATACCACCGCCGGGGCAGCATTGCAACAACGAGTGGAAGACGGAAAATCATCTATAACTCCTGCTATTATGCCATCAGCTGTATCAGTACCAGATAAGAAAACAGCGAAAAAAATAACGAAACAGGAACCAAGTTCAAGGACAACAAGAAGTGGACGCAGTGTCAAGTTTCCCGAGAAATACAAAGCATAATATCGAAGAAAGAATAACAAACCTTACAAGGCAGAGATGTGTTATGCAAACACAAGAATGCGATTACATAAGCGAAACCCGAAGCGAACCATAATAACAGCTGACGATACAATGACCGTTCATTCACCGAACATGACGACACCAGGCGACGTAAAAAAAATAGTAGTGCGATAACAAAAAGACGCACGCAGCGGTTTAAACAAATCTCAGAAACGCACATACAGGATGTTCTGTCAGCAAGTTTTAATAAATTATTTCGAAACAATTTTGGTATAAAAGAAGCTACAAATCGAAAATTGCTTCAGTCGACAACCAGCACGCCTTACATCATGGGACAAGCATCAAGCAAAGAAGAAGTCATCATCGCCCAGACAGGAGACATTCATGTGGAAACACACAAATTACAATGGGCAACGCTCAGCATACTATCAGTAGCAGTGCTACTGGTGGGAGTATACTACACTTGGAGGAGATGCCGGAAGCATTACAGAAGTCAGGCATTGGAGGAGCTGAGGGTCAGCGGCGGACCAGTGAAAATTTAATGAATCGTGAGGCTCCACCTCACTGGGGGCGGACCCTGTAGCAGCCGCGTCACCTCTGCTAAAAATACCGACGCAGGATGCCGACCCCAAAACAAACCATCGATCAACACGGGCAGGCGAAGGAAGCTGATTCAACAAACAGACGACAATGGAATTTGAAACATCAATATCGATCAATGACACCCGATACGAAAGCCGCGGACCAAGCAAAGGCATACCGAAAAACATCCGTCCAAACGACGAGTAGACAAAATACTCAACCCGTGTAAATTTGACAAATAATAAAAATGAACTATGGAGTCACCGTCAGCAACTCTGGGGGTCAAGACACACGCGCTTCACCCCACTCAGAAGTTCGAGAACAAAGGAATCACCCGGTATATAAACCCTGGACGGCCGATGGAGAGGGCACTCACTTCACGCACTTACCCACGTCGATTGACTCTGTTTTCTCGCCGTGTTAAACTTTGTACTATATTTATCGACTTGCATTTTATTGTAATTATTGAATAAATCAATTAAAATCTCCTGCTGCGTTTGCTGTACATTCTCTCGGACGTAGATGACGAATACCTACATTATATTAAAATCTAATTACCTCGAAACATACGAAAACGACGAATCGTCACAGATTTATGTTTGTGGTTATGCAGCCCTTGGTGTTAGAAAAAAGATGGCGGCATGTATTAATTTGGTGTCCGATAGCAAAGGAACTAAAATTAACGATAAGTATTTTGATTTTTTACAAAGAGGGGGTTTGATTGTACATTTTCATTTATGTTCCATATTTGAATTCATTATCAATGAAAAAGAATTACTTCATAAATTTTTGGAACATGGACACCAAAAGGATATATTATTATCATTAACATTTTTAAGCCTAAGATCCGGTCCTTTTTATATAGATTTAGATGCAAAATGTATCTGTGGGATGACAAATAACAGAACTTACAGTATGATTGTGAAAACTATATCAAATATTTTGCTTAATAATTACAGCAAAATGCAAAACAATCTTATATCTTCCAATAAAAAAAGTAATACAAGAAAACTTAAAACATATTTGTAATAAGTGACCTGAGGACTTCAGATGTTTGTGTGGTGGGTCCCCTCCAATGTTCCAACCCATATATTACCTATAATGTATTGAAAATAATTGTTTTGTGTAGATTGTAATAAAACATATACTTCCACAAATAATTCTTTTATTTATCCATTATTCTAAAATTATTTTACTTTTTACGCATGACATTTAGGTAAGTACATATTCATTAAGGGGATATGACATTTCTGCCCCTTTCATACAAATCTTAAATTTGGATTTGAGATCAAAATAGGTAAGTATTTATAAATATGAAATACAATAATAATAATATCTTTATTTGGAAAACAAACACCATGACTTCACTTAAATTGAAACCAACATATTCTATTAGAACAATCAGAGCTGGAATGATGTTTTTGCTTCTTGGGGAAATAGGCCTCTTTACTTTGAAATTTGATTTCCCGCCAAGTCTACAGCACGGCTTGTAAATAAAGATGGCGGTGGTACCACATAATATATGACCAATGACTGGGCGTAAATATGGTGATTGTGTACGACAGAGCAGAGCTGATAGGCTTAAAAAATACCGGTGTGGCATTAACACCTTTGATGGCCGCAAAACTTGACTTTTACAACTTAAATCACACTACTAAGAAAATAAGATTTAGAGGTTGTCGGGGGGGACTAAACCATAAAAATAAATCGGGAGAAAACAGTGCGGTAACCCACAACTCTGACCATGGGAACACAAACCAATACAAAACTAAAGTAACGAAAGTGTCCGTTCAACACCATGCAAACTTACTGTAGAGAACGATACTCAACAGCCGAATAATTAGGTTTTATACGCTGGCAACCCAGCTGACGTGAGCTTGCGTTAATTCCGTTCGGCAAAGGTACCGAACCTGATTCGTTTTTCGACTACCCGACGAGCGGTTGTATGTTAGAGTGTCGTTCCCTACAAATCTTCTGAATAAAATACTTGTCGTGTTTTACGAAATTTAAATAAACCTTAACTTTAGTATTAAATATTTCTTTCAATATTAATATCACGGTACATTTGGTAACCCAGTGGAGTCAGATAAAGAAGTAAGTATAACCACCAAGCGGATCGCCGAACAAAGTCTGGCGGCCGCCATTACACAAAATCTACCTACAAACACCTTCACCAAATTACAAACTCGCCGACTTGCAGTGGCAAATTGGAATGCACGCTCAGTGAACAATAAGGTGGACGATGTTCACGATATTATTGACCAAAATAAGCTTAACATTCTATCGGTCACTGAGACGTGGCATGAAAACTACGACTCCACCTCTATAAAAAAGTTGCGAGCCCTTGGCTATACGGTCGTAGAACAAGCAAGACTGAAATCACCGGATGACCCCAGAAACAATAATATCTCCTTTGTGAATCATGGAGGGGTGGCAATTATTAGGCGTCAAGGAGTGCGCATAACTAGAATAAACATTGGAGATTATCATACTTTTGAATCTCTGGGCTGTAGTATCTCTACAACCGGCACGTCTTTCACCCTGATCACTATTTACCGACCGGGGTCGAAGATCATCACCGGAGAATTTTATGTGGAACTTGCGCAACTTTTAGGGCGGGTAAACTCCTTACCGGGTGCCCTTATTATAACCGGGGATTTAAATATCAGACTGGACAGAAAGACGGACGGTAACACGATTAAATTTATCGATGTCTTGGAGTGCTACGGATGTACGCAGTGGGTAGATATTCCAACTCATAATGCAGGTGGAATATAAGATGTTTTTATAACAAGGATAACAGACCCACCGTTAATAACCAAAGTCATAGACGTAGGATTGTCAGACCATAGACTTGTACGTACGGAAGTAGACTTCAATCCTTCTAAACATATCTACAAAACGAAGACGACCAGAGCATGGTGAAAGTTTAACTTTGACCTCTTTGAGGAAGAGCTAAAGTCATCCATTCTCGTTAAATGTGACTTAAATAGTAATGTCATTTCGACATCGGTCTGGTGGAAATTTATAACAGTACCTTAACTGATCTTATCAACAAACATGCCCCCTTTTCGACCAAGACCTGTGCTATTCGCAAGTCTGATTCCTGGTTTGATGCAGAATGCCGGGAAAAGAAGAGGACCATGCGCCGACTTGAGCGGATTTTCCGGGGTGGAAAACTAGCCGACGAAAGGGAAGCTTGGGTTACTGCGCAAACCGAATACAGGGAGACAATTCGAAGAAAAAGGTCAGAGTACTGGATGACGAAGATTGAGGGTGAAGATTCTGACCCAAAGCAACTTTGAAACTCGCTTAAAACTGTCATGGGTGAGTCTGAAAACTCACCTACAGCCGCGCTCAGTCCGAAGGACTTCTCCAACTTTTTCCAAGAAAAAATTGAAAACATCCGAGAAACGACGGCGTCTGCACCTCCACCTAATTTCACCACCTACAACGGCGAATTTCTGATGAAGTTCAAACATACTACATTGGAGGAAGTCACCAAAATTGTGTCTAGTTCTCTGAACAAACAATGCGCATTAGACCCAATTCCAACGTGCCTACTAAAAAAATGTCTGAAACATGTAGTGCCGTTCCTAGTGTTCCTTTTCAATAAAACTTTCGATTTAGGCGAGGTGCCCCAACTACTCAAAAAAGCCCTTGTTTCCCCAATTTTAAAGAAACCCCAATTAGATTCTGTAGATTTAAGTAATTATCGTCCTGTATCAAATTTACCTTTCATCTCAAAAGTCCTTGAAAAAATTGTGATCAGGCAGATGACCGCCCATCTGGCCAAAAATGAACTATTATCAAAGTACCAGTCAGCTTATAGGAAGTACCATTATACAGAGACTGGATTATTGCGCGTGTTGTCAGACTTAATGCTTGCGAACGAGTCAGGTAAGTTAGCTTTGCTATCATTATTAGATTTGAGTGCAGCATTTGATACCATCGACCACAATTTCCTCATCGAAAGACTGGAAAAAACCTTTGGACTGGGTGGTGAAAATATCCAATGGATAAAATCCTATCTCTGTGGCCGAACACAATCTGTACAAGCCGGTGGTAAAAACTCTCCCTTTGTAACCCTCACTTTTGGAGTCCCCCAGGGTTCCGTGCTGGGACCCCTACTTTTCATTTTGTTTATCAACGATGTTGCCAAAATAATAGAATCATTCGGACTTCTTTCCCATTGCTACGCTGACGATCAGCAAATCTATTTCTACTGCGCACCGAATGAAAGAGATAGATTAAAAGATATCACTGCTAAATGCATCGCTGCCATAACAGACTGGATGTCCTAGAACAAACTAAAACTAAATCCAACCAAAACAGAATTTCTTTGGACAGCAACAAAAAAGCGTCAGTCAATATTAGATAAATCTCCGCTCATTACTTCTGGCTGTAACATCATCCCTAAAGATGGTGTTAAACTCCTAGATGTACATTTAGATCAAGATCTTTCCCTCAAATCCCAGATTAACAAAACAGTAAGCGCAGGATTCTTTCACCTGCGCCAAATCAAATCTATAAGGAGAAATATTCCGACTAAGGTCACAAAGATGCTGGTAAATTCCAGCTTTCCAAATATTCTCATATTTCCCAACATCTGCGGAACCTTCATTGGCTTAAGTGTCCTGAGAGAATCCAATTCAAACTCTGCTGGATGGTTTTTAAGGCAACACACGACATGGCGCCACCCTACCTGTCAGAACTGTGTATTCCAAATTATGTCAACACTAGGCAAGCAACCCTTCGATCAGCATCTTCAACAGCCATAGGTAGACTCTCATTACCTATGCGCAACCCCAATACCAATTTCAGAGACCGGGCATTTGCTGTGGCAGGCCCAACAGCTTGGAACAAACTCCCTTCACATTTGCGAAAGATCGACAGCACATCTGAGTTCAGAGCAAAGCTCAAAACTCACCTTTTCGCATTATCATATCCAGAAAAATAACTGTATTTCTTCAGTCGTATTTCACTACTCAGTCCATGGGAATTACCTAGTTTTTTTTTTTTTTTACAATATATTTACTTTTTTTATATTATTTTTCATGACTTATACTGACAGCACGGGCAGTAATCATAACAATAGGTGTTTATAAATGTAAATAAGTATAAATAATGGTAAGACAGTTGCGAGTCATAATACGAATAGAGCAGTAACAATACTGCTATATTCGTTTAATAACTTCGTATTATGGCAGTAACCATTACAACATGTGGTTATAAATGTAAATAAGTATGTTAGTAGTAAATAACAGCCTTACTAAAAAAAACCACAGCGCGACCGATAACCTGTGTTATTACAATAACATAAATAAACCCCGTATACACTAAAACAAGATATATTACTAATAACACCCTTGCGTGATCACGTTGTAAAAATACATTGAATGTATTTTTAGATTTGACAACGTTGTAATTTCTTAGGGCCGTCTGTTTCAACGCTTGCTAGAGTTAAATCAAGAACAAAAGACATTGCTAAAGATAAATTTCACCAAAATGCATTTTTCAATCGATTTAACATCTTGTTTTGCGTCAGATTTAACTGTAGTTTTTACTTCCCGAAAACCGATAGTTACTCTCAAGTTACTCCGCCATTTTGAAATTTTTGACAGTTCTTTTCGTTTGACAGTGGTCACAAAGTTACAACACAAAATTACGCGCTTGAACATTGAATAATTATTAATCATGATTAATATTGTCGAAGATGATGATAGTGACGATGAATTCTTCATCCAGTATGTCTTGCGACGAAAACCAAAAACATTTCGACCCCGTGTCAATAATATGATTATTTGGGACAATCCAGAGTTTTTGGCGCGGTACCGCATGTCGAAAAATCTCGTCAAATTTGTGACGCATCAAATTGAAGGCGATATTATAACTACTGGAAGGTAAAATTATTCCGTAAAATATTTTGATAGATCGAAATTTATTCATAAATACTCACACAAATATTTTTATAGGAACAAAGCTGTCAGCCCCATTGACCAGGTACTGATGACGTTGAGATTTTTGTCTACTGGAAGTTTCCACATGATCAATGGTGACTTATGCGGACTCCATAATTCCACTGTCTCCAGAGTCGTGTGGCGGGTTATCTAAGCTATTGCTCGATTAAGGCCGCAATACGTAAAGATGCCACTAGGCGAGGCACAGATGGCGGAGGTTACCTGTTCCTTCTACAATATTGCCAAATTTCCCGGAGTGATAGGAGCCATCGATGGAACACACATTCCTATCCAGTCTCCAGGAGGGGACGATGCAGAGATGTTCCGCAACAGAAAGTCGGTATTCTCATATAACGTCCAGGCTGTTGTTGATTCCCAACTAAAGTTTATGGATATCGTTGCACGCTGGCCCGGTTCTACCCACGATAATACTATTTTTAACAATATCAAAGGGCGATTGATATCGAAAGAATTTAAGGATTTTTACCTTTTAGGGGACAAGGGCTACGCAAACTCAAATTATTTATTAACACCGCTCCGCCTCCCAACGACCCCTGCGGAATTGCTCTACAATGAGAGTCATATAAGGACCCGAAACACAGTAGAGAGAGCGTTAGGGGTTTGGAAAAGGCGATTTCCAGCTCTATCGCTAAAATTAAGAATAAAAAAAGACAGAGTGCAGGACACAATTGTCGCAGCTGCTGTCTTGCATAATTTATGTATACTGCATAAGGAGATGGAGCCACCAGAAAATGGCCTAACACCGGAAGAGCAACCTCACGAAGAAATGTTGGGCGGACCTCTATTCTGTGGCGGTGAAAAAAGAAATCAATTGATTCATTGTTATTTTGCTAACCTTTAAGCCACTTTTGATGTTTTTATTTGACAATTTGAGCCATAGTTTATTTTTAATTAAAAATGACTTTCTACGCATAATTTTAATAAGTAATTTTAAAGCTTTTGACTTGTTGTTATTTTCTATATGAACATTTTATACCATATATTGTCATTGCTCTTCTCATTATTATATGTGTTCTAATAAAAACATAAATTACCTTTGTAATTTTCCAAGCAATAAAAATAGTTTTATTTTTTTTGTTCATTTTGTTATTTATTCCCACAATAAATGTACAATCTACACCAAATTAATATAAAACACAAGTAAAATTTTAAACGGCATGAATATTACAATGCAACTCATATATTATGTTCATATCATGAATCTGCTTATAGGCACATAAAAATTATAATCAAATTTATTTAACACAATCAATAATAATTAAACAATCATGATCAATTTAACAATTGAGATCAATTCAGCAAATAAAAAGAAAAATGATAGATACCATAATATAATTAAACATAGTATTAATTAATATCTGCGTTAAGAGTACATTCCCAATTATGTAGTAAAAAAATAAACATAAGAAAAATTAAGTTTGCATAATAGAATTTATGTATAATAAAACAATTAAGATCGTTTAAACAAAAAAGATGTTTTCATCATACCATGTTTGGATGGTAGAATGAATCATAAACAAACACCATGAATAACCCGACGTGAAAAAAATGCTTCGACAGTTTTGACAGTTATGTTAACCAGAGATAAAACGGTGTGGCCGCTCCAAAAAAATAATGCCGTGCTTTTTTGACGTAAATCTGGCGAATATTCTACATTTTAAACTGGCCACACTAATATCAATGTATTAAGCATAAGAACACTTGAAACAGCGCGTGGTCGTATTAGCATCCTTGTTACTCAAATTGATGATTAAAATTTGAATTAACCCTCTCAATACCAGAGTTCACGATTTAGCATTCTGTTGAAACAGACGGGCCTTAGAATTTACTTATTAAATTGTTTGTTTTCATTCTCAGCCGGTAGGTGGCGACGGTTAGTGCGCATGCGCATTTGTCGTTCGCGCTGAAAAAATTAAAGCCGCGAAAAAAGTCTGGCTCCGCGGATGTGTGTTTTAATTTTACTTATATGTGATTATAATTTATATTATAATAACCAATTCACTTTTATATTCATATTATTAATATATTTGGTGTTATTTGAGTGGTTTTATATCAGTTATACAATCAAATTAGCAAAGTAATCGTACTTTGAAAGTCGAACTGTCAGGAAACTGTTTTATAGGTTACAAATGATAAAATTTACATTTTAAGATCTTTATTTTAAGAGAATTTCTTAAAAGTGATATTTTTTTTATAATATTAATATCTAATACATGTGTTCGTAAACCTATCAAAGGAAGTAACGTCTTTAGAGATGCAAGAAATCTGTTTGAAATGCCGTTATTATTTCTAAGTTATTTTTTTGGCAATAAAAAAAAACTTTGAAATTTTTTATTATTTTTTTATTGTATGCACGAGGAAAAAGTGAGGTGATAGTTTCCTTCCAAATTTATTACATAAAAAGACTGTGTTTTTTAAATTTTGATTTTTTTTTAATTTCTCTACATTTTGGTCAAAAATGATGGGGTAAGAAATTTTTTTCCATTTTTTCCGAGTTTGGATCTTAAAATATGGCAGTTTTTGAAAACTAAAGTGTATTTTAAATACACAAATCTAAAAGCTAATTTTATCTAGTTTTCGTAAATGGTATTTATTTTTACAACACTTTCAAAAATAAGAAATATATAGAACATTCAAAATACTTTGGAAAAATTTAAAATTTCGTTAGGATATCATTACTAAAACAGAGATAAACTACCCTCTCAGGCCGTGTAAACCAAGTGTATTATTTTCCATGAACAATTTTTTAATTAGTAATGTTTTCACATCCGCGGCCGTTTGTCAATTGAATAAAATTTTCACTGGGTTTTTTAGTAAGGCTGTAAATGTATAAATGAATGTTTAAAGCGCCCTTGAGGTGATTTTCTCATGAAAATGGCGCTATAGAAGTCATCGAAATATTATTATTATTATTATTAAGAACGCCTTCTGTTTGACGAGGCCTTTACTTATAATGCTGTATAATGCGAGGCCTTTACAATGCTGTTGTGTCGTATTAGCTATACAGGGGAGTGAGCTTTGCCTCAAGCTGTTGACTTGTTTTACCGCACTGACGGACAGAGCTTTCTACATTCATTACTAAAATCTTCATTGAATTTCAATGATTCCTTACATCTCCAGGACTTCTTGCTTTCAGACACTGCTCGAGTCCTCTCCATTGTAACTCAAGACGGTGGCTTCCAGATTATCCGCCTTCTGAATGTATTCTTCCAAATTAAAGAAAGCGTTAACAGTTCTCATATAATTAATAAATACACAAACGACTCAGGTTAAAAAGCTGTAAGCACCGCGTGTATTATTTTTGTGCCCTGATATCATTTTTAAACTGACAACACTGCCT
Organism: Limnephilus rhombicus; assembly: GCA_929108145.2. NCBI lineage: Eukaryota > Metazoa > Arthropoda > Insecta > Trichoptera > Limnephilidae > Limnephilus > Limnephilus rhombicus. Next base: position 45,467,588 of record OV815290.1, read on the forward strand.
GCGCAGTCGTAATGCGCAGATGACAGAGGTGAGCTCGGATTTGACGTAACGTTCTAGCTCATTCTGTCATCGGTTTTCTTCCCCGCTAGCATTCGCCAGTAAAAATAAGTAAATTCGCTTGCGTTAAAATAATTGTCGCGGATAACTCTTGTAACCTTTGAAGTACTTTGTGTTCATAAATCTAGCTATATAAAATATCAAAGTGTTATTTATTTAAATGAGTTTCGCGACATTTAGATGCGAAATATCTCCGAGCGGTGAGCGGAGAGAACTTTGCTGGCGGGGAAAGATCGTCGGAGACAGGAGCCTGGAACAGCGTGTAAGTAAAATCTTTTTTAGTATTGCTAAACTTAACGTAAATTCATTTTAAATAAATGTTTCCAGTAATGTTAATAAAATACAACAGCGTAATTTCGATTACGTTGTCACCCATGTGTCATGTCAAAGCATGTGTTTTTACTAAAATGTCTATTGAAACATATCCCGCTAATGTCTTGTTAAAATAATCATTCTTTCCTGAATAATAAGTGCATTTTACCGTCTATTTCAGTGAGAAGGACGGGCGCTGTGATGACAGTAACGAGATCCGAAAAAAATCACCAGAGAACGTGGAATGCTGAATTCATCATCAGAGAGCATCTAGGATTCCTGTCCAACATCCAGTATCCGAGAATCGTCGCCGGATTAATTTGGTTCGACATAATTTTTTACGTAAATTGTGACATTTTCTTCGCATTATCTGGTTGTCACATGTGAAACTAACCCTATGATAAAAATATAAATTTTTGGTTATTTAAAGCAATGAGAAGTAATATTCTTACTAAAGTATAAATTATAAACCTTAAGTCAAATTAAGGTTTATAATTTATACAATAATGTTGCAAATTAGCACATGGTTTGAGGTATTTTTGCATTTTTAAGAATTTTCATCATTTATACAACAAAACTCTCAACGCATTTCAATGATAATTACAATTCAATTCAACCAATAAATAGTGGATGTTAAATTATTCCCTCTTATTTTCTAAATTATTCCCACTTATTTGACAATTGTCGGGCTCTCGGAGCAGCCTGGCGTGTTTTTGGTCGGTCTCGGTACTCTTTACTAATTAAGGGGGATATTTCATATATTCAGCCCTTAGAGTATCAAAAAATGTTCCTTACTGTGTGAAAGTTATGTAAGTGAATTAAAAATCATGTTTCTGTGAATAGTGTGGACGTGAAACGATCTTTTAAATATGTGTGCAAAATAATATAGCTAATTACAAGATACAGTTCAAACGCAGTGGCTAAAATTTCAAACTGGCATCGAACATTTACCAGATGTGGCCACCATTTCGACCCTTGGGCTATGCCCCTCGCATACCCCGCACCTATACGACACTACCCCGTGTACCCCTCACCCGCTGCCAGCCTCATGCCTGCCGTTGCCGGTGTTAATATTATGACGTTCTCAGAAGATAATCATCTGGCGACCTCTGCATCCCCAAATGCACCCCGCTGCCCTGCCGCCCGCCACCCGCCACCCGCCCCACCGTCCCCGCGCACAAGGAAGGATGACATCGGACTGTACCCTCAAATGTGTTCGTAAACATTTGACGAACTGCCAGCCTCCTCTGCCCCCGCCCGCCCCCGCGCCCGCGCACACAGAATGATGACATCGGTCGGAGCCGATATTATTAGCCTGAGTGATATTATAAACATTTACGGTGAATTTTTGCAATAATATAAGAACTTTACACATATATAAACATTTAAGACGATATAAATATTTTACAGTGATAAGACATTATATATTTTGTATTTAGTGTTACCTAGTTAATTAAGTTGTTAGTGCAGTAAGTTATTTATATTGACTTTTACTATTGTTTGTTATGATTATTTATTAGAGGTAGGTTGAATATGTGTAACGGTATTTTCGCGATGTTAAGGTAGTTTTTATATGTAGTGCTTGGAAGGGAATGGCCGACACAGGTGTCGATGAGGCTCGCTACCCATCACATCGCCAACCCTTCGGTTGCGCAAAGAGGAGGACGGAACGTGAACAATGTAGAATTGGTACATGGAATATCAGAGGAGGGATGGACAGAAAGATGAATGAATTATGCGATACAATGGATAGTAAATGTTTGGACGTACTTTGTGTGACAGAGAGTATGAAAAAAGTGAGCGGTACAATGCAGCATAACGATAGGCTCGTCATCTGGTCTGGGAGACCAGATACGGAGAGGGCTTGTCAGGGTGTTGCAGCGCTACTGTCTCCCAGAATGGTTGAATGTATGTTGCAGTATGAATGTGTAAGTCCGAGAATAATGTGGATCCGTTTCAAAATTGGGTTGACAAGGGTGTTTCTTGTTATTTGCTACGCTCCTGTTAATTCTGAAAGCAACGAAGTGAAAGATGATTTTTGGACTGGTGTGAACGACGTAATGAGATTAAAAAACTTGAATGAAAGGATTATAATGGCGGGCGATTTGAATGGGTGGGTGGGAATTGGACGTGACGGATTTGATTCAGCCTTAGGTAAGTTCGGGGATAAAAGGACGAATGAAAATGGGAACAGAATACTTGAAGTATGTTTAGAGTGGAACCTATTTGTATCGAATACCTTTTTCGATCATAAAGGTATCCACCAATATACGTGGGAAAGAGGAAATGAAAGATCAATAATTGATTTTGTAGTAATTGACTCTAGGTTGAGAGCCGTTACCGAGGACACAAGAGTTTTCAGAGGGGCTGAGGTTGAAACTGATCACTTTCTGGTGGTATCAAGAGTAAACCTCTTTCGCGGATGGCGCTCTAAAGTGAAAACGGTATCAGCTCCAACAAGAGTCAAAATAGAAAAACTGCAAAATGATTATTTGAGAAGTGAGTATGAGAATTGTGCAGAAATGAGATTGAATGCGAAAGAAATGGATGGTCTAAGCATAGAGGAAACATGGAACCACATGAAGGTTAGTCTGTGCGAATCTGCTAGAGACGTGTGTGGAATAAGTAAGCAAGGTAGGAAGAAAGGTGATGCATGGTGGGATGACGAGATCAAAGCACTGGTCTCAGAGAAGAAGAAAGCTTCGTTACGTCTGATAGCGGCTGACAGTGCTTCAAGCGAAGAGGGAAATAGAGCGAAAGAAGTATACAAGGAAAGCAAGAAAAGAGTAAGTGTTGGAGTGAAAGAACGAAAGAAACGCCTGGAAGATGAAGAGGGAATAAAAATGACAAAACACTTCCAAGAAAACATTAAACTGTTTTGGAAGGAAGTCAAAAGGTCCCGGAGTGGCCCAGAGAAAGTGATAAAATCGAAAGATGGAAGAATGTTGACGAATGAAGAAGAAATAAAAGAAAGATGGATGAAATATTTTGAGGAAGTCTTCGAAAGCAACCCGGGTGATAGTGAGTCCAGCGTGGAATCGGTTATGAACGATGACGGAGTGAATGTTATCAAAATCAGTATGGATGAAATAAAAAAATCGATTAAATGCATGAAGAATGGTAAGGCTGTTGGTTTCGACAATATTGCTGCTGAATACTTTAAAGGAGATAACCATATTATTCTCACATGGTTGTGCAAACTTTTTAACCAATGTTTAGAGGAGGGTTACACGCCATTAGATTGGAGAAGGGCTGTAATCATGCCGTTGTACAAAGGTAAAGGGTCACGCATGGAATGTGGGAATCATAGGGCTATTAGCCTGCTAAGTGCTGTCGGCAAGCTGTATGGAAGAATATTGATTGAAAGGGTAAGAATGGAAACAAAGGATAAAATATGGGATGTGCAAGGTGCCTTTATGAGTGGAAGGGGATGCATGGACCAGATTTTCTCCTTGCGTATGCTCACTGAGAAGTTTCTGGCGAAAAACCAGAAACTTTTCTGCGCCTTTGTAGATCTTCAAAAAGCGTACGACCGAGTCGACAGGAAAAAGCTATGGAAGGTGTTGTCCAAGTATGGAGTGAATACAAATCTCATACAGGCAATTGCGTCTCTGTACGAGGGAAGCGTTGCATGTGTTAGGGTGAACGGTGATTTTACGGGGTGGTTTGACATCACAAAAGGTGTTAAGCAAGGCTGCGTAATGTCACCATGGTTATTCAATCTATACATGGATAATTGTATGCAAGAATTGAAAGATGTGGGATTGGGCGCGAAATTGAATAGTCTGAAAGAATGTTGTCTGTTGTATGCTGATGACGCGGTGCTGATTTCTAACACTATGGAAGATCTACAGTCTCTAGTATCTAGGATGAACGAAGTATGTATGAAGAATGAGTTAATGATGAATGTAAGTAAGTCTAAAGTCATGGTGTTTGAGAGAGAGAGTACGAAAACAGTGTGCGATATAGTAGTGAATGATGAATACTGGGAGCAGGTGGATGAGTTTGTTTATCTGGGTAGTATGTTTACGAGAGATGGGAAGGCTGATAGAGATATTGAAAGGAGGGTAAATGCCGGTAACTCCATTAATGGAGGACTGAATGCCGTTGGAGCTAATAAAACTTTCAATAAAAGCGAAACTAGCAGTCCACAATGGAGTCCTGGTACCTACCCTGATGTATGGCAGTGAGGCATGGAACTGGCAGAGAAAGGATGAAAGTAAACTGAATGCTGTTGAAATGAGATCCCTGAGACGTATGTGTGGTAAAACCATGTATGATCGTGTTAGAAATGTGGATATCCGCAAAGAATGTAAGGCTGATGTAAGTATAATGAGCAAAATTAAGAAAGGGACCCTCAGATGGTTTGGGCAAGTAGAGCGAATGAACAAGAAAGTAGTGTTAAAAGAATATATGATGCAAATGTGAATGGTAGAAGAAGTCGGGGACGCCCGAGGAAGACATGGCACGATCAAGTAAATCAGATACTTGAGACGGGCCATGTCAAAAGTCAGAATAATAGAAGAGTATGTATGAGACGATGTATGAATGTGAGTGAGGCAAAGAGTGTGTGCCAAGACCGAGTTGTTTGGCGGTCCGTCCTCTCTGCCTACCCCTGCGGAGAAACGGCGTGATGGTTAGTTAGTTAGTTTAGTATTTCTATTCAAATTATTTTTATTTGAATATAATTTTAAAAATTCTAAAAAAGACATTAGTGTGGATTATTTTTAAAAGTTATACAATTGAGAATTTCAATTTTTAAACTATTTTTATCGCTTTGATAATCATTGAGCTTGTCGGATATTCAATATTTTTTCTTACCTGAATTGTCTTTAAGAAAAAGACATACCTAAGTGTGGATGGCATTATACAATTGAGAATTTCAATTACTGTAATTATTTTCATCTTGATAATGAATCATCAATGATCAATCAATGATCATTATTTTGACAGTTCTCTATAGTATATTTTTGTCTCACCTTTTACATTTTACAAAAAGAGTGATTTCGAAATTTAATCTCAAATTTTGATTTGATTATTTTTAATTTGTAAAAGAATTTACAATTAATAGTGGATGCTATATTTTCCCGCATAGTTTTGATTAAAATCTTAACACCAATTATTTTTTATTGGAATATTTAAAAAAAAAAAAATAAAAAAAATTATTAAAAAAAAAAAAAAATTTAAAAGAGAGGTTAGTGCAGATTATTGCCATTATACTGTCTATTTTGCCTTCGTCAATATTTTTAATTGCACCGACGAAGAAGCTATCCACATAATGGAAAATTACCAGCGAATGGAATGCGGCTCCGGAGATTCGAATTATGAATCGAAGACCAGTCCCGACCCTAAATTATTGGAAATGTTAAAACTGGTGGCATTACTCAGACAAGTTAAAGAACTTCAGCTTGCGGCAGATAATAATCATGATGATACATCAACATACCGTGATCGCTTCCGCACTCGCCGCTATCGGAACGAGCAACCTATATCGCCAAGGGATCCTCCTAGAAGACCATCAAGTAGATCTCGGAGTAGATCAGACAACACTTCGACAAATGTGTTTTGCAGGCTCCATGCAAGATTCGGCGAAAAGGCTCATAGATGTTACCAACCGTGCTCATTCCGAACGAAGAGGAAATCCACAATTGAATCATGCGAAATTCCAGCGCAGACTTGTCGTCTCTTCCTACATGAACAAGAAACATGCCAGAAGTTTTTAGCGGACACAGGCGCAGATATTTCCGTAATCCCAAAGACATTTCAGATTGCGAAGAATTACATAACTTCTGACAAATGCCCTGCAACCTTGTACGGTGCTAATGGAAACCCCATCCGAACCTACGGCACGAGGACTATAGAACTTAAGTTCGGCCTACGTAGAACAATGAAATGGCGTTTCATAGTGGCTGATGTATCCAGAGCCATACTTGGTGCTGACTTTCTCCACAACTTCAACTTGACTGTGAACCTTAAAAAGGGTACTCTTACTGACCAGTCTACAGGCTTACGGATTCGAGGCGCTACATCCAAGGGACCCTCATCCGGTATCTCGAGTATTTCCACAACTCAAAAATACAGAGATATTTTAAATAAATATCCAAGCCTGACGCGACCGAATATGCAAGCACTTAATTGTAAGAAACATACAGTGACGCACTGCATAGAGACCAAGGGTCCACCAGTAACCGAACAAACTCGCAGACTTGCACCAAAACTTTTAGAAGCCGCCAAGAAGGAATTTAATTATCTTATGGAGCAAGGCATTTGCAGGCCGTCCAAGAGTAATTGGGCGAGCCCTTTACATATGGTGAAGAAGCCTAATGGGGAATGGCGACCATGCGGTGATTATCGTCGTCTCAACGCCAAAACGATTCCCGATAAATACCCCATTCCGCAGCTCTAGGACTTTTCCCATAAACTAGTAAAAGCAAAAATCTTTTCAACAATAGATATGCTGCGGGCGTACCACCAGATCCCTGTGGAACCAGAGGATATACCCAAAACGGCTATTATTACACCATTTGGCCTGTTTGAATTTACGACTATGCAATTTGGTTTATCCAACGCTGCCCAAAGCTTCCAGCGTTTTATGCATGCCGTAACCAGAGATCTGGATTTTTGCTTTGTGTACTTAGACGATATCCTGATAGCCTCCAGCAATGAAGAGGAGCATAAAAAGCATTTGGATACTCTATTTAAAAGATTAGCGGATAATGGATTGGTAATTAACATTAAAAAATGTCAATTTGGACTCCCGACTGTTAATTTTCTTGGACATACCATTACTCCTGAAGGGATGACTCCAATTAAAGAGAAGGTGAAAGCTATCATTGACTTTCCTCTCCCCAAATCAGCCAAAGGATTAAGACGTTTTTTGGGAATGCTTAATTACTATAGAAGATTTTTACCTAACACTATTAGCGCCCAAACCAAACTTTTTGATTGCATTTCTGGTTATAAGAAGAATGACAAGCGTATCCTTACTTGGACTCCGGAATTAACTGCAGATTTTAATGAATGCAAGCGACATCTCGCTTCTGCCGCACTATTAGCGCATCCAGACACCAACGCTGAATTAGCTATAATGGTTGACGCATCCGATCTGGCTATGGGAGCATCTTTACAACAATCTAAAGGTACATCTTGACAACCTTTAGGATTTTTCTCAAGAAAATTTACCCCGGCACAGCGTAAATACAGTACGTTTGACCGTGAATTAACTGGTGTTTATGAGGCAGTAAAGTATTTCAGGAGCAATTTAGAAGGTCGAAATTTTACAATTTTCACAGACCATAAGCCCATCACCTTTGCTTTCAGCAAGAAACGCGCCTCAAGTTCTCCGCGTCAAGAGAGACAGCTGGATTTTATATCTCAGTTTTCCACCAACATCAAACATATTTCCGGACACCAGAATACAGTTGCAGATACTCTTTCTCGCATTGAAGAGATAAACAGCCCTTCTGCTATTGACTATGGGAGAATGAGACAAGAGCAGAGTCACGACGACGAATTAACTAAGGCACTTGAGGACTCCTCTCTCTCCCTACGTCAAATGGTGATTCCTGGAACTAATTCTTCATTGTGGTGTGATATTTCGACCGGTCATGTTAGACCCTTTGTACCACTTAGTATGAGAAAAGAGGTCATAAAAAATGTCCATAATGTTTGTCATCCGGGCATCAATGGAACTGTCAGCAGTATTAAATTGAGATTTGTTTGGCCCAACATGGCGAAAGATATAAAGATCTTCGTCAAGCATTGCATAAATTGTCAAAAGGCTAAAATCTCCAGACATACAGTCGCGCCGAGAGCCACGTACGTCCTACCTGAAGACGGATTCCGAAATGTCCACATCGACTTGGTTGGACCTCTGCCCGCTTGTAGTGATTATCAATATTTGCTCACAATGATAGACAGATTCACTCGCTGGCCTGAAGCAGTCCCCTTAAAAAATATGTCAGCAGACACAGTCGCCACTGCACTGATAACACATTGGATTTCGAGACATGGTGTTCCAGATACTATCACAACAGATCAAGGACGTCAGTTTGAGTCATGTCTTTTCAAGAAGCTCACTGAAAAATTCAGCATCAAACATACAAGGACCACCGTCTATCATCCTCAGGCGAACGGCATGATAGAAAGGTGGCACAGGACCCTCAAGTCGGCACTTATGGCTAACGGCGACCCGAACTGGTTAGAAACTCTCCCTATCATATTGCTTGGATTGAGGTCAACAGTTCGTGATGATTTAAAATGCTCGCCCGCTGAATTTACCTGTGGTAGAACGCTGAGGTTACCATGTGACTTCTTCACCACTACGCCTCGCGAAGAGCCTGACACTTACGTTGGCCGACTACAGAGAAAATTTGAGAATTTAAAATCCACTCCTGCCAGTAACCATGGTTCAGGAAAATTTTTCATACATAAGGATCTACCTTCTTCTACTCACGTTTTTCTAAGAACTGATGCCGGACGAAAATCCCTTCAACATCCCTACGAGGGACCTTACAAGGTCGATGAACGTGACGAAAAGACATGTCATCATCATCAATGGAAAACCAAAGCGCGTGTCTATTGATCGCTTGAAACCTGCCTTCATTCCTTCCGAAGAGAAGATGACTATTGAAGAACCTGTCGCAGAACCTCTGCCGGTCAAGATTACTACTACAAGGTCCGGTCGGAAAGTGCATTTCACGGACAGATACCAGACCGTTTAGAGAAAAGGCAGACAGAGGCATAGTTTTCCTATTCATATTTAATATAAAATCATTATATACTTCCAAATTTGATTCATAGATCTGTATCTCTTTAGTAAATCCACATTAATGACATAAATTTTGGTAGTATTTGTTAAAATTACTGTAACTACAAATAACTAGAGACATCAACTTTTGATGGAAGTTGTACTCTAAGTTTATTTAACTATTGTTATTTTTTTGATATATTTGATAACCTTTCGTCGCCCGAGTTCTTAATTGTGCAAATGACCATTTTAACGAAAATGAGTTTTAAAGGCAATAATGTTAAGGATAAAATTTCGCGTCGTTAGATAAATAAAAAATAGTTTTACGAGCCTTATACAATTAATCACAAGCTTTTTAAAATGTCAATGTCCACAACAATATTCCAAAAGTGAGTTCTTAATTAGTCAAACTCCTTCTTAGTTCAATCTCATTTGCCGCGAAATGAAATGTGCGGGCTAGATTACTCAATCTCCACCAATTGACCAATCACAGCACGCCGATGCGCGATTCCGCGCCGCCATGTTGCATATTTACGTCACACTATTTTTGTTTTTGTGGCGTGTTACGCGGAAGCAATAAGCATTTTAATGTATTACCAGTGAGTTTTTTATTAACAAAATAACAGTAAAATGTGAAAAACTACTTACAAAAGTTCATACATACGCAGCAGTGCTGAAATAGAGCTGTAATTGTTAGTTTTAAGTATCTTTGTCAAAGCCGTTTTAGTTTTGTTTTATACATTCCAAGGAATTTTATAATACAGCATGTTCACTTTTTGAGATTCTCCTTTTCGAGAGTTTTTGTTGACGTAATCGTTTTTGTTGACTGCCATTTCATATTAAAGCCAGAATTTCAATTCGAAATTGCCAGTTTATCCGTATTTGTAAGAAGCTGTTTGATATTTAGGAATCAGTCCAGTATTTTTTTATTTATAATTATCCCCGCGTGTCCTTTCCTATGCATTCCTGTTTACGTTCCCGTCCCCATTCCCCTCATGTGTCCCCTCTCCCTTATTCTCAGATTGTTTATGGTCAGTGGCTCAGTGGGCATCGCGCTTGGGTCTCACCCGGGCGTCACGTGTTCGATTTCTAGGCTGGCTAAGTCCTCCATCACGACACAAGCAATATTTTCAGTGATTTCAGTAGGAGATTTTCAAACATTGTTTGTCTTTTTCTCACGAAAAAGAGTATCGATAAATTTAAAAAATATTTTAATGCATTTCAATATAGCTGCAAATTTTTTTTATAATTATTCATGCGTGTCCTTTCCCATGCGTTCCCGTTAACGTCCCGTTCTCCGCCCACGTCCCCTCTCCCTCCCGCGTTCCACTTTAAACTTCGACGCCATCCCCCTTCCCACATTCCCTCCCCCCTCCCGCTTCCACTTTCCTCGTCTCACCACCTTGTTTCACTCCCGCGACTCCCCCGGCTTCTTTCCTTTTCCACATTCCAGTTTCCACATACTCTTTATTTCTGGTTACAAAATATAATGTAGATACATGTCACTCATCTTAGTAAATAGATTTGATGTAACTTAACTTAGTTAACGGGTAACATATTTTATATTGGAACAATGTAGTTTCCCCCTTTCCGTACCTTTACGAGACTTCAATTAATTTACGAATTTCAATTAATTGATTAATAATTTAATTAACACTTATCTGTACAGTAAGACTTTTTATTGTACCTAGACTAGATTGATTTAGTTTAGCGTTGTTTGTCAAGTTCACTTGATTATTTTTTATGAACAAAAGTAAAGTTTCATGTAATTTTTTCTCGCTCTTACAAGCTGGTTGATCCTGTATCTCAAGCATTATTATATTGTTCATTTCAAACAATCAAATGGACATCAGGCGTTTTATAGAAAATACCCTATGATCCTAGCCATACCTGCTATTTTTACTTCCACGATATTTTGGTTTTTGTATACATATATGCAATTTTTGTTTATATTTAAGTTTTGTACGCCGATGCGAGTTTAGTACGGAATCTAATACGAAAGTTAATTGGTAAGGATATTATAACGAATTGGCGGGAATTCTTCGTGAATGAATGTTACAAATTTACACTTTTACACACTTGTCGATGTTTGTACGAATTTACACTTTTGGCGTTGGCAGTGCATTGCACAAATGCACCAAGGCGGGGGCCGCCACTGTTTTTAACGCATAATTATATATCTGTGTAATTGTGATTGAATTGTCTATCTTTGAAATGCGTTTTTAATTCGTTTGTTCTTAATATATTGTTTTGGTGGAAGTTTTTGTGTAAAAATGCGTCGACTGAAGACGTCATCTGTTTTTTGATTTACAATAATTTCATAAATACTGCACTCGCGCATTTGAAATATAGTTATTCAATCAGAGTGATTCATAACAAAGAGATATATATATATATATATATAAGTTTTATTTGAATTGGTTTATTATTAATACAGATATTTGCTGTCCAATTATTTTAAGTCGTATGTCAAAAAGTCGACATTTTTTTAAATGTAAAATGGTGAAAAGCTTTCGTCATACAAAAAAAATTTAGTTATTTAGTTGTATAATTAATTAATTTGTTTACTTTTACCAAATTTGTGCAGAAACAGCCATCATCCAGGGAAATGGAGCACTCAACGACCCAGGTTTAAATAATTCTTTTCAAATTTTATATTAGTGCAATATTTAACAAAATTTAAACATTTAAGTACTTACATGAAGTGCTTTCAATTTAAAATATATAGAGTGGTGCTGACTGCAAGAGGCGGCAGAGGAAGAGTTCTGAAAGAAACTGTTCTTCTGCGGTTAATTTCAGACTTGATCATCGGGATGGAAGCAGGTAAGTTGGGTTTGGTATCTGTTCTTGACATGAGTGCGGCATTTGACACGGTAGATCATAGTATTTTATTAAATGTGCTTGAAACCGAATTTGGCGTTCGAGGTGATGTTCTCCAATGGATGAAATCATACCTGTCTGGACGAGTAGCCTCAGTAATTTTCAATAATTGTACTTCACCTGAAACTCCCATAGAATGTGGAGTTCCCCAGGGTTCTGTCTTGGGTCCCATTCTTTTCATTCTCTATACGAATCGCCTCGAGAAACTCATTCAATCAGCTGGCTTTGAATCACAAGGCTATGCAGACGATCGTTTCATTTTCAAGTTTTGTTCCCCGGATGAAAAAGACGTCCTTAAAAACGAGGTGGTTAGTTTCATTAACACAGTCTCAAGTTGGATGTCTGTCAATAAACTCAAACTTAATCCGACCAAGACGGAATTTATTTGGATAGCTTCTCCTGGAAGGCAAGCCCTCATCGACTCTAATCCAATCCATATTCAGGGCACAGATATAATCCCTTCTACAGAAATAAAGTTTCTAGGTTTCACTATAGACAATAGTCTTTCTCTTGAATCACAAATTTCAAAATCTGTAAGTTCAGGCTTTTTCCATCTAAGGCAGATAAAATCAATCAGGCGTTGCCTTCCCTCTGATGGAGCAAAGTCACTCATAAATTCGTTCGTTGTCTCACGTATGGACTATTGTAATAGTGCATATGCTGGCTTGCCTAAAAAACAATTCAATAGAATCCAGTCCGTTTTTAATGAGAATGATTTTTGGTGAATCTAAGTATTGCCGTATAACCCCGCTTCTAAAGGATCTTCATTGGCTTCGATGCCCTGAAAGAATAGAGTTCAAGATCTGCTTAATGACCTTCAAAGCATTGCAAGGAATGGCGCCAGCCTATATATCGGAACTATGTGTCCGACAAAACTTAAGCGATAGGCAGCTTACTCTAAGGTCAGCAGATCGAGATGTTACTAATCGTTTAATCGAACTTTCTAGGTCAAATCGAGCCGTTTACTATGATCGATCTTTTCGTGTAACTGGCCCGCTCATTTGGAACAAACTTCCCTCAGCTCTTACTAATATCCAGAACTTGGCTGAATTCAAAAGAGCTTTAAAAACAAACTTATTTAAAAAATCATACCTTTCATGAATTTTAACTTCTTTTCAATCTACTATAATAAGCCATGTTCCTCAAGTTTCTGGTAATTGCTTGGTTTCGATTACCTCTTTACTATAGTTCTATGTGTACTCTGAATTTGTATTATTTCTAAATGTTAACTGCCTCCTGTTCTATATAATTTAGTTTAAATGATTCTTGTTGAATGGCACCGTGATGGTTTATCATTATATATTGTCCTGTGCCAAAACAGCACTCACTATTGTTGTTAATATTGTTATTTAGGAATTGCTTTGTATATTCGTTATTTCACATTATTTAATTAATTTTTTAAGGACTCGTAAGGAACACTGTAGGTTAATTTTAAGTTTATTATAATTAAGCGCACTTGAAGTGAAACATCACAAAACTGCGCTATATAAATACTACGTTATTATTATTTATTAAGAGGGAGGCGGGGTACGAGCTGCAGATGGAGTACCAGCTGGTGCCGGACTACCTGCACGTGGACGTGGGAGTCAACACAGAGCTGCAATTGCAGCCTCCTCTGGAGTGTTAGTATTTTTTAATGTTTTTTATGAAAGTACTTTGCTGTGGCCGTTGAACTCATAATATATTTTTATTTATTTTAACAGTGACCCTGCTTTGCTACTGGTGCGAGAGGATCGCGTCAAGGCCCTAAAGGCTGTTAGGGCCCTACCTGCTTCCTTCCGGCTAGAGCTGGAAAGCCGAAAATTTAAGAAGCAGGCGGCGCGCATTTTACTCCCTACCGCACCTGCAAGAAAAACTAAACAAAAGTAAGATATCGTATTTAGATGCTTGATACAATATTATTGTTTTTTCCCGACAGCTTTCCACATTCAGTGAATAATGTACAGAGTTCTAATATTATTGAGAACGATTCATACGATTTATGTATATGTTTTCAGAATTCCATCTCTGGAGAGAATAACGTGTCCCTTTTCACAAGGGACACCTTCACTATTGCCAAGACCCGTTCCACCACCGTGGATATCCACTCCCGCACAGACCCAATCAACGGCTCCCAATGCACCAATTACGCCAATCCGGGCAACATCTCCGGAGCCGTTAGCTGGGACATCGCGGAGTGGGGAACTCCAGTGTGGGGAACTCTTCTCTCCGGAGGCCGGCTACCACAGAGAGCTGTGGGTGGACGTGCCGTTCTACCAAGAATTGTCGGCGTTTGGTAACGGTGAGTTTATTCTTTGAAATGTCATACCAGGGGCTCAATATAAAATCAATTATCTATATTTTATATTGATATCCCTAGCACTGTTGGTATATTGGCAGGAAATAAGCATAGTACTTAAAAATTCCACATACAAAATGTACTGCAATCCAAAAAGATACGATGTACCTACATTCTATGCAAGTAAATATGTAGTCACTAACATAGAAAGTCTGAAATTTCAGTTTGTTCGATAGTAAGAGCTTCGTACAGCATTGTGAATACCGACATCATAGTTTTACACTGTGACAATGCATGATCTATTTGTTCTTGAGTTGGAAACCGTGAGTTATAAAACTAAGTAACTTACCTTCACGCTATTTATCTGCAGGGGTAGGCAGAGAGGATGGACCACCATGCAACTCCATCTCGGCACACACACTCTTTTCTTCATTGCCCATCTCAAGTATTTGATTAACTTTATTTTTTATATGAATACCTCACAAGAGTCTCAGCTGCTCCCGTCTGGAGCCAGTGAGACTATGGCATCCCCAATCGGGGTATGTTGTGAGGCTGAAGGTAGCGGGGAGGGAAAGGACGTGTGGAAGAGGGAGGTGGGAAAGTACCTGGCTATTCAGATTGGGGTCACCAAACACGGCTAAAGCCTTTTCAAGCAACGTTTCAATTCCGAATGGTGGTCTTACACCAGGGCGATACTGGGGGTATCTTCCACTATGGAACGTGCCGCAAATATACCATATGTAGCAGCCGTGCCACCGCTGCTAAATACCTTTGCAGGATGCCGACCCGAAAACCGTAAAATCAACACGAGCGGGAATGCGAAGAAAGCTGAATCAACAATCAGACAACCAAGTATTACGAAACACGAATTTAAATATCGATCAATGACACCCGAGACGAAAACCGCTGACCAGGCAAAGGCATTGCAAAACATTCATTCAATAACCGGGTAGACGAAATACTCTACCCGTGCTAAAATAATAAATAAAATGAACAATAGAACCCACCGTCAGCGATCCTGCAGGTTCGAGGTCCGGACGCTTCACTCCCACCCATGGAAACGAGAACAAAGGAATCATCACCTATATAAACGGAGGAGAACCTACTAAAGGAAGCCACTCGACAAGACCGACTCGCCAGAACATAACTCTACCTGCGCGAACACGCTGTACATAATCTTATCGACTTTTGCATTTACGAGTATTTAATTTGATTCACCAATAAATATATTAAATCTTCTGCTGAGTTTGCTTTCCATCCTCTCCAGCGTTGTACCCGAATACCTGTTATTTTATATGAATTTATTGTGAAAATAACACTAATTATTCAAATAAAATTTATTTGCCCACGCCGGGATTCGATCCCGCAACCATCGAATTACGAGTCAAAAGCCGTACCAGAGGCAGTGGGTAATCGTAATAAAGACACATAAAATTAATTTGGGTTTTCTGTTGTTTCAGAAATAGATATGGACAGAACGAGCGACGAGGACGACGAAGCGAGCGACGTCGACTACGAAGAGAGCGATGAGGATACCTTCTGCATGCCGCCAATACCTTATCATAATATTATCAACGTTTCACCTAACACCGCTATGGCCATAGACTTTAGTAGACAAGACCAGGTAGATACGTTCGATTCTGCCTCCTGTAGGTTACTTAGTACCTCCTGTAGGTCTTTTGATCGGTCCAAAGATATCTCACGTTTTACTGGGATAAGGGAGACATTCATAGCCACGCCAGGACCAACTTTAAATACTGACGAAATGGGAAAATCTGTGGATGCCTTTCTTAAAAACTTTGATGCAGATTTCGTTGAACTGATCGCGAAGAGACCAACAGGTATGCAGATCAATGGATTGCGAAAAAACAATTTAAGCGCCATGCGCGTACCAATACATGGGCTCCCACGAATAAAGAGGAACTGTATGTATTCTTGGCAATTTTAATGTATCAAGGTATTAGTCCCTTCTTGTTGAAAAAAACTACTTCTATTAAAAAAAATCATCGCCATGCCTTATTTCAGCCATGTATTCAATATATTTATTCTATATATATGTAAAAATAGGTCTGAAAAATAAAAGAAAATATGTATTCTATACGTTATGTATTTATCCATACTAACAATATTATAAATGCGAAAGTAACTTTGTCTGTCTGTCTGTGTAGACAGGCAGACTCGAAGTACTAATGTAATTATATTCTCATCTCTTGACCATCTAGCCATCCTGATTCAGCGTTTAAGTAGTTTTTAAATACTTCTCTGGTCATGAAAGCTTCGTTTGCGGCATTTCCACCCTGTAAAAGGAGATGGCGAAAGTATATCTCCACTTTCATTTGCCTCTTGTACATTTCTGATTTCATGTGAATACTTCTCTGGTCGTGAAAGCTTCGTTTGCGGCATTTCCACCCTGTAAAAGGAGATGGCGAAAGTATATCTCCACTTTCATTTGCCTCTTGTACATTTCTGATTTCATGTGAATATGCATCATTGACATGTTTCTTTATAAAATTATGTGGGATTAATTAATGTTGATAGTATCATATGGTATACATTTTTCTGGCTTAGCTTGAATTGGTCTAAAATATATCCGAAATTTTTGAGCCAGTAACCCAAAGGCATTCTTCATTCTATGAGTCTTCTGCCTCGCGATAAATGATAATTAAATATCATTTTAGATACATCCAAATTTAGTCCTGGATAGGGTAGCATCAAATAGGGTTGCCTCATCTGCGAGAATTACATAGTGAGTTGGTGTCTGTGCCTAGTAATGGTGCATCTGTTGGTACAGATAAAGTACCTCTTTCCAATGGCTTGCCTAAATTGCCACCATCACTGTTCTTACAATATGAACCCACCCTGACAGCAATAAAATTGTAACAAGCATCTACATGTGCTAACAAGACGATTGAAAAGGTTTTCTAGTAGTTAAAGAACATGGAGCCACTATTGGCAGGAGCCTGTATAGTAACGTGTTTTCCATCTAATGCTCCCAAACAATTAGGAAAATTCCGATTAGTATAAAATGGATAGCCACATCTGTTGTTGGTCTTGGTAACATTTCTTACTAATGGATAGCCACATCTGTTGTTGGTCTTGGTAACATTTGTTACTAATGGATAGCCACATCTGTTGTTGGTCTTGGTAACATTTCTTACTAATGGATAGCCACATCTGTTGTTGGTCTTGGTAACATTTCTTCCATTAAAATCTCCACTATTGTTTTTCAGGTTACATTAACAATTTCATGTACTGTAGTGGGTCCTAAACGGAAACTGAATGATATTGTTTTATGTGAGTCTCCTGTCGCCAATAATATGAAATAAAAGAAATACATAGATCAGGGTTAATATAAAATTATTGTGGTATGTTTGTATTAATTAAACGGGTATTTTTGTTTCAGGTCCAATATGTAAATCAAGATGGTCGAATATAAGGGACAACTTTAGGAAGAATATTATTACTAAAAGTGGTCAAGGTCGCAAGTCAACAAAGCCATATAAATACCATGAGCAACTAAGTTTTTTGGTAAAAAAATTTGACGACAGAAATAAAATTGAAAATGTCAATGATGAAGACGATACAACACAAAACGATGAATCTAATATTTCAGAATTTCCACTGCCGACTCATGCAGTGTCGCCCGCTCCTGAATCCCATCATACTGATTCGCTAACATATACGCCGGCTCCATCACCAGCTTCTCAACATTCGCAAGCTTCGATAACGAATCAATATCGGTCATCATTATCAGGAAGTCGAGGATCCAGAGGACACAAGGAGAATAATAAAGATTCTATAAGAACAGCTTCATCAGAAGTTATAGATTATTTGATTCGCCAAAATGAGCATCCGGTTGACATATTTTTAGCATCTCTTGCTCCAACATTAAAAGAATCGCACCCTTGTGATTTATTAAAGTATGAATCAACTTGGAAGATCATGGAAGCGCCAATACGAGCAAAGACAGGTCTAACGCGATTAACTATGAAACTGTTGTGGTGGAAGATCGTGGAATCCCTTTCAGGAACAGCTGTGTGCCAGGGAGACAGCGGGGGCGGGCTGGTGTTTCCGCTGCAGAACACGAGCGCGGGTCCCCAGCGATGGTTCTGAGCAACGCGCCATCGTCTCGCAATCTTAGTGATCCCTGCCTGGCTAACGTGTTCGCTCTCTACACAAATATATACAAACATCGAATGTGACTGACTACACAAATGGATGAAAATCTACCCAGAGGAAAATCTAATTTCCTGAATGTTGAAATAGCAAGTGTTATGTCGCCAACATACAGGACCCAAGCCACCCTAACGAACCACCACGCCGTCCCCCCTTACATACCGCTTCTTCCCCCTTGCCATACGCACCGCGGTTGCCCCGCCGGCAGCCGGCAGTCCCGTGCTAGCTCCCAGCGCAGTAACCCGTGTCGGGCAATACCCAAATTGTTCCCGCGCGTCGAGTCGAGTTTGTTCTAGAACTTTCGGCGCCAACGGAAAGGGGACGCGACCACCTGCTTTGTGGGCGCGAGCTGGCCAGCAAGGTGCTGCTGTTGCCACCTGCTGGCGATGGACTACTGTAGTTTCCTGCTGAGCATGGACATACTCAGCTACCATGCCACCACCTCCTGGGCGCCTCCCCCGCGCGGCCGTGAGTAACGAAGCTACCTCCATTTTGTAATGTGTCCCCTCTTACCTCGCGATCTGTAAACACCCCCCGGGAGGGCGAAGAGAGAGATTTGCTTAGGATGTTTTACTCAGCTAGGCATACTTGTTTACCTGTTGTTATGTATAAAACATAGGTTAATTGTCGTTTTAAGTTAGAACTGGAGTCTATGAGGCGGCACGATAGCATTGTCTATTGTTTTTCATCCTGGCAACACCAGAGAGGAGCGGAAATGGGATGGTGGCACTTCCCCGGCGGGCAAAAGGCCCGCCGGAGGTCGAGTCGGGCATTCGAGATAATCGGGGAATATGAAGTGCATCGGTGCCAAATCAGAGATTCGAGAAGTTCCCGTAAAGTTCGGGCGGTTATTATAGTGCCGTTACAAGTTTATTTGAGTTCCCGTTATGGTTTCGACCCCGCGAGTCGCGCTCCGGAAAAAAATGTTGTGTTCACACATGGCCGAATTGTATTTTGTTTAGGAATAGGAAATTTCAATCTGGACAGTAAACGCCCCTGCCTTTAGTCCCAGAAACACCGTGGGCTAGTATGATTTCCGGCCAATATAATGTTCTACCCGATCTCCGCCAGGAAATCTCCTGGTGTATCAATTCACCATACACGTGCGTGACTCTGTCTATTTGCAATCAACGCCAGCTTACTTCACTGTGGGACGTGGAGTAGCCTTATTTGCTCGCGCCAGAGTATTTGCTCATGCTGCAGAGGACATCATTTGCAATCAGCGCCAGCTTACTTCACCGTGGGTCGTGGAGTGGCCTTATTTGCTCGCGCCAGAGTATTTGCTCATGCTGCAGAGGACATCATTTGCAATCAGCGCCAGCTTACTTCACCGTGGGTCGTGGAGTGGCCTTATTTGCTCGCGCCAGAGTATTCGCTCATGCTGCAGATGCCAGAGGATTCCTGCCACCAATATAGTCAGCTCGCATCACCGTGGGACGTGGGCCGTTGCACCAACCTTAGTCACCGGGTGGATCCCTCATCGTCTAAACGACCGCGTTAATAGTCAGACTACTTTAGCTTTAGTTTTCGGTTATGGTCTGTGGGGGTAAGTTCTTTCCTATCTGTACTATTACATGCAATATTTGAAATAAACCTATACGGTTAGTCCATTTATAATTAACCTTATTTTATTTACAAAACCTGGTAATTCCTGCCTATGCCTGACATCTTAGAACATAATTCCCCGCTCTGGGAGGGGGGGGAACTCTGCTCTACCGCTGTGCTGGTCGATTTGGCGGGTCTGATTCTGAGGATTCCTCGGGATCAGATCCTGGCGCGTCCGGTGCTAACCGGCAAAGCCATTTCGACCACTCACCATAATTAAATCCCTTTAATAAATAGCCAACTATTGGCTATTCAATTGACCCTAACACTGTGATTGTTAATTGATGTGAATATTACTGCCCCTTGTTGTAATTGTGTATTTCCGTCAATACAGTGTTGTTCCATCCCAGACAATCTTTCATTTGACGAGACATGAGAAAGAGTGTTGGCCTATAACCATGTACCCCCCTTTTTAGCTACCTACAACCCTGTTGCAGAGCGTTTCACCTGTTCTGCCGACCTAACTGAGCTAGCTTTGGAGGCAGAACGTGGGTGCTACGCCCGTGGCACGCAACACAATATATAACCAAGTAGCAAGTTCCCAGTATACTTTGCAATGCCACTTAAATAAAGAAATGAATTCTTCCTGCTTGTCCTTTCACGACCGTTCCCATTATTTATATCCCCTTCAATGTATAAAATATATCCATTTTTCAAACGCCTCGCGCGTCACTTATTGCAATTTTTTACGAGCAAGCCAATACGAGCAAAGACAGGTCTAACGCGATGAACTATGAAACTGCTGTGGTGGAAGATCATGGAAGTGCCAATACGAGCAAAGACAGGTCTAGCGCGATCTATGAAACTGTTGTGATGGACAATAATTTAGATAACAGTATTGTACTCAAAGATTCCAATAACAAATACAAAAATTAAGGGGTTCTATAATTCTTTCAATATGTAAGTTAATAGAAAATAATTTGATTATAATTTGTTTTTATTGACACATACCTTAAACAGACTGCTAGACATTCCCTTGGTGGTATAGCTTTTCTCTAATGAGTATCTTGTTTTATTAACTTTTAAGTAAGTTTTGACATCCTGAAATACTATCAGATGTTCTCCACGCATTATGAAGCCAATGCCTTCTTCTCACATAAATTTCTTCATCTAATATTATCTGATCTTAAATATCGAGGCATTTTAGCACATGAAACTGCTGCGTAGAGTACCTACTAATCACTGTGCGCGTAGTCGTGTCGGTACTGACATGTATGAATAGCACGTCACGGTACTGTACGGTACCAAACTGTCGGTCACGTGCCGGCACTGTTGTGTGCGGATAGGTCTTTATTGTACCTTTTGTATCATATCATAATATTATACTTGTCATTGCTTTGTATTGTACATTTTTGTATCATAGTATTAGATCAAGCACTATAGGAATAATTTGACTGCATACTAGTTTTTAAGTTAATTACTGTAGAGCGAACTTGAAGCGAAATAACACAAAACTGCGCTATGCAAATGTCTGTTATGATGTGGATGCGTCATAACACAATTAACGATTTTAATTTATTGCATTGGTAGTCAAGTACTTTTATGGGAGTTATTTTATGGTTTTATTCCGGATTCACGGGCAGGTTGACAGCACTGAGCGGAAGGGTTTTTTCTGTGGAACTCACTCTCGACGTAAAACGGAGCGGGCAGACGCCGTTTTGCGGGGACAGTCAATTGAAAAATTTAATAATGGTGTAAATAAT
Source organism: Limnephilus rhombicus (assembly GCA_929108145.2). Classification (NCBI taxonomy): domain Eukaryota; kingdom Metazoa; phylum Arthropoda; class Insecta; order Trichoptera; family Limnephilidae; genus Limnephilus; species Limnephilus rhombicus. The sequence continues at coordinate 45,489,348 of OV815290.1, forward strand.
ACCGGACGGAGTAACTCTTCGTAATGCAGAGGGAATCGAACTAACATTGTAATTTGCGGGGTTCGAAAAATGTTCGAATTGTTCTTTCCGAAAAACCAAGTTTCGGGCGTATCAATAGCCAAACGGCACCGCGTGTGACAAAAGTAATAAACGCAGATAATCTGGCTCATCAGGCGTTAATTTGCCATCGTACGGAGTTTATGGAATCCCGTTAGTGATCGCTAGTCACAGTAATGAATATTTATTCGATTTCCGCGATTTAACGCGCTGTTCTTTTGGATGAACCTTTCAACACCCGGCGGAACCGTTCAACACACACGGAACGGAATATTTTAACACAAAGCTTAGGCCGTTCACCAGCGCATCTCTCGCCTTCCGGATGCTCCCAGGGGGGTTTGGCATCACGTCATCGGACGGATCGCATCAGGCAGCCTGTTGGATGCTGGACGGAAAGCCAAGCTCCGCCAGGTGCTGTATGCATGCTACGCATACTCTTAGGCAGTTTAGATAGCTTAACAAGGTCAAGGTCGCAAAAGGGGGTGAGTCATAGTATTGTTTTGTTCGCCTTGTAAAAAGTCTGTGATTTCCCATGTTGAATGATTTATTTGATAATATATTGAATGTTGATTCAAATCACAAAATACTCTGGTTGTTATTTATAATATAACTCAAATTCCCTAATGGTAAGTAAGGATGGAAATGTCACAGTGCCCACGCATCCTGTGAAGAATTCTATGCTCTCCTACTATCCAGAAAGAAAGCGTTCTGAATGCAACTGTGGACATATTCTGTTTTTCTACAGAATTTGGCGCTCTACTACGACAAGTAGAAAAGTTCACAAGTGGATTCATCGCGTTTTCTTTTGAAACATGCTAGCATCGTAACATTTGGCCCCCAACGTGCATAACATTTGTGCCCCCACATATTCTATAACGCCCCTTCTACTTAACATTTACCACCTGTAGCAGCCGCGTCACCTCTGCTAAAAATACCGACGCAGGATGCCGACCCCAAAACAAACCATCGATCAACACGGGCAGGCGAAGGAAGCTGATTCAACAAACAGACGACAATGGAATTTGAAACATCAATATCGATCAATGACACCCGATACGAAAGCCGCGGACCAAGCAAAGGCATACCGAAAAACATCCGTCCAAACGACGAGTAGACAAAATACTCAACCCGTGTAAAATTGACAAATAATAAAAATGAACTATGGAGTCACCGTCAGCAACTCTGGGGGTCAAGACACATGCGCTTCACCCCACTCAGAAGTTCGAGAACAAAGGAATCACCCGGTATATAAACCCTGGACGGCCGATGGAGAGGGCACTCACTTCACGCACTTACCCACGTCGATCGACTCTGTTTTCTCGCCGTGTTAAACTTTGTACTATATTTATCGACTTGCATTGTATTGTAAGTATTGAATAAATCAATTAAAATCTTCTGCTGCGTTTGCTGTACATTCTCTCGGACGTAGATGACGAATACCTACATATCTATATAAATGAATCCCTGTTTCTTCCCTAGGTCACTCCATAACTTCAGAACGTTTCTTCCCTAGGCCACGCCAGAACAGAACTTTTTTTAAAGTTTCCTAATACTTTGTAGAAGGTTCTTGCGGAAAGAAAAATTGAGAAGATTACGCAGAAAATTGGATAATTTCAGAAAACTTAATGACTATTTTAACTTCACACATTCGACAGTTCGCGCGTTTGGTGAAATTGAATTTAGCAGGCAGCTGGTTTTTTTTGTGACAAAAGAATTGTCTATGGATTTTTAAAATTATAAGTATTTTAAATAGGTACCTACATTAGGTACCAGATTTGATTGTGTTCTTAGAATATACAAAAATGAATATTTGTAATATATGAAAAATGAAAATTTTAATAAAAAAATTGTAACAGCTGGCACGCGAGTTGTTTGAAAATTTAATGTACTGGAACTGAATATATGGAACGCGGGAGGGGGGTTGGCGGGACGGGGAGCGGGAGAGGGTTGGCGGGACGGGGAGCGGGAGAGGTTTGGCGGGGAAGGTGGTGAGGGAACGCGGGAGGGGGAAGGTGATGTGGGAGGGGACGCACGGGAAAGGACATTTATTTCTTTGAATATGGCGTTGCAACGCATGCCGGAAACCAGCTAGTGTTATTATAATAATTATTATTATCTAGCGGAGACGAGATGTGTCTTTGTTTCACTCTGCTCAGCTTTGCTTCTGTGGAAAAGCACCCTTAGATAAGGAAGGGCACTTATGACAATTTATTGCAACCAAAGGTTCTACCAAAACCAAATATATTTTGTAATTTGTATTTTGTTTTTGTCATTAAAAATTGTTTAAAATACTGTATCATGTATTTCAAATACCAGGCTTGAAAGTATTTTGTATTTCGTATTTTAAATACATGCGAAAAAGCATTTTGTAATTTGTATTTTAATTACAGCAAAGCGTCTATTTTGCCCAGCCCTGCTAACGGGTAATGAACAAGTCACTCGGAGTATGGTAAAACTAGAAATGGCTTAAATACTCTATATGTCTTTTCTTATCCTTAATAAATAAATACACACCTTAAAAATAAAGCCAGCCTTTCTTTTAATGAAACACAGTTCCTCCAGTTAGTATTTTGTTTTTCTACATCAGGTTTTATGATGTTATCCAATTCATTAACCCAATCGCTGCCATTTACGCGGATCGGCGTACGAACGATCCGTGCCACAACTGCCATGTACGCCGTATCACGTAAATCACCAGTATGAATGTTTCGAGGATGATATTTCTAAGTTCTAATGGTAGATGGGGCTAAATATTATTTTGTAATATATTATGAACTGTTTCTTAGCGACATCTCTTGTAAAATATGATAATTTAAATTGTTTATATTACGAAAAGCAGCATCCAAAAAAGGTCAACAGATTTCTTGGCGCAGTCGTTTGATTCTCCCGCCATCGCAGCGTTGTGTGTGTGGATGTCACGTGGTTCTTATTACGTTCTCCGTGGTGTGGTTCTAAAAGTTTTTTTTATATTCGGAGGAAAAGTGGACTTGAGTTTTTATTCCCGAATTGAGAATTTAGTTCGTTTTTTTTTTAAATTTAGTTTGATATTTCATTTCGTGTGTACTTTTATACAATCATTTTTGAAACTTTAATTTTAATATCCCTAAATATGTCAAGACGCGATCTCAGTGAAGAAGAGATAAGAGAATTCGTCCTCGATGTTGACTCTGAAATTGATGAAAGTGATGATGACTCGGATTTTACAACGCAACCTAGTGACAATGAAGATGAGCCTATGGAGACTGAAGTTACCCAAATAACTTCATCAGGAAATTGGACTGTGAATTCCGGAAATTTTAAACCAATCATCCATCAATTTAATGATTTTCCATCTGGAATAATCGCGACCCCATTATTATCAGAAAATTCCCCGGAAATTAATTTTTTTGAACACTTTCTAAATACAAATATAAAGGCCGAAATTGTCAAGGAGACAAACAAATATTATCAAGCGACTATCAGAAATAAAGTTATTTCTGAACATTCACGGATTCGCAGGTGGAAAGATACATCAGTTAATGAACTCTACATTTTAAAAATAAATACCCTGATGCCAGAACAATTTTATTTGGTGACTATAATACCCCTAGCATTGATTGGATGAATAAAACCTCTTATAACAACTTAAGCCTACCAGAAAATGCTCGTGAAATAATAGATATGACGAACTTACTCGCTCTACATCAAGTAAATCAAGTCTACAATACCAATAACCGGCTGCTGGATTTAGTGTTCTGTAGTGATCTCTCAATTCACATTGTTAAATCAGTTGACGAGCTCCTCCCCCTAGACTGCCACCACCCCGCTTTAAGCATAACTATCTTGTTGAATAACTCACCAGACGACACAACTATTCTTCCTAACTTTACTTATAATTTTTCCAAAGCTGACTATCCTAATATGAACCAATATCTTAAAAATGAAGACTGGTCATTTCTTCACCCCAACAATAATATTAACTACAATCTTGAAATTTTTTACACAATTATCAACAGGGCCATTGAAAACTATGTACCACTTTCACATTTCAAAGAAGCGAAGTTCCCGAAATGGTTCAACAGCGAGTTAATCAACCTGATTATTTGCAAAAAAACTGCACACAAAAACTTTAAAGAATCTAAATCCCTTAACGACTATAAGTTATTTCACAATTACAGAACTCAATGTAAAAAACTGTCAAAAAAATCATATTATAATTATATAAATGGAATCGAAAAATCTATACCCTCTAATATACAAAACTTTTTCACACATGTAAACTCTCTTAGAAAAAACAAACAAGGTTTACCCATTTCAATGCACTTCAAAGATAAGAGTAGCACTGATATGAAAGTTAAGGTTAACTATTTTGCTGATTACTTCAAAAGTGTATATGACGAAGATATCCCAGAAAATTACATACCACCACCTTCCCTTATTGAGAGCATGCATATTCCTGCTGTACACATCAATATAAACGACGTTAAATCTAAAATTAAATCTCTAGACAAAAACAAAAAGGCCGGACCTGATAATGTGCACCCCAATATTCTCATAAATTGCATTGCTTCACTGGCTGAGCCGATTTGTCTATTGTTTAATCAATCGCTTGATACAGGTTGCTTCCCGGACATTTGGAAACGTTGTTATCTAACACCTATACTAAAAAAGGGTAATAAAAGTGATGTCACTAACTATAGACCTATATGTAAGCTATCTATAATTCCGAAACTTTTTGAAAAATTACTTCTTGATAAAATTTCCCCATATATTAACCATCTCATTGTTCCAAATCAACATGGATTTTTGTCTGGCAGGTCAACTCTGACAAATCTCTCATTATATGAAAACTTTATATCAAATGCATTAGCTAACAAAACTCAAGTCGATTCCATATACACAGATTTTATCAAGGCCTTTGACAAAGTGTGCCATAAAATTCTACTGGTTAAACTACGTAAGCTCGGTATTGACGGAAAACTTTTAGACTGGTTTGCAAGCTATCTATCTGATAGAGTTCTACTTGTAAAAATTAATTTGTTCTATTCCAATCAATTTATAGCTACCAGTGGTGTACCTCAAGGGTCCCATTTAGGCCCAATTTTGTTTTTATTGTTCATAAATGATATTGTTGACATATTTGATAAAGATGTAGATGTATTGCTTTTTGCAGATGATTTAAAAATATTTAAAATCATCAAAACCGCTGAAGATTGTGCCTGTCTACAAAATAATTTAAACAAATTAATTAGTTGGTGCTCTATTAACAAACTTTATCTGAACATAAATAAGTGTTATTCAATAAGTTTTTACAGAATAAGTCAACCAATTATTCATTCTTATGAACTTAACAACTCTACCCTTACCTCTGTCGAAGAAATTAGTGACTTGGGCATAACTTTCGACTCTAAATTAAACTTCATATCCCATATAAACTCAATCTATAATAAAGGTATCAAAATGCTTGGCTTCGTTCTTAGAAATTCCAGAGGTTTCAAGAATATTTCAACTTTAAAAATTTTGTATACATCCTTAGTACGTAGTCAAGTCGAATATAACTCCTCGATCTGGTCCCCCCATTTTAAAATACATTCAGATTCAATCGAAAAAATTCAACACAAATTCTTAAGATATATTAATTTTAACCTCGGTATTCCCATTGAAAACATAAATTATAATTACTTGATGAAAGAATTAAATTTACTAAGACTGTCAGATCGAAGAATTATATCAGACTTAATATTAATGTTCAAAATTGTAAATGGTAGAATAGACAGTCCTGATCTAACTAAGCTCATTGAATTTCATATTCCCACGAGAACCACTCGTTCTAAAACCCTTTTTAAATGTAACAATAATCGGACTGAGTATACGAAACACTCACTTTTACCTAGGTTGCATGAAGTTACTAATAGATATGCAGATGTGATAGATCTATTTAACTGCACGGAACAGAGGTACAAGACGGCTATGCTATCATATTTTTTTAGTCACTATTAATTTTATTTCTATTATAGATTTTTGCATGTAAATGTATCTCTGGTGTCACTTCCCAATGTATCGTCACAATTAACTGTTATACATACACTGTTTTACCATTACTAATATTTTGAATATGAATTTGTGACATGTAATTAATGTTTATGGCATACTTATGCCGTTTGTATTAAATAAATAAATAAATATTTATTGCAGTGACAATGCTAATGACCAGAAATAAGCACCACACGATAGAAAAGCACTGGTCGAAAGATCCCCTTCTGACAAGTAATATATTTGGCAAGACGATGGCAAGAAATCGTTACCAGATATTGCTGAGTATGCTGCATATGTCAGACCCTGATTCTCAAATTGCTGGTGACAAATTAAATAAAATTAAGCTTCTGGTCAATCACACTCGAAAAATGTTCAAGGAAACAATGGTGCCATACGAAAATCTATGCATTGACGAGAGCATCATAGAGTTCAAAGGACGTTTAAAGTTTAAACAATATATTCCATCCAAACGCCATCAGTTTGGAATAAAAATGTTTGTTTTGTGCGACTCGAAGACAGGTTATGTTTTAGATATAATTATTTATTGTGGAGATGGGACGGATGTCACTGACGAACAATGTCTCGGGGCTTCAGGAGCTGTTGTCACCACTATGTTAAATGGCTACCTCGGTAAAGGCCACAAATTATATGTAGATAATTGGTACACTAGTCCAATATTATTAAAATTTTTGCATGACCACCAAACTAACGCATGTGGAACGGTGCGAAAAAACCGTAAAAACATGCCGAAATTCAATAAATTGAAGAAAGGGGAAATGACTTCTCAGTATTCCGATTCACTGATGGCATTAAAATGGCATGACAAAAGAGAAATTCACATGTTAACGACGCTTCATGATGATAAAGTTTCTCCAACTGGGAAAATAAATTTTAGAACTGGAGAAGTAGTTTCGAAGCCAAATTGTATTCAAGATTATAATAAAAACATGGGCTTAGTAGATAAAGCGGATATGATGATAACTAGTGTAAATTCCCTTAGAAAATCAATTAAGTGGTATAAAAAAGTTTTCTTTCATTTAATCGATTTATATTTACTGAATTCGTACATTATGCACAAAACCGTTAGTTCCAAAAACATTACTTTTCCTGATTTCCAATTATATGTGATAAGACAATTATTAGAAAAATATCATACTACATCGCACCCTGAAGTTGGTTCATGTACGTCACAAGATGTGCCATTACGGTTATCTGCCAAAACACTAGTAAAACATATGCCGATACCTATACCCGCAAAGGAAAAAACCCAAAAACCTTATAAAAACTGTTATGTTTGCTCAAACACTAAACTTAGACCAAAAACAAGAAAAGCGACGAAGTACATGTGTGGCGAATGTAACGTACCGTTATGTGTTTGGCCATGCTCAACAGTATTCCACGAAAAAAAAATTAATTTTGAATCTTTAAAACATTGTGTAAATAAAATGTAATACAATCTAGTGCAATATCAAATATAAAATGTGAAAAAAGTTGGAGAATCGTTGCCGAACTCGATACAATCCATAATGAGATGCGAGTGTTTATCTTATATCTCTTTGTTTATTTGTGTTAGTGAGTCAGCATTATGGTCGGTTCGCCTCACTCAATTATTCTGTTGGTGTTTATTATTTATGTCGAAAATACATTACGGGACACACTCCAGGATTCAAATATCTTATCAAGTATGTACTAAAGATATCAGTAATGAGTGTCTAATATAAACAAAGCCCTCAATGGCAAAGGGAATGCCGTAAAGATTAATTTAATTGAGAACTTAAAGAGGCTGAAATAGCTTGGCGTGTGATAGTTGACAGAGTATATTGTTTGGGCAGCTATTGGGTTAAAACTATTAATCGACATTCGAAAATAAATATAGAATCGTTGTTCATCTTTAAGTAAATCCTGAAAAATACTACTAAATTCGCCTTGTTCTTCTCGCGTTGTGTTTATTGGGTGCACCCAATTGCCCAATACTTCCTTTTCTTCTTAGAAGCCGCTAAGCTCCACAAGAGCAATAATTCTGCATCGGGTGATGAACTTTCTAGTGACATGTTGCACGTGCAAAGACTAGAGTGCGAGAATTTGAACGCCGCTTGTGTGCGTTGGAACTCTTGAGCAGTCAGCGGTCTGATTTTGCAATGGGTCTGATGGATCAAGAATTGCTTCTTGGAATTGGAATTCTTTCAAAACGTCCGTGTCGGAGGATTTTCTAAGAAATGTTGAGAGCGCAGACTTGGTGACAAATCTTGCACTTGAAATAAGTGATGCCCTTCTAAACGAAGGTTCTTCTTGCACTGCACAAGGTCTGCCGGAACCTGATTGAATTATAAATACAGTTATAGGACGTGCAGATGTTGCGAATGAAGAAAACCTGGGAGCGGAGATGCAGTCATGGTTGAACATCTAACGAGAAGTGTTTGATTGGATCCTTCAAGTTCTCTCGGATAGGTCAGACAAAGATTCTCCTAGGTGCTGTTTTGTAGACGAATCAGAAGGTACAGGGAAAACGTTTTTGTATAGAACTTTAATTCTTTCATTGCAATCACAGGGAAAAGAGTTTTGAGCGTGGCTTGGACTGGAATAGCGACAATTTTACTTCCCAGGGGAATGCCACAATGCATTTAATTTACCTTTCGATTTAAATAGCTCTGACACACGTTAAATTTCAAGAAAAAATAGAATTATAATTAAAAATGCAGATTTTTAATAATATGGGACGAAGCTCTGATGGCCTTGGGGTTATTGGTAACAGCTTTTAAAATCATCGAAAGTGCCATATGGGATGAAATGAATAATGAATTTCCCTTTGGTGGTAAAGTTGTCGTTCTTGGTAGGGATTTTAGACAACTTTTACCTGTTTGTCACAGAGCAGCTCGCGGGAAAATTGTTGCATCGTCTATCGAAAGGGGTGGGCTTTGGAGGTTATTTAAGGTGGTCCACGTTAATGCAAATATGCGGGCTTCAAGTGACCAGACTGCGTTTGCCGAATGGTTGTTGAAACTATGTAACGGAACTCTACCATGTCCGCAAGGTTTTGTAGCGTCTTCTGTTGTTTTACCGTCGAGTACCATTTGCCAGGATGTTGTTAGCACAATTTACGGAGAGTCACATTCGGTAGCCGACGCAAATTTATTCTGTGACAGGGCAATATTATGTCCAAAAAATATCCATGCTTGAAACATCAACGAAAAGGTTTTAGAAAAATTGGAAGGCCCTTGAAGACATTTTACAGTATTGATTCGGCGAGAGACCAGAGAAGAAATCCAAACCCTGGGAAACAGGTGAGATTCCCTTTAGAATTTTAAACTCTTTCAATCCACCAGGATTACCACCTCATGTCTTGAATTTGCAGATAGGCACTATTGTTATGTTGTTGAGAAATATGTCCATTACCGATGGTTGCAACGGAATGTTATGAAAATATTGACTATTTTATAACAATCGCGGTCAAGTACTGTGCTTTCCGAAATTTTACTTTTCTATGGTTTTTTTTGACAGCCAAATATTCTCCGTTTTTACGAACCACTTTTCGTTGTGGCCCGATTGGGGCACGGACCAAAAACGAGACGTGGGTGCCATTTTTGTTTTAACATGTGAACATTGTGGAGCGTAACTAATGTTACTTTTAATTAAATAAAGTATCCGAGACTGGATCTTAAGAGATCGTATTCGTGAGTTCGGATTGAGTTTACCGGAATGTGCGTGACGCAGAATCCTTGCCGGTACCGTTAATACGCGGATGGAAGCTCTCGGTACAATGAGAGGGTCGATTTGCTAATCGGGTGTTATTAAAGCCATCCTTGCTCGTCTCGAACGTGTTGGCCGATTGAAAGGAGTAACTATAAAGGCCTAGCCGGTCGGTTACCGTATTTGGGTAATGGCCCCATTTTTGTCGAATTTTCCGCCACGCGCCAGTATAACCGCGCCTGGGATCGAGTGGATGACAATAAGACGACAGCAGCGGAGTCCACGAGACTGATCGTAGAACGTCGAAGGGCGGCACGACTTTGCCGGATCGAGGGCCGGCACGCCTTCGCCGGATGCAGCCGTGGATCCCGGGAGAAGGCATCTCCGTTCATCAACAGCTCAACTTCGCTTTAGATAGGTTAGCTTAATTATCAAACGGTCTGGGGGGGGTAAGTCGAATCCAAATTACCACTTTGTATACTTCTTGTATTGAAATAGAATCTCAATTGTATTGGCCAACAATGTTTAATTTCTCATATCTCCTCATCCTCATGTAATTGCGGTGGTAACACCATATGCCCATCCTTGGGAAAGAATTCTCATGCCTACCGCAGTGACAGCATACCTTGTCAGTGCCAAGGTTTGGCGTCCCAGTTTCCGATAGGAAATAAAGCTGATCACTGTAATGATTACATATTTAATACACCCACTTCAAAAGCGGTGTAAACTACACATAGTAGGAGAAACACTCATCAGTTATTAACCACCCAGCATGCCCAAGAACGGCATAGCAGGAACTCGAATGATAGTTAGGAATTTTTCAGATAATGTCTTGCAAGCTAAAATAATCACAGGAGATAGAAGAGGGAGCTTTCATTGTTTTACCTAGGATTATGCTGGATACATCTGCAGACGTAACAGTACCATTTAATCTTTATAGGTCAGTTCCCAGTTCCCAGTTCAGCTTGCAGATGGTTTGACAATAAACCAATAACAAGGTCAAAAGTTTCATTAGATTGGCGTTTTCTTCCAGAACCTGTATGTAGCTTGCTCTAGAGTGAAATCAGAAAATTCTCTAAAAATTGAAATAATTTCAGTAACACATCAGGTAGCAAATGCAAGCGAATGTATAGTTTATAGGGAGATTTTAGATGAGGTGTGAGCAACTTTATCTTTGTAAAAGTAAAGTGCGCAAACTTAAAACTCAGCATATTTAGTTTGTATTCTTTCTTTCTGCCTATCTTATTTTTTAATGTATTTGCCATATTATATATATTTATTTTTATGTTTAAGGTTCTAACGACACTCTCTTTTCTTGTGACAGGATCGTACCAAAAAGTTGTGGGAAATGACTTACACTTAAGCGTTTTTCAAAAAACAGTTAGCAGACAAGTGAATAAGATTGTGTTGGCTATAAATCAAATAATGCACCGACACGTGAAATTCACAAGAACAAAGCAAGAAAGGAATGCTGTCAAAGGGTATGTTCTGGCACAGCCAAATGAGAGACCAGCTCCCCAATATTCTAAATCAATACTAGAAATCAGTGGCTTTCCCCAAGACATTAACCTCTTTCTAAAATCAGCTAGGGGGCATATTGAGAGAAATGGCAATACACCAAATAATGTTGAGAAAGTAATCTCAAGATTGTAGCGATTCGTTCCCCATCCCTACACTTTGTTGCATGCACATCACTATCTGCAACTGACCATGTGACCAGCGAACGTTTCCTAAGGGGCATTGACGGCTTCACCCGGCAGTTTGGTTTTGGGAGACTACTGGAGCAACACCCCCCTGCGGACGGAGGATGGCGTCTGGTTGCCGGACCTATAGATTTCTCCTTCAGACGAGTCATGCTGTTACCTTCAACGATATACTTCACGTAACGTAGAATTAGCTTCATTATCTATCATCATGGTTTATCTATAATTTAAATTGTTTTCTTATTCACCTAAAAATAAGATGGCGCTCAACCTTTACCACTTTCTTTTATAAGTAACTTTTAACTACCTACCTCTATTAATATCAGAAATTACATATTCATTGTCCCTTCGGGAGAATGACACGCCCTGTAGATTACATTCAACTTATTTTAAATTATGTTTGATTGTTATTTAATATCTCATGCTCTGGGTTTTAATTGCAACTAATTTCCTTTACACATCATCACATAGCATCATTTAATAAGTATGCTATATTTATGGAAGATACAAGTAATAATCTCCCTTACAAGATTACGTGGAAAAGCTTTACGTGTAATTCTCGTGTGTGACCACGATAATAACATTTGACACAATACTAGAAGCATTAAAAACAGAATGTGAAGACAATAAGTCTGTAAAGTTATTGCAAACGGAGCTGATTAACTTCAATCGCGGTCAAAAAGATTTTTCCTCAATGATCCATGAGATTAACCTTTTATATTAAAATTAAAATTTCCGACCAATATGGTGGGCCGAGTGCTCACATATTGATGAAACCGTACAAAGATACGGCTAGGAACATGTTACTAAATCTCCTGCCAACGCACATTAAATGCGCTAATCTAACCAAAAATTACAATGCCTTAAGCACCGAAATCAGAATGCTAGAGGCACATCAACTCCACCAGCGCACTACGAGTCCAAATGATGCATATCATCTCAAAATTCGCTGCAGTAATTACGCCGTAGAATTAAGACAACTCTCTGTTTTGATTTCCAAAAAAATATATATTATTTATGTATTAATGTACATTAGTAAATAAGGGAAACTCATTGGTACATGGTCAATCTGCTACTGTGTATATACTCCTTTCAGATGCAACAAATACATGTGCCCGTGTTATAACGGAAGAGTTCAATCTTAGGAAAGTGCAGTATGATCAAAATCAGCCAATGGATGAAGAACTACACAAATTGAAGGTTGCTGAACAAGAGTGGTTAGTAAAAGCAGCACAAGAAAAGTACAATAAGGCTCGCCTGCGCCTGGAGAGAGAATGTGCCGAAGAGCTTCTCTGTTTCAACCAGGTCCAACGGGAGGAGGCAGAACTTAGGTTACAAATGTTAAAAAACAAAAAAAAATGATTTTTAAAATTTTGTATATTTTGTTGTTGTGTGAAGAGAGGGGCTACGACAGATTGAAGGAGGATGTAGCAGATTTGATCCCGACAGAAGTATGAGCAAATGAATGGACTCAAACAGCTTTATGACAATGTCACCCAACATAAAGAAGAAGAACCATAACTCCATCACAATTTAAAAATACCTATATTTCTGTAGATTTTGATTTTAAGTAATAAACATTGATTTCTTTAATTTGTGGTGTTTTCTTTGTTCATTTTATTGTTTTATCGTTATAATCAAGAGAACAATTATGCTTCTTCGTTGTAACACAACAGCGAAAAAATGTAATAGATTTTTAATATTTTCTCATTCTCTTTTGGCAGAATTTAGTAGTTTCTAACCTCCTTAAGAGTAGATTCGTTAAATGAAATCTGACCACACTGTTTAGTAGATTACTATATCAGTAGCCAGCCATCCACTTCTAGAGCTGCTGGTGGGTATTTATTTATTTGTGCTTTTTAAACATACATGTAGTTACCTATGTTTTAATAAAGAAGGAGGTAGCGCAACACGACATAACACCCCAAAAACAAATAACTTTCGAACCTCACGTGATTAATGGACGACCCCTAATCTGTTTTATATTTCGTGAAAAGAATATTCTGTTTGGTTCGCGAATGTTGGATAATGTGACGAATATATTTATTTCAGAGTGCAATGTCTCCCCTCGAACCAGCAGCTTGGCCGTTGGTGCTAGATAGGAGGCAGAAGCTTGCAAAGAGGGCAACGTCTCCCCTGGAACCAGCAGCTTGGCCGTTGGTGCTAGATAGGTGGCAGAAGCTTGCAAAGAGGGCAACGTCTCCCCTGGAACCCGGAGCTTGGCCGTTGGTGCTAGATAGGGGGCAGAAACTTGCAAAGAGGGCAACGTCTCCCCTGGTACCAGTAGCTTGGCCATTGGTGCTAGATAGGGGGCAGAAGCTTGCAAAGATGTCTCCCCTGGAACCAGCAGCTTGGCCGTTGGTGCTAGATAGGGGGCAGAAACTTGCAAAGAGGGCAACGTCTTCCTTGGAACCAGCAGCTTGGCCGTTGGTGCTAGATAGGGGGCAGAAGCTTGCAAAGATGTCTCCCCTGGAACCAGCAGCTTGGCCGTTGGTGCTAGATAGGAGGCAGAAGCTTGCAAAGAGGGCAACGTCTCCCCTGGAACCAGCAGCTTGGCCGTTGGTGCTAGATAGGGGGCAGAAGCTTGCAAAGAGGGCAACGTCTCCCCTGGAACCCGGAGCTTGGCCGTTGGTGCTAGATAGGGGGCAGAAACTTGCAAAGAGGGCAACGTCTCCCCTGGTACCAGTAGCTTGGCCGTTGGTGCTAGATAGGGGGCAGAAGCTTGCAAAGAGGGCAACGTCTCCCCTGGTACCAGTAGCTTGGCCGTTGGTGCTAGATAGGGGGCAGAAACTTGCAAAGAGGGCAACGTCTTCCTTGGAACCAGCAGCTTGGCCGTTGGTGCTAGATAGGGGGCAGAAGCTTGCAAAGATGTCTCCCCTCGAACCAGCAGCTTGGCCGTTGGTGCTAGATAGGAGGCAGAAGCTTGCAAAGAGGGCAACGTCTCCCCTGGAACCAGCAGCTTGGCCGTTGGTGCTAGATAGGGGGCAGAAGCTTGCAAAGAGGGCAACGTCTCCCCTAGAACCCGGAGCTTGGCCGTTGGTGCTAGATAGGGGGCAGAAACTTGCAAAGAGGGCAACGTCTCCCCTGGTACCAGTAGCTTGGCCATTGGTGCTAGATAGGGGGCAGAAGCTTGCAAAGATGTCTCCCCTGGAACCAGCAGCTTGGCCGTTGGTGCTAGATAGGGGGCAGAAACTTGCAAAGAGGGCAACGTCTTCCTTGGAACCAGCAGCTTGGCCGTTGGTGCTAGATAGGGGGCAGAAGCTTGCAAAGATGTCTCCCCTGGAACCAGCAGCTTGGCCGTTGGTGCTAGATAGGAGGCAGAAGCTTGCAAAGAGGGCAACGTCTCCCCTGGAACCAGCAGCTTGGCCGTTGGTGCTAGATAGGGGGCAGAAGCTTGCAAAGAGGGCAACGTCTCCCCTGGAACCCGGAGCTTGGCCGTTGGTGCTAGATAGGGGGCAGAAACTTGCAAAGAGGGCAACGTCTCCCCTGGTACCAGTAGCTTGGCCATTGGTGCTAGATAGGGGGCAGAAGCTTGCAAAGATGTCTCCCCTGGAACCAGCAGCTTGGCCGTTGGTGCTAGATAGGGGGCAGAAACTTGCAAAGAGGGCAACGTCTTCCTTGGAACCAGCAGCTTGGCCGTTGGTGCTAGATAGGGGGCAGAAGCTTGCAAAGATGTCTCCCCTGGAACCAGCAGCTTGGCCGTTGGTGCTAGATAGGGGGCAGAAACTTGCAAAGAGGGCAACGTTGCAACAGTTTGGGCAAGTACTTGCCTAATTTAGAGAGGTTGTAGCCACGCGGGTACCTGTTTAGTTTGACAGCCGGCCGTTATGTACAGGCGCCGGTAGAGAATTACGAGAAGTTTCGGTAGGTTCGTGAGTTGGTTCCTGGGAGTGCTTGGTGTAACAGCTGGTCTACAAGCCGTCTAAGGTCATGGCAGAAACACACGTGAGCGAAATTATTTCTAACAAATCATCACGAGATAATTCTAACTTTGGCTTTTAATTTTATTAGATATTGATTAATCCATATAAATATGTATAGTCCATCTGTACAGGTGCCCATCAGGATTTTAATAATATGTACTTTTGTTCGATACCACATGTTCCGAATTTAGCTTCACATTAATTTGATTACTGTAGGTAGTCAACCACCCCTGTAGATTCAATAAATTAATTAGTTCATGCTCTACTGTTAAGGTTTGAGTTTAAGAATAAATGTTTCACCCTTTGTTACTTTAACATTCGGTCTTTCCTTTATTATCCTACCCACATCTCACTTACGCATAGTGCGAACATGTTTATATGGTTTATTTTAAATAAGAGGTTATGTGGGATGGCAACGTTATGCATTATAATTAAATGGGAGCATAGAATGTTACAATCTGGGCCCAACGTAATAGAAGAACTTAATGTGGCGTCTCGGACATGTGGTCGGGTATTTTATTGTTTCGTTTTAGTTTGAATTATCTCGTGTTGACTTGTGGTTTCGTTCGCGTGTGTTGTCGTCAACGGCGGCTTGTTGCATCACCTGCATAGACACGTGTCTCCCGTTAGTATTATAGGTTATCAATTTTGGCTTTGAGGGAACCAACTCACCGGCGTTTTGCGCGTTTCAAACGTCTCCAGTTATCTGGCGACATTATATTATAATTTGATCTTGACTTGCATGGGAAACATTTCCGAGTATTGTGGTATCATGTTGTGTTGTCGCATGTTCTAATAACTTTGTTTCATATTCCTTTGTAGTTAGGTTATGGAATTTACAATTGTTACAAGGAGTAAAGCAGATACAATCAACATGGCGAAAGCTGGTGAAACTTCGGCGGCATCGATCCCCGTTACGTCTCCTTTGTCGGTTCCAGTGCATAAGTGGAACATTTCGTTT
This sequence comes from Limnephilus rhombicus, assembly GCA_929108145.2. Classification (NCBI taxonomy): domain Eukaryota; kingdom Metazoa; phylum Arthropoda; class Insecta; order Trichoptera; family Limnephilidae; genus Limnephilus; species Limnephilus rhombicus. Next base: position 45,505,694 of record OV815290.1, read on the forward strand.
GACGGCTCAGCTGACGTTCACGATTTCATAGAGAGAATCGAAGAGCTCGCACTAGCTCGGAATGTGAGTAAAGCTTCTCTTTTTACATCTGCTGTTGAATTGTTTTCTGGTGATGCACTCTTGTGGTATAGGGTAAATCGCTCCTCATTTACTTCATGGTCTGACATCGTCGTGGCTCTGAAGGAGGAATATGAGTTTCTGGATCATGAGAGACGACTGTTGGCTCAATTGAGAGCTACCGTTCAAATGCAGAAGGAAAATTTAAACTCCTTCATTACTCGTATTTTAATTTTGAATAATCGTCTGGCATCGAAGTTACCTGATGAAGAAGTATTGGAAATATTACAATGTAACATGTTACCCAGATATATTCAAAAGTTATCGCTATCAGTAATTCCGGATATTAATTCTCTGAAGAAACTGGGAAAAATGATTGAGTTAGCGGACAGCCGCTCAAAAGACAGAGTTCTTTCTTCTACTGTTGCATCTAATAACCAAAATTCTGCTAGAAATAATAATTCTCATAACAGGAACAATAGTAGGAATTATAATTCAGGAAATGTCAACCCCAATGTTAGAAATAACCGTCGTTTTATGAACCATGGTAATCTTAGCCCATTAAATAACGTTTCCAGGGAGGTGCATTGTTTCCGCTGCGGGAGACCAGGAGTGAAGTCTCCAGCTGGTGGCTGCCGCCGTTCAAAAAAACTGAATACCCCGGAGTTCCAGACAGCGGGCGTTAAGACGTCGACGCTCGCCGAGGAGACTTCCGGGGAGTGGGCTTCGTGGCTGGCTGTAGTAAGAGATTTTTATAGAAATTTAAATACTTCAAAGGAGATGGGAGCGGTTAACAGGGACAACCGTCCTCACATTTCTTTTCAAGTTTTAGGGTTAAATTTTTCTGGTCTTTTAGATTCGGGTTCTCACATTTCCATTTTAGGGAACAATTTTCATAAGAAATTTTTAGATTTGGGTTTCAAGCTTTCCAAGCTAGACACTAAGTTTTCTTTAGTTTCTGCTACAGGTCATTCTGTTGTTTGTTCGTATAAAATTACGGTACCGATTCGCTTTGACAACGCTGAGAGGGTTTTCAGTTTTGTGGTAATGCCTCAGATAAATGCTAACATTATTCTAGGCTGTGATTTTTGGAAAATCTTCAATATTTGTCCAAGAATATCAAAATTGATGGCTTCTAAGGAGTCGGTCAAAACACAGGGTAGAGCTCATGCAATAGGTTTAGAAAACGCAGAAAACTTATCCATTTCGCAACGCTCAGTCTTAAATAAAGTAATTCGGGAGTATGTTTCCTATTCGGGTAATCGGTTAGGTAGAACATCCTTAGAGAAGCATGTCATTGACACAGGTAATTGCTCTCCGATTAAGCAACGGATTTATCCGATTTCACCGCACCTACTGCCGCAGGTACACAAGGAATTAGACAGACTGTTAGCTTTGGGAGTGGTTGAACCCAGCAATAGCGCGTGGAATAATCCAATTGTATTAGTACCAAAAAAGAATGGCACTTACCGGTTATGTCTTGATAGTAGACTTTTGAACGCAAACTCTAAACGCGACGCATATGCGACTCCGTTCATTTCTGATATTTTGAATAGCTTGGGGGGTGCTCGGTATTTAACAACGCTAGACTTGAATGACGCTTTCTTTCAAATTCCCTTAGAAGAGAACTCAAAGGAAAAAACCGCATTTACGATCCCTAAAAGAGGCTTGTTTCACTTTGTGACCATGCCTTTTGGCCTTCATGGAGCGAGTTCCCGCATGATGAGGCTTATGGACAAGGTGCTAGGGCCACAATTTGATGGCAAAGTGTTCTGTTACCTAGATGATATTATCATAATAAGTTCTTCGTTTGAAGAACATATAGAACTTCTAAGGCAGGTGAAACAGAAATTGCAAGCCGCAGGCCTTACCATAAATGTGGATAAGTCTGTCTTCTGCAGGGACTCTTTAAAATATTTAGGGTTTGTTGTAGACAGCAAAGGGCTTCGCACTGATCCTGAAAAAGTAAAAGCAATTGTGGATTTTCCCACCCCTACGTCCCAAAAGAGTCTACGTAGATTCATTGGTGTGCTATCGTGGTACAAAAGGTTTATCCATAACTTTTCAATCATTGCGTCTCCTTTACACAACCTAACAAAGAAGGAATTCGCGGGGAAAAAGTTTGCGTGGAATCAGCAGGCGCAATCGGCTTTTGATAAATTAAAGAATATCCTAGTTAACGCTCCGGTTCTCGCATGTACTGACTTTAGTAAGCCTTTCACCATTAGTTGTGACGCCTCAAGCGTAGGCCTCGGGGCAGTTTTAAGTCAATTTGATGAAAATCAGATAGAGCACCCGATTTCGTTCATTTCAAGGTCGTTATCTGCACAAGAGAGGAATCACTCCACAACGGAAAGGGAGTTAAACGCTATGATTTTTGCTCTGGAAAAGTTTAGAGGTTACATTGAGGGTTCACCTATTCCGGTTAGAATAATTACTGATCATTATAGTCTCAAGTGGTTAACACAGCTAAAGTCGCCCACGGGACGGCTCGCACGTTGGGCAGTAAGACTGCAACAATTTAATTTTGAAATTATTCACCGTAAGGGTAAAGACAATGTCATTCCAGATGCGTTATCACGTGACCCCTTACAAGTAAATGCATTAGCTCAAAAGTTTAGTACTTCCGACTCGTGGTACATCAGGCTTAGAGAGAAAATTTTAACAAATCCGGACAAATTTTCAGCTTGGAAAGTGGAAAACGATAAGATTTTTAAACACATCCAAAGCATGGACGCTCTTCACAGGTCATATGACTGGAAGGAGGTTGTGCCAAAGGAGAGTAGGAAGAACATTATTTTAGAACACCACGTTCCTCCAGTGTGTGCTCATTTCGGGATCATGAAAACCATGAATAGAATAAAACTTAAATATTATTGGCCTAAAATGTCAGCTGATGTCAAACGGTTCATTAGTAAATGTCAAATTTGCTTAGGGTACAAAAGCACCAATTTGTTACCGCCAGGGCTAATGGGAAATCCCAAGTTGGTGCAGCGTCCTTGGCAGATGATTGCCACAGATCTGCTAGGTCCGTATCCGAATTCTTACAAAAAAGGCTATACATATTTGTTAGTAGTTTCTGACTTTTTCTCCAAATATACTAGGCTATTCCCTTTAAGAAAGGCAACGGGTAGCAATATCGCTAGCATATTAGAAAATGAAATTTTCTACAAGTTTGGAGTGCCAGACACTATCGTTTTAGATAATGGTCCGCAGTACATATCTCGGGACATGAAGGCTTTAGTTAGCAAATTTCATATTCGGCACCTTTTCTACAACTGCAGGTATCACCCTCAGAATAACCCGGTTGAGCGTGTTAATAAGGTTTTAGTCTCTGCCCTCGCTTCGTATGTAGGCACTGACCACAGAATGTGGGCAAATTATTTACCAGAGATAGAATTAGCAATCAACACTGCGGTGCACGAAGTCACTGGTTACACTCCGTTCTTTCTCAATTTTGGTAGGGAAATTATAATTTCAGGGAAGGACTACATTGGTGCTGACTTCAACGCGGAAGAAATTAAATTTGCTGAACGGGATTCCTGGGCTACAGGCTTGCAAGAGTTAAATGATATTTTTTCACAGGTGCGCACATCTTTAAGACAGTCATATGAACGCAACAAACGCCAATATGATCTTCGTCGTAGGGAGGTTCAGTACGCGGAAGGTGACGTTGTGTGGCGTAGGTCTTTCATTCTTTCAGATGCTTCTAAACACTTTTCAGCTAAACTGGCTCCTAAATTTATAAGAAGTAAGGTTGTTCGGAAAATTTCCCCTGTGGCATACCAGTTGGCTGACATGAATGGGAAACTCTTAGGTTCTTTCCACGTGAAGGACATTTTAAAATCCGAGCATGCGGAGGAGTCTGCGGTTTAATTTTATTTCCTTTCAAATAATAACACAATCTTTCCGTAATGGGATTTAATTCGGTCTATCGTACCGATAGTTAGTAAAATTTGCATGCATTTTGACCTTATGTTTGCAAAATACATTCAATGTGATGACATGACTTTGTTATGAAACTTGTGTCCACACATTGAGTGCTTTATGTTAATTGTTTTGTGGTTGTTTTATCCTTGTATTTGTTACAGTAAGTTTAGTTTACGTTTTGGGTAATTAAATGTGTAATTTTCCTTCGGAGCATGGGGGTAATTGGCCATTACGCTCATGCTTTGAACTAATAAAAAAGAAAATTAGTGCTTCCTATCCCTGTAGGTAAGCCTTACTAGTAACTTTAGTAATTTATGATTGGTGTTTATAATATACTACATGGTTCTGTGCATGGTTTCTAATATGGTTATATTTAAAAATTAGTTGCTTAATTGGTGTTCGTATATACGGTTTCTACCTTGGAGAATTCCACATGTTTCTCTTGGTTATAATTTTCATAATCAATAGCCTCAGAAGCTGACAGTAATCTATTTGGGAGCTTTAGGAAGCTTCACAACATGGGAATTTTCCAAGTTTAAGGAAATGGGTTTCCCTACATATACCTATATATAATTTGATGTTGCTCGGTGAAATGCATTCTGCAAGAAATATAGTCATAACAGAATTTCATATTTTATAATATTTGAATTTATTGTTTGTATTACACAAATAATTTAAAAATATCTCTATCGAGGAATCTATACGATACATTCGTGTTGATAGACATAAATCTTATTTTTTTAATACTTGCGCACAATCTCAGAAGTTCACAGCAACTATCTATTTTGAGTTTTAGGAAGCTCCGTTGCATGTTTATTTCTAATGGTCAGGAACAAGTTCTTGAGTCATATTATAACGTATAAATTTACTTCGAGTAATCATGATTTTAATCAGTAATAAATGGAAAATTAAATAAATAAAAATAAAATAACAATTATATTTGATAAGTTTAATGATTTATGCATATTAATGAAAATTCAATTAGTATCTCTATAGATTAGGTACCTGATATTAGTTAAATGGTTTTGCGGTTAATTTTAACATTTCTTGCACAATTCCGTTTTACTAACACGGCATGTGACTTTAAGTTTGTTCTAGAGCTCGGAACTCATTTGGAGGCACATGTTGTCTTTTAAAGAGGAACTGTGTGACAGATTTAAATTCCGAAATTTTTCAAACACAGCATTGAGATTGATTATCCGGGATCTCAACCTTTTAAATATTGGCAGGTTCATTCATCTTTCTCTACTGTTCAACAGATGTCAGTGGTTGTGTCATTACCTTAATGTTATATATTTTGAGGGGTTGGTTTTTTTTTACAACTTGGAATTTTATTGGTAGGTGTCAAGTTTTGGATGTTTCTTAAAATTCATTGGTATCATAACAGTAATTTTTTTGCATAAATATTTGCATAGGTTTTATGTGGAATGTGGTTTTAGAGTCAAGCTTCTTTTGGTTAAATATCTTCATGTTTAGGTCAAATTATTTTTTTGCGCAGTTTAAATATTTGCTTTGTATAAAATTTGATTTCACCTTTATTAGATAGTGATTGCATCTTCTTAACAATAGCTTAGTATTATTTTTTTCGCTCACGTGTTCCTCTACATTCTTCAAAGAAGTTTTAACCCAAGCATTTGGACTGCGTCAAATGGTAATTCTACATCAACATGGAACATCACTTATTTATATCAACCTACTTTCAGTTGCTCTTGAATAGGCAGAAGTTTTAACCCAAGCATTTGTACTGCGTCAAAAGAGAATTTCTACAACAACATGGCACATCACTTATTTATGTCAACCTACGTTCAGTTGCTCTTGAATAAGCAGAAGTTTAACTCAAACATTGGTCGGCGTCTAACAGTTTTCTTCATCTGCAGGGATCAGCACTTCATTGCATCATCATACAAATAGTGGCTCTGTTATAAGCAGAGGGTTGAGCCCGAATCATTTGGACAGTATGAAGTTTATTCACTGGTTCAATGAATATCATCGAGGGAGGACTTACTGTTTCAGAACATCACCTTGAGGATAATTCAGCTGTACACATGTGGGAAGAACATTACGAGAAGTGACTCAGTTGGGAAGGCGCTAGAAGCTCTAACTCATTCACCGCAAATCTGGATAAGCAAATTGGAATTTTTGGTGGCAGTGGTGCTTTCTCTCTTCACGGTTCTGACGCCAGGTGGCGTAGTGGAATTTTTTGCAAAAATTCTCTTGGCCATGGGGGTAATGCAACAGTTTGGGCAAGTACTTGCCTAATTTAGAGAGGTTGTAGCCACGCGGGTACCTGTTTAGTTTGACAGCCGGCCGTTATGTACAGGCGCCGGTAGAGAATTACGAGAAGTTTCGGTAGGTTCGTGAGTTGGTTCCTGGGAGTGCTTGGTGTAACAGCTGGTCTACAAGCCGTCTAAGGTCATGGCAGAAACACACGTGAGCGAAATTATTTCTAACAAATCATCACGAGATAATTCTAACTTTGGCTTTTAATTTTATTAGATATTGATTAATCCATATAAATATGTATAGTCCATCTGTACAGGCGCCCATCAGGATTTTAATAATATGTACTTTTGTTCGATACCACATGTTCCGAATTTAGCTTCACATTAATTTGATTACTGTACAGTGGGTTGCCATATTAATAGGGACAGTAACATTTTTTTGGTTTTTTGATGTTAACGTTGTCTCTACTTCTAAATTACTTGGATATGGTGGCCATCCCCTTATTATTTTTGCTGCTGGTATCACCACTGACACTTTTAAGAAGTGGCAACACTGGCAAAGCTTCACATCTGTCAAAAATTTAAGGTTATTTCTAAGTGGCCAGCATTTTTGTGAAAACGCGTGATCGAGCGTCTCGTAAATAAATATTCAAAATAATTATTTTAAGGAGTTTTATAAGTTCAGCTGTACAAATAAGTAAGTAATAATTAATTATCTATTAATTTTGTGTAGTTTTAGTTCATTTTTTTTATTTCAATGAATAGTTTTGCCATATTGACCCCAATATTGTGTTTTTTCAGGATGGCCAGGTCTTCAGATACGTCCCCAAGGAAATGTGCGGAAATAAAAACACTTTTACTAAACACTAAACATTCCCAGAGGGTAATAGCAGCCCTTGCAGGTGTTTCAAAGTCTGTTGTTAATAGGATAAAGAAAAAAATCTATGAAAATGTACCCCTTGAAGCGGATCGTAATGGGAAATGTGGCCGAAAAAGAATTACCACACCTCGTACTGACCGCAAAATCAGAGACGTGTGTCTACAAAATCGCAAGAAAAGTGTTTCTTTTCTGACCCTGTTGATCAATGAAGGAGGTATCAAGGTCTCTCAAAGGACAGTCCAGAGGAGATTGGCGGAGGAGGGCCTTGTTGGTTATCGGCCAGCTAAAAAACCTCGCCTCACAGCAGCCATGACGAAGAAACGACTGGAATGGGCCAAAGCACACCAACACATGACTATTGAGGACTGGAATAAGGTAATTATGTAACATTATTGTGGTTTACAAGCTTTTAAAAAATTCCAGTGGTGTGATTATAGACTTTTCTAGGTGTGCTTCTCTGATGAGTCCATTTTCCAAATTTTGGTGGACAAATCATCGTTCGTCCGACGACGCAAGGGAGAGAAATTCCACCCGGACTGCCTTGTGGAGACGATTAAACACCCTACCAGTATCATGGTGTGGTCTGTCATCTCTTCCATGGGGATGGGGCGCCTCCACATCGTGCAAGGGACTATGAGGCAGGATCAGTACAGACAAGTACTGGAAAATCGGTTGATACCTCAAGTCGAAGAATGGTTCCCTGGTGGCCAGGATTTTGTTTTTATGCATGACTCCGCACCCTGCCATAAAGCCAGGTCTGTCACTGCATTCCTAGCTGAAAAAAACGTGCAGGTTTTACCTTGGCCTGGGAATTCCCCTGACATGAACCCCATTGAAAACCTGTGGGAGCTCACGAAGAGGGAGATTGCCAAGGAAGTGATCACTACCAAGCAGCAGCTCATCGAAAACCTCATCCGGGTATGGCATCACTCTCCTGAGCTAAAGCGAAATGCAAAACTGTGCATTGAGAGTATGCCACGGCGTGTACAAGCTGTAATTGCGGCCAAAGGCGGTATTACAAAATATTAGCTTTCTGTGCGATAATGTTTTAAAATAACAAAACAAAAATAAATAAATGCAAATTTACAACAAATATGGTCTATAAATTATCCAAATGAATTGTTCTTATTAATAAATAATAAAAACTGTACCTAAAGTCATAAATATCTTTGTATTGCGAGTACAAAGTGAGAAAAACGTATTTTTCATAGGTGTCCCTATTAATATGGCAACCCACTGTAGGTAGTCAACCACCCCTGTAGATTCAATAAATTAATTAGTTCATGCTCTACTGTTAAGGTTTGAGTTTAAGAATAAATGTTTCACCCTTTGTTACTTTAACATTCGGTCTTTCCTTTATTATCCTACCCACATCTCACTTACGCATAGTGCGAACATGTTTATATGGTTTATTTTAAATAAGAGGTTATGTGGGATGGCAACGTTATGCATTATAATTAAATGGGAGCATAGAATGTTACAACGTCTCCCCTGGTACCAGTAGCTTGGCCGTTGGTGCTAGATAGGGGGCAGAAGCTTGCAAAGATGTCTCCCCTGGAACCAGCAGCTTGGCCGTTGGTGCTAGATAGGGGGCAGAAACTTGCAAAGAGGGCAACGTCTCCCCTGGTACCAGTAGCTTGGCCGTTGGTGCTAGATAGGGGGCAGAAGCTTGCAAAGATGTCTCCCCTGGAACCAGCAGCTTGGCCGTTGTTGCTAGATAGGGGGTAAAAGCTTGCAAAGAGGGCAACGTCTTCCTTGGAACCAGGAGCTTGGCCGTTGGTGCAAGATAGGGGGCAGAAACTTGCAAAGATGTCTCCCCTGGAACCAGCAGCTTGGCCGTTGGTGCTAGATAGGGGGCAGAAGCTTAAGAAGGTATACATCTGTTCTACATTTTTGTCTAGAAATGGACAGAATTATGAATACTTGTTATTGATGTGGAAATTTCAACTTGATTATTTGAACGATGCAGAATAAAACAAGAAATTAATAAATTTTGTGCGCAAAAGTATAAATACTTTGTACATGTATGTGTTCTAGTGAGATACAACCAATCCTTGGAAGAACTATTCGGCAAACCCCCTGTAACCGACGTGTTACGCACCCTCATTTGTTTTTTCAGCAAAGTCATCGCTGGCGGCATCCTCTACATTTAGTGGTTATTTCTTTGAAATTTCTTCCGAAATTTCTGGCCACTAAGCTCGTTAGTACCGTGCCGCCAGCGACGATCTTTCAGACGTTTCATCTCCTGAAAGCGATGATCAAACCATGACGCCCACGACCAGTAGGGCTTACAAAAGGAAAGCGAGTCCTGATAGAACTTTGGTGGAAATTATGGGAATGATGCAAAATCCCAGGAGATAAGGCATAAAAACATATTTGGAAGGACGTCCCACCACAGGCAATCTTGATGCAACATCTGTCACTGATTTGTCAGACGTTTCATCTCCTGAAAGCCATGATCAAACCATGACGCCCACGACCAGTAGGGCTTACAAAAGGAAAGCGAGTCCTGATAGAACTTTGGTGGAAATTATGGGAATGATGCAAAATCCCAGGAGATAAGGCATAAAAACATATTTGGAAGGACGTCCCACCACAGGCAATCTTGATGCAACATCTGTCACTGATTTGTCAGACGTTTCATCTCCTGAAAGCCATGATCAAACCATGACGCCCACGACCAGTAGGGCTTACAAAAGGAAAGCGAGTCCTGATCAGTGGCGGCCAGCTCTAAGGTGCGGAGGAGCGCCGCACTCCCAAAATTTCTGGTAATCTAAAAATTCCCGAGCGCCAAACAAAACATACTTATTTCCGACACGTCTCATCACCAATGCATACATCATAGTTCATAGTACCTATAGGTGCCTGCTGGACTGCGCGCGTAACAAAGCAGATCGTTGTGTGCCTATCTTCAGTTTGGTGGTTCATTTCGCAAATCGATCACAGGAGTTCTTCCATAATTCTTTACTGAGGCAAAATCGTAGGTAGGTTGAATGCTTTGCAAATTTTACGAATCTTGGACGGCACCCGAAAATTTTCCACCACATCAAAAGGAACGGTTCGTTCTGTATCATGTTAAACGGGGACACATTTGTGTCATATTATTATCCATATCGTGTCTTTATTTTAATGTCTACTCTTTTTCATTCAATGTTTTACGAACGACAGCGTAACAACATAACAATGCCGACATTTGTTATGACAGTATATATTCATTCGAGTTTCGGAGCGTTAGGAAGACTTTCGGATGTGTGGATAAACTGATTTTTTTTTTCTATTTTCTGAACTCGATTTTCGACCCAGAGTATCTCCATACAATTTTCTAGATAAGTTTAAATTAAGGAATGAACTGTTATTGAATTTACGATCGCGGCGACTTTACAAATACTGATGGATCAATATTTAATTTATAACTCTTTTTCTCTTCTTTAACAATGTATTGCATGAACTCAGAGACAATGGAAGATCGACCTAATTTACAAATAGGTATGAATTTTTCATAATTGAATTTATTTTAATTAGAGTAGGTAGGTCCAAGTTTTATGGGATATCTCTATGGGATGTGTGGGATTGCACTCATCTCTCCACATCCTGAAATAAAGACTATTATTATTATTATTTTTATTTTAGCGCACCACCAATTTTTATGAGCACCAGCCGCCACTGGTCCTGATAGAACTTTGGTGGAAATTATGGGAATGATGCAAAATCCCAGGAGATAAGGCATAAAAACATATTTGGAAGGACGTCCCACCACAGGCAATCTTGATGCAACATCTGTCACTGATTTGTCAGACGTTTCATCTCCTGAAAGCCATGATCAAACCATGACGCCCACGACCAGTAGGGCTTACAAAAGGAAAGCGAGTCCTGATAGAACTTTGGTGGAAATTATGGGAATGATGCAAAATCCCAGGAGATAAGGCATAAAAACATATTTGGAAGGACGTCCCACCACAGGCAATCTTGATGCAACATCTGTCACTGATTTGTCAGACGTTTCATCTCCTGAAAGCCATGATCAAACCATGACGCCCACGACCAGTAGGGCTTACAAAAGGAAAGCGAGTCCTGATAGAACTTTGGTGGAAATTATGGGAATGATGCAAAATCCCAGGAGATGAGGCATAAAAAACAAGATCTGGACGAAATAGATAACTTTTTTCTGGGCATATGCAAGACGGTAAAAAAATTACCAAAAATAGAGCAATTAGCCGAGCTCAAGCAGCTGGAGGGGGAAGAACAACAGCGTAGCTATCGCTACGACCACACTTATAATGTTGATCTGGAATAAAAATGTTTGATTTATTTTATTCATAATTGTCAACATTTTAAGTGTGGTCTCTGTTGTTCCTCCTCCAGCTGCTGAGCTCAGCTCACGGCCGAATAAAGATTTGGTAGTTTTTTACCGTCTTACAGAAAAAAGTGATATATGTCGACAGATATTTACTAAGATAAGCATATGTTACATATGCCAGAAAAATCTACTGGTGGCTCCACAACATCAAGCACACACACGTTTTTCATCAAACCTGGGTTGTGTGGTCCCTAAAACAAAAACCTCATTCGCCCAACGACAATTCTGGTTTATCGCTCCCAAAATATATAATGCTATAAAATCACAGAATAATTCTAAATCTCTCTTTAAAGCCCGTATCAAACATTGGATATTTGAAAAGGGAAGAGATTTCTTCAAACAACACATGAGAGCTTAATATTACAATAAAAACAAATATATTAATATAAAAAAAATATAAAAAATTAATACAAATTTAATTAATTAATTAATTTAACTTAACATTACATTAAAAAAATTACAAACAAAAAAATTTACTTTCTCTAACACTCTTTCCAACTTCTTTCAGAGAAAGAATATCAAAAGCGACTACAAACATGTACTCTCGTGCAGAAGAATACTTACCAATTTTTATTTCTATTTTTATCTCAAGAATAATAATACTTACCAGAGTTTATTTCAATCTTCTTTAAATTATCTTTTTATTCTTTATTTCTTAGCTTACTTTTAATTGTTATATCTTTATTTTTATCTGTTTTTAGTTTTATTTATCCCTAAATATGTTATTTTTTCTTTCCTCTTCTCATATTTTTTTTATCTGTTTATATAAAATAATATGTCATGTATGACTACCACAACACGGGCAATAGCCTAGTGTGGTAGTCAAAAACACCAACAATGTATCATGTAAACATTTATTAAATAATAAAAAATAAAAATAAAAAATAAAAAAAATGTCGTCCAGATCTTATACTTAGATACTGTAACTAATATAATAATTTTTCATGCTTGTTGTACTGTTATTATTTATTCAGGGTGGCCACAAAAAACGGATCTCGAAATTCCCTGATAATTCCAGGTTTTCCAGGGCAGTTTCTACATTTTTCCCTGATACGTTCAATTTGATATAAGGGGATATAGTTCTTTAGATAAAAAAATAAATGGAATTCCGTCATCCATAGCATTTATTATTTCTTTGCATCACAATAATCTATTAAAAACAAAATACACTTGTTAAAAATTTATGATATTTCGCCTGAAGACTTTTTTCAAGCTTTTGAAACGATAGATAGAGATATAATCATTAAAAAACTATCTAAAAATGGCATAAAATGAAATGGTTCCAGGATTATTTAACTAATAGATATCAAACCACAAAAGTGGGTGAGATAATCTCCGAACCAATGAAGATTACATTGGGAGTACCACAAGGGTCTACTCTTGGACCTATTGTTTTTATGATGTACATTAATAATATGGTAAAAGTATGGCAGACGACGCATTGATATATATATATAGCAGGAGAATATTATGAACTCATAATGAATCATTTAAATGAAGGCCTACATAATATACCAATATGACTGAAGAAAAAGAAACTAAAATTGAATGTAAACAAAACATGAACATTGGAAAACGAGTAACGCAAACAAAAAAAGACATATTGATAGACGGTGAAGTTTTGAAAGAAGTATTTGAAATTAAATATTTGGTAGGAATAATTGACTCCTAATTGACTTTCGCTCAAAATACAAAACCAATTATTAAAAAGATTGCCAAAAAAAATTCGCTGTTGGGGAGAATAAGAAGATTCCTTGACATAGTCTCCAGTAAAGATGTGTACAACGCAATCATTGTACCACACATAAATTACTGTAGCAGCATTCTATTCTTCACTTAAGAGCGGAGCAGGGCAAATGATTTTGTCGAAATTTGTCAAAATAGTTTAAAAAATTGTCGCTTGCGTCGCCCTCATCGAATTTTTAAATCAATTCCACCAAAAGTTAATGCTCATTGTTACTTCAAATGAGTTTGATCTCAGTATCCGCTCGTAAAAACCCGAAGTGACGGCGATAATTCCCGAACACGAATTGAAAAAGGAATATTACACGTTGGTCGTTTTTGTGGTTGGCTGAATTTTGATTTTCCCTATGACTTGGGGAAATTTCCCCCGAGATTCCCTATTTTGTTACAAATAATTTAAAAATATTACACGAACAGCTTTTTAAAACTCACAGATATCCAAGATTCAAAAAGTATGATTTTAGAATTAAATTGGGAGATGTTTACTGGGTTTTAACACTACATTCTGTTATTTTTAAACAAAAATTACAAACGTCAAAAAGTTTACCAAGTTCTATAAAAATCTGCTTCTTCTCAATATGAAGTTGAAATTAGAGGGGTATTGATATATTACATATTACTAATATTTCCACATTTCACGTGTATTGTACATAATTTTCCCTAAATATTGGGAATTTTTATACCTATCAACCCCGAACACCTGCTAGTGGCGTTTTGACTAGCGTGAACTGAAGTCCATCATCGCCTGTGCAAATTGTTAGGGCTGTCAAAACATGGAAATATAAACCAACGTTGAAATATTAATTTATTTATTTAAAAGTTTAGGTTTTTTGCAAAATAGAATAAAATAGTTTTTATAACACGAAGAAAAAAAAACACAAACTAACTTCTATACATAACTATGATTATTGTATGTTTTTTGTTATGTATTTTTATTAAAATTATTATCATTTCCAACGAAAATTAGGTATTTTCCTATGTACGCTATAAACTAATGATTTATTACATCACTTTTTAGGCGTATGAATAAAAACATAATATTAAAAATTCTTCCAAAATTTGGAAGGGGAGGAATAATGTAACCAAAAATAGTAGAATAATGTCTTTCCCTGGTTGGAATTTATTTATTAACTTATTTTTATAAACGTCCTAGTGGCCTTTACATACATACATAAAAAATACAATAAATTATATTTTTGTACCAATCAAAAAACTAATAAAATTCAGATAATAAAACTTGACATAAAACAAAATTGTATGTACTAAAGCTAGAATGTAGCTATATGGATACAATTATTCATGTGTGTTACAAACAATAAAATAAAGATATGATGTACACGTATGGTATCGAATTTTAAAAGAGAAGAATTTCGTAAAAAAAAAAGTTAATTATCAGATGTTAGACTATCGGGAATATAATACCGAGATCTCGTATCTGTAATACTCGAAGCACCACTCATAAAAAGGAGAAAGTGAAAAGGATTTTTACCTTTGTAAAAATTAATAATCTGGTATTTATCAAAATTTCACACTCCGTAGTGAAAGAAGATACTCTCAGTATCACCTTGATCAAAAACCACCACTCAGAATCCAAGGGTTGCTTGAAATGGCTTTAGCCGCGTTTGGTGACCAGATTTGAATAACCAAGTAATTCCCCTACTTACTCAAAAAATTATACTATCTTATATGAGAAGATGCGTGAATTAGTTACAATTTTAATAGAAACAACAGTTTTTTTTCACAAGGAACATAATACAAGGTAATAGACAGAGTGTACATTGCCGGTATTAGTTATGTACATTTCACACAGAGCGCATGCAAAAAATCGCTCCATAAATAATAAATAATCTGAATTTATAGCGTATAATACATAAAAAAAAAACAAACAAAGTATCGGTAAACATTTTCGTGAAGAAACTGTGAGCGGTTTCATTAAATAATTTCAAGTGAAAAAATAAACTCTGCAAAGTGACGGCGAGTATTGTCCAAGAAATACCCATCAGCTTATTTTAAAAACGTACCTGGGCAAAGATAATTGATATTGCATTTATTTCACGGTGTAAATAAATAAAATAATGCATTTGTTTGGCGCAGTGTTATAAAATGGTACATTAAGTTAGGCGCTTACACAAGCATTCACATCTAAACATAATAAAAATCAATACCATAAAACGTATTGGAAGTACAAGCATAAGAAAATATAATCGGAAAACCAATAATCTCTCAGACGCTGTTGTTCACGCGTTTCTTTTAAGGGTAACTTTTTTGGGAAGAATAGCTTGCTCTATATAAGGAGGATTTCTAATTTCCATGCCTCTTTCATACCTCGGGTCAATTATTTCTGGCAAGTAGCAATCAAAATAGAAATTTTGAAGGCGTTTTAACATTTTAAAGTGAAAGAAATAATCATCTCTTCTTATAGTTTCAACCTTCAATGGAATCTTATTAGAGGTCCAAACACCAAACACACATATATCGGACTTGGTGACATGAAGTTGTCCTTGAATTTGGAAGTACCAATCATGGTTTTTGTTAATTTTAACTTCACCGTCTTTGTCAAAATACCAAAATTTAATTTTTTTCACTTTAATTGCTGCCAACGGTTCCATACCTCGAGCGCTATAAGGGCATTTAACTTCAACTATAAAATTATCACCTTTACTGTCGGGAGTGGCACCTAGGAAAGGATGACATTCATCTAAAAACAAACCGCATTTAGAAAAAGTCAATCCTAATTAAATGGAAAGCTGGATTAAGGCTCCGGCCTCGTTGTCATTACCAAAACGTACTGATGGTACTCCTAGCGGACTTTGGTACATGATACTTTTAACTAACGGTCCACAGCTGATGTTCAATCGTCTTTTACAAATTTTCCCGAACCAAGATGCTGTTAGACGCTTTCTCCGGAGTTCCATCCATTCGCCTGACTTTGATTGCAAAACAGTTGCATTTTCAATATGCAAACGATCGGCGTCTGAGAGATTCAAAGACTCTAAAAATACATTTTTGGCTTCCGTGAAAAGCACATCAGCCATATCGGGTGAGTTTAAATGTTCACCATAATCGCAATCGGGGATAATGGGGTTCAACGCGAAAGATAGTTTTTTTTTTGGGACTTTTTTTTTCTTAGCAATATTTGCACGCCTGGCTTCCATTCTTTTTGACCATGTACCAGGGCTGTTTCCAAAAACTTCTTTATGCACGGCGCAATGAATTCTCCTGGAATTGAATGATACCACCGCTGCGGCACATCGACTTTGGTACGAATTTCGGGACGTATAATTTATTCGCTTACCTCCAGTCATTTTGGCAATTATATGGTTAAACCTTTCAACAACGTTACTGTCAACATCACAAATCAAACTTCGAGAATGTGATGCTAGAGTGTTTACATGCAGCATTATTTTATCTAACATCTTGCATTTCTCTAATAGAGGTATCCAATTGGTTTCACCACTTTCAGTGCGTTTACAAAAATATCCGCCTATGTGGCAGGATTTGTGATCTCCAAACACATGCCGGGGTCCATTTAGTATATCTGAATTTAATTTGAAAATTTTGTCAGCCATCATTCCAATTTCGCCCTTCCTATGCGATATAGCACATCGTACTGCAGTGCGAAGCCTCAAAAGTCTAGCTGACAAAATTTTCCATGAAGCAAGGGGATAAAATGTCTCTGTTGTTATTTTGCGTAATTTATTACAAAAGTTTCGCAAAAGATGGTTGCGGCATTCAATTTTTTCTACTGTAAGGTTTTTGTAAGGTCTTGATTTTTAAATTTTATTGTATGTGCTGGAATCTCCGTCGGCGATGAGTTTGGAGTATATAATGCCGTGTGTGCTCATGGAAGTCTTGAAACCTTCTACCAGAATGTCTGACTTCATGCTCGTCGAGCTGCCGGTGTGATTTTTAAAGCACACGTGTTCTGTGGCGCGTTCATTTTTATTTTCAGCCCTGGTACATATTACGCAATATTTATTTTTTACTTTAAAAAAAAGAACTTGGCCAAATTTTTGGCCAACGATTGCCGCAGCCCCAGAAAGGGCAGAGTAGTTTGATCCATATGATCTTTTAGACCAACATCCATCCGCAACCACAGTTATCAATGGAGTTCCGTTAGAATCTAATAATAAGCAATAATTATCAGCCTGAAACAGTCATCTACATTAAAAATCTTCTAATACTTGCCGCCAACGGGACTTGAACCCGTGTCCTTCTGATTGCCGGTCAGGTGCTCTGACCACTGAGCTATGGCGGCTTATCTAATACCCGCCAATTCATTCAACAATTACTCTTTATTATTATATATATATAATAAATATTAATTGTTAAATACTGTTTATTATATTTATATATATATATATATGTATAATAAACAGTAATTATTGAATGAAACACTAGTATATATTGAATTATTTGGCGGGTATTAGATAAGCCGCCATAGCTCAGTGGTCAGAGCACCTGACCGGCAATCAGAAGGACACGGGTTCAAGTCCCGTTGGCGGCAAGTATCTTTTCTCGGAAGATTTTTCAATGTAGACGAGTATTTCAGGCTGATAATTATTGCTTAATAATAATTTTTACCCTTTGTGCTATGCATAAAAATATTGTCTAAACGTTAGTTTATCAATTAAAAAAATAATAAGTAATTTTCTTTTCTTTCAATCATAACGATAATAGCTCGATTAAATACTTAAATGATTATAATAATTAATCATTTATTTGCACAACCCTTAAACCTTTGTCCAATGTAACATGATATCTGCGAATATCAGCGAATATCGTTTCAATAACGTATTGTTACCGTGGTCTCGCTCTGACATGCCCACGGCCCCGTGCTAGAGAAAGAGACCACAATACAATTAAAAGTTGCTTTGTTGTTCCGAGTTTTAAATATGTACCCTGTGCGAGGCTAACGAAGGTAACACGTAAGAAGGTACAATATATGTGAACATTCGTGTCCTGGATATTCTAGTTATTTTGTCCCTTTCTACGTGTTCCGTTTGAAAATATTAAAAAGGACTCTGTTTAAATAAAGCACGCACTACCCTGTGCGAGGCTATCTGAAGGTAACATGTGAGAAGGTAAAATATGTGTGAACATTCGTATCCTGGGTGTTCTAGTTATTTTGTCCCTTTCTACGTGCTCCGTTTGAAAATATTAGAAATGACCCTGTGCGCGCACAAAACAGCCAACACATCAAAAGTTACAATATACAAGGAAAGGCCGCGTCCTTGGCAGTTCCGTTAACTAATTCCTTTTGAGATGTTTATTATTAAATGATAAACGGGTACTATGTTAAAAAGTTTAAGCATATTATGATCGTCCGTCCTTTGCTACGCACGTTTTAGAAATCCTTTTTGACAAGCTTCCTTCAAATTACACGAACACATTATACAGTTTGGTTTCATTCATACAGAGTATATGTATTACGTCTTTATAACTAATACACTTACGTTTTTCAACACAGCTTCACGGAACAGAGCGTCGCAGACAACCACCCGGGCGGAGAGACTTCCGCGTTATGACCAGAATATCGAAAACACCACAGTTTTTATGTATTTTGTACACTCAGGAAAATTGAATATCATCAAATAAATCATTATTTTTTTTACATTAGTTTATGCATTGCATAGGTAAAACACTGTTTTATTGGGTAATATTTTTATTATACAGAAAAAAAGGTTTTTAAGTACAAAAAAATGATTTTAAAATACGTTGATTTACGTAGTTTAAAAAATTTAAATACGTCATAATTAAGCTACATAATAAAAATATATAAATAGGCGGGTATAGGTTGATATGTGTCCTATAAAAAAATATTTTTCAATATTTTTTTTCTTTTCGTATATGACGACAGATGGAAAAAAATCAGTGGTACATTGACGATTTTTTGAAAACTGATCTTTTATAAAGAGTTATAAAGTAAGAAAAAATATTTTTTTAAATATTTAATTTTAACTTGTGGCATCTAAAATGCATGTATCTATAAAAATATAATGACAAACTTTTTTTTTGAGGTGCTGTTATCGACACAGATGACTTCGAAAATACGCAAAAATACGCAAAAATACGAAAAAAACATTAAATATTGAAAAATCCCTCTCGGGCTCTTAAGTGAAATAGATGTATTTGTCATTTCGGAAGAACTTGTCTTTCATTGGATTAGACCTACTTGTGAATAAGCACCATACGCCCATCCCTGAGGATGAGTACTCGTGCCACCGCAGAGTTCAGCATACTCTGTCGTCCGACAGAGTTTGGCGTCCTAAAGTTTCCTCCGGAAACTAAGCTGATCACTGTGATGGATATTACAGTACAAATCTCAATCTTACCATGCACCCACTCAACAAGCGGTGTATAAAGGCATCTACCACTTGCCTCACAAGGTAGGTACATCACACACAGTAGTATTGCATATTAGATGCCATTAATCTCATTCTAAAATACCCTAACAGAAGTCGCCTAGCCACTTATCAACGGCATAACACCCCAAAAACAAATAACGAAAATACTTTTGGCCGTGAAAATCTTAAAACGTATCCAATATAGCAATCTTTTCATACATGTTGTACTGTAACTAATACAATAATATTTGAATACTCCTTGTACTGTTATACTTTGTTACGTTACGAAGTGGCAATGTTTAAACCCTAGCCCACTGTCTCTACATTCTACGCCAGAATAGTTCGTAGATTCCCCGCACCACGCTGAGTCGACACGTGCAGGCCCCCCCAGCCGGCGCGCGAGCATTCATTCATCCGCTGCCCCCAGGCACGAGAACAGTGTCCGAGTAAACTGCGCTAACGCGCTCTCGAGAACCTAAAACTCGCGATGTATTTTATATTGTGAATTGTGCACGAGAAGGTCCTGTCCCAGTAGCCTGTCTGCTGACTACCGCATTTCCTGCTGCTGTGAGTAGAATGTACCCTTGCCCTCTTTTGTGTGCTATGTCCCGCTCTTAAAGCCAGTAACGCGTGTGGAGAGTTTGAGAGAACAGTCCCTGTTATGTTAGGATTTTAAAGTGCTAACCAATGCCCATGTGAAGTGTGCCAATGCTGGCAATTGTAATAACCCTGTTTCCTTCTAAATGAATAAACCCTTTACGTGCATTACTGTGTTCTGATTGAGGAAGGAGACCCCGGAGATTGTGAGGAAAGGAGGAGGAGGAATTCACAAGCGAACCACAAACACTCGCCTTGGTTTTAAGAGAACCTTGCTTGCGCCGGCTTTCCTGAGCTAGTTATTGTTGGCCTATTAATTGCATGTCCTTTCCAGGTTTGGTTTGGCAAATGGCCGTAGTAAGCGGTATGCCAACACTGGCGCCGTATGCTAACAACTTACATACTGTAATTATAATGTAATAATGTAAAAGCCCAATAGGGCGTTAATAAATACTTTAATAAATAACTACTTTCAATATTATACCCTAATAATGAATGCCAAAGAGAGGGGATCGACTTCAAGGAAACGTTTTCTCCAGTGGTGAGATATGACTCACTGAGAATTTTGCTGGCAACGATAGCCGCCGAAAATCTTGAAGTAATGCAATTTGACGTTCAAACTGCATTCCTATATGGCGAATTGGAAGAAACAATCTTCATGAAAGTTCCGGAAGTACTGAAGCTGGAAGAAGTTAAAATGAACGTCGTGTGCAAGCTCGAGAGGTCACTTTATGGACTCAAACAAACTCCAAGATGTTGGAATCAATGATTCACTAAGTTTTTGAGTGAATTCAACTGTGAGTGCGAAGCAGACAAGTGTGTGTTTACTGGAATGTTTAAAAAAGACAAAGTGTATCTGGCTCTATTCGTCGATGATGGGCTAGTAGCCTCCAATAATGTAGAGACTCTTAACCCTTTGAGACCGTATGTATGTTCAAACGAACACTAACTTTGAGAATTATTTTTTCCCAAACTACATCGAATAAAAGACTCGGGTTTTTGTTTTCTAATACCTGGCAATCTTCTCTGTGGCGTCTATTTTTGTCTGCTATGTTGTCACTCGTTATCCCACCGAAAATATCAACAACATTTTGACAGTTCGCGTGCTCTCGACGCTTCGAATTCCTCTCGCTATTATTTGCATCATATAAGGTGAGTTATCCATTGTTTTTACTCAATTTACATTTATTTTGTTGCCCAAAGGCGCATTACAAAATAATAACAATAGAAACATCCACCTTACAGAAATATTTACGAGAATATTATAAGTGAAAAAGCATGTTCGGTCAACCTAACATTCGGTTTCAATGGTAGTTTTTTTACGAATATGGCAGATTTTTCTTAATTATTGTCATTCAAAACCATTTAATTTCTGTATATATTTTAGCACAAATGTTATTTGTTAAAGCATTATTGATTTGTCATTATATTTTATGTGGTGTTTTACAATTTACAGATGAATAACGGTCTCAATGGCATTGAAATAGCACTTTTCCTAGAAGGAGATGTTTCTGACATTGAGCTGGAGCGGGATGAGGAAGAAGACGAAATCCAAGACCTTTATCATGCAGAAGAGGGCTGTATTGATCATCAAATCCTCGCACGTGAAGTTGGGATGGCCTTTGAAGTCGTAGTAAGTCATGAAGTCTTTAAAATCCACATTTAAATGCATATTTATGAAACCGTGTTCAAAACATAACATTTTCTATTTTCAGGACACTGAAGTGGACAGTCAGAAAGAGGATCCTCACCTGGACATGGATGAGGCAGAGCCCACCCAGGAAGCAGACAACGTTGCCCCAGAGACGGTTGCAAGGGCTGATGTACGCTGGCGACGTCGAGATTTGGAACCGGTGAACTCTGAATGCATAGTCAACTTTTCTGAACCGATTGAAGTAATAACAGCTCTCCAATACTTCAAATATTTCATTGATGATAAAATTATTTTAAATATGGTGGAACAGACCAACCTTTACTCTGTTCAGAAAAGTTGCAGGAATGTTTGCACCTCAATTGAGGCTAAATGACAACACAAACTGCGTGCCAAGTGGTCAACCTGGGCACGATAAACTATTTAAAGTTCGCCCATTTATAGATGCTCTCCGTCACAATTTATCTATGTTCGAACCAGAAGAATTCAACAGCCATGATCCCATTCAAAGGGAGGAGCATTTTAAAACAATACATGAAAAATAAACCCCATAAATGGGGGATTAAAATGTTCGCCCGAGCAGGAGTTTATGACTTCGAAGTCTACACGGGCAAAGACACCAATGTGGGTGAGAGGACTTCACTGGGAATAAGTGGAGATGTTGTCGTACGACTCTGTAGAGGCATTCCCCAAAATGAAAACTTCAAGGTTTCGTTCGACAACTGGTTTACCTCTCACTCACTCATTTCTAAATTGAAGTCTGTAGGCATATGGTCCATTGGCACTGTTCGTAATAACCGACTACGGGGTTGTACCTTTAAAACAGACCGTCAGTTACAGGAAGAGGGCCGTGGGGCATATGACTACAGGACTGAGATTGAATCTGGTGTGTTTGCCCTGAAATGGTTTGATAATAGAAATGTTCACTTCGCATCTTCATACGTCGGACGAGAACCAGTTGGTACCGTCCGTCGGTGGTCAAAGACTTCCCGCTCCTACATAAACGTACTATGTCCTGCCATCGTGGCTCAGTACAATAGATTCATGGGTGGTGTTGACCTCAACGACATGTTAATTGCTCTATACCGGACGGATATCCGATCGAAACGCTACTATTTGAGAATAATTTTTCACCTCGTTGACATCTGTGTGGTGAATGCTTGGCTATTATACAGGCGTAACTAAGGTCAAAAATATAAAACTCTAGTAGTGTTTCGATCGGAGATTGGGCGTGCCCTGACATCCAGTAGTGCAATCAACCCACGTCGGAGAGGTCGACCCTCAAATGAATCGCAGGAGGAACCGACGACGTCTAGTAGGCATCGGGCAAGACAAGTCAGACCTGTTGATGATGTGAGGTTTGGTGGTTGGGGGCATTTTCCTAAGTATGTTGAAAACCCCTTGAGGTGCAAACACTGTGTCAAAGGCATTATTCAGGTCAAATGCCAACGGTGCCAGGTACATCTATGCTTTACACCTACTCGCAACTGCTTCAAGGACTTTCATACCCGGCCTGAGATCCAACATCATTGACCAAGATCTTTTTTTTTTTTTTGTTTATTTCAATTATGTTTCTTTTTCATTATTATAACGCAACCTAGTGACAATGAAGATGAGCCTACGGAGACTGAAGTTACCCAAAGAACTTCGTCAGGAAATTGGACTGTGAATTTCGGAAATTTTAAACCAATCATCCATCAATTTAATGATTTTCCATCTGGAATAATCGCGACCCCATTATTATCAGAAAATTCCCCGGAAATAAATTTTTTTGAACACTTTCTAAATACAAATATAATGGCCGAAATTGTCAAGGAGACAAACAAATATTATCAAGCGACTATTAGAAATAAAGTTATTTCTGAACATTCACGGCTTCGCAGGTGGAAAGATACATCAGTTAATGAACTCTACATATTTATTGCAGCGACAATGCTAATGACCAGAAATAAGCACCACACGATAGAAGAGCACTGGTCGAAAGATCCCCTTCTGACAAGTAATATATTTGGCAAGACGATGGCAAGAAATCGTTACCAGATATTGCTGAGTATGCTGCATATGTCAGACCCCGATTCTCAAATTGCTGGTGACAAATTAAATAAAATTAAGCTTCTGGTCAATCTGTAACGCAGTAAATGCCTGGTTACATATGTCTACTGATATGTCACTCAATGGTTTTCGAACCGCTACCAGAGACAACTATTGCAAATGTCAGTTCCGAGATTTGATTAGCGGGCGACGGATCGGGTTCCCTTTGAAGCAGCAGGAAGGTGACTTCTGGAGACACGAAGCCAACCAGCAACACCACAATTGGATATGAAGTAGTTTTATTTATATTTTACCCTGTAACGCAGGGTATGGCGCCCATCAACCAGTAAGTGGTTCCTAATATTTACGTAAAAGAAGTCTTGACATGTGCCGATGTAGGTAGCCATTTAATTTTGGTTCTCTCTAGAATAGAATATAAAGGAAATCAAAGAGGACTCTTCGAGTACGATGAATCCATGCCCTGAAGTAATAGCATTATCTTAAACAATAATTCAAATCATGTTTGTATAATAAATAACATAAATAAACCCGAACCTTTGTTAAATGTACTTCGACTTTTCATTTCCAGTAGCATTGCATAAAACTTTTACTTTTCAGCATTAAATACGACGCATAGTAATTTAATCTGTAACAAATCACACTCGAAAAATGTTCAAGGAAACAATGGTGCCATATGAAAATCTATGCATTGAAGAGAGCATCACAGAGTTCAAAGGACGTCTTAAGTTTAAACAATATATTCCATCCAAACGCCATTGGTTTGGAATAAAAATGTTTGTTTTGTGCGACTCGAAGACAGGTTATGTTTTAGATATAATTATTTATTGTGGAGATGGGACGGATGTCACTGACGAACAATGTCTCGGGGCTTCGGGAGCTGTTGTCACCACTATGTTAAATGGCTACCTCGGTAAAGGCCACAAATTATATGTAGATAATTGGTACACTAGTCCAATATTATTAAAAATTTTGCATGACCACCAAACTAACGCACGTGGAACGGTGTGAAAAAACCGTAAAAACATGCCAAAATTCAATAAATTGAAGAAAGGGGAAATTACTTGTCAGTATTCTGATTCTCTGATGGCATTAAAATGGCACGACAAAAGAGAAATTCACATGTTAACGACGCTTCATGATGATAAAGTGTCTCCAACTGGGAAAATAAGTTTTAGAACTGGAGAAGTAGTTTCGAAGCCAAATTGTATTCAAGATTACAATAAAAACATGGGCTTAGTAGATAAAGCGGATATTATGATAACTAGTGTAAATTCCCTTAGAAAATCAATTAAGTGGTATAAAAAAGTTTTCTTTCATTTAATCGATTTATATTTACTAAATTCGTACATTATGCACAAAACCGTTAGTTCCCATAATGACATGTGAGTGTTTATCTTATACCTCTTTGTTTATTTGTGTTAGTGAGTCAGCACTATGGCCGGTTCGCCGCACTCAATTATTCTGTTGGTGTTTATTATTTATGTCGAAAATACATTACGGGACACACTTGATCTTATCAAGTATGTACTAAAGATATCAGTAATGAGTGTCTAATATAAACAAAGCCCTCAATGGCAAAGGGAATGCCGTAAAGATTAATTTAATTGAGAACTTAAAAAAGGCTGAAATAGCTTGGCGTGTCATAGTTGGAGTATATTGTTTGGGCAGCTATTGGGTTAACGACGCATTTCAAATCGCACTCGAAGAAGAATGAAAGTAATTGTTATGAAAATAATTCATATTTTTTAACAGATTACAAATAGGTACCATGCATATTGATTATTGTTATTGTATTTGGTTAATTGAACAACATTATATCAGGCGCTGCAAGGTGGGTAGAGTTTTCTTTTCCATTTTCAAAAATGACTTACCGGAAAAAGCGAGATGGGGCAGACCTTTGGCCGGTACGTGACAGCGTGCCATGTTTGAATCTTAAACAGTGGGTTTGACTGGAGTTGATCGTATTTTTTATAAAATCATCCGAGTATTCTTTTAAAGTGAATTACGTGGAACGCGATGTGTGCAGTCACTAATCAGCGAGTCGACATAATATCAAAGATAGGTATTGCAAAACGCGAAGAAATAATTCGCATGTTAGACAATAAATAATCATTGTTTAAACAGAATAAACCGCAGAGTGTTCATTAATAATAATATTGCTATTCAGCAATATTAGCAAAGACAGTTTCCTACATTCATTTGAAACGAAGTGCTTAATTGTAAAGGTGAATTATTTTGGGTTGCAATGGTTATGCAAACGAGCTAGGTTAATGTAAAATAAAAAAACTTTACGTGATTTTGTTGGTGAATACAGTTTATTCAAAAAGAATATATATATATATATTTATACACAAGTAAATATAGTTAGTATTGATTTGAATTCAGCAATTAATTAAAATGGCGGAAAAGAGAAAGGTGGATGCGACAGAAGTAGAAGTTGACGCAATACCTTCGGATAATGAATTAAGGGAAATATTCAAGCAATCTCGAAAGTCTAGCGATCTCGAGTAGAAAATATGAAAAAACCCGAAGATATGGTTCGGTCAGTAGGGGAAACGAGAACAAAATCGGACGATGACGACAAAGCGGAGATGAGCAAGGGGATGATATTTAAGTCACCGATGAAATTGAAATTTTGCAGGAAAACCAAGCGGAAAAATATAAGAAAATCGGGGAAGTTAAACCAAATAATTAAGAAAATAAGAGAAAATTTAAAAACAAAAAAATATATATTTAATAAGGAAAGGCAACATATAAGTAAAATATCTCTAAGGAATAGTAGACATTTGCCGAATATTCATATTCGGCAAATAAATATTTACGAATACGAATACTATAAAAAAAAACTTTTGTACGCATCTCCGTTTGATTATACCGTGTGTCACGCACCTCTGTATCCGAACGCTATAGCCGCAATGACAAGACGCGATGGGGAATTCAGGGAAATTCCCTATTGCAATGCCACAACTTACCTGTGCCGGCGGTGGTATCGCTGGTGGTGAACAAATATGTCATAGAAATGTCAAAATGTCTATGTATAAATTGTAGTTACAATTTTTGCCACTGGCACAGATAAGTTTGTGGTACTGTACTATGAACCTTGAATTTTTTCATTTAATACGCGTTCTTTTTCTTAGTAGTTTCAGTATTTGACAGTCGAAAGCACAGGTCAAGTGTGCAAGTATATTGTAAATTGTATAGTTGCAATTATGTGTGTTAGCTGCAAAGTAAAAGGAACTAAATTTAAATAAAATGTCCTCTCGTAAACATGCTTTTTTCAACGGCTGGCAACATCCAAACCGAAAAAAGAAATCGCCCGTCACCAGGCAATCTACAGATGTTGTGTTTTCTCCATAAAAAATTGACAGTTGTAAATTTTAATTATTAGTATAATAAAATAAACAGAAAAAGGTTAAATAAATGAGTGTGAATTACTCTGCCAAGTTATTCGTATTCGCCAGATAGTAGGTTTGATATTCGTATTCGTATTCGTAAAAGTAGTATTCGCTGCATCACTAGAAATTATAGTTTAATAGAATAAGGGTGAAGTGTAACACCTACAGAGAATATGGTTGGCGCTTAATAAGATTAAAGTATATTATCGGTATCAAACACGGCGATCAACCAGTCGAGCGCTCACTAGCGGCGCGACAACACCTTCGCCTGTGGATCTGCACAGTGTCTCTGAGACGTAAGGTCAGTATGCATGTTGCGGGTCTGTTAGACGTCACATCATTATTAGTGTGCATCTTTCTAAGTGTCTACAAGACGTCACCTCATTATTTAACATATTGTTTTAGATGGATCAACCAAGTACTTCGAAAAGTAGCCGCAAAAGAAGAAGAGTGATTGCTACTACTAGTGAGGACTTTGAAAATACTGTACAATCTTATTTTGTTGGGTATGTGAGGGGCACAGGTGGAGGACCGTCTCTTGAAGAAGGCCTCACGGAAGATGAAGCCAGAATCCTGGAGACAATAAGCCCAGCATCGATACGGGCGACATTTAATATGGGGATGGATGGTACAACACAACAGCAGTCACAACACTCCACAATTCCAATGCAGAGGTTTCCATAGATCAGGTTGGGACTGTGAACAGTCCTATAGGTGATGATCACAGTGATATTGAAGATTGCATCTTGGGACAATGAACACCAAATTATTTTGGTTTTAAAAAGAGTAGGGAGCATTATGGCAGCAAAAAAAATTATGAAAAATTCTGAAGAGAACACGAAGATCAAAAGGGAGAAGCTTGAGATACAAAAGCAGCAATTAGCTGTGGCTAAAAAATATAGATTAATAAGGCAAACTAATCTACACTAATCGTTTTAACATCTACAGACTTGATTTTATACGGTTCTTTCATCAAAGGCGACGACAATAGGTCAATTAATTTGAGCACCAAATGTTTAGATAGTCGATAATTTTTTATAAACAGTTCATTACTCAGACTAAATGCAACATTTCTTGAAAAAGTTTTTCGTGGTGGCCTTTCATTTAAACACAGTTCCATGTCTTCGATCGTTTGTATGCACGTCAAATCAAAACTCACAATTTTTATAATAATTAACAAAAACACGACACACACAAACCGTAAAAGTAACACTTTTTGACAGTTGAACTACTGCTAAAACCAATAGTCAAATCATCTACTACTTTGTAATAGATAATTATCTATTAGAAATTCCAAAATACGCTTCATATCGAAAATTAGTAGATAATTACCAGATGATAGAAAAACCATAGGCAACATACATAATTATCGCATGCGAGCAATTATCTACTGAAATGAAAATTGGATCCCTGGGCCTTGTGCGGTTCGCTTTCTTCATCTTCCACATCTATGCACTCCATTATTATTGAAAATATTGGTTGAGGTTTAGGTATGAAGCTGATAGTGCCAAAAAGAAGTTTTCACTGCGAATTCATGTTCATTGCATCTAATAACTATTATTCTGGATTAATAACAGTATCTTTCAGCTAATTCAAGTTAGTTCATAACGCTCTGTTTTTTTATTTTAAAAAGCGACCACAGAGCAAAATATTATTACGTACTTGAATTCACTACTACAATTTTGCTACTTTTAACCTCTAGTGCGCCAGCAACGCAAAGTAAAAACATACTTTCTTTTGTGGGATTTTGTACTTCAAAAAATCATATTTGATTAACGACAAAAATAACATGGCCACACCCGCGCCCAAGGCCTTCCAAAGATTAAACTTGTGCATGTCAACCTTCATTTCTTTTACAAAATGTATGGGTTGAGCCACTCCACATTTATAATATTTAAGATCAGTCATTCATATACTGAATACTTAACTTTGCCAAAGAGAAATAAATGTACAAAAACATTTAAGAACACTTATAAACTTCCTCAAAGATATTAATAGAAGGCAAATGTAGAATCATCTCTTCCACTGTATGTTGAGGGAACTAAGTCCAGCTTCTTCACCGTGCCCTCCGGCATACCTCAAGGTTCTCATTTAGGGCCATTATTATTTAATGTATATATTTATGATATTCACAAATGTTTTTTACATGCTAATTACCTAGCATATGCAGATGAAAAAAAAAAACCTAGTTATTAAATCGATCAATGACTGCATTAAACTCCAAGAAGACCTCAATCGTCTTTTTGTCTATTGTGAATCAAACAAACTTGTTATTAACATCTCAAAATGCAATAAATTAACGTTTACACGTAATAAAAATAAAATTTCCTTTGATTCACATTGAAAGGCACACATTTCAATGAAGTAGACTACGTCAGGGACCTCGGGGTAACACTGGATGTTAAATTTAACTTTATCCAACACACTGGTGAAGTCATTAATAAAGCCAGAACACTCTATATTCCTATTTTATTTTTAATTTTTAACTTTATGAGTAAAACCTCAAATTGTAATATTTAAATAAATGAAGACAATATAAGCGAAACTCAATCGAAAATCTGGAAACAGAAAAATCAGAAAAACATATTGACACCTCTGGGACTCGAACCCAGCAAGAGGTCCTGGGTTCGAGTCCCAGAGGTGTCAATATGTTTTTCTGATTTTTCTGTTTCCAGATTTTCGATTGAGTTTCGCTTATATTGTCTTCATTTATTTAAACTCTATATTCCCTTTACACTTCATATATTCGCCCGCACTTGGAATCTGTACACCGATCTGGACTCCTTTTTACCAAGCCCATATTGAAAGAATAGAAAGAATTCAAACAAAAATTTTTAAACACATAAATTATAAACTTACACTTCTGAAATTATACCGAATCCATTAAATTTCACAATTTCAACTCCCTCCAAACAAGACGTCTAATTTTCCATCAAATCCTATTGTTTAAAATTCTAAATAATGGCCTGGACTCACCAGAGCTCACCAATTTAATACATTTTCATATTCCGTCAAGATCAACCCCGCAATTCTATTTATTTTATTTGCCCTCGTGTAGAACAAATATTAGAAAAAATTCCCCAATTCCTCGTGTATGTACACAATATAATACAAAATCTCACAGAATTGACATTTTTAGTAATAACTAAGAAATACCGATATGAAGTAACGCGTACGATCGATTATTAATATGAGAGTATGGAATGTATCAGGAGCATCTCCTATCCTTTTCCTATATTCCTCTTCCTCTACCATTCCTATAACCAAAATTAATTTTAAGATAATAAAACTTCTTTGCCAATTAACTTTAGCAAAAGAAACTTCTGCGGCTTGACTTCAGTTCACTTTATATTGTATATTATCACTGTAATTATGTAAAAGCTGTTTGTTTCTTACAAATAAATAAATGTTAAATAAATATGTACAAACAATATGCCTGAGAAAATGTGAATTATTGTTGAAACTGGTCATTTTGAATCTTGAAACTGAATATCGGGAATGGCCATTAAGAATACAGAATGAAATACAAATCATGAAAAACCTTGAGATGATCACTGCTGCAGCAGGTTGAAGAACATCGCAGCAGACTGGAGATGTTGTAGCAGGTTGAAGTTGTTGTTGTTGTAGATGTTGAGCAGGTTGAAGAACAAGTTGCAGCAGACTGGGCAGCAGGATGAAGAACATCGCAGCAGTCTGGAGATGCTGCAGCAGATTGAAGAACATCACAGCAGACTGGAAATGCTGCAGCAGGTTGAAGAACATCACAGCAGACTGGAAATGCTGCAGCAGGTTGAAGAACATTGCAGCAGACTGGAGAATTTTGAACATTGCTTCAGACGAAGATTCGTGCAGTAGGTTTTAGTTCTTTGCCCCAAAACGAATTTGTAGAATGATGCCACATGTGTAAACGCTGCGACAAGAACATTCTGACAGATCACAATTAGTTTTTTCATATTCGTTCTTTGCTGAGTAAGTTTCTATTTTATTGGCAATGGTTTATGTCCGACCATTCTTTAAAGACAAAGTTTCTCGTTGGGAAGCATTCGGTTTTGCTCATCCTTTAATTAATAACATTTTAATTATTCTTTCATTGGCATTAATTAGCTTATGCCAAACTATTCTTCAGTGACAAAGGTTCCCATTGACTGTCTAACAATGTTTGTTGTAGAGTGATTCAGGCTTGCAACACGGGCCTGGAGGAGGTG
The DNA here is from genome assembly GCA_929108145.2 of Limnephilus rhombicus. Lineage (NCBI taxonomy): Eukaryota > Metazoa > Arthropoda > Insecta > Trichoptera > Limnephilidae > Limnephilus > Limnephilus rhombicus. The sequence continues at coordinate 45,537,130 of OV815290.1, forward strand.
CCCTCCAGCTGCGGGTTGGTGGTGCTGTACCCGGTGCCCCCGCGCTGCAGCGGGATGATGTCCCCCTCGGTGAGAGGTGCGCCCGTGAGGGGGTGCAGCCAGTCTTGGCGGATCACCTTCTGCAGGCACTCCTCCGTCACCACGTGGCCCGTGGGAGCCAGCACCACGCAAGCCACCGAGTTGGACAGGATGTCGTGGGTCACGGGACACATGTACCTGCAACAAATCACACCAATCATTCAACGGAACCAATCTTCCCAACTGACCAACACAGGTACGGGGGCTCCGTAGAAGACAGAGTTAAGTTAGCCTCTCAGAAGCTGGGCAAACTGATCAAATAGAGCTCAACAGCTTCGTTTGCCGGCTGCGGTGTTTTCTCCCTCCTACAACATGACTTTCTTCAAGACATGTGTGTCATTGTCTTAGCCCCGTTCCTAGTTCATCTTTTTAATAAATCTCTGAGCACAGGTGACTTCTCTGAACCTCTAAAGTCTGCTGTAGTTACGCCGATACTAAAAAAATCACAACTTGACCCCGATAACTTAGGTAATTATCGACCCGTTTCAAATTAACCTTTCCTATCAAAAATCCTGGAGAAAATTGCTGCTGCACAAATAACCAGTCATTTGAATTCAAATAAATTATTCACTAATCGTCAATCCGCATATAGAAGGTTTCACTCAACAGAAACTGGAATACTTCGTATGCTGTCAGATATAACTTTGGCCATAGAGTCAGGTAAGTTAGCACTTATCTCACTCTTAGACATGAGTGCAGCGTTTGACACGATTGATCATGACTTTCTCATTAAGAGATTAGAGGAAACATTTGGTTTGAGTTCCGATATTAAAAATTGGCTGGTGTCATATCTATCCAATCGCTTACAAGCCGTTAAGGTTGGAAATAAGCTCTCTGACTTCGCAACACTTTCTTCAGGGGTACCCCAAGGATCCGTTTTAGGCCCACTTCTTTTCATCCTTTTTACAAATGATGTGGCCAAAATAATCGAGTCATTTGGTCTCCTGTCCCACTGCTAAGCTGACGATCAGCAAGTTTATTTTTACTGCTCTCCAAACGAAATCAAGAGTCTCAAAATCCGCATAGCTGAATGCCCAGAAGCAATAACTCGTTGGATGTCTTCAAACAAGCTGAAGCTGAACCCATCTAAGACTGAGTTTCTATGGGCGGCCACAAACAAACGCCAACATTTCATAGACAATTCACCTATTTCCATTTCTGGCAACGATATTATTCCAAAGACAACAGTCAAACTTCTTGGCGTTAATTTAGATTCAGACTTTTCGTTAAAGTCAAATAAATAGGACAGTAAGCACCGGTTTTTTTCACCTAAGACAACTCAAATCAGTTCGAAGAAACCTTCCTACAGAGGCGACAAAACTATTAATTAACTCTTACGTAGTCTCGCGGCTCGATTACTGTAACGGCATCTAAGCTAGTCTTCCAAAATATCAAATTGACAAACTTCAATCCGTGTTTAATGCAGCGGCAAGGCTCATAACTGGGGTTTCTAAATATTCACATATTTCAGAACACCTTCGTAACCTTCACTGGCTCAAGTGCCCTGAAAGAATCCAGTACAAATTGTGCTGGATGGTTTTTAAATCAATCAACGAAATGGCCCCACCTTACATCTCCGAATTATGCGTCCCGGAAAATACCGGTCCGAGACAATTAACCCTTAGATCAGCAACTTCATCTGCTAAAGGCAGACTAATAGAACCTAAACGAAAGCCAAATACTATGTTTGGAGATCGTGCTTTCGGAGTATCTGGGCCTAAGGCTTGGAATAGACTTCCTCCGGAATTAAGATGCATAACAAGCCCAACAGAGTTTAGGTCCAAACTAAAAACCTTCCTTTTTGGGCTTTCATACCCGTAATTTCAAATATACCTATTTGAAAGTATCATGCTTGTATTGTCTATATGTCTTAATCACACTTTTCTTACTGAATTAAAATTACTCGATTCCTTACACATCAATCTGTCTCTTGACGAATCACATTTAGAAAGATCAAATCCTTATAGGTACTACTGCACCACCCACCTTTACATGTTGCTTTTACTTTCCAAAACACACTCATCAAAGAATACATTACATATTTTTATTAAAATATTTTTCAGGATTAAATAACATGTGTTCACAATAATGTCCTCAGCGTGCGAACTCTATCTAAATTTCTTTAAATGGACAATACACAGTGTTAATTTCAAGCGACCTCCCAGGTAAGTATGGTCCTGTTTTCATTAATTTTAGGCAGCATCGCGTTCATTGGTCAAAATATTGTACATATATTTTCGTGTCGGTGATCGATGAACCGGTGTATGCAATTTTTAGCCATAAGTTGTTTATGATTGTTTGCCTAGCTCGTAGTTTTTTAGATTTTAGAAATGTGTTATAAGTTTGTACAGCGCCCTTGATGTGATTTTTCACAAAGACGGCGCTAGATAAGTCATCCAAATATTATTATTATGCTGTACTCCTTCCTCTCCACACATCATCCCCAAAGATGTTATAGGCCCTAAGAGAATTTATGTTCCTCAATATCTCCTGTGTGGAGGTAATGTAAAAAAAGAGGACAATGGTTCCTTTCTTACCGGTTCTCCTTGGCGATGAGGGACTTGGTGTCATCAGGGTCCTTGACGAGGGTCCACTTGACGTCCACGAGGTCCTTGAGGCGCAGCGGGCGGCCCGTGACGGGGCAGAGCACCCCACCCTCGGGGCGCTGCAAGCGAGCTCGCTTGGCGTCGGGCAGCTGGGACGGCACCCAGAAGCTCGGCAGCTGGGAGCTGCGGCCGCCCGCCATGTTGGAAATAGATTCTGCAAACACATAATAAGACAAATCAGACACCGAGCCTTGAGTCATCAACCAAGATAGATCAAGCATCGACGATTTTATTAAAACCTATTTATAAGCTTGTATTTCCAATGGTCTCTCGTGTCTAGGATGAACCAAGTACGTATGAAGACTGAGTTGATGATGTAAGTAAGTCTAAAGTCATGGTGTTTGAAATAGAGAGTATCAAAACAGTGTGCAATATAGTTATGAATGATGAATACTTGGAGCAGGTGGATGAGTTTGTGTATCTGGGTAGCATGTTTACGGGAGACAGGAAGGCTGATAGAGATATTGAAAGAAGGATAAATGCAGATAACTCCATTAATGGAGGACCGAATGCCGTTGGCGCTAATAAAATAAACTGTCAAAAGAAGCGAAGCTAGCAGTCCACAATAGAGTCCTGGTACCTACCCTAGTGTATGGCAGTGAGGCATGGAACAGGCAGAGGAAGGATGAAAGTAAACTGAACGCAGTTGAAATGAGATCCCTAAAACGTATGTGTGGTAAAACCATTGTGGAGGTCGAACAAAGGACACCGATCTGCATTCATCTGGCTATCCGGTTGGTCCCCTAGCAACCAATCGAATTCATTCTTAAGTCACAGAACTTTCCTTGCGCTGCATCGGAAACCATCGAGCATTCTGTTTTAAACTACCGGTCAAGAATCACTTGCACATCGTGTTTGTTCGCCCTTCATATTATTATTATTGTTAATATTTAAATATAGAGGAATTATGTGTAAGTTGTAAATTGTTAATAAACCTGTAAGTAATGTACCGACATCTTGCTTATTTGCTTTACCATATCCTTTACACTTTAAAACATGCAACACATGACCGTATAACTGGTGACCTCCATAATAGGCCACTGGCATGGATTTCATAACGACTTGAAAAAAAACCCCCGTTCTGCCCCCTCCGTTGTGGTAAATATTCTGCTAGAACTCATCCTACCCTATCCCATTCCGCCCCCTCCGTTATGGTAATTATATTCTGTTAGAACCCGTCGGATAACGTGGTGTCACCTCCCCCCCCCCCCCATTAAAGTTGACAAAACACAAATTTCGACTTGATAAAAAAATTGGTCCGCCCTGGGGGGTGGTGGCTAGAGAATTGTGGTCTTGGGGGGGTTAAACTCGGTCGGGTGGCACCCGGGGTGCCGTTGTGGTCCCTGTCGAAAAGATAAACGTACAAGTGGTCCCGGGTCAGAAAAAGGTTGGGAACCACTGGTCTAGACCCATGTTCACTCCCCGGTTGGAGAAATAATTACTAAAAAACGGAAGTAATGAAACTATACAATGAACTTTATCAAAACAAACTGCAATATGGCGGGAAAGATGGTCAAATGACCGCCATTAGAAGCCTTGGACGTCGAAGCACTGATCATATTATCAATGTTTATTAATTTAACCAAATTACATCGATTTTGTACACCGGCGATTTCGGCCAACAATAACATTTCAAAATAATAACAGCTGCGCAATACGACAGAAAAGAGAGGTTATGTTATAATTCGAAAACATAATATACATACCTTTAGAATTTCCGCTGGTAGAAGCCTTTGATGTGGAAGAACTGACAATATTTTTTTCAGTATTCATGAATTTAACCAAATTAGACCGTTTTTCAGCCGCGGCGATCTCAGCCAGATCGTCCTCATCGCGTTTTTTCTGCCTCTCGAATTCCTTCAGTTTCCTGCTGTGTTCGTTCTTCTTGGTGATTATATATTGTAAAATAGCCTCCTTGTCAAAGAGGAAGCCGTCTTTCGTAACGACGGGGTCGCGACATGGCTGGAGAGTTAGATTACAACAGTCGAAGCCTTTTACAGAGTCCTTGCCGACCCGTTGGTGAACGGAACCATAGCCAGAGGCCGCAGCGTCCTTTTTCTTCTCGTGATACGTGTACACGGCTCCGGCAGTGCAGTTTCTGGCATGGCGGGTCATTTTGATATTAAAATTACTTAATACACTGCAATGCTACGAGCGAGATCGACAAGCGAAAAAACTGAAGAAAACCACGAAAACTGAGCGAACCATAAATAAACCTGAATAAACCAATCATGAGCGAACCGACTCAACCGACGGCGAAAAACAATCAACAACGCATGTACTGGCAATACTGGCATGCCATATATTCTAAAATACCCTAAAATAGAGAACTAAATAACAAAATAATTCCTCGCAATTTCCCCACGAGTTCCTTTATAATTCTACATTAGCATTTTTTAAAGATTAATTATATTATTTAGTTTTATTTGGAATATTAACAGGATTAAAACATATTATTACAAACATAAAAAAATAGGTTACAACCCAAAACCAATGTTCGCATGAAAATAATAACATAGGTATACATAAAGTACATAAAAAATATTCAATGAGATGTGCCAATAAATTGTATAGTTAGTAGAAAACAAAATAAATATAATCACACGTAGTGTGACAGGGATGGCTAAGATAAGATAATTTCAACCAATTTAAAAAACATATTACTTCGATAATTGATGTTGAGACCAATAATTTATACCAGTGACCGACCGAAGGTTTGGTTTCGGTTTCGGCAAAAAATCTAGTTTAGGCATCAGTTTCGGTTTCGGCAGAAAATCTGCCGAACCTTCGGCTACTCCGAAACTCTGCGTTCGTGAATTATCACACGTCATTTGGCTGACATCGGGTGAGTTCGTAGCTCGTGTGTCACCCGCCATCATCGGCTGAGTTCGTCGGCCTGTCCGGCGTGATTGTGTTGTGAGTTTATGCATTATTTCTTAGTAAACATGTGTTAATTTTTATAATTTATGTTTGTTTTTTAGTAGTAATTTCAAAAAAATAAATAATTATGGTTTCGCATACTTCAATTTTTATTTTTTATTTCATTTTACACTAATAATCAGAATGTTGTCATGTAAACGCAATAAAAATTAAATTACTCACTTAATGAGGACATTCCTTTACAATGTACGTCTTGATTATTAAAAAAAATGTTCCAAGAAGTAGTTAACATGTTTTGTTAATTTTTTTGTAATTTTTTTTTTGTTTTATAGAAGTAACATAAAAAATACACATACCTTTGTTTATATTTTTCACTTATTTCAATGATTGTTTTTTATTTCATTTAACACGTGTTAACTGTCTGTAAGTGTTTAAAATAAGCCAAATTTCAGAAAAATAATAGATTTTTAAAATGTCTAAAATAGTTTCGGTTTCGGTTTCGGCCTAAACCGAGACAGATACCGAAGATTCGGTTTTAGGTTTTGGTAGAAAGTCACTAATTTATACCAAGAATTTATGTTTAGTTAGCAAAATCAAAAGACTTTATTAACAACACATTTAATACCATTCTTTTGGTTGACTGTTTGAAGGATTAAACTTCAAACTTCCTTCTTTTATCCTTTCTAGAGTAGCTTTCAATCCTACCACAGAATCTGTATACAGGCGATTTCTGTTTTAAAATTTTTTAATCGCACTAAATTTCCTCTCAACGGAAGCATGGAAAAATGGCAATAACTGTTTAATTGACAGGGACTGGGGACTGCGAGTTGCGGATTCCAATGCGTCATTTTTGGAGTTCGGGTCCCTCTAACTTCAGAAATCCCCCCGCTTTTATTGTTAGTTGAGCGAGTTTAGAAGCTACTAGCCGGAAAATTCACTATCTGCTAGTGAACTCGCTCAGTGTAATCATATTACTAACAAACTAGCAGATTTTATACTGAAGGAGTTTACTAGCAAATAGTTAATTCGCCGGCTGGTCAAGGCTTTAAGCCTCGATTACATTGAGCGAGTTTACAAGCCACTAGCTGGTGAATTCACTATCTGCTGGTAAACTCGCTCAGTGTAATCGTATTACTAGTTAACTAGCAGATTGTGAAAAACCTACGAAAAAAGTTGAAAGAGAGTCAAAGTTGCTTGCTACTCGCAAGCGTGTACGGTGGATGGCAAGATGGCGGTCCTCGAATCAGCTGGTTTCGTAACTGTCAAATTCGATGCACAATCTGTTAAGTAACCGGCAAATAGCTACTAGCGGTAAGCTAACTGCTCAGTTTTCTACAAAATGTTGACAGAATTAGTTCGCTACTGAGCGAGTGAAACGTTTTATGTGTCATCATCACAAACGCACTCGCCGATTTGCCCGCTTTTAAACATACCGGCTAGTAGCTTGTAAACTCGCTCAATTTAATCGAGGCTTAAGAAATAAAAGCTACAGTGCTACCATAAAATAAACTATGAAATCTTCCACCGAATGTACATTCTCAATGTGGTTGGATAATTAAGAATTGCCCAGAATCCCCGCATTATCTCCCCAAAATATCCAATTCATCAAAAATATTAAAGATTTCCCGCAATTTAGGGAATTCTTCTCAAATTGGCAGCCCTGATGGAAGCTCTCATTTGATAGTGTGGCCATTAGAATAAAATATTTTATTTTCGATCATGACTGAAGCTTTGACTCCGTATGAGCACTAATAAAATGGTGTTTTAAATCTCTATATTTTATTCGGGAAAAAAAGACAGTTAATCAAAATATTTTTAATATATCGCGTATTTACTAGTTTGATGCTAGTTTGCACTGACAGTATAAAAATATTAATTTGAAATATATACATTTATTAATATATTTATTAATTTCAGCAATGACTCTGTAACTTGGGTTCAATTAACTCTAAAACTTTTAGTTTGAAGATAAGTATCATTTTCGAAATTGGAAAAAGCGATGAGTCATTATCGTGAGTTATTTTCGGGTAATAATGCCTCCTTCAAACCAACCTTGGGAGAGCGCCACAGTGTTCAGCATCATTGGAGGTTGTCCACGGCCTTCTAAGGAAACATTTGTTTTCCTCCTTCACCGTGCACTTCAAGACTCTATCGTCATTGAAGTACCCACCACTGTCCCACCCCGGTATAGGCAACTTATGGTCGCCCCTTCGGAGTTCTCGCAAGAATCTAATTTTTTTGAATAAACGGCTCTACATTTAATGTAACGAATCTAGACCTTCAATGTCCCCTCATACTGTGTTAGGTGGCGGTATGCGGGCGCGCCTACAGGACTGTACCGTAATGGTCAATCTCTACAATTCTAAAGCCCATGGAGGTGTCAATGCAAAAGCAGTGAGCCTCATGGACAGTCAAACAAGTTGTTAGTAACATCAACAAAAAATAAAAATAAATAAAGTAATCCAAAATGACAGCAGCCGTCATGAGTAATCAGCTCATGACAGCAGGAGACATGACCATACATAATCCGGCGGGCGGCACCGAGCACTGTAAGTAAAAGAAAAAGGAAACAAAAGTAAAATAACATATGTACAGATAAGAACCGGTGTCACCGCAACCTGGCTGCGGCTGCCGGCAGTCGCCGAAGCAGTGAAGGAGGCTGATTGTCCGGCCTCCCCACAACCGGCAGCGTCGTCCTCAAGCCAGCTAGCCGGTGGTGCCTAGACGACAGTAAGTGGAAAACATGAAGAAGACCCTAGGGAGAGAAGCGTCGGTTCGCCGGAGGCGGGACGGACAGCTTTCGGATGTCGTTCAGCCTTCTCCCCAGCCTCTTCATGTCACGGGGTGTGGCGCGGCAAACAGGTGCAGCTCCACCAGTTCTAGAAGACCGGCCATGGTACGTAGGCGGGGACACGGTCCAGGGTCCAACCCCTTATATGGGGAGAAGGACGGTACAAAAACGAACATCATCTATCATCAGGGCAGAGGTGTAATGGATGTATGTAGAAACGGATTATCGTACCATAACATGTTTCAGTATCTACTGGTTAGTATATTGACAACAGCGATGATGATTTTTGCTGATTTTATCATTGATCCCTCTACAGGCCACGATTCTTAGCGAGATTCCAAAATTTAAGTCTGTTAGGCTAATTAGAGCCAGGGAAAACAGCTCTCAAAGTTCGACCCGAGGCTTGCATTTTGCCCATAAAAATGATAATTTAACATTTTGGATCCGATGACATTTTTTTCTATTAAAATCAATAAAAATATTTTTCCATCACAAGTCGCAACTGACTAGTTAAAAAGTAGCCCGTTTATAGCCTGGCGGACACTTGAAAAATGATGCGTCTCGTTCTAACAGCATATTTACCACACGAAACAGCACGTATCGCTCAAACACATCAGAATGGGATAATTCCCATGGCGATGGGAACAGTAGCGCGGTTTAATTGAAAAACATATTTTTTGTTTTTAATAGAGAAAACTGTCATCAGACACCAAAATGACACATACATTTTTTACTCCAAATATGCTCAGGAATCAATGGATAAAATCCCTCAGGTACAACCTGTTACACCCTGTATATACAAGTAGAATCAATTTGGGAGGCGATATGGGTACCGCTGCCTCGGGAATCATTTATTGGACAACCGACACATCTGACATAAGTGGTTCGCTACGTTTGGTGACTTGAGCAGGGGTGCCCGGGTTCATGGGGTGAGGTTTGTCCGGGTCTTGGCGGCGGATGCATCTGTCCACCAGCTGCATGACAAACTGGATCGGGAGAGAATGGTTGGGGAGTCCCTTTGAGTTCTCCTAAAAAAACCCTCCACACAGCATCCCCAAAGATGACATGGGCCCTGAGGGGAATTAGTATGGGTACGTATGTACTTAACCACCTCCCTCTTCCCCATTTACTTCCCCTCCTCACTACCTTCATCCTCACAACATACTCCAATTGGGGATGCTTTAGTCTCACTGGCTCCAGATAGCAGCTGGGCCTCTTGTGAGGTATTCACATAAAATAATAGGAGTTCAAAGTGCATCCAACCGTCTGGAGCCAGTGAGACTATGGCATCCCAAGTAGGGCTACTTTGTGTGACTGAAGATAGTGGAGAGGGGAAGGAGATGTGGAGGAGGAAGATGGGGAAATACATGGCTATTCAGATTTAGTCACCAAAAGCGGCTGAAGCCATTTCAAGCAACATTTCTATTTTAAGTGGTTGTCTTACACCGGAGCGATAAAATAAAATATACAATAAAAATACAACGTGTCCGGAAACTCGTAGTACAAGCGGGAAACTGGTGAATCTACATCACATAGAGAACCCAAAAAACTTATTTTTTTCCATCTGAGCATTTCGATTTTAATATTTTTTTTTTCATATTTTTTCGGCAACCAAAGGGTTAAAAAAAATTTTTAACCCTTTAGTTGCCCGGTTTACCCTTCGATGCATTTTATAAGACATACACAGCTGAAATCAGCCCCTAGTGAAAAATTTTTTCAAATTTAACCAAAAAAATTCCAACTTCGGACCCGATTTATTCGAAAACGAAAGCTCAAATCAAAAAAGTTATATCACAATTCGACTCTGAATGTGATGTAGGTTTACCAGTTTCCCGCTTGTACTACGAGTTTCCGGACACCGTGTATAGAGTGTGTTCCACTTTTGAATAAGTTAAAATTATATTTTATTTTAAAAGAATAAATTTTATTGTGAAATAACACAACTTAATTAAATAAAAACACCCAGGATTTGATCCCGTGACCTCCTTATTAATAGTCGAGAGCCTTACCCCTTGACCACTGATGCCGTTAATTTAATGCTATGTACGTAAAAAAAATGTACACAGGTTTACGTATGCTTCGAAGCATTTATAAAATTTATTTGTTTGAATCCACTTTATTTGATTTATACATGTCGACCGGTTTCGGTTGATCTCAACCTTCATCAGGACAATTTATTCATTTGGTTTCATTTAGCCATATAATTTTTCTTTGCTTTTTAAGCTCAAATACATCAATGACATGAGTAAATATATGTTATACAATAGAGTTGATATTAAATCCAATTTAAACTAAGTTGCACACAAAATTGACTCCAAATGTGATGTAGGTTCATTCACCAGATATACGATTATATCACTAGTTGCCAGACAACATGTACATATGTACAAACATACAAGTACGAACTTACCTTTACACTGCTAACCTAATTAATATCATTGTGATAGATAATGGAAACAGAGAGATATGGTTTGTTTGCATGGCGACAGTTGCCGAGCTACAATCAAAAGTGCACGGATTATCAAACTTGCAATGAAAATGGAGTATTTGGTGTGTAGGTCAGCCTCCGTGGTCAAAGTGCTAGGCTCTCCACTAGATTTCTGAAGGTCACAGGTTCGAATCCCAGCAAGCGCAAGTAAATTTTATTTGACTGATTTGTGTTATTTCACAATTTATTCATTTAAAATAATATTCAGTGTATTTGCGGTACTTTTAGAGTGGAAGATACTCTCAGAATCACCCTGGTGTAAGACCACCATTCAGAATTGAAATATTGCTTGAGTTGACTTTGTGATCAGATCTGAATAGCCAGTTACTTCCCAACCTTCCTCTTCACTATCTCCTTCCTCTCCCTTCAGCCTCAGAAAATACCCCAATTGGGGATGCCGTAGTCTCACTGGCTCAAGAAGTTATCAGTTGGAATTCTTGTGTGGTATTCACATAAAAAAAAGTATACTTACGGCACATTCTCAGAGTGATAAGATACTCTCAGTATCGCCCTGGTGAAAAGACTACTTGGAAATCAAATGTTTTTTCACCGTTAGGACATCCACTGAGGAAAACCCAGTTTATTGAGAAAACCATTGACCATTTTCTCAGGTTGTTGTGGGTTTTAGGTACTAACTAAATAACCATCATGCCTTTTCTCCGCAGGGGTAGGCTGAGGGGACGCACCGCCAAACAACTGGGTCTTAACACACACTCTTTGCCTCATTCAGTCTCTTACATCGTCTTCTATTATTCTGACTTGACACGGCCCGACTCTGATTCACTTGATCTTGCCATGTCTTCATTGGCGTCCATTCACATTTGCGTCAATATTCTTCTTACACTACTTTCTTCTTTCATTCACTCTACATGCCCAAACCATCCGAGCGTCCGTTTCATTCTTTGCGGGCCTCCACATTTCTCACACGATCATACATGGTTTTACCACACATAAGCCTCAGGGATCTCATTTTAACAGCATTCAGTCTACTTTAATCCTCACTGCCATACATCAGGGTAGGTACCAGCACTCCATTGTGGACGGCTAGCTTCGCTTCTTTGGACAGTGTTTTATGAGCGCCAACGGCATTCAGTCCTCCATTAATGGAGTTACCTGCATTTACCCTTCCTTCAATATCACTACTTAGTAGGTTTTAGTTACTTGATTATCATAAATATGTCGATAGTTATGAAAAATAAAACAAAATAAATTCAAATCAAAGTTTTTTATTATTGTTTATTTTAAATCCTATAAAAATGGACAATAAAACATTTCCTAAAGCATAAATTGTGTTTTAAATTTCAATAATAATTTATTTGTCTATTAGGAATATTTAACAAAAGTCATACGAGTAGATGTAAAATAGAAAACTTATAACAAATAATACATATTCATTTAATTATCGAAGAAAGCAAACACCTTTGTGGCTCCACATTGTACTAACGAAAAAGTTCTTGGTTTAAAACCACTTCATTTGATTTATACACGACAACCGGTTTCGGTTGATCTCAACCTTCATCAGGACAATTCATTCATTTGGTTTCAATTATTATTATTTTTTTTTGCTTTGTAAGCTCAAATACATCAATGATGTGTGTAAATATATGTTAGAAGAGCATGTTGCTTTCTGTAAGGTACGAAGAGTACCAAAGGACATTTTGTGGAAAAACATTGTGTGAAATTTTTATATACAACATTTTTCCACTAATTCGGCATTAATTCTAGTAAAGTCTTAAGAATTGTATGTTTATTGTATTTTAAATATTAAATGTTATGAAACATAAGTGGTATCATAAGATTATTGTTGGATACAACATTTTTCCGGGCAAGGACTCAACTATAATTTGTGACTATCTCCAATAAGACAACAAAAATATATATTCTATAAAACAATACATAAGAAAAAACATTTATTTTAAGAAGCTTATTCTGGTGGTAATTGGAGACATAAATATTAATACAAGATTTCATAATTTAGTAAAAATAAAATAGGTAATAAAATTATTAAGTTCAAAACAGAATTATATAAAACAACAACAATAAAATTTCAAGTATGACGTTCCAACTGTAAGAGAAATTCAGAAATACATGTTTTTTTTTCTATTTATATTACACCTATTGGTCGAGTATTGGTCTCGAACATGATCTCGTCGTCTTGCATTGAGTATTAATAGACAATTATATAACATTAAATAGCCACCAAGAAAGAAAAACAATTAAAAGAAACGGAATAAAATCAACCAGAATTGTACACTGCTTGGTCTGAGAATACACTTAATACTAGAACCTCAGCATATTCAGTCTCCAAATAAGAGAGATCTAACAATATTCAGTTTCAAGGTAACTTACAAACAAGACAATGTCAAGTTTCAGGATTATAATATCTGGCAATCTCTAATTTCAATAATCTGTTAAGGGAACGTACCCATACTACGTGACACGTTTAGGGGGGGGTCTTCAAAATGTCACGCTCGGTACAAATGAGCGGCGGGTTGCTTAGGTTTTTGGTCACCGGGGGGGGGGGTTAAAAATTGCAAAAAGTTGGTCACGTAGTATGGGTACGTTCCCTAATATTCATTAACATAACATATATTTATTGTAAGATTACACAACAATCTGACAATATCCAATTTTAATTTAACAGAACAACCAGAAATCATCAAATTTCAAAATTACAGAACTGCCTGACATTATCTAATTTCACGATTGCGTAACAATTTGATAATATTCAGTATTAAAATAACTAGAGATCTGAAAATATTCAGTTTCAAGACAACAGAGAGGCCTAACCACATTCAGTTTCAAGATTTCAAAATGACGAGATCAGTTAGTTACAACGGAAAGGTTTGACCACATCATTCAATTTCAAGATTGCAAAATATAAGAAAATATTCAGTTTCAAGATTGGAAAATAGCCAGACTATATTCAGTTTCACGATTTCAAAAAGGCGAAATAGTAATCAGTTAGTTACTTACAGGACAACAGAAAGATTTAACCACATCATTCAGTTTCAAGATTGCAAAATGGCCAGACAATATTCAGTTTCAAGATTTAGTTACTTACAGGAATAACAGAAAGATTTAACCACATCATTCGGTTTCAAGATTGCAAAATGGCCAGACTACATTCAGTTTCAAGATTTCAAAATGACGAGATCAGTTAGTTACTTACAACAGAAAGGTTTGACCATGTCAAGATTGCAAAATAGCAAAACAATATTAAGATTTCAAAATGATTAGAAAGCAGAAAGATAATGTAAAAGTGGAAAATGACAGCAGGCTGTAATTTTACAAACCTATTAAGTATGTAAAAGATTTTTTAAAGTCAGTAAGTAATTATTTGTACCGCATAATATATTGCTCAAGTCAAAACAATACCGCATATGTCACCCATTTGACAAATGTGAATTATCCACCAAGTGTCCATCAAATGCACGCTACTAAACCCTGGATAGCTAACCTCCGGCGATTCGACGGGCAGCGTTAAGAAATATCGCTGTCTCTTTTTAACGTCGCGTCCGAATGTGTTGTCTCGGCTAGCCAACTCAGTCGCCGGTAAGCCCGTTGCGGTGACGCACACAGTGAACAGATAAACCGCTAAGAAATATCCCTCTCTTTTTAACGTCGCGTCCGAATGTGTTGTCTGGCTAGCCAACTCAGCCGCCGGTAAGCCCGTTGCAGTGACGCACGCAGTGAACAGGTAAGCCGCTAAGAAATATCGCTGTCTCTTTTTAACGTCGCGTCCGAATGTGTTGTCTGGCTAGCCAACTCAGCCGCCGGTAAGCCCGTTGCAGTGACGCACGCAGTGAACAGGTAAGCCGCTAAGAAATATCGCTGTCTCTTTTTAACGTCGCGTCCGAATGTGTTGTCTGGCTAGCCAACTCAGTCGCCGGTAAGCCCGTTGCAGTGACGCACGCAGTGAACAGGTAAGCCGCTAAGAAATATCGCTGTCTCTTTTTAACGTCGCGTCCGAATGTGTTGTCTCGGCTAGCCAACTCAGTCGCCGGTAAGCCCGTTGCAGTGACGCACGCAGTGAACAGGTAAGCATCACAGATTTTGAGGTACTTGACCTTTGCCCGTCGTTTCGACGGATGGTTAGCTTTAACGTCAGTATTTTAATTCGGTTGCGCGTGAATATTTTACTCAAAATTTGTAATTATTTTTAGGTTTACACCATGTCTGCATTAAAATAAGATGAAATAATTAATCTACTACATCAAGAACTAAATAGCGATGCCCTGGATGATAGTTCTGCTAGTGACACCGAAGATTTGGTGTCGTAGGATGAAGTGCAGAGTGATGAAAATTAGGAACCATCAGATTCCGAGGAAAGGTATTTTTTTTCAGTTTTCTTGCCCTGGAAACATCTCCAGGTCGAGAAAACCGCAAAAGGAAAACGTGTGGAAAGTGTCACTATAAGAAAAAGCGTATGACCAAAAGTATGTGTGCCAACTGTAACGTTGCGATATGCGGTAATTATAAAGTTGATTTTTGTGTCACTTGCGCCAAAGAAAAATGATTTATTTGATGTTTTCAAACAAATCCACCAGAATCTTCCTGCCAACACACTTCGACCACTTCTACAGTAATGACTGAATTTCCAACCGATCCACTTCTTGCTTCAAATATTCAACCATTTACATGTTCTATTCTTCCTACAGCTACAGCTAAAACTCAAATAAAACCAATTCCAATAACGAACGTCAAATCTATTACACAAGAATGTTTTCAAATAGATTTGTTGAGTGAAGCTTGGGAACGTTCAAAAAGTAGAACATTCATAAAATTTATGTAACAAAACAATTATTAACCCTTTGTGCTGGCGAAAAACTTCTGGCAAAAAAAAAAGAAAATTAAAAGATCGATTGGGTTCGTAATTGGATCACGAGAAGAGCAAACCTTGGAGCAAGTAATCATTTGTTAGTAGAAATGCGAGAAGAAGATGTCAATGGATTTACGAATGCTTCTACAGAAATTTGACGAGCCACTCTCTAAATTGAAAGCGTCATACAAAAAGGAGATACTCAAATGCGGAATGCTATTCCGGCTAAAGTAAAATTGGAAAATACATTGAGATACCTAGCTGCTAGCTGTCGGAGACTCTTTGTACACATTATAAGCATTTCACAGGATTGGAAGGTCTACTATAGCTAAATTTATACCTCAACTTTGTGCTGCAATATCTATGGCTTTGAAGGATTATATGCGGGTATTATTATTCACCATTACATTTTGTAGGTAAATTTTTTTTATATACCTAGTCGCTAAAATAATAAAAAACAAACAAAATTAAAATAAAATAAAACAGCTTTATAAATATTTATATTTTTTATTTAGTTGTAGATATCAAACGTTTTGAACGTAAACGTATTACGATGGATTGAACATAAACGTACATAGTGTTTCATATTCAGCATATTAACACAATTTTAACACATCTGACTTCCAATCGTAGCGACCAGGGAAAATACCTAAAACAAGCAAATTAGAAATATTGAGGAGGTTCTGTCCCCCAAAGGTCAGACCTGATTTTGCCCTATAAAAATAGAAGGCAAACCGGTAAGAAGTCAGTTCAAAACTATCAGCCAAGAAGAAACAATCCTCAAGAAACCAAAGTCTCCAAGTTCAAACCTCTTTTCAAGTGTTTTAATAAGTCTTAGATTCAGTTTACCTCTCCCAGTATCCCAGTTCCCAGTAGCCTAAACCCCTAAAAACTCCAGTCTCCAAAGTGAAAAATATGTATATATTTTAATCCAAGTACTCAAATCAGTTTTTGCCATTATACCTAGAAGCATTTGTCAAAGTAGTAAATTCATCCAAAAGACTAGTGGCGTACCAAATTCCATTGGCGTGCCGAATTCCAGTGGCGTACCGAATTCCATTGGCGTACCGAATTCCACTGGCGTACCAAACTCCATTGGCGTATCATTGTGGCCAGCTCCCTATTTTATACGATATTTCTACAAACGTCTAGTACAATTGTGTTCATTTTCACAATTGTCGAAGTAGTACTTGACGTGTGTATATTCAATTAGAGTGATTCATAACAAATATATATGTGGTGAAGCCAACACTCAGGTACGTACCTACTTAAGGTATGGAACAGAACGGAACACGAAGAATACCTACCTACCTGCGCTGAAATATTTGGAATCTCGTCGCACTTTATGGCAAGTACCGGAGCATTCACATTCCCTGTACATTAGGCGTCAGAAACATCGAGAAACGTATCGTATTCTCTCGATATTACCAGCCGAATTATTAAACCGTTACCGACCCAGTCAGTCGATAGAATAGCAAGCCAAACAACTTGTACCGTTATTTACTACTATCACGCTCCGTGTAATATTTGAATTATTAATTCTTATTAATAAACGATCAACAGTTAATTCCAGTGTTTTCTTTACGCGTTTATGTAGCACGTCTGATTGCTACATATACATTGTACATTTCATTTAGTTGGGTTAAATTTGAACCAGTTATTTACAATTTAAATTCTTGGCAGTAATTTCAGAAAAAAGTTGGCAATATTTTCTTGATAAAGGTGCAAAAAAGACAGGTTATTTAGTTTTGTAATTAATTCATTTCAAATTTCAGAACCAACAATCAACAGACTCAGGTAAACAAAATTTATTTTAGTTTCTAATACAGGGTGGCGCTATAGAACGTGCATATTGCGTCATCTTTTTTTGCGGGGTATTTGGCGCGCGGGCGGGGGGAGCCTAGCAGGATTGGATAGAGGTAGTCATGCAGTTTTAGTAGCCATGAGTCCGTTCGACAGGAAGCGTCGCGCATTTTGCGTTCGCGCGTTTTACGAGAACGGTCGTTCGTACATCTCTACAAGGCGACTATATTGTACTGAATATGGATTACAATCAATTCGCGAAGCCCCGAGTGCAAATTTAATTAAAATATGGATAAAGCGTTTTGAAGAGACCGGTTCAACGTTTAAGCCACGAGCTAAAGGTCGTCCAAGAACATCTAGGACCGAAGACAATATTGAGAGAGTGAAACGGTCAGTACATGAAAATCCACAAGTGTCAACTCGGAAGAGATCGACGGCTTTACAGTTGTCGCGACGAAGTTTACAGCGAATTTTGAACCTGGATCTCAAACTGTATCCATATAAACTTCAATTAACTCAAGAATTGAAAGAGCAAGACTTTGGAGCAAGGTTGGCGTTTGCTGAAGAAATGCTTCACCGATTTTCCAATTTCGACAATATTCTGTTTTCTGACGAGGCTCATTTTCATTTAAATGGGTTCGTAAACCGTCAAAATTGTGGTTATTGGAGCAGTGAAAATCCGAAAATCAAGCACGAAAAACCGCTGCATAGTCCTAAAGTGACTGCATGGGCAGCAATCTCTAGGAATTATTGGTCCTTTCTTTTGCGAGGACGAAACGTCACTGTGAATACCGACCGCTATGTTGCGATGTTAAAAGGATTTTTGACTTCAGAACTAGACAGATCAAGAATAGTGAACTCAAGGACTTGTTTTCAACAAGACGGAGCTACCAGATCAAGAATAGTGAATTCAAGGACTTGGTTTCAACAAGACGGAGCTACCAGTCACACATCAAATGACTCTATGGCGGTTGTGAGACAGATGTTCCCAGCCAGACTAATTTCTAAAAGAGGTGATATCCCATGGCCCCCATGTAGCCCAGATCTAACGCCTCCTGACTTTTTCTTGTGGGGACACCTCAAAAACAAAGTCTACGTCAACAATCCGAGAAACATCAGTCAGCTAAAGGAGAGTATCCGTAATGAAATGGCAGCAATCACACCAGCATTACTAAAGAAAGTTTTTACTAATCTCCGCTCGCGATTAGAAGAGTGCCGTTTCAGAGAGGGCGGTCATTTAGACGATGTTATTTTTAAAAAATAAACTTCATTTAATTACCTTATAATTCCTATCTTTTATTTCAACTATCCTTATAGTATATATATTTTTTCCTATGTTTAAAATATGCACGTTCTATTGCGCCACCCTGTATTTTACAAAATGTAAGTAATGAATTATTTTGAATATAAATATATAGGGTGTACTGATGTCTGGAAGCTGAAGAGGCAGTGGAGGGGCAGGGGGAGAGGAGGGATACTGGCACCAGCTGCTATTGATACTGATCCACTCGCAGCTCGCTCTGGACTGTTAGTATTTTGTAATATTTTACAAAATATAAGTAATGAATTATTTTGAATATAAATATATAGGGTGTACTGATGTCTGGAAGCTGAAGAGGCAGTGGAGGGGCAGGGGGAGAGGAGGGATACTGGCACCAGCTGCTATTGATACTGATCCACTCGCAGCTCGCTCTGGACTGTTAGTATTTTGTAATATTTTACAAAATATAAGTAATGAATTATTTTGAATATAAATATATAGGGTGTACTGATGTCTGGAAGCTGAAGAGGCAGTGGAGGGGCAGGGGGAGAGGAGGGATACTGGCACCAGCTGCTATTGATACTGATCCACTCGCAGCTCGCTCTGGACTGTTAGTATTTTGTAATATTTTACAAAATATAAGTAATGAATTATTTTGAATATAAATATATAGGGTGTACTGATGTCTGGAAGCTGAAGAGGCAGTGGAGGGGCAGGGGGAGAGGAGGGATACTGGCACCAGCTGCTATTGATACTGATCCACTCGCAGCTCGCTCTGGACTGTTAGTATTTTGTAATATTTTACAAAATATAAGTAATGAATTATTTTGAATATAAATATATAGGGTGTACTGATGTCTGGAAGCTGAAGAGGCAGTGGAGGGGCAGGGGGAGAGGAGGGATACTGGCACCAGCTGCTATTGATACTGATCCACTCGCAGCTCGCTCTGGACTGTTAGTATTTTGTAATATTTTACAAAATATAAGTAATGAATTATTTTGAATATAAATATATAGGGTGTACTGATGTCTGGAAGCTGAAGAGGCAGTGGAGGGGCAGGGGGAGAGGAGGGATACTGGCACCAGCTGCTATTGATACTGATCCACTCGCAGCTCGCTCTGGACTGTTAGTATTTTGTAATATTTTACAAAATATAAGTAATGAATTATTTTGAATATAAATATATAGGGTGTACTGATGTCTGGAAGCTGAAGAGGCAGTGGAGGGGCAGGGGGAGAGGAGGGATACTGGCACCAGCTGCTATTGATACTGATCCACTCGCAGCTCGCTCTGGACTGTTAGTATTTTGTAATTTATTAAAAGTAGGTATTAGATGTGAATCTGTCTTGTGCTCATGATATTTTTAATATTTTGTTATGTATAAAACATAGGTTAATTGTCGTTTTAAGTTAGAACTGGAGTCTATGAGGCGGCACGATAGCATTGTCTATTGTTTTTCATCCTGGCAACACCAGAGAGGAGCGGAAATGGGATGGTGGCACTTCCCCGGCGGGCGAAAGGCCCGCCGGAGGTCGAGTCGGGCATTCGAGATAATCGGGGAATATGAAGTGCATCGGTGCCAAATCATAGATTCGAGAAGTTCCCGTAAAGTTCGGGCGGTTATTATAGTGCCGTTACAAGTTTATTTGAGTTCCCGTTATGGTTTCGACCCCGCGAGTCGCGCTCCGGAAAAAAATGTTGTGTTCACACATGGCCGAATTGTATTTTGTTTAGGAATAGGAAATTTCAATCTGGACAGTAAACGCCCCTGCCTTTAGTCCCAGAAACACCGTGGGCTAGTATGATTTCCGGCCAATATAATGTTCTACCCGATCTCCGCCAGGAAATCTCCTGGTGTATCAATTCACCATACACGTGCGTGACTCTGTCTATTTGCAATCAGCGCCAGCTTACTTCACTGTGGGACGTGGAGTAGCCTTATTTGCTCGCGCCAGAGTATTTGCTCATGCTGCAGAGGACATCATTTGCAATCAGCGCCAGCTTACTTCACCGTGGGTCGTGGAGTGGCCTTATTTGCTCGCGCCAGAGTATTTGCTCATGCTGCAGAGGACATCATTTGCAATCAGCGCCAGCTTACTTCACCGTGGGTCGTGGAGTGGCCTTATTTGCTCGCGCCAGAGTATTCGCTCATGCTGCAGATGCCAGAGGATTCCTGCCACCAATATAGTCAGCTCGCATCACCGTGGGATGTGGGCCGTTGCACCAACCTTAGTCACCGGGTGGATCCCTCATCGTCTAAACGACCGCGTTAATAGTCAGATTACTTTAGCTTTAGTTTTCGGTTATGGTCTGTGGGGGTAAGTTCTTTCCTATCTGTACTATTACATGCAATATTTGAAATAAACCTATACGGTTAGTCCATTTATAATTAACCTTATTTTATTTACAAAACCTGGTAATTCCTGCCTATGCCTGACATCTTAGAACATAATTCCCCGCTCTGGGAGGGGGGGAACTCTGCTCTACCGCTGTGCTGGTCGATTTGGCGGGTCTGATGCTGAGGATTCCTCGGGATCAGATCCTGGCGCGTCCGGTACTAACCGGCAAAGCCATTTCGACCACTCACCATAATTAAATCCCTTTAATAAATAAGCCAACTATTGGCTATTCAAATGACCCTAACAATTTTAACAGTGGTCCTGCTTTGATAATGGTGCGGGAGGATCGTGCCAGGGCCCAAAAGGCTGTTAGGGCCCAGTCCTCTTCATTCCAACTGGAATTCTAAAACAGAAAGTTCCAGAAGCAGGTGGCCCGCATATTACCCCCCACAGCACCCCCAAGAAAAAACTAAAAGAAAGTAAGTATTTAGATGCACGAAACAATATTATTCTTTTTCCGGAGTGTTCCTTTTTACAAGGGTCGCAACTACCATCACCTATTCCTCCACTGTGGCTGACTGCTCCCACCGCTCCAATTCCCCAGCTTGTACCTGAGACATCGTGGGGTGGAGAACCGTAGTGGGGTGAACACTTCTCTCCGGAGACCGGCTACAATACTGAGCTGTGGGTGGACGTACCACTCGTCGAGACTTGTCTGCATTTGAGAACGGTTAGTTTAGTCGTACGTAGTTTTTAAAACGTCGTACCAGAGGCGTTCGTAATTGACAAATAGACACATTTAGTGTTTTCTCTCGTTTCAGAAATGGTCATGGAGGAAAACACTGAGAACGACGAGGATATCTCACGCATGCTACCAGGACTTTGTATAAAATGCATTGTATATTTTTTAAAGCTGGCAACGCCGCCAGAAAGGCGGGCGGCGCATGCGCGCTTGGTTTTGACACAACATTTTGCATTTCTTCTGTGTGAAACTGTCTGTTGTGATACATACGATTTCTTATAAAAATAACAATGAACTCGAAAAGAAACCATTCAACCAACTGGGAGCCATTGGAAAAGGTAAATAAGAATTGCTACGAGAATTGGTGAACATTGGAGTCATGGAAAATAAATCTACAGTTACGAATACAAACTTAAAGAAGAAGAAAGCTTGGATAGAGATACATAAATGGTATTGTGCTTTGTGAAAATTGCAGTTTAATGCAGGAAACGACCCCATCTCTTGTTGGTAAACTTCATTATTTTATTTTACTACAGATTCAACGACCTTAATATGAAAATGAGGGAATTGAACCACATCCAACAAGAATGGCGCACCATGAAATTGCAGGGCAAGAGGGGTAAGGGCTCAATACAAAAGTTCCCTGAAGAAGACAGGAGGGGGTGAGAAGCCTCCATCTCCAAAGGCTGATCACCAGGCTGTGCTGGTGCTGGTAGTCATCCTGGAGGTTCTGCCGCACGAGTTTGAAGAAGGCAGCAATATTTACGATTGCGATGCAACAAAAGTAAGTGTAATAAATTACCTATTTTATTTAATCACATAAGAACAAGCATGTTTTTGATATATTTATGAGTATTTATTTACCTGTAAATTCCTTTCCTTTCAAGGATTCTGTGCAAGAAACCACTTACAATATACCTGTTGAGGTTGAAATCCATGAAAGGTCTGTCTGTACCATCTTGCAGTTACCATTGTAGGCACCGTGAGTATTATTTTTGTGAGCAGACATCATCTTTAACTTTTTCCACGCGATCGTAACAACAGTTGATACTGCAAAAAGCCACGCTTCACACGCGCCCGTATCAGCCCTTGTTACGCTATCTTCGACTGCCAATATCACAGCATTCCTATATCACACTATTTTTTCCCGCTTGCTAGGCATTCGTGTAACTATCACGATGCTGAGATCTTCAGGCATATTTCGAAAGTAAAATTGTATTTCGTAAAAAACATCTATAATCAAGTGAATGTATCCTCGTGCCTTTGAGTGCAGAGTTCGAAATTTACTCCACAGATGGCGCTAGTACTTTGCGCAAGCGCACGCAAGAGATTCCAGTTGACATATCGGACACCGTTACGGGAATATGCACATGGAAGGTTTTGGGCTTTCTACATGAATTCCCGTGCGGGTAATTGGTGGAGGTCCTGATTTACCAAGACGATTTCGAACAGCGTCCGCAAAGCAATTCAAAGTGTCATCAGAATTTTATAACATGTCTATTTTGGTTATAAATTAGTTACTAAAGTGCGTGTTTATTTTCGTTCAGTTTCAAAGTTATTAGGAAACGTTCACAATAAGTTTTTAGTGTTTGAAATTGAATAAAAATGGCCCATATTTTGGAAGATGATGAAATTGAAAATATACTGCAGATGTTGGATTCTGAAATATCAGATGCAGAAACTCAAGCTGATGAGTCTGTATGAGTTGTGACCGGCATAAACTCCTCAAAAATAAAATTTTAAAAAAATAAATCTTTAAAGTGCTTAGATAATTAAAACAATATTTATTATTTGACAAAATCTATTCGTTTCGTGTTTTAAGTGTTGAGTTTTAGAACTTGTTAACTTACGAATTAATAATAATAAGTGATTGAGGTACCACTTGTGTCTATCAACGCAGTGTCCTGAGTACGAGCAGGCGGATAAATGGCGCCGCTTTTAAGATAATGTGGGTAAGTTTTTGTATGGAATTTAATGTTTTTGTTTTTTATAAACATCTAGGAGTGTTTACAGACGACGATTTGGTTTCAAATTGTAAATAATAATCTCATCTGTTTATATAGTATGATAAATCATGCCATAATATGCTGTAATTTGACATAAAATTGGATGGATAGGTACTTGAAATATGACATATACATGTAACGCGTATGGGTATTGAAAAGACGGAGTATTTCAACGCGGGGAAAAGGTTAAACTGGCAACACTGCCTGCGCAGTCGAAATGCGCAGATAACAGAAGTGAGCTCGGACTCGAACTTTAGTTCTAGAGCATTCTGTCTCCGACCTTCCTCTCCGCCAGTAAACTTAACGAAATCGCTTGCGTATAATTATACTTGTGTTTAATAAATTTAACTATATTAAATATCAAACGGTGTTATAATTTAAATGAGTTCCGTGACCTTTGGATGCGAGATATCTGACAGGTAAGTGGAGGTGTTTCGATGATCTAAACCATATTATTGAGGTTTGTTACAACACCAATTGTTAATAATAGTATATTGCTAATTACACAATTACTAATTAATTTTCTATTGAACTGTAAAATACAAAACAAATGTTTTTTTTCCTTAGGAAGTGGAAACATATTCAAATTTCAATCAAAGGGAGATTTCCTCACTTAATTTGATGAAAAAAGATAAAAAAAGTTACGTTATATATATTTCATCATAAAATGCAATAGATGTCGTTAGTCAACTGGTTTCGGTAAACACCAAAATCTATCTTTTCTATAATGTTATTTTCTTAAACAACTAGATCTTATGTCGCAAGAGAATCAACCACTACCAGACCTAGTTAGGTTATGCACGCGATGAATGAAATCAGGGAAAGGAAACAATATGATGCGAAGGTTATTGAACCATCCTCATTACCATCGCCATTGTCTTTTAATACCTACTATATACAGATCATTCATAGCTTCACGCTTAGAACAATATAGCCTGCCCTTGCAGTACAAGGCGAGACTCAGGTTCAGTCAAATCTTGTATCTTTCGAGTTCTGGCTAGCTATTCTCCAAGCCTCGTCGCTCGTAATCGCCCTAGAAAGTAAGTCCGTTGGTCGATTTGGTTATTCTTCAGCTTGATCGAAGTAACGTACTTAGATGCCAGACGTAACATACTTAGACGTCATTCCACACAACGAGTGGGGTAAACCAGTAGACCAGTATCTACGCAACTGGCTGTCAAAATCTGGCATTATTGTTTTCCCGCGTGAACTTTCGCACCCGCAAAGACATAGTCTATTTTTCTATAGTATATAGTCATTTTGTAATTTTACAATGGCTGATTTACCAGCGATGTTGGCTGTGGTACACTATGTCGAGCGAGCTGAAGCAGCTGCTTTGAGACCGACAAGAACGTTTCGTCAGAGGGTTGATTCTTTCGCCAATACGACCGACGAAGCCTTCATAAGGAATTTTAGGCTCAACAAAGCCTTAGTGCGTCGGCTGGTAGTCATTGTGTCTCCATTTATTACACCCCCATCCCGTTCTTCAGCTATAGATATGTCAAAACAAAGGTGAGAACAAAAATGATTTAAAAAAATGTTTAAAGTTTTCACACGAAAATTAACTTGCTAATTAAATCTGTTGCAACTTTGTTTTGCAGGTGTTAGCAGCATTAAATTTTTTTGCCACGGGGAGTTACCAGTTGCCCGT
This sequence comes from Limnephilus rhombicus, assembly GCA_929108145.2. Lineage (NCBI taxonomy): Eukaryota > Metazoa > Arthropoda > Insecta > Trichoptera > Limnephilidae > Limnephilus > Limnephilus rhombicus. The sequence continues at coordinate 45,562,598 of OV815290.1, forward strand.
GGGTTGTAACCCGCACGTTGCAATTTCGCAATCCTCCATGTCACGTGCACTGGATGAAGTGGTAAACGCCCTTAACAATCCCCAAATCTTCAACCAATGGGTAAAATTTCCCCCTATCATCCAGGCACTAAACCAGATAAGGATGAAGTAAGTTTATTATAGGTACATTATGATTTATATCACATTAAATACAGCTTTAACACGCACATAGAATATTGTTTATTCCTAAATTATTATATTTGAGTACAAAATAAATTAATTACTGTACCAAAAAGATCACATTTTGTACTTATTTTAAGATTGGCTCTATCAATAATATTTGTTTACTATTGGTTTTTCGATGAATACAGATTCCCAGGGATCATTGGGTGTATCGACTGCACTCACATAGCCATATTCCCACCAAAGGCAAGAGATTCAGCAACTCCGGTATATATATATGTGAACAGAAAGGCGTATCACTCAATTAATGTCCAACTGATTTGTGACTCGGATCTCCGAATCTTGCATGTGGATGCACGTTTCCCTGGGAGGACATCTGGAGGTTGTGTTCTGTGGAACCTGTGCTGAAGCAACTGTGTGCAGAGGGGTCAATCCGGGTATTATCTTCTGTGGGACTCTGGATACCCATTGCGGCCATGTCGATAGGGCTGTACCTGGATCTCCTGAAGACCGATTCAACGCAAAACTAAGATCAATCAGGCCAACTGTTGAGAGATGTAACGGTGTTTTAAAAATGAGATTCCACTGCCTTTGTAAATATAGAGTTCTTCATTATGCTCCTGAAAAGGCATGCATAGTGCTTCACAATATGTGTGTAGAAGATAAATTTGAGCTTCCAGAATACCTGATTGATCACAATCTAGATTTAGGGCTGATTGCCAGAGGAATGGCTCCACTTGAGCCTGGGACTGTTAATAGAATTAATCCAGATTTAGTGGCTGGTAGAGCTCTTCGAAATGGGATAGTTCAAAATTATTTTAAAATTCTTTCTGTGTTTATACTAGTTTTATTTATTCTGCAGGCTAATGATGATAGGATGCAGCAGAGTTCCTTAGTAGGAGGGACAATATGGTGAGCCCGCCGACAGAGCACAACACCCAGAAGGGAGAGTGGGAAGACTTCCAGAGGGAGAGCCTTCCGAGGGTAACATGGATGAAAATGAGAGGGAGCCAAAGAACGGCTGTGCTGAATATTGATAGGATGATGAAGCCCCTAAGGCGAAAATGAGCTTTTCTATTATTTTATAGTTACAGATACTCTTTTAATTATATTTCAGGTTTGACTGTACTCAACTGCACTCCTTGTAGCACTGAGGTAACAATTAAATCACATTTATTTAAAAAGTATCTTCTTGGAATGTACTTACAATCAAGGATTTTATTTTACCTACCTACTGACGACAAATACAATCAAATACCTACTGATTATATGGAGAATGAACATAATGTAGGAAGGTAAAATAGATTTAACATTTTCATAAAACTATTGTGTTGCCAAAAAAGCTTATTTTTTATTACAGTAAATCTGATGTACTTGTGTACGTGAACAAAAAAACAACAAATTAAAAACAAGAAACTCATCGCCGAAGAGGTCTTTCTCAAAGCATTGACAATAGGTATGTTATAGTGATTGATTTTACTAACACGTTTGTAGATGAATTATTATTAATCTTGTGAAAAAAGTCCGCTTCATTCGAAAAAATAATCTTCAGTAATAGAAACATTCTAAAATCTATAATACTTATATATTGGCATCCAAATCATTATCCATATTTGTATTTTTTCATAAATCGATAAGTCATTTAAATGCCGCTTTTGCTTTTCTAGGTTGGATAAAACTGATGCCAGTCGAAGGAGGAGAAGTAAGATTATTAATTATTATTATTAACCAACTGCAATCCGTATAGGACCATTCTCCTTTTGGATGCGGATTTGGAAATCTTATTGTTAAATCTGAGCAGTTGGCCTAATGTCCAAAATACTGTTTGAATGTAACGTGTGTAATGCCAAAAATTTATAGTCGTTGAATTGCGACCCAAAACCTAAACATACCATGGACGTCAGTGTACAGACGGGTCCATTGCGCGGGCAAACGCCAGACTTGTGCTTTGACAGTCCCAAAACACAACATTCAAGGTCATAAATGTTTGAAAATTTTTGTAGTGTTTGAGCTTCCCGTGTTCGGCGGAAAACAAAACTTGCATTGTTTGAAAGTCCTTCAATGACCTTCAAACATTTACATTTGTAAGATTAGAGTGAAGTTTGCGCGGTTCACACAATTTGACAACTGGTCTGGAATACGGAAGTCCACGCGTACGCAATACTCGACATTTGGCATTTATTGCACGTCGAATAGTAACCAGAATATGACATAACTGCAAGCAAGTGTCAAAAAATGAGTTCTGACGAGGAAGATGTCGAAGACGTTCTTGCAGTTTTAGCGGTCGAGGGGCAATTTCGCCAGAGAGGAAACGCCGATTTCAAGTGCGACCGTACCTTCGACCGAGAAATTTTAATCTGTATCAGGAACTGAAAATTGAAGACAGATTTGGGCTAGGAAATTTCTTCCGTGTCTCGGAAACCGATTTCGAAGAGTTGATTTGTTTTATTCGGCCAGATATCCAGAAAAAACAACGTGGCGAAGCGACGTTATATCTATAATCATGCTGCATAAATAACTGCAACAAGACTCGACAAGTTATTATAACCCACTTAAACGATTTTAAAAAGAAAAGGTAAAGAATTTCTTCTTTATTCTTGATCGTAATTAAAACACTGGGAGGGGGTTAACACATACGCGCCGCGATATAATTTCATCGTTATTATTTTTATATTACGTGCATGTTAGACTACCTAGCAGAAAAGGAGATAAAATATTTAATTAAAGAGCTTTTTTTATTTCAGCTGTATTTTTTTTTTTTTTACAGTGAATGCCGCACAAGAATCTCAACTGCTCCCGTCTGGAGCCAGTGAGACTATGGCATCCCCAATTGGGGTATGTTGTGAGGCTGAAGGTAGAGGGGAGGGGAAGGAGGTGGGGAAGAGGAAGGTTGGGAAGTACCTGGCTATTCAGATCTGGTCACCAAACACGGCTAAAGCCATTTTCAAGCAACGTTTCAATTCTGAATGGTGGTCTTACACCAGGGCGATACTGATAGTATCTTCCACTCTGGAACATGCCGCAAATATACTACATATTATTTTAAATGAATTAATTGTGAAATAACACAAATTAATCAAATAAAATTTATTTGCGCATGCCGGGTTCGAACCCGCGACCTCCGGATTGTGAGTCAAGAGTCTCACCCACTGGACTACGGAGGTCGTCGTATAAACATGCCGATACAAAAATGTTCTTTTAACGAAGGCTTACAAAAAAGGTTTCCCTCATTCAAACGAGGCAATTCTTGACTCAGAAGTTACTTGCCTTATTTGTGAGTCAAGTATATCTAAAGCCAGCAGAGGCAATAATTTACATTTCAACGATTCGACTTCTTCTTTTTCTTTTCATCAAACTAATGGAAATTTAATTTGCAGTTATTGCAAAATACCGGGTCATACATGGAATTTCTGCAGAAAATGGACATTTCAAAACCAGCAATGCAATTCAAAAACCTAAGGTAGGGTTTTCACCATCTTGCGTACGAAGATGGGGGATTCCTGCTTTGTTTTCTAAATCTTTAGGATGTTCTAAGACACGTGCAATGGACGTATTCACGCCTTTGGAACGTACTAAAGACGATATTAGACCGCATATTAATATTATTACAGCTAATAAAGTTTTTTCATGTTTATTGGACAGTGGTGCTTCAGTGAGTTGTTTTGGGGGAAAATTTATAATTTCTTTGTTAGTTTAGGTTTTGAATTAAAACATTTAAAGTCAATTGTTACCACAGCGGACGGTAAACAACAAAATTTTATTATCACTGTGACCACCCTTTACGTCAACACCACTGCAACCACGACCACTCTCTTGCCATCACTGCGACTACCCTCTACGTCAACACCACTGCCACAACGACCACTCTCTATGCCAACGCCACCACCACGGCCACTCTCTATGTCAACTCCACCACCACTGCGATTTACCTCTAGTAGTACAAATAAACGCCAAAGAGCATTCAAAAATAAACTTCACGAAAATGCCATGACAATAATAAGCAAAATCAGGCAAAGAAAACAAAATGATAAGGTTCTTCAACCATCCCCGTCCTCATCGCCATTGTCTTCCAATACGATCGTACATAGCTTCAAGCCTAGAAGATTATAGCCTGCCCTTGCAGCACAAGGCGAGACTTACGTTTAGTGATGTTTTGTACCATTTAGATATGGAAAGCCTTCATGACAATTCTTTACAGTCCAGTGCTGTTGGCATTCAACGAGCCTGTATTGCACGATGTACAATTACTACAAAATAATTAAATAAATTTACCAAATGTTTTTCAACAGCGCAGTGTGGAAAATGTACAAATTTTAAGTATTGAAAGATGTTATTTTGATTTAAATAATGAAGAATATTGTTCAGGTAGGTCCGAGGATGAATTTATAACCGACCGACCGATGGAAGAACAACCGACTAGGTACCTGGAGGAAACAAAAAATCCTATTTCAGTTTAATAAGAGGTAGTTGGTTCATTGGAAATTGTATGTAATTTGTTATTCAGCGGGTGACTATCCCCTGGTAGTAAAGTAGACTCAGGTTCAGTCAAGTTTTGTTCCATTTAGATTCCTTTAGAGCAGGGGTGTCAAAGATACGGAACGCGGGCCGCATGCGGCCCTCGGACCCTATCAATACGGCCCGCGAGCCGTATGCGGCACTCTGGTCGGACGCGGTGCGCCGTGCACCGAGCGTGAGCGTAACCCTTTCTCTTACGCCGGCTGGTGGCGCTGGTCTGGTGCACGACTCGTACTCACGACGCCCCCTCCCCCCCGACTCCGCACCACAAGGGTCGCAGTTGCCGGTCGCCGGCGCAGTCAGATTTAAGCCTTAGCATCTAGCGGTCGCGTCGAGTGTTTATATTACTTACGTACTCATAGTTTGTTGTTCATTCAAGTTCTAATATTGGTACGTGGCATAATGTCGCAAAAACGTAAGGTTGATAGTGAGTGCAGAGTTTTTCAGACAAAATGGGAAATCGCATATTTTTTCATGGAATGGAAAGGTAAATCACTTTGTTTGATTTGCAATCAAACAATTGCTGTTTGTAAGGAGTTTAATTTAAAGAGACATTATGATTCGAATCATAAAGGAAAATTTGAAGGTTACACTGAAAAGATAAGAATGGACAAACTATTATCTTTAAAATCTAACCTTCACGGCCAACAGTCGATATTCACTAAAGCTAAAACTGAAAGCGAAGACGCCTTAAAATCCAGTTTCATTATTGCATTAGAAATCGCCAAGAGATCGAAACCTTTCACTGATGGTGATTTTATTAAAGAATGTATGTTAAAAGTGGCTGATGTTTCATTCCCATTACAAAAATCAACCATTCAAAATATTCCGCTGTCAAGAAACACTGTTGCTTCAAGAATAAGTGATTTATCTCAAAATTTGGATTCCCAGCTGAAGGAAAAAATTAAGGAATTTACACACTTTTCGCTGGCTATTGACGAGAGCACTGATATTATTGATACTGCTCAACTTGCTGTCTTTATACGAGGATGAACCGGACGTGATTTGACAATTAAATAATTGTATTTTAAATTATAATTAATTAATAAATCAGCTGCCGGGGTCAAGTAATTCCAAAGGGATAAAAAACAAAACTTGACCCCTTCACCCCCTTTTCCCACCTCTGTGTACGTACCTACACACGTATTTTATTACTTTGCATAAATTTGTGATTTGTGCAAAGCCTTCTTGGTCTGTTGTACATACCTACAACCCTTTGACCTTTGCGCAAATTCAAATGTATGCAAAGCCATTCATTATCGTAAGGCGAGATTGTACGGTGTGGCGTTTTTGCTTCGTTGGGCAAAAGCAAAACGAACCGCAGTAGCGTTTAAGGTCTCTAACGGCCAAAATTCCTAGAACTCATCTCAGTTCGGAGAATTGAGATGAAAAAAGGGCCTAAGTATGGGCAGACTCCCGGCTCAGAGCCCTTTAAATACGGCCGATATTGCGCTAGATCGGCAGAGCTCCAGATCTCAACGCCACAACAGCATCTCGCCTTCTCCTGCCTGCTCCGATCTACCACTGGAAAACTTGGACTCTTCTTGGCCCTGGCCGAACCGCCCACCCTGAAGAACCTATTACAATTTTTCAAAACGCCTTTCTCAAGGTGCAGGTTACCCCTCTACTGCGCTCCACCTCCCTTCTTCCCCTCGCCTTCTCCCGTTTCTCCCTTTACCTACGGCAAGTTGGACTTCTTCTCTCCTCTGGCCAGCCCACCCTGAAGAACCTATTACAATTTGTCGAAACGCCTTTATCAAGGCGAAGGTACCCCTCTACTGCGCTCTACCTCCCTTCCCCTTGCCTTCGATCCGTTTCTCCCTTTCTACTTACAATTTCTCCCCGTTTTTTTCCCTCGCTTTCTCCCTACATTTACCCCACTTTTCCCTCTACCTACCCTTTCTCTCCCCTTCTCCCGAAGGCGTCGAAACGGCCAGCCGGTCCCCCTCCCACTACATCGTCTGTGCGGGTGGCGATTACAGTGCCACGTCCCGTACAGAGGTATTAATAGTAACTTTGAAATATGTGAAGAACTATTGAAGTGCGTTCCATTGACAGGCACCACTACAGCAAATGATATTTATTCTGCTATTGAGCATTTAATAGTAGAATATGAACTCGGCTGGAATAAATTTTGCAGCATAACTACGGATGGCGCTCCTGCCATGGTTGGCAAACATTCGGGTGTTGTGACTAAATTAAAACAGAAAATTGTGTGGGAATTCACTGCATCATTCACCAGAAATCACTCGCATCCAAATATTTAAAAATGGACCATGTCATGCAACCGGTAATTAAAATAGTAAATTTTATAAGGAGCAGAGGTCTAAATCACAGGCAGTTCAGGCAATTTTTACAAGATTTGGACGAAAAGTATTCCGATGTACCTTATTTCACGGAAGTTCGTTGGCTCAGTCGAGGGGCAGTTTTGAAAAGATTTTTTGAGTTACGTGACCCTATTCAAGCTTTCATGTTAGAAAAAGGCAAGCCAATTGATTATGACAACGACTGGTGGCTTGATTGTGCATTTTTGGTAGATATGACAAAAAACATGAATGACCTCAATATAAAGTTACAGGGTAAAGACTTGATCGTCACTCAAATGTATTCGCATTTACAAGCCTTCGAAACAAAATTAAGACTGTGGGAAATTCACATAAAAAACCAAACACTCGATCATTTCCCTCACGTGAAATCATGTGGCACAGTGAACCAGACAAAATTGGATGAGTATTCTCAACTTTTGCTGAATCTGATCACAGAATTTAGAATTCCCACTTTTCAACAATCCATTTACTTTTGATGCTGCACTGGCACCAATTCATTTGCAAATGGAATTGATAGATCTCCAATGTAAAGGATAAATTTAAGGAAGTTAATGTTACTACATTTTATACACAATATTTCAAGAGTTTGAATAACTATCCAAGTATAAGAAATCATGCGGCACGTATCCTGTGTATGTTTGGTAGTACGTATTTAAGCGAGCAGATGTTTTCCGTTATGAAAATAAATAAAAACAAACATCGCTCACGGCTTACGGATGAAAATCTCCAATCGATTCTAAAAGTAACTAGGACGAATATGACACCCGACATCAATGAACTTGTCAAAAACAAGAGAAGTCAGGTTTGGTGTCCGGCTCAAGATTATTTACCTTCTTACCCTTCTTTTTAACTTCCTGAATTTATAATAAATAGGTATCTAACTAAATAAAGATTTTAACAATTAAGTATGGGTTTTATTTTATAAATATTGAGTCCGGCCCGCTTACACACGCCAAATGTTATAAACGGCCCTTAAGAATATCCAGTTTGACACCCCTGCTTTAGAGTTTAGTGCTGTTGGCAATTATCAACATTTGTTAGATCTAGATTAATTTTATTTACATATGTTTTTTAGTTTCATTTATAGCAGGCCTGGCCAACCTAAATTACATTAACCTCAGGCAGCAAGCATTGGCAACCCCGTGGTTATTGTAATTTGAATGTGACAAAAACTTTACCTTTGTTTACATTCATATTTTTAATATTTTTTATGGCATATTAAAAACGCAAGAATGCCTTCATCTTCAGATTCAAGTGGAAGTTTTTCCGATTTGTTCAACACCGCTTGTGAAGCCTTGGAAAACGAACAACATCTTCCTCGTAACACTTGACAGAACACACGTATTCCTATCAGTCTACTAATGTTCAAACAAACAGAGGAGATGAAATGTGGCCAAAACCCGGAAGATCCCATGCCTCCAGAATCATCTGCGAGAGGAGAGCTCTACTGAATCTGATCTACTACTACTGTAGCAGACGACACCATCCAATCTGACGTACAAGATATAATGGGGAAATCGCACATCTGCTATCCACGATATAGTGTTTACGGACGACATAGAGATTATCATAACCTCAATCAGAATCGCGGTGGTGGAATTTTAATTGCAGTCAAAAGTAAATTAATTTCTGATCAAAAATAGAATGGGGCTCTGATGGGTAACTATTTCACTTTCTTTGCATATCCCACCTCATTATAAACACCTCATTGTCATACATAAACAAAGCATCACAGATTATGACAGACAATAATAATGACAGTTTCATTATGATAGGAGACTATAACCTATCTCACTTACTTTGATTATTAATAAATGACAACTGTGATTATAAGTACAATTGAAGAAGGAGCTAAAAATCTAGATCCTATCGCCCAAAAGACTATCAACATTGGTGTCAGAAGTGGGATTTATATCAACCAAAATCATCCATTACCTATATTATCAAATCAGACATTACCAAGAAAAACTCAAATAACGATACCTACACATCAGGTTACAAAGCTAGGAGTCACAAAAGGGATTCCACCGCACTACTGATCGATAGAGGACATCTTGGAGAATGTTAATATTCTCCTGAGTTTTGGAAAAGTTCTTAAAGTGCATTGACTAAATTATAGATTTAACATGGGAAACTCAACAGAATGGAGACCTCCCAATCTGTCGTCCTAACTTTTGATAGTAAAGACCTCCCACAAAATGTCACTTGTTTAATGTCTCCCTACCAGTAGAGCTTTAAAGAGGAACTTTTATGTTTCTCTTTTGGCTACGCTGGTTGCTTACTGCGCAACCACCCTCCTTGTCCACTTCTCAAACTGGGTGCTAAGGGTAGAAAAATATCAGGGTATACCAAATGTTATCTTCATAGGTTGCATCCTTTTTCTGAATGCAAAAATTGCAGGAATGAGCGCTGCGAGAACTGACTGGCAGAAAGTCATACCTTACCGCCAGAAACTCGCATGTTTATTCAATTTGTTAGAGACAATGCTAATACAAATGTAAATACGCTATACGGTCATAAAACTTTCACATAAGGGAACGTACCCATACTACGTGACACGTTTAGGGGGGGGGGGGGTCTTCAAAATGTCACGCTCCATACAAATGAGCGGCGGGTTGCTTAGGTTTTTGGTCACCGGGGGGGGGGGGGGGGGGGGGGTTAAAAATTGCAAAAAGTTGGTCACATAGTATGGGTACGTTCCCTAATGGCTTCCATTCAAATTGTTACTCCAAATAGTTGAATACTCAGAGAAGGATTTTATCGCCAACTATTGGGGTGACATGTGCGAGAAGAACATGGGGAGGAGATCATCGGATGCGGTGTGGGAACCAAAGGAGGGAACGACTGTGCTGGCACATTTTTCAAAATATGGGGAGCTCGCCAAGGCCCTGAAAATTAGGGGTGGTCAATGAAATAATGCGACACTTTCCAAAGGCAACACAGGCATTGTGCTTTTCAAAGAGATGAGTTGGACGCAGCAGAATTTTTGAGAAAATTTAATAATATGGTTTGCGCCCCGCAGGACAAAAACGCAGACAAGAGGGTAGAGATGACAAGAATAGAAGTGGACAAGACAATTTTAGAGATCATCTACCCGCAATACGAACGAAGGTTGAAGTTATCGAGGGAGCGCCGCAAATAACAGTTGCACAACGTGCAGTGGATCAAGCGTGCAAGCGGCAACTAACAGCAATACCGCAACAATCAACGGGAAAGAGTTATGCAGAGTCGAAGACGCGGGAAACGACAACGAGTCGGTCCAGGGGGCTTACTCCCCAACTTTCTCAGACAAACCAATTAGTTTTGGTTTCACAGTCGACCGTTTCTGAGTCTTATCACATTGGACTGAAAATCGCACTCTGTATCTCTATTGACACAAATCGGTTTAGAAAAGCGTCGATGGGTGTCGGTGTGTTTGACTTTCACAATCTATATAGAAATAATGTGGATTATCTATGTGTCTATGGTTCGCTAATTAGAATTAAAGTCTATGGTTCGCTATTAGCATCTTTGAGAAGCGTGATTTTGACATTTCGTATGTTTTTTATGTGTCTGCTCAGCAATGAACATAAGTTATATGATTATTTAGTACATTCATGTTTATTTTGTGTTTGTATTGGTCTTAATATTGTGTCATTTGAATTATTTATGTAAGAAATGTGATTATTTATAAATAGTATCCGTTATTATTTTTAATTTATAAACTAACGTTTAGACAAGATTTTTATGCATAGCACAAAGGGTAACAATTATTATAAGCAATAATTATCAGCCTGAAACACTCATCAACATTGAAAAATCTTCCGAGAAAAGATACTTGAATTATTTGGCGGTTATTTGATAAGCCCCCATAGCTCAGTGGTCAAGAGCAGCTGACCGGCAATCAGAAGGACACGGGTTCAAGTCCCGTTGGCGGCAAGTATTTTTTCTCGGAAGATTTTTCAATGTTGATGAGTGTTTCAGGCTGATAATTATTGCTTATAATAATAATTAGTATCCGGTTGACGGTGGCAAAAAACGATTATCGGCTGTATGGCGAGCGATATGAATTTTTGTTCTGCCACCGCCAGCGGAATACTGTTATTACAAACCGCATTTGCATGTTTTTATTGATTGCATTGTTAGTTTAAAAATAAATAATAATAATGCATATTAATAATTCTTCTACAGAATAAAAGGGCTACGAGCGAGCAGTCGGAGCTGCTGGTGTCGTGGGTGGCCGACAGGCCTTCCATGGCATCAGGAAGGTGTGAGGGGCTGGAGGGCCGTGTAACCAGCAAGATAGAGTGGGATGAATTGGCCCAAACCCTGAACGCCATCAGGTTTGGAGCCCAGAAACCTGGAGAAAAATGGCAGCAAGTATGTTCATAATATAATAATACTTAATTGAAACTGAAACAAACACCCTTCTCAAAATAATCTAATTTTATCGGCTTCTGAATAATAGTTTGACCATTTATCAATTGTTTCAGACTTGGCGGGACCTTAAGGGTAACACAAAAAAGAAGGCATCGCGGCATCGAGTGGAGTTAGGCCGAACTGGGGGCGGGATTGCGAGGATCCCTCCGCTAACTCCACTCGATGAGAAGATTTTGGCCATCATCGGGCCAGAAACCATCGAAGGGGTTCCTTTGATAGTAGAAACAATACCTGGGATGATTGTATGTTTCAGACTATTACTTTATATTATATTTTAATATGGATGGTGAAAACCTAATAAACAGTTCATTACTTTCTTGCAGAATGAAATTGAAATTGAGGACCTTCCTCAATTACCTGGGTCGGATGAGGAAGGTTTGTCGGCGATGCCTGGGTCGGTGCCGACAGACGTTTTGCCAGCAACGCCTGGACCGTCCGGCGTCAAAAGAAAGGCCTCCGACAAAGGACTTTGTAAGTACTTACAATGAAATATCTTAGGGTGAATGGGAATAATGTTATAAAAAAAACTAACTAACCATCACGCCGTTTCATCGCAGGGGTAGGCAGAGAGGACGGACCGTCAAACAACTCGGTCTTGGCACACATTCATACATCGTCTCATACACACTCTTGTATTATTCTGATTCTTGACATGGCCCGTCTAAGTATCTGATTCACTTGATCGTGCCATGTCTTCCTCGGGCGTCCCCGACTTCTTCTACCATTCACATTTGCGTCATATATTCTTCTTACACTACTTTCTTCCATGCCTCACTGCCGTACATCAGGGTGGGTACCAGGACTCCATTGTGGACTGCTAGCTTCGTTTCTTTTGACAGTCCTCCATCAATGGAGTTATCTGCATTTACCCTTCTTTCAATATCTCTATCACCCTTCCCGTCTCTCGTGATGTGAAGAAATTATTATTAATATTTTACTTTCTGTTAATAAAAGAGCCATGTCGGAGAGGTTTCTAAAAGTGGAGGAAGACAAGAACGCAACCAAGAGGGAGAAAGTTCCTTCTGGAGAAAAATAAATGGGAGAAAATAGAAGAGTTGGGTGCAGCCATGCTGGCGAGCAGAACCGCCCTGCTGGACGGCATGACCGCACAGAGGCAAGAACATGCCAAATTTAGAGAGGCGCTATTAGCAGAGCTGTTGAAACCAAAGTGTAAGATATTATTTGTTTATTTACTATTTTGTAAGCCTAGTAATAAACAATGGGTTGCAAAATATAATTTCAAATGGATAAAATAAAAATAAATTAAATTCTGTACAGAGATAAATCGTTAGGTGTGTAGGACAAAAAGTTGAACATATGAATAGATAAATTTGTACAGATACAAGTGTACAGTTAAAACAGACAGTGTGCAGTCGGAAAACTGCACAGTTTCGTCAGTTTTGTGGCAACGAGAGTAAAGTGAACACATATCTCCGCCTTTAGGAAAACTTATCGACCATGGCTCAACGCGATGGCTGGAAGAGTTTATACAACTGTTCCAATCTGAGCCTTCGCTATGGAAAATCAAAAGCAAGGATTACCATTATCACTTTCAGTTTATGAGAAGATTATTTTAAAATTACGCCAAATAGATCCTCAGAGTAATAAAGAAGCTGTTATAAAGAAAATTAATAATCTGCGCTGTACGTATAACAAGGAACGCAAAAAGTCATGGCCTCAAAATCAGAATCAGGTGCCGAAGATATTTATGACCCGAAGTTATGGTATTACCCATTATTGCGTTTCTTAGACGATCAAAATATACCAAGGCCTAGTCGGTCCAATTTGAATGATTGAGAAGATGAGGTATATTAATATAAATATAAATATTTTGCCAAGGGTTATTGCCTGACCTTCATTGTTAAAATAGTTGATAAATTCTTCACATCATTTTGGGTGCCCGACTTACGTTTCCCGCATTTCTTCTCTCTAAAGGTTCCATAGTAGAATTGTCTGTTGTATATCCTGATATTATGGTTCCGGTATCAATCATTTGGGAGTAATTCTCAATTCGTTTATCAAGGATGTGTGTGAATATGATTTTCTCAACAGAAGCCAGCGTTTACACCACAATTCACGTTTTTTCCATTTCTTCTACTTTTTTTTAAAACACACATTAGCCCTACAATGACTAAAGCATGGAGGCCATTATGATAAAAACTGAAGGTCAGTAGCCTGCTTAAAGCGATGGACCATCCCAGCAAGTTAGGCCAAGTTCTGTATCCAGATTCGGAAATTGCCAAAAAGGTGACATGTTGCAGAAAGAAAAATACAGCAATTGTCTACAACGTCACGGGGAGTGTTGGATTCGAAAACGTGTGTAAAGTGTTAAGGGACAATAAATTTTCTTTAATTGTTGACGAGTCCACTGATATTAGCAGTATTGAGCATTTAGCCTTAATAAGTTGAGTTTTTGATACTCGTAGTAGTATAAACCAAATAGATTTATTTTTGAATTTAGTTTGTGTGCCGTCTGCAACTGCTGATAATGTGTACAGTGAAATTAAAGATTTGTTTTAGTAAAAATAATATCCCTTATGCTGCTAATACGGTGGGCTTTGCTGCAGATGGTGCCAATGTGATGATGGGTTCGAGGCATTCGCTTTCTGCTCTTTTAAAAAAATTATATTCCAGATAACATCACCCTTTCCACAATTGATCCACAAATAGTTAGAGACTTATCTAATATCCGGACAAGGAGAATGACGCAATCACAACCCAACTACGACAGTACTACAATTCAACAACAGCCGACAGAAAAGAACCACAATATTATTAATTTTGGAGCATCGACTTCAAGTTATCACTACAATAATGATTTTATTTAAGTTTATTTCAATAACAAAGTGTTTTGAGACCTACTAATTATGTTCAGTTCATTACAATGAAAATAAGTCTTTCTCTTGTAGAAATAGGCTCCCTCCAGTTAGTGGTGCATTTGCTTATTTGGTGTTGCAGAAGGGAATGCAATTCTTCCAAGCACTCTTGTGACATACCAAACTATTGAAAAAAGCCATCTTCTCCTGGGAGCCATCAGCTCACGGCATAAACTATGTGATATTCTACAAATTCTTTCCCCTACTTATTAATATCATGCACCCATATTCGTGATAATGCACGCAGCGGTAACAACTCTTATTCATCTGAGCCGCTGGACATCGTGACGAAGACTGACTTACGCCGAACGCTCTGCCTAACGCGTTAAAGCCGTTCAAATAGAAGTACGTGACGTTATGGCACTTTACGCTGACGCCTTGACGCGCGTTAAGAAGGCCTTCTGTTTGACAAGGCCTTTACTTATAATGATTCCCTAATACAATTCTGTAGTGTCGTATTAGCTATACAGGGGAGTGAGCTTTGCCTCAAGCTGTTGACTTGTTTTATGGCGCTGAAGAACAGAACTTTCTCCATTCATTACCAAAATCTTCATTGAATTTCAACGATTCCTTACTTCTCCAGGACTTCTTGCTTTCGGACACTGCTCGAGTCCTCTCCATTGTAACTCAAGACGGTGGGTTCGAGATTAACCGCCTTCTGAATACTGCTTGAGTCCTCTCCATTGTAACTCAAGACGGTGGGTTCGAAATTAACCGCCTTCTGAATGTATTCTTCCAAATTAAAGAAAACGTTATTAGTTCTCACATAATTAATAAATACACAAACGACTCAGGTTAAAAAGCTTTACTCATAATCATATTTTTTCCCAATACAGCTCGACCGCTGGATTACGGGGTAAGATTTTATGGCTTAATGTGCTTCAAACTGGAAAAAACGCAATCAATTTAGCATTTTGCGGCATGTTGTCAATATTGAATAAAGTACAAAATTGTGGGAATAACTCTGAAGCAGGCCAGGGAGGAAATCCCAAACAAAAATAAAATCACAAAATGAAGACATATTCGAAACAAGTTCAAATATTGAGATAACTTCCATAAAAGAGACCAGATAAATTACACAGTATATGCGGAAGTCGACGGCAACACGTACCTTAGTCAACTGTAAAAGTGAAACCCTGCAGAAGCATCCATGTACTAATTCCCAGTCAACCGTAAAGTTGAAGCCCTGAAGAAGTATCCGGTCTACTAATTCCCAGTCAACTGTAAAGTTGAAGCCCTGAAGAAGTATCCGGTCTACTAATTCCCAGTCAACTGTAAAGTTGAAGCCCTGAAATTCCCAGTCAATTGTAAAGGTGAAGCCCTGCAGAAGCATCCGTGTACTAATTCCCAGTCATCTGTAAAGTCGAAGCCCTGAAGAAGTATCCGGTCAACTAATTCCCAGTCAACTGATCTACAACAAGAAAATATCTGGAGAAAAGGATGCAGATTATGGGGCGAGGATACTGTCGGGTAAGGTGAAGGATATTACTTTGTTATGAAGCGATTTTATTTATCGTGTAGTTAGGTACCTACTATTTTTAATGCATTTTAGTTGAGAAGGTTGGCAAGGCTGGAGAGTTTTGTTCAACGCGGCAGTAGGGGGCGTTTTTTCCGTTTCCGGACTCTCGTTTGGGCAGCGATTGGTGCGGATCGCTGTTCAAATAACGGTCACTTAAGATTTAAGTTTTTGAGACAATGTGAGTTGAATCCGAGTTTTTGGGCGTCTGCATTCGGGCGAAGAAAACACGTCGTGTATTTTTATATATATTTTCAGAGGATTTATTCGCATAAAATGCGAGTTCTCGCGATGGGCAAAAAGTAACCCAAGAGTATAATGGCGATGTGCCAGTGAAACAATCACTGTACCTCATTATCCGAGGCATCGGTTTAAATAATAACACGCCACGCCCGTGATTGTTTGCAGCGCATCTACCGAATTCCCACCGGGGATTATTTATGGATTAAACACGGAAAAACCACCGAGTCGAACAATTCTCCGCCACCATTGCTGTTGAGCCATCCTTTCATATTTGGAGGAGAGTCAGGGTACTCTCTCCTTTCTCCGAGGGTCCAGGACGATCATCCCTTCTATGCGACCGCTGTGGAGGTCGCTGGTCCAAGCTGTTCCGCAGAGTTTAGGACTTCCCTTGTTACCAGGAGGAGGTGATGGTTTTTCACGACATCGGGGGTACGGCGGCAGTAAATTTATTTAGTTTAGCTAGGCATAGCATAAAATACGCAATTGGTCCAGGGGTGAGTCCATATATTTTATTTTTATATTTATTATCAACACAATACAGTGAACCGATTATCTACCCTACCACTTGTTTTATTGTACAGAATCCCTGTAGAAGCCTTTTCAGGAATGCTATAAATATTAATGGCCCATGCTCTGAGATATGAGTATCGTGTTCTCCGCATTTTGACAAGTAGTCTGAGTTTGGCGTCCGAGGTTTCCAGAGATGAAATCAAAGTTAACTTGCGGGTTCACCCGTGCCTGACAAAGGCACACCATTATATTTCTTCATAACAACTTTGGCAACAGATGGCTGGAAACTTCTGATCTCCGTCAATAATACAAATTAAATTGCCAAAAACCGCAGCTAGCGAATTCCCGGCGGGAATTTATTTATTTACTATAATGGATGCACGCCGGCCTCCGATGGATATTGCTGCCAACAGGTATCGAGACACTCATTTACAAACCCTGGAAGGATGATGAAGACTCCCCGAGCACCGAGGGTCAAAGGATCCCTTCCCTGCTAGGCGTCCGATAACAAGGTCGCCTATTCCAGAAGCCACACAGAGGACAGTTCACTGTCACCACGAGAAGGCTATTGGACCTTCTCAGCTACAGGGCTACAGCGGTGGAAGATTCATAGTTAGATTAGCTAAGGGAAAAGTATACAATGGTCCCGGGGTGAGTTTTTACCTTTCTTTTAATACTTGCAACCCTGTCGAAATTGGTACGATACATGGTTTTAATGTTACGCCATTACCTGTTTCATTGTAGAGAACCTTTCTTACAAATAATTTCCAGAAATGCCATATTAAATCAAATGCCCACGCTCTGTAGATGGGTTTCGTGTTATTTTTTTATTTTTTTTATTTTATTTTTTTTTTTATTATAGCGACTATATAAAAAAAATTTTACATACAAAATGCAATGTGAAATTAAGTACAAAATATTGTATTTCTTAGTCCTCCTCACTAGGGGGTCCTGTGCCGAGGCGGACTAAAGTTATTTAAATATAGTTCATTTGTCTTCTATGTCGTTTTTAGCGTCTTCGCTAGGGTTTTCTCATTGACCTCTTTAAGCCATATTTTTATTCTTGATTTGTATTCAATTGAATTTTTTATTAGTTTTATGTCTTGGGGGAGGATGTTATGGAGTTTTGTTGCAAAGTATGTATAGTTTCTTTGTCCAAATGTGGTTTTATAACTTGGAATATTTTTTATATCATTTTTATTCGATCTAGTGTTATGCATACACGGTCTAGTAGAGGATTCATTATTTTTGAAGAGCTTCAATAATATATTTTTGGAATATATTTGTTGTACATTTGGTACGTCAAAGTTATTGAAAATTTCAATTGAAGGCGTTCTAATTGGTACTTTCAATATGGTCTTTATGATTCCTTTTTGAATCGTATTCAGGCTGTGTAGGTACGTATTTGCAGCAGATCCCCATCCTATGATTCCATATTCAATTCGAGAATGACATAACGCATAGTAGACCTTTTTCATATCCTTTTTATTTAGCACGTTTCTTAGATTTTTGAAGAAATATATAAGGCTTGTGAGTTTTTCCGTAATACCTTTGATGTGTAGGTCCCATCTAAGATTTTCGTCAATTATTACTCCGAGATATTTTATGTTTTGTGTTTTTTCGATGACGGGGCAGTAACATTGTATATTATTTCCATGGCATTCATGTAATTTTAGTTCTAGTGATTTTATTGGTTGGCCCCTTGAGTTCATTTAAAATGTTATATATTTTGTTTTGCTTATATTAAGGGTAAGCGAGTTGATTTTAAGCCAATTTTGAAGTGCACTAAGCCCTTTTTCAGCCTCATTAAATGTATCAGTCCAATTTTCTTCTTGAAATAATAAAACAGTATCATCAGCAAAACTGATTATGTTTCCTTTAATGGTAAGGTTAGTTAAATCGTTGATGTAGATAATGAACAGTACACTTCCTTGAGGAACGCCATAGTTTAAAGATAGAAGTTTGCTCTTTTGTTTGCCAATTTGTACTTGTTGTTCTCGCCCTGTTATATATGACTCCAATAAGTTAATTGTTGATTCGGCCATTCCTATTTTTTTTAGTTTAGTTAGTAATATTTTATGGTCTATTGTGTCAAAAGCTTTTTGAAGATCTATGAATAAAGCTAAACATTTTTTCCCATCATCTATGTTTTTTATGGCCATGCTTGTTAGATTTTCTATGGCATCATTGGTGCTCAGATTTTCTCTAAAACCATATTGGGATGGTGATAGTAATTTGTTTTGTTCAAGAAATTGATGTTATACTGCGGATTGACATACTTTGACCTTGAGTCAGGGTTTGGCATCCAAGGTTTCCTCAGAGGAACCAAAGTCAACTTGTGGTATACCTATTTAATGACCTAGATATTCACTTCATAACATTTAGTCACATATCGCACACCTAGATCTAAAGGGAGTTAACTCAAAAATTTTCATTTTCGCCCAATAAAACAGATTTAAAAATATCTTCACTATTCGACGCTAGATGCCACTAGAAGCCCTTTTTGTTGAACGAGTGGACCCCGCTTCACCCCCACCAAAACAGCGACATCGCTAGTTGCAATCAGTGTGACAAGCGGAGCGCACGTATCCGTCGTTAACAAAGTGGAGTTATTTCGTGTTGTATCCGTATTGTTGAAAATTAGACGAAGTATATTTTTGAGTTGTCGCCATCTTGATGGTTTGCATTGAGTAAAGAAATACAACATTTTGAATTGAACCAGTATTGCTGGCAAGGTAAGGAAAGTTTTTGTTTTTAACAATTGTTACCATATTGTTGAAACATTTTTGAATTTGTAGTTTATTTATTTATTGTTTGTTTGTAAATATTACATAATACAATATAATGAACTTAAAATGTCCAACTAGGCAATTGCCCGTTTTAGGACATTCCAATATGATAATGTTTTTACATGTAAACTATAGTAGTTGAGCCTGTTTTGTTGAGTCATTTTTTAAACGGCTATATTTCCATGAAAAATAAATAAAATTGAACTTTATTGCTAGTGCCGATAGGAATGTTTTCATCTTAATTTAATTTAATTTTTATTCTATCGACTATACAGTTTTCCGTTTTAACTGAGCAATTTTTGAGTTAGACCTCTTTAGATGGTATCCGCGAAATAAATATTAATAACATTATGAATGAGACCGTAACGTTAAATTGATGGCTTATTAAATCGATTTAGCACACAAAATCCTACATTTAAGTGAAATATACATTTTCTATTTCAGACAAACAATGAGACGTGGACGGATTTTAGTAAATATGGTGGAAAAAATGGACAAAGAAAATATATCTCCTCCTAGCGTACATTCTCAAAATCAAACTCTAGAAGTTGACTTCAATATTTTTTCATCAAGCGATGAAGTTTCATCTACCTATGCCGCGATACCCGTGGATGATGAATCTATTCCGAGCACATCGAAACAAAAGGCTAGTGGTCCAACCTATTACATTTCGCCAATCCAAACCGAAGAAAGTGATGTTGACGACTCCGATGCAGATCCCAATTTCAAAATGGTTTCCAAAAGTAAGACTTTATCTAAAATCGTATCTACCGAATCATCTTCGACACCAGCATTAGCAGTTCATCATCATCGAATAGTTCGTCAGACACCGGAGATGATAGTGACCAACTAGACCCTCGAAATACTGAGGTTGCTGAAACTAATCCCCAAGAACCCGTGACTGAAAAAAAAGTAAAAAGAGAGTACGTAAACCAGCAAAGTGGAAATCAAAAGTCGCAAAAATGCTAAGAAATTCTGGCAAAACCTACCAGTCTTTGTCGAAGTCTAAAAAACAAGTGCCAGCGAGAATAGTTCGACCTCCATGTGGAGAAAAATGTCGGCTTAAATGCAAAGATAAGATCAATGAAACGTTAAGGCAAAAGATCTTTGATGGATATTGGAGACTCGGCAATCTTGAAATGCAGAGAGAATTCATAGTACGGCATTCACAAGAAATAAAGCCTAAATATCGATACTCAAGTACACAAAATTTAAGGGCTCTTAACACCGCCTTTTACTTTGAGGTAGATGGTTCCAAAACTAGAGAATGCAAACTGTTTTTTAAATCCACCCTTGACTTAAGCAATAAAAACGGCACAATCAAAGAAATCAGAAACAGGAGTTATTGAAGCTGATATAAGAGGAAAACATGGTCATCATCCAACCATTGACCCAGAAGTTAAACAAAGTGTTATAGATTTTATAAATTGCATTCCAAGGATTGAATCTCACTACTTAAGAGGAATATAAACGCTAGAAATATTTCGAATCTCATGCCTGCAAAATTTTTAAATCGAGCGTCTTTTTGCATGAGGCGAAAAAGCGGTTTTTATTTATTTTGTGCATAATTTTATAAGAACGAAAAAAGTTAGAACATGGAAAACCTCAAAAATAGTCTTAGTCATAAAGGGGTCATTTTCAAAAATTGTTTCTTGTATTACTTCATAGTTATTTTTTGTTACGTAAATAATAATTTTATTGTAATTCCAATACAAAAAAAAAAAAAAAAAAAAAAAAAAAAAAAAAAAAAAAAAAAAAAAAAAAAACAGGCCACATTAATTCCAATCTTTAAAGCGGGAGTTAACATCGCTCTCACCGCCAAACAGAGGACAATACAGTAATTCCACTACAACCTGCCCTTCACCTTGTCTGACATATCAAATAAACTACACGATTTGATGGACAACACCTGCATCCGGTTGGGAACATTACTAGAATGACGTACAATAATTCCTATATGGAATTGACATACCAAATGAGCCTGACTATAATAATTAGAAGAAGACTAATCAAAAATACAAATAAACGTACGCCCTGATGTACTTGCATCCAGCATCCAGGCACCACGCTTTCTCTTCCCACAATAACGGACCAAAGTTATGAACCATCACCTACATTCCACATGTCCACGTGCAAGAGACCAACAACCTTATTATTAAGATGACCTAAAATGATGTCAACAAATAACAACTAAACGGAAGTACGTGCCCACTGCACCCGGCCCTACTCAGTACCATGGACTATAAAAAGGGCTACACCAGCTTCTACAAATCAATCGATCTTGTTGATTGAAACCAAGCAGTCCGCTTGGCTTATTTTGTTCAACCTGATTATTCCTTTTGAAAAAACTGTATTACTTTTATTGTTTGTAATTTGTAATTCTAAATAAAGGATAAAATATCCAAAGTTCTATTTTTTTTAATCAAAGTGAACTCATAAAAGTTAACTGGCGCCCAGTACGTGGGTCAATTTCGAGGAAGCTGTTAAACCTAGCCATTTGCCAGGACTCCCTAAGTATTTTAATACTTCAACGTGAAGGACCACAAAAACAAAACAAATTGTTAACTGAGATGAAGATCGCTGCAACAATACTTATGTAAGTACGTTTTCAAAAGTTCGTCTATCCCATCCATACGATAGATTCCTTCCCTACCTCATAAGTAAAGGTCAGAGATAAAATCCAAGTAAAATACTTTTTAAATTTGTATTTTCAAAAAAAGAAAATAATTTAAATTAAAATGGCACAGCCAACTGAAAGACCCGCTCCTCAGTATTCGGAGTCAATTCTAGAATATAATGGTTCTCCTCAAGACATCAATTTATTTATTAAATCGGCCAGGGGATACATCGTTAGGACCGGCAATACTCCAAGCAATCTAGAGAGAATAATCTCGAGATTGCGTGGTAAAGCGCTCCACGTAGTCCTAATGAAAGAACATGATAACAACATAGAGACTATCCTAGACACCCTTAAAACATAATGTGGTGATAACAAATCGGTTACGTTACTTCAAACGGAACTTATAAATTTTAATCGCGGTAATAAAGACTTTGGAACCTTGATCCACGAAATGGATCAGATATTATTTTCAATTAAGATTAAAATATCGGACCAATATGGACCAGCTAGTGCACAAGTCCTTATGGAACCGTATAAAGATACGGCACGCAACACGCTTTTGAACTTCCTTCCCACCCATTTTAAATGTGCTAATTTAACAAAAAACTACAACACATTATGCGTCGAGGTACGCATGTTGGAAGCACACGGAGAGCTCCACCAACATAGACAACCACATAAACAAGTCCCAAATTTCGCACAAATAAATCAAAGTAGATTCAATTCACCTCAGTTCGGACAAAACAATAATTTTAACCGAACATTTGCCAATCCGCAACAACACCAGAATACGTATAGGCCGAATAACAACCATTTTAATTCGAATAATAATTTTAATAATAATAATAATAATAATTTCAAACCATGGCATAATAATAACAATTTTATGCAAGGTAAACCGGGACAAAACTCTTGGGCCCGTAATAATCACGCAACGCATCACAATAATAACTTTAAGTATCAGGGCAGCGCTCAACGTCGCAATGAGGACGTAAGCATGCGAACAGCGCCTATGCAAAGACCATCCACGGGCCCGGTCATAGACTTGGGTAATGGACGGACGGCACAGGAACTTTTCCATAGCGACCAGGAAGGACAGGATTTTTGGGAGAACAACGAAATCCCTCAAGAAACCTAGTCCATTTAAATCATATAAATAATGGCCTCCCATATGTAGAAAGGCCATTAAATATTAAAATATTAATTGATACAGGTAGCTCTAAGTCTTTTATGAGTAAAAATTTATATGATAGATTATTTTTTGATTGTGAATATATAGACGAAGAATTTTCAGTGCAAACGGCACATACAACGACCACCCATAGAGGAACGGTTGTAACTCCCTTTTGGAAAAAGGTGTTTGGAGAAAACAATAATAAAATGAGATTTTACATTTTTAACTTTTCAAAAAAATATGATGTTTTAATGGGCATAGATATGTTGAAATTAATGAACGCTACATTGATATTGAATAATTGCAAAAATAATGTATTAAGAACGCCAAACAAAGCAAGTTCAACTTTTCCATGTAATGGACATAACCGAACTTGACAAGATATTAGAAAAGAATAAAGATTTGTTTTCGGAAGAATTGGTAGCAAATTGTACACCAAATGTGAAGCATACGATTAAATTGTTAAAAGAAGAACCCGTTTATCAGCGCGCATATAGACTGCCATATGAACAGAGGTTAGAGGTTGAAAAACAAGTTGCTCAACTTCTCAAAGATGGTATAATAAGGCCAAGCGACTCGCCTTGGGCAAGTCCGGTACACATCGTTGAGAAAAAATTAGACCAATCAGGAATAAAAAAATGGAGAATGGTCATTGATTACCGCAAACTCAATGAACAAACACGGAGTGATAAATTCCCCCTCCAAAATATAGACGATATATTCTCACAATTATATGGTAACAAATATTTTTCAACTTTGGACTTAACATCTAGGTATCACCAAATCGAAATGGCTGAAGAGGATATAGAAAAGACGGCATTTACAATCCCTAACCAACATTACGAGTTCGTGCGAATGCCCTTCGGGTTAAAAAATGCTCCGGCCAGTTTTCAGCGTATGATGAATAACATCTTACGTAAATATTTAGGTAAAATATGTTTATTATACTTAGATGACGTAATTGTGTATGCCAATGACAAAAAAGAACACCTTAGGCGTCTAGAAATCGTTTTTAATGCCCTACGGGAAGCTAACTTAAAAATAAATATTAATAAATGCGAGTTCGTTAAAGAAGAGATAAAATTTTTAGGTCACATACTTAACGGTGATGGCTTACAACCTGACCCCGCCAAACTTGACGCGATAAGAAAATTCCCTTTACCCAAAACTGTTAAAGACATTCAATCATTTTTAGGACTCATTGGTTATTATCGCAAATTTGCTCTAAATTTAAGCAGAGTGACGAAACCACTCACAGAATGTACCCGTAAAAACGCTAAGATAAATAATCAAGAGGAAAAATTTCTCAACGCCTTTAGATTATGCAAAGAACTGTTGATGAATGCCCCTATATTAAAATATCCCGACTTTAACGACGAATTTACTGTGACTACGGACGCAAGCAATATTGCTCTAGGCGCTGTGTTAAGTCAGAAATCACAACCAATTTCTTATATTTCCAGGACATTATCAAAAACCGAAACCAATTACAATACCACGGAGAAAGAATTGCTTGGTATACTATGGTCCCTCCAGCAATTCCGACCGTATATTTATGGTAGACATTTCATTATAGAAACAGACCACCAACCATTGATCTGGTTAACCAAATTAAAGGAACCTAATGCAAAATTAACTAGATGGAGACTTAAACTCCAAGAATACGATTACACGATAAAACATAAACAAGGCTGCACAAACCATGTGGCTGACGCATTATCTAGAGTAGAGATTCATCATAGCGAGGACAACGAAGAGCTAGACTCATTGCGAGTAGAAGCTACTTCGGATGCCCAGAGTGTCGCCGACACTATGCATAGCAGTGTGGACGATAACGAAGGTGGTATCCCAATTCGCCATGAGCATCCACCACCACGTATGAATAGAATTTTTATCGAACTAAGTGATGTTGAGAAACATAGCTTGAGAACTAAGGAAAAAGGCACAGACCTTGTTTGGTGCATCCCCTTAGAAAATGCACAAGCGGTATTTTTAAAATTAATTAAAGAATGTTTAGATAAAGACAAATACGCAGTAATTATAAATAATGATAGATTATATGAGAATTTAAGCGAATGTTACAGAAAAAATATTGATAAGAATTCGTTGAAATTAATACGTTTTACAAATGTTAAGACTGAACCCATAAATTTAGAAGAACAAAAGGAAATAATTCGTTCAACGCACGTCGAGAACCAACGTCATATGGGTCTAGACGCCCTACTCAGTAAAATAAAGTGAACGCATTAAGTACTTTAATAATATGCGGACGAAAATAAAAGATTTTTTAAAAACATGTATAATATGTCAAAACTCCAAATACGAGAGGCATCCCACGTCAGCCCCATTAGAGGCTACTGTTACTCCTAATTACCCAATGGAGATATGGCAGATTGATACTTATCATTTCGGACGTCAAAAATTCTTAACCATTGTGGATCGATTCTCAAAATGGGCATCTTGTACACTAATAACAGTCGATAACAATGTCGCAATATGTGAAATACTAGTTAAAATATTTTCATTGATCGGAATTCCGAAAGAAATACACTTAGATCGCGAAACCACGTTCACATCTACTACGACACGCGAATTATTAGCAACTTATAATATTAAAACGCATGTGACTACTACCGGTCACTCGCAATCCAAAGGCGACATAGAACGGTTCCACTCGACCCTGACAGAAATATTAAGACTAATACGTACAGCAATACCTAACATCACATCTGAACTGCAAATTAATTTGGCCTTAAATGCTTACAATAATAATATACATGGTGTAACTAAACATACACCAATCGAAGTACATTTTTGTCATGGTAATCGACTACCGCAAGCTAACGGTGTGATTACCCAAAGTTACGTGGCCGACCACGTCAATCAATGTAAGGAGCTCAATAAGATAATTCACGATTTGCAACATAAAACAAAAAATAAAACACGTGAACGCGTAAACAAAACACGTACACAACAAGAAATGTCCGTGGGACAACAAATGTTAATAAAGGTTACCGCACGGGGTAAACATAAAAATAAATTTAAAGGACCTTTTACTATCACTAAAATATTACCACATAATGTAATCGAATATAAAAGTCTGAGAGGCCTAACAACAATTCACAAAGACAGTGTTAAATTGTTTCAGGCTGACAACCGTGACCCAAGCGTTACGAATCCGCCAACTGACGGACAATGAACACTTCATCGTGGCACCCCTTGGAGATGCACGCGCTATGGAGGGTCAATGGCACGTCGTTCATACGTTAGAATTATCATCGTTAGTTGAGCAATCACAACAACTAGAATTTAATTACGATAAATTTATAAAAAATAATAATGTAACTTTACCTAATGTAGGCTTAGAACGTTTAAAATATTTGATCGACCATAATAAGGCAATGATTGATAATTTAATAGTTACTAGAAATAAGCGAGGTCTTATAAATGGTATCGGGTCGGTAATTAAGTTTATAACAGGAAATTTAGATGATAACGATATGGATAAGATAATGCAACAGATGGAAAATAATCAAAATTTGAATAAACAACGAATTTCGTTAACTTCGAGAACGTTAGAAGACTATTATACTAAGCAAAACATTTCACATAATCAATTAGTTATTTGGTCCCAAATGAGCCACGACCACTATGAAGACCAAACTGATTTGTTAATAACACATTTAATTTACCAAACGGAAACGATAACCGAATTAATAACTAGAATTACTGAAGCCATTACATTTGCTGCTCATGGGATGTATCACCCTAGCATTATTAAGCCGAAAGTATTCGTGGACTCAATATCACAAATAAATGCAGAACAATTATTTTCTAGAGACTTTGATATTATTCAGCGGTTGTTACAAGTTAAACTTATAAAATCCAAACAGACCTTGCATTTTATCCTGTCCCTACCAATAGTAGAGAAAACAGTATACATGTACAATGAAATAATTCCTATAATATCCAAAATCGAAACCGAATGCTTCCAACCTCACCTCCTATCCAGACGAATATTAAGAGACGGAAAACAGATGTATCTTGCAAGCAAATGCCAAATAATCACGGATCAACTCAGCATATATGCAACAAGGAAATAAACACAATTGACGATTGCACTACCCTGGTATTAGAAAATTGCAGCCTCCATAAAATAATCTGCCCAGAAGAATACACTCACATCATTGGAGATAATATGATGTATGTATTTCGTGACAAACCCACACCACTACAAGCACATTGCCCACAACATCAACAGAGTATTGTTATATCTAAATCAGTACTCGTAACAAATGATGAATGCAGTATCCAAGGAAAGACATTCAGCATGGGAAGAACTATCAACAAAGAAACAGTAGTCATTACGTACTCCAGAGAAGAACTACAAGTATTGCAACTACCAACATTGAATGTAAATGAAATGGAAAAGCCACATCAAGATTTCAGTATTACTACTAATACAACAGGAATTCATGGAAATCTACACCTCACACTAACCAGCTGTTTGGTAATAGCTGCTATCTCCTATATCCTATGGAGACGATACAAACTCTTCGCAGTACGAAGGAGTTTCCATTTTAGGGGGGGAGAGTTAACCACGCCAGATCGCTCTCACCGCCAAACAGAGGACAATACAGTAATTCCACTACAACCTGCCCTTCACCTTGTCTGACATATCAAATAAACTACACGATTTGATGGACAACACCTGCATCCGGTTAGGAACGTTACTAGAATGACGTACAATAATTCCTATATGGAATTGACATACCAAATGAGCCTGACTATAATAATTAGAAGAAGACTAATCAAAAATACAAATAAACGTACGCCCTGATGTACTTGCATCCAGCATCCAGGCACCACGCTTTCTCTTCCCACAATAACGGACCAAAGTTATGAACCATCACCTACATTCCACATGTCCACGTGCAAGAGACCAACAACCTTATTATTAAGATGACCTAAAATGATGTCAACAAATAACAACTAAACGGAAGTACGTGCCCACTGCACCCGGCCCTACTCAGTACCATGGACTATAAAAAGGGCTACACCAGCTTCTACAAATCAATCGATCTTGTTGATTGAAACCAAGCAGTCTGCTTGGCTTATTTTGGTCAACCTGATTATTCCTTTTGAAAACTGTATTACTTTTATTGTTTGTAATTTGTAATTCTAAATAAAGGATAAAATATCCAAAGTTCTATTTTTTTTAATCAAAGTGAACTCATAAAAGTTAACTCGGGAGACAAATTATTTGTAAATAACTACCGACCGATATCCTTACTAAGCATAATATCTAAAGTTGTAGAAAAAGCGGTGAAAAATAGACTCTGTAAGTTTCTCGAAGATAACAAAATATTATCTGACAATCAATACGGCTTTCGCAAAGGTAGAAGTACTTCAGATGCAATAGCCGCCCTCACAAAGATCGTTTCCTATAATCTTGACATTGGTCGCAAACCACTTGCTGTTTTTCTCGATCTCGCAAAAGCATTTGATACGGTCTCACATCCATTACTGCTAAAAAAAACTGCAGCAAATTGGAATAACTGAAGTAGCCTACACATGGTTTGAAAACTATCTATCAAACCGAACACAACAAACTCTCATCCAATCTGACAAAACAATATAAGCAATAAACTATCTGTGTCCTGTGGTGTACCCCAAGGTAGCATACTAGGACCAATTTTATTTCTTGTATACATCAACTCACTATGTGCCATGAATATTGGTGGAAAAATATTATCATTTGCTGATGACACGGTCTTAATATTCGAAGATGAAACGTGGCAATCAGTTATTAACAAAACTAATAATGCTCTAATAAAAGTAAAGCATTGGCTTGACACAAACCTCCTCACACTTAACATCGACAAAACACAATATATGACATTTTCCATATGCAAATACAATATACCCAACAACTGCCCTAAACCAATCATCCACTCGTGTCCATTCAAATTAGACAATCCGGAAACCACATCTATAAATAATAATAATAAATTTGGACAACTTATATAGCGCTGTTTTGGCGAAAAATCGCTTGAAGAGCGCTGTACAAATTAGCATGGATTTTACATTAGAATTTACTTAACTTAGGAGGCTCGATAACAACTCGTCTTGCAGCTATCAAGCGCATGGATTATTGGAATTCTAGCCCCCCATAAATTAAATAAAATATCTTTTTATACACGTATTTCAATTTACTTAACTATGTAGGGGGCTAGATAACCACTCGTCTTGCAGCTATCAAGCGCATGGATTGTTGGAATTCTAGCCCCCCAATAAATCAAATAAAATATCTTTTTATACGAACGTATTTTAATTTACTTAACTGTGTAGGAGGCTAGATAACAACTCGTCTTGCAGCTATCAAGCGCATGGATTATTGGAATTCTTGCCCCGCAATAATACATTTACCTTATGTATTTAGTAATCTACTTAACATTCTAAGTCTAGCTTAATCTAACTTAATCTACTTAATCTAACCTAACCTAACTTAATCTTACTCACACATACTCAAAACCTATATTTAATAAATCTGCAGTTCATAACAACAATTGCAAAGAAACCATAAAAATAACATGTAATCAACGCTAACGAAAATGTACTCGTAATACACTGTAATAATTGTCACCGTGAACTGTTTATTATTATTGATTGTTGTTTTAAACACTATTTCTTAGGTATTTTAATTTGTCATTTATCACTTCATACGTACGGCACTGGTAGAAACCGAAGGGCGCGGGATCAGTCCGATGCCTTCCTAGTCCATGTGCTTAGGGGCGGGGGGCAGGCTCGGGCGGTTGGCAGCGGGGGCAGCTAGGGATGTAGAGATAGCAGAGGTCATCAGTTTGTTCTTTTCTCTGGTACGTTTCTTAGAAGGCCGCTTCGGTGGCACACACACCGAACGGGTCATATGGTCCACAGTCGTAAATACAGCTACGTAGCGGCGAGCAGCGGGGTTGCAGTAAAGGTGCGGGTGCGCAGGGGTACGGCTATGACACCCAACGACCGAACAAATGACCACATCTGGTAAACGTTCGCTACCCATCCTGGGTTTTAAACACTTCGCATCTAATGAATCACAATAACAATCTGCACATATTCTTAAAACTCGTTATACGTCCACACTGCTTACGATAAAATTATTTTGAGTTCACATATGTAATGTACACAGAGTAATAAACATTATTTGACACTTTTAAGGTCTCAAAATGTTAATTATCCCTCTTATTTAATAAGGGATAACGAGACCGGCCAGAATGCGTCAGGCTGCTCATTCTGCCTGACGCATTCTGCTAATTCTCTAATATTAATTGTACGTGTTCAACCCTCAAATCATCAAAAGTAGTTAAATATTTGGGAATAATCATAGACAACCAACTACGTTGGGAAGCTCACATCGGTGACACAGTAAAAAAAACTTCGTAAACTCTGCCATATATTCTGCTCCCTTAGGTCTATCTTAGATTTACAGACTCTCAAAAGCGTATACTTTGCCCTTTTCCAATCCATAGCAACATACGGTATAGTGGGATGGGGTGGTTGTGCTGAAACCATTATTAGACCAATTATTTTAGTTCAAAAACTTATTCTGAGAATTATATTTAAATGTCAACCTACTCATCCCTCAAATGAACTCTTTGCAAAAATCAGGGTGTTAGATATTCGACAGCTATTTACTAAAACAAGCATTTGTTATATACGAAAAAATAATCTACTAATTGCTCCACAACATCAAGCACACACCCGCTTTTCATCAAACCTGGGTTGCGTGGTCCCAAAAACTAAAACCTCATTCGCTCAACGACAATTCTGGTTCATCGCTCCTAAAATACATAATGCTTTGAGTACTGACATAAAGTCAAGTAATTCTAATTCTCTTTTTATAACACGTGTACAACATTGGATTTTCGAAAGTGGACGAGCGTACTTTAAAGAATTCCTGAGTTCTTAACACTACATTTTAATTATTAATTTTTGCATTTCAAAATTTAAATTTCCATTTTTATTTCTATTTTTCTTTAAAATCTTGTTATTTTTTTTCTCTTAATTTTTTCACAAAATTTTATTTATTTTTTAATTTTAATTTATTTACTTGTATGCTTTAATTTATATATTTGTATAGAACACTTGAGTTCTTAACATTTAATCTTTATTATTAATTTCTGTATTTCAAAATTTGAATTTTCATTTTTATTTCTACTTTTCTTTAAAATATGATCTTTTTTCTCTTTATTTTTCACTTACTTTTAAATATTTCATAATTTTTATTTAGTATATTTAATCATCTGTTTTAATAAAATAGTATTTGTATTAATTTAAATAAATATTAAATATACAAATACCATAACATGGGCATGAGCCCAGTGTGGTAGCCAAAAAAATAAAAAAAAATACATAGAAAAGCTAGTAAAAGCTTCGATTTATCCGTGGCATATTTTTTGATGTTCATACTGTAAGCCGATTCGTCGTAAAGATTTATCAAAATAGTGTCTAAATAGGATTTCACGTGTATATTCATCTTAAGAGCTCAAACAACAAGAGAATACATTTTAAGTGATAAATGTTTGGCCGATATTTATAGAGATTATAAACGACTCCGTGAAACGGATGGTTTATCCTTTGCCACACCTACATTCAATAGGATATTTAACAGCGAATTCAATATTTCTTTCTTTATACCGAAAAAAGATCAATGTGATCTCTGTGAAAGGTACAAGAACTCAGACGTAGAAGCAAAGCGCAAGTTAAGTCAAGATTATGAACAGCATTTGAAAGAGAAGACTTTAGCAAGAAAGGAAAAAGAAAATGACAAAAATAGAATCGACGGTACCATCACAGCTGTTTACGACTTGCAAGCAGTAATGCAAATTCCAAAGGGACAAGTATCTCTATTCTTTTATAAATCCAGGATCAACTGCTTCAATTTTACTATCAGCGATTTACGGGCAAAAGATGTCGTTTGCTACTTTTGGGATGAAACTGAAGGGAAGAGAGGAGCGGTTGAAATTGGCAGTTGCATACTCGACTATATTAAATCTCAGGCACACCAGAATCCCAATAAAGACATTGACATAGTATTCTACTCCGATAATTGTGGCGGTCAGCAAAAAAATAAGTTTCTGTTGTCTGCCTATGCCTACGCGATCAACAAGTTGACAGTAAAGTCTATTACTCACAAATTTTTAATACGCGGTCACTCACAGAACGAAGGCGATAACGTTCATAGTGTGATTGAAAAACAAATTAAAAGATATTCACAGTCGGGACTAATTTACATACCAGAACAATATAAAACTTTGATTGGAACAGCAAAAAAGACGGGAAAGCCTTACACAGGTGTAGAAATGACACACGATAAATATTATGACGTCAAAGCATTACAAGAATCATGGGGAACCAATTTCAATATAGATGAAGAGAGAAATCAAATCAAATGGCATGACATTAAGGTCTCAGAGTTGAAAAAGAACACCCTGAAAGTTTTTCTACAAAACATCCTTTACAGAGGACGCTTTTAGGAGAGCTTTTGTGCGGAAAAGGGTTATTCGTAAATTGAAATACGTGTATAAAAAGATATTTTATTTAATTTATCGGGGGGCTAGAATTCCAATAATCCATGCGCTTGATATCTGTAAGACGAGTTGTTATCGAGCCTCCTAAGTTAAGTAAATTCTAATGTAAAATCCATGCTAATTTGTACAGCACTCTT
The DNA here is from genome assembly GCA_929108145.2 of Limnephilus rhombicus. Classification (NCBI taxonomy): domain Eukaryota; kingdom Metazoa; phylum Arthropoda; class Insecta; order Trichoptera; family Limnephilidae; genus Limnephilus; species Limnephilus rhombicus. The sequence goes on from OV815290.1 coordinate 45,595,476, forward strand.
GAGGCGATTTTTCGCAAAAACAGCGCTATTAAGTTGTCCAAATTTATTATTATTATTATAAGGGGAACCGCGTCAGTCATGGATCAATCTTATTTTCAAATGGCTTAACACAGGCATACACTGAGAAAATTGCATTCTCGGATGCCATACATGAATTGATTGATAAGAACGTTATTCCAATGATGTTTATTATAAAGGCATTCTGGATAATTAACTGCTTTATTGTTATTAAAATGTTAACATTTTTGATTTTAGATTCATTTGCATAGTGATTAAAAGAAATAATTTACCAAATATGATTCTGACGCAAAAGTGAAATACCAAAGTTGTTTAATAAACTATTATTTTTGTAATAAAAAAGTGATCTCAAAGTACTATTATTATTAGTATTTAAAATATTAGGAGAATGTGATTTTAGATGTGCATTTAATATTGTTTCCCATTGAACAGAAGGTTCCTATAACGTTTATGTTATGTTAGAATTTCTAAGAAAATTTCATTTGTTCTAAGTATTTTTATAATTAAGGGCTACAAGAAACTGTTGCTGAGTATTTTTTATAGTATTATTAATAAAAAATATTGTTTGATTTGAGTACTAGTGGAGGAAGCGTGATAGGATGGCTAAACTCCTTAGAATTAGGGCAGACAATTCATTTTTATATGATTCCGGAAGTAGGAGGAAATTCTTAAATTTTTCCCTTTCCAATAATTGGAAGTGTTGAAATTTTCCTATTTTTTGTGTAGAAAATACGTGGCGTTGTTGTTTTTCTTTTTTTCTTTGTTTTACGAAGTCAAACCCTGAGAGTTAAAAGTATTGTGTTGACACAGACTCGAATTGAAAGTTTATTTGACTGAAAACTGATCACACACACATAGAGTTGTTGGATGGTAAACAGATGTAATTTGAAGTTGTTTTTTAATTACGATAAATTTAATTAAATTAATTTGTTATGAAAATATTTTTTGTAAACACGTAATTGATTAGTTCGGTATCAATATGGTAAGCCAGCGTGTAAAGTCCTTACCATATCACTGTATTCAAATGAGGAATTGTACTTCTCGCAGTAAGAAGATTTAAGAATATGCACCCGGTAGAACAAGTTAGTTCTCGTAATGTCAACATGAATATGTGGGTAGATTCTGTGTGAGTCTACATGTTGTCATTAGTAGGGACATAGGAGTTTTTACATGTTTATGTCATTTTGGGACATATTTGGTCTTATCAGAGGATGGGGTGATTGCACTTATGGTCATTACGGTTTCGTCTGGTTATTTTGGTGGGAACACCTGGGAGGTGTCCTGTGTATATTCGTCGAACGCAAGTTCACCGTGGAGATTCCAACGAGATCTCTCCGGTTGTCCGTGTCGTTGCGGCAAGGGTGTTACTTCTAGTGCACCAAGTACAGCGCTGTACGGTTCGCCAGGAGTGAATCGAGAAAACATGAGAGGATTCATATTAAGCCTGAAAATTAATATTCATGATAGGTTTTGTAGCGTTACCTTACAATTATATGCGAACATGAGAGGATGGTCGTTTATGCCTGATAATTAAATGCAAACCAGACAAACCATGACAAGCTGAGAGTGTGGGAATTAACATCTGGGGTAGAATTGAATTATGATAATAACAAGGGGTTGTATAAATAACACTGTAAGTAGGCCATGGCTATCGGTACTTGTTTTGTATGGTGCGCTTAGTCTGTTGTAAAGACGCGAATATGAGTTGATCTCGATCATTTCATAACATTTGTCAGCGTGCAATATTCCCTAACAGGAATAAGGTGTATAAAAATAATTTTTGTCTAATTTTAAGAATTCTGTTGTAAAGACGCGAATATGAGTTGATTTCGATCATTTCATGACATTTGTCAGCGTACAATATTCCCTAACAGGAATAATGTGGAATTTTTTTTTGTCTAGTTTTAAGAATTCTACATGGTAGAAAACCTTTTCTTAAGTGTCATGTTTTTCCTTTTTTTTTCAACGCTCACCTTGGTTTAGCGTGTCTTGTATCGCACTAGGTACGACATATTTTTGTGTTTCCTTGGGAAGAGTTTGGCAACCTTTGTTCAAAATACTTGCTAGGATTATTTAGCTTGGCTCACAGGTAGTTAAATTTTGTTTGGCTCTTAGGTAGGGAGTGTTTAAATCCTGGTGAAAGGGGTAACTCTGTACCTCACACTGCGGCAACCGACGCATCACAAGCTAACCAGAAGGACGTAGACCCCTGCTTCAGCCTCGCTGCCTATACCCTTCATTTTTCAGGGGAAGGAGGGTAGTGTTATGGGTCGCCCATAATTCTCCGAACGGACTACAATAGTCGGCAGCGGAAATAGTGCACACATGCCTTGCGTGATCCCAATCAGGCGATGTTGAATAGACCAATAGCAAGACGATATACGACAGATTACCTTATATGGTCACGAAGTATTCCTTCCCCCCACCCTCTCGACAGAAGCAAGGGACCGGATAGAGGAACGAAGCCCGGCAGTCACGCTTGGAACGCGGTCCAGAGAGGCTCTTGGGAACACAACGGCGGCCCGCCGCGCGCGCTACCTTCGCGCCAGTAGTCAAGTCCCGGCTTACACCCCGAGTGCATTGTGATACTCCAGGTTCCCCAAGTACGAACCGCTGCCTGGTCTGTGAGCATGCCGCTCCAGATCCGCCCTACATGCTGAACAGCGGCCCACTGCTGCCCACAGCCCACTGCTGCCCACGGCCCACTGCTGCCCACCGCCCACTGCCGCCCACTGCCACGTTACCGCTGCCCGGTCTGTGAGCATGCCGCTCCAGATCCGCCTTCATGCTGGAAAGCAGCCCACTGCTGCCCACTGCCCACTGCCGCCCACTGCCACGTTACCGCAGCCCGGTCTGTGAGCGTGCCGCTCCAGACCCGCCCTCCACGCAGGAAAGCTGCCTGCTGCCGCCCCTCGTCATGTGAGGTTCTTAATTACATATAGTCCTTTTCGAGCCCAGAATCAGTAGTCCTTTTACTAGCTTGCCACGCTCTTCCCTGGTTAGGCCTGAAACCGCATACTTCCTGACCTGTTATTGTTATTTTCATGCATATTAAGAATAAACTGAATTGTAACTAAGCCCTGTTTCATTGGAGTAGATAGTCGATGAGTGTGGCCGTTCCCCCCTAAGATGAGCGTCTCAGCCCAGGCATATGATCCCCGGGGGGTCTGCTTAACACTTGTTCCCCTCGTTTAGTAGCTTACTCCCCCCCCCCGGGGGGTAACTGTATAACAATGGACAGCGGTGAACCTTGTGAGGAGAAAGAAGTCTTCGCTGCCACTTGAACAGTGGCAGCGAAGCGCGACGGGCTTCGATATGCCTGAGATGTTGCTGCACCCTAGACAGAAGACGCGGCGGGCCTTGTAGTCGCGGGCAAAGGATTCTCCAAAGCTGATGGTGCGGTGGACCATGTTAGCTGCGAGATGATGGGTCCTCAAAGGTTGTTTGCGCACCGGCACAGGTTCCGGCTCTGAGTCGCCGGGGCTGGCCGTTCAGTCGATACCGCACTGGAGCGAATTCACTGATAAACTGGGCACTGTATTACTATGTGTGTGTTACTTGAGACTGAGCTGTATGCGGCTCGCGCTGACATATACTCTGCCGGCCGGGCAAGTAGTTTCGAGAACGGTAAGCAATGCTGGGTGAATTCACACAAAGCTGAGAAACCGCTCGAACCTTCTGTGTGCATTTGTACGGTACAGCCAGGTGTTCTAGCTATTTCGCGTAGGTGGCGGAATTATTATTTCTAGGCGGCCGTTGGTACTACGCTGAATGTAGGTAGGTGGATCGGCCGTCTTCCAGCGAGTTCTTTGGAGGTCAGTGGCGTAGCGGTAGATTTCGCAGAGCGGGTCAAGTAGCCGCTACAACTATATATAAAGTGTTGTATTTGTGAAACCCAACTTAAAATATCGAATTCAACAATAAATATTGTCTAAATATAGTGCCCAAAAGTAATCAAAATTAAAATAACCACAATGTGATAATGCACACAGCGGTAACAACTCATCTTCATCTGAGCCGCTGGACATCGTGACGAAGACTGATTGCGGGCGAACGCTCTGCCTAACGCGTCGAAGCCGTTCAAATAGAAAGTACGCAACATTACGACACTTTACGCGCGTTAAGAACGCCTCCTGTTTGACGAGGTCTTTACTTATAATGATTCCCGAATACAATGCTGTAGTGTCGTATTAGCTATACAGGGGAGTGAGCTTTGCCTCAAGCTGTTGACTTGTTTTACCGCACTGAAGAACAGAACTTTCTCCATTCATTACCAAAATCTTCATTGAATTTCAACGATTCCTTACTTCTCCAGGACTTCTTGCTTTCGGACACTGCTCGAGTCCTCTCCATTGTAACTCAAGACGGTGGGTTCGAGATTAACCGCCTTCTGAATGTATTCTTCCAAATTAAAGAAAGCGTTATTAGTTCTCACATAATTAATAAATACACAAACGACTCAGGTTAAAAAGCTTTACTCATAATCATATTTTTTTTCAATACAGCTCGACCACTAGATTATTAAAAATCCATTTTTACTAATTTAATTTCCAGTATTTTATGAATAAGAAGTGGAAGCATAAATTTACATTCAATATTCCAGAAAAACAGTAATGTCATTTCAATATATTTACCTAGTTTTATTGGAAAATATCAACCTGAGTTTGTTAGCTGTCAAATTCAACTATTTCTCGGAGTAGTGATGGGGTCACTCAACTAGTAATAAAAATTGAATCGATATTAATTTGATACAATTTTAGATTTTCACGGCCAAAAATATTTTTAGCCTTTAGGCTAAAGAAGGAGGTAGCGCAACACGGCATAATACCCCAAAAACTAATAACAACGATATTCATTTATTGGAAGATTATGGGTATTAATCTAAGTTTTTTGTTTTGTAGAACTCCATTTTAATTATATTTATATAATAAACATTATAATTAGTGTGTATAACAAACAAATTCAGTATTATAATTTTTTTTAATAATAAACTAAAGTTAATAAGATAAGGTGTAAAGCACTGTTTTACGCGTGCCACTACACCATCTCTTTCCCCCGTACAGCGCCATCCTGCTCACCCAAACCTAGGCGAACCAGGCTGCGCAGACGCCTTCTGCGCATTTCCCACTCCCGAGTCGCCACAATAAACCACGCCCCGCCACAAGAAATGGCCTATATAAAGAGCTGCGGGCCCTAATACAAGCAGTTGATTTTGCTTTTGCCCGCGCTAGCGACAAGACGTTCTGTCCTCACAGTAATTACTTCCCGCTTACGTTTGCCTGAAACAGATTTAGAATTCATTTCTTTCTCTTGCTTGTGCGTCCGCGCAAGTAATTGGTGAAATTGCGTACTTACGATTTATCAAAAAAACCTGTTATCATTGTGCCGGATCGCTACGATTGTTTTTCCTCAGGGAGGGTTTCAACTCGTGGTTCGGCCGCTATACGTGTGCTGCCAAAGTGTGTTTTTGTATCATTCTAAACAAGTGAATCCCGTGGTTGTCCAGTATCAGTGTTGTTGTGGTGATAAACCGAGTGTCGAATGGTGTTTAGTTCATCAATATTATCGAGAGTCTCCTCAAAAGCAGTAAGTCATTTCCATTTATCGCTACATTGATTGATTTATTCTACAGAGTTCATCTTCATTCAAGTAATATCTTGTTCCAAATTGTCACAATACATCTTAATATTGCTTTCTACAATTCCCCGTAGTAACAGCTTTCAACTATTGAAAATATTAATTCCCCGTCGCATTTTCAAACAAATTCTCTGCATAGTAACAGTTCAATAATCATAAAAAATATTAATTTCCCGTTATCGCAGCGGTGCCCAGCGCCAGCAGCTATTAAAAAGCAGTTAGCAACGCCCCGAACAACTTTCTTCTCAGAATTTTCAGGCAATTAGCATAGCGCTCAGCGTACCTCAGTACATCCTTGACCGAAAGTTAAATTAAAATATTTTATCATGTCTCAATTTGAATCCGACGTAAGAACGTTTATCGCCAACCGGGTTCGCCGTGATCTTTCTTCTGAGGAGAAGGACCACTTAGCCAAGATCGTCCTTCAGACTTATCTTGAAGAGTCCGTTGACTCTTCACCAAAAAGTCTTTACCCCGAATCCAGTCAAGGTTGTTCTCGCGCCTGGGATAACCACAATGTAGATATGGAGGACTGTCAGTCGTCCTCCGACGAATCCGGCTACGAATTAGTAGCCAGGCGTAAACGTTCACGAACAAATTCAAATGAATCGCTGACGCCGGTAAATTCTCCGCGATCGTCTCCCCTATTAAAGAAAAAACACCATCATTCACCCAGAGCCGACGTGGCTACTGATAATAAATTTACCTCCCTGAGGTCAAAATCTCCGTCCCCAGATAGAACTGTAGAGCCTACAGCTAATGACGATACGCCAAAAAAATTTGCGCGTATCCCACTTATCGTATTACATAAAGAATCAGAAACTACGGCCCTTCTTCGCTCGCTTGAAGATAAGGGTATTGATTTCATGGCTAAAAATATGGGGAACGGTCTCCATATCATCACTAAAGTGCCGCGTGACCATCATGCAGTCACGCGCTACCTATTATCTAAAAAAGTGGAATTCCACACCTTCAGACTGCCCGAAGGGAAACCTCTGAGGGTGGTCCTGAGAGGCATACCAGAGGATGTCTCCACAGAAGAAATAAAGGATGAACTAATCCGTAAATACCCGGTACAAGCGGATGAAAAATGGTAGAACCAAGGCACCTATCCCCCTCGTGCTCGTCACTCTGACGAAAAATGAAGCGGGCAAAGACATCTTCAATGCTTCCGTTGCCAGGCGCACGGACATTCGGCAACGTGCCGCCATGGAAGTGAACGTTGCGTCAAATGCGCGGGTCAGCATAGGTCATCTGACTGTACAAAGTCTCGTGAGACTCCGGCAAAGTGCGCGTTGTGTGAAGGTGCGCAAACAGTCAACTATGTAGGGTGCCCTGCCAGGCCCCAAAAGAATTTAAATTTTAATAGGAATAGAAATTCCAATTACTATAAAAATTACAACAACAAAATAAATAGTCGTAATAGTCAAAACAATAACTACCAACATAGCCAAACGCAAAGGCAACCTCGTAATAGTCAAAACAATAACTACCAACATAGCCAAACGCAAAGGCAACCAAATCAAAGGCAAAATAGTCAAATCCCAACAAATCAGACCTCACCTACAGCCTCTTTGGCGGAATTCCCCCCGCCCCCCCCCCCCCCCCCCCTCTCCACTCTCCCCACCTCCGCCAATACAGCCAATACAGCTCCACCTCCCCCCCACCGTAAGTGGCCTGAGCCACATTATTATAAACCCCGTTCCTCCCAGAGGGAGAGACGAGCCCCCACAAACCCGGGGCCCAGTCAGCAACATAGGTTTTGGAGCGAGAGCCCCAACCCGCCCAAGCGTCTTAACGCGCCTCCAACCCTGACCTTCCCCCGCCCACTTTAGATAGAGTTCATAAACAAGCGCTTATCGAACTATTGGCGACGATTCAATTGCAAGTATTACGATGTCTAGACAAAATGTTAAATTAATCAATTTGCAGACGGCCTATTGGAACGCCAACGGCTCTGTCCTAACGCACAAGGAGGAAATAATTGAACAATATTACAGCATCGAAGTATTCCTCATTAATGAGACCTGGCTTAAGCCGTCTAGGAACTTCAGAATTCCAAATTATATAACCTATTGTGACGACAGACTAGCCAATAAGGGAGGCGGAACCGCCATCTTGGTTAAGAACAACATTGACCACCGTCTAGCGCATTCATTTTCTAGTGTTAATATTGAATCCACATCGGTAATAATAAATACCTCTTCTGGACCACTTAAATTCATTTCAATCTATGTACCCCCTAACCGTCAATTAATTCCAGCCGAATTAGACAGCCTCCTGTCCGAAAATGTCCCCACTATAATAGCTGGGGATATGAATGCAAAACACGGATCGTGGCATTCCACACAGAATAACACAAAAGGAAACGTGCTCGCAAAGTACGCGAGTACCAAACCTATCGTAGTCGATGCCCCAGATAGACCCACGATTCATCATCACAACGGTATTCCGGATGTGATTGATATCGTTTTACTTAAAAATACTAGTCATTTACACTCCCTCAGAGTACTAAACGAACTTACTTCAGACCACGATCCAGTCCTTCTAACTTTAACAGGAGGCTCTAACCCTCTGGTCCCCGATAATCCTCCACGCACTAAAATCAAATGGAAAAAATTAACCGAGCTGCTAATTAAAAACATAGTTATAACTACAGTTATAACTTATAGATACATTCCCGACGAAGCCTCCCTAAATGCCGCTACCTCCAACTTAATCCAGACAATAAAATCATGCATCACCGAGGCGTCCGATGAGATTCCCAACGTCACAACACGTCACGGAATACCCGAAGAGATCAAAGATCTTATTAGTGAATAAAATCTTGTTAGAAAGGAGTGGCAAAAATCTTGCAACCCGATAGTGAAACAACATCTTAATCGACTTAACAGAGAAGTGCGCGATGCCCTCAGCGAATTTCGCAACAAGCGTTGGCACGATTTCATTTCAACTTTAGAAGACGATAGAGCAGCTTACTGGAAGCTCTCCAAAGCACTAAGACGCCCGAAAACTAAAATCTCCCCGATTCAAGGCCTCAACGGAAAAGTTTACTCCGCTGCAGACAAGGCAGAAGCCTTTGCAGATAGCCTTGAAAGTCAATTCTCTCCAAACACCGATCACGACGATCCTGCGTTCGTAGCAAAAGTGGATTCAAAAGTAGAAGCAATCTTAAATCTAGACCCTGAAGACCCCCCAATCAGGTGCACAACCCCTAAAGAAATATTGAATATAATTAGAAAATTAAAGAAGAAGGCCGCCGGGCCCGATGGCATTTCAAATAAGATTTTAAAACATCTCTCAACTAAAGGCATCTGCGCCATAACAGCCATCTGCAACGCGTCACTTCAGCTGCGTTGCTTTCCTAAGGATTTTAAAGAAGCTGACGTAATTTTAATTCCCAAACCAGGCAAGGATCCATTATTAACGCAGAATCATCGGCCAATTAGCCTCCTTCCATGCCTAGGTAAAATCCTGGAAAAGGTAATACTAGCACGACTAAATGCATTCACAAATAAAAGTAAATTCTTGCCAGACTTTTAACACGGTTTTAGAGCAGGTCATTCCACCTCTCACCAACTCCTACGTGTGGTGGAACACATCACGGAGGCATTCAATATCAAGAAAAAAAAACAGTAATTCTCTCACTCGATGTTAGTAAGGCTTTCGACAAAGTCTGGCATAACGGCCTCTTATATAAAATGTACTCTCTTGGTTATCCATTAAGACTTATTCAACTAATAGCCAGCTACTTAAGAGATAGATACTTCAAAGTCAAAGTAGAAAATGTATTCTCCACATCCCGCCCCATATCAGCTGGGGTCCCACAAGGCAGCCAACTCTCACCATCCCTATACAACATCTATTGTAACAATATTCCTAAACCCGTGGATCATAATGTTAAAATCACACAATTTATGACACAACTTTCGAGCTCAACTGACGAGGCCACTGCTACACGCCGCGTACAGATACAAACCACTCTAACTGAAAAGTGGTGTAAAAAATGGAGAATATCTATTAACCCGACTAAAAGCGCCGCGACCGTTTTCTCAAAGACACGGCCAAGACGGCCCCCATTCATTAGACTGTTTGGGGAAAATGTTCCATGGGAAAAGTCAATTAAATACCTAGGTGTAACGCTAGACTCCAAGCTCACCTGGAAGAAACACATAACTGGAAAAATTAAAGCAGCTAATAAATGTCTATCTTCACTCTATCCAATGATGGGAAAAAAAGTCGTTTATCAACGGAAAACCAATTACTTTTATATAAAACAACCATAAGGCCCGGCTTCACCTATGCTTGCCCCGTTTGGGGGCACGCGGCCCCCAGTCTCTTAGAGAAGATTCAAATATTTCAAAACAAATCCATTAGACTTGCGCTTAATGCCCCTAAATGGAGTAGAATTTCTTGTCTCCATAAAGACTCCAACATTCCGTTGATAAAGGACTTCATTTTCTCACAAGCAACTAAATTCTACGCCGGCCTACCCGGCCACTCAAATCCCACGATTAATACGCTCGCGAAATATATTTTTAATTTTTTTTTTATATTTATGTGAATACCGCACAAGAGAACCAAGTGCTCCCGTCTAGAGCAATCTGGGGGGTCAATGGAAAAGTATCTTTCATTCACTTACAAATCCTTAAAAGGGATACCGCCCACAAGTGTGGAAGCCGAAAGGGCATTTTCTGCTGCTGGCTGGCTTTCTGCGTCTAAAATACGCAGTAGTTTGGCAGACGACAGTTTGTGTTTTTCAGTTAAAAGCTGACAAACATAATATTTAAAGTAACGTATATCCTATATAAATTTTCAGTTTAAAATGTGTTTTTTTTGGTTGATTCTTTAATTTCCTTGTGTATTTTTTGAAGAAGATTTGTTTTGTTTTGATTTGCTTTTTATTCAGTATTTGTTACTGTTTTATGTGAAGAAAAACAGTGTAATTTGATTGATCTCATACTAATAGTAATATGTACGTAAATAAATGTGGAGTTGATTAATTCATTGTTTTATTTGCCTTATATAAATGTGATTATTTTCAATATGCGGGATCCCGCAAATACCGAGATCCCGCGGGATTGAAAATTCGCAGTCCCGCAAATACCGACATTGAATTCAGGTTGCGGGATTGGAAGCCCTAGTTTACACGTAATAAAAATACAATATCCTTTGTATACACATTGAAAGGCACACATATCAATGAAGTAGACTACGTCAGGGACCTTGGAGTAACACTAGATGTTAAATTAAACTTTATCCAACACACTGATGAAGTCATTAATAAAGCCAATAAAATGCTAAGATTTATAATTCGTATAGCAAAACCCTTCCGAAACAGAAACACTTTATACTCCCTTTACACCTCAAATATTCGCCCGCACTTGGAACACTGTTCACCGATCTGGACTCCTTTTCACCAAGCCCATATTGAAAGAATAGAAAGAATTAAAACAACATTTTTTAAACACATACACTTCTCAAACTTAACTTACACTTCTCAAATTATACCGAATCCATTAAATTTCACAATTTCAACTAGTACTGGGCGTTGACGATAATTCCATCCAACGCCAACGTCGTTATCCTTGGCGATTTTCAACTGTGGAAAATATCTGTTGAAAATAACGTCGACGTTGACGCAACTATAAATTAGGAGATCGACACGATACTAACAAAAAAAAACAAACAAAAAAGATATCAAAATCGTATTAAGGAATCCCTTTTAACTGGTGGTTCCCCGAATCATTGATGTATTATTATTATCACTTATCGCTATGCCCCACGCCCCACACACGTAATAATAATCCTATAATAATGTTGAAAGTTGAAACTGTTAGAAGACGTTGCGCGTTGGTTTAGGCGTTGAAATAATTACCCTGTAGAAATATTAAAGACGTTGAAGATATATTTTGCTCGTCACTGATAAATTCGCTTGTTGCTTGGCGCTACGGATCGACCGTATTGGATGGGAAAATAAAATAAAAAGTGCAGTAGGTACGTCATTAACAAAAGACCATTTCAAATAAGGTATAATATCGTTCACGAAGTGTGATCTCTTGACCCTTTTGATTTAACGGGCCAATACCGTTGAAAACAATAGGTACAAAACATAGCTGTTTAGGCGACCGGAGTTGATAATTATCAATAGGTTATTTTTTGCTTGTCGTTGATAAATTTGCTTGTTCCCTGGCGCTGCGTATCGGCCGTATTGGATGGGAAAATAAAAAAAAACGTGCAGTAGGTACGTACATTACCAAAAGACCGTTTGAAATATCGAGTAATGTTGTTCACGAAGAGCAAACTCTTAACCCTTTTTATTTATTAGGCAGTTGAATCGTTGACTGCGTTGAATAATGTTCCCATGTAGGTATTATATTTCAACTGTTGGCGCTAATTATTTTCAATAGCGTTGGACGTTGAAACAATATAACTATTGTTTCCAATGGCTAGTTATATTTTAATACAGTACTAATTTCAACTCCCTCCAAACACAACGTCTAATTTTCGATCAAATCCTATTGTTTAAAATTCTAAATAATGGCCTGGACTCACCAGAGCTCACCAATTTAATACATTTTCATATTCCGTCAAGATCAACCAGACAATCCGATTTATTTTATTTGCCCTCGTGTGGAACAAATATTAAAAAAAAATCCCCAATTCCTCGTGTATCTGCACAATATAATACAAAATTTCACAGAATTGACATTTTTAGTAATAACTTAAAGAAATACCGATATGAAATATCTCGTTAATATGAGAGTATGGAATGTATCAGGAGCATCTCCTATCCTTTTCCTATATTCCTCTTCCTCTACCCTTCCTATAACTAAAATTAAGTTTAAAATAATAAAACTTTTTTGCCAATTAACTTTAGCAAAAGAAACTTCTGTGGCTTGACTTCAGTTCACTTTATATTGTATATTATCACTGTAATTATGTAAAAGCTGTTTGTTTCTTACAAATAAACAAATGTTAAATAAATATGTACAAACAATATGCCTGAGAAAATGTCAATTATTGTTGAAACTGGTTATTTTGAATCTTGAAACTGAATATCGGGAATGGCCATTAAGAATATAGAATGAAATGCAAATCATGAAAAACCTTGAGATGATCACTGCTGCAGCAGGTTGAACATGGTGATAGGTTGCAGTTTACTGGAGATGCTGCGGTGTAGGTTGAAGAGCATTGCAGCAGACTGGAAAAGCTGCAGCAGGTTGAAGAACATCGCAGCAGACTGGAAATGCTGCAGCAGGTTGAATAGCATCGCAGCAAACTGGAAATGCTGCAGCAGGTTGAAGAACATTGCAGCAGACTGGAGAACATCGCAGCAGACTGGAGATGCTGCAGCAGGTTGAAGAACATCACAGCAGACTGGAAATGCTGCAGCAGGTTGAAGAGCATCGCAGCTAACTGGAAATGCTGCAGCAGGTTGAAGAACATTGCAGCAGACTGGAGAATTTTGGACATGGCTTCAGACGAAGATTCGTGCAGTAGGTTTTAGTTCTTTGCCCCAAAACGAATTTGTAGAATGATGCCACATGTGTAAATGCTGCGATAAGAACATTCTGACAGATCACAATTAGTTTTCTCATATTTGTTCTTTGCTGAGAAAGTTTCTATTTTATTGGCAATGGTTTATGTCCGACCATTCTTTAATGACATAAACCAGTTTGTGAATGAATGTATCAACGCACTCACTTCCACAATGTCTGCTGTCTCTTGATTCAGGCTTGCAACACGGGCCTGGAGGAGGTGCCCTCCAGCTGCGGGTTGGTGGTGCTGTACCCGGTGCCCACGCGCTGCAGCGGGATGATGTCCCCCTCGGTGAGAGGTGCGCCCGTGAGGGGGTGCAGCCAGTCTAGGCGGATCACCTTCTGCAGGCACTCCTCTGTCACCACGTGGCCCGTGGGAGCCAGCACCACGCAAGCTACCGAGTTGGACAGGATGTCGCGGGTCACGGGACACATGTACCTGGAACAAATCATACTAATCATTCAACGGAACCAATCTTCCCAACTGACATGCTTGGTGGAACTCGGAGTGACCAACACAGGTACGGGGGCAAGTAGAAGACAGAGTTAAGTTAGCCTCTCAGAAGCTGGGTGCGACTCTAATAAATGTTTAGCAAACTCCCAGAAACTACAGTGAAACCCTCTTAAGTTCTCTCTTAAGACGTTTTGTGGATTAAGAAGTTTGGTTTTTTCGGTCCCTCGGCCCAAAATTGGCCCAATTTTTCCCACATATAAGGTTTTCCTGCTTAAGAAGTTTGTTTTTTTCCGGTCCCTTGAAAAACTTCTTAAGAGGGTTTCACTGTATTACTGTATTACGTTTTAACTATACAATGTTTTTCATTTTTAGGTCTCTATCCCTATTATTTAATATGCAATGTTTTAGTTTATTATTTGCATAAATGCTGACAGAATTGTAATTCAGCGTGTTCTTTGTTATAGAATAGGAAATTTGATAATTTAGAAATATTGTTTCTCTGCATTTCTTTTTCTTCTGATTATTTTGTACATTACGTTATCCCCTAACCCCCCTTTCACACTCCCGCCCATCCATTATCATCATTAAAGCCTGGATCACAAGCACCGAGTAGAGTGGCGAGACAGTAAAATGATACTAGGCCGAGACAGTTGGTTGGACGAGTAGGCAGTACCGGATTATCCCTAAGGCAGAGTAGGCAACTGCCTAGGGGCTCCGCATCGGCATGGGGCCCCGCGTCCTGAGAAAAAATGACTTGCAATTAGTGAGCAACAAAGTTTCGAAAAAAGTCAGCTTTCAAGATGTTTTATATTTTTACACGGAACAGGTTAATAATATTAGGTACATGCATTAACCTTTCCCTTACTATGCTAAAAAAATACGCGCGCTCCGGTGCTGTGTAATCAATTCACGTGTTAAAATCATCGATTTTATATCGGAAATATATAAACATTCATAGCTAATCGCTTTTGTTTTTCGTAATTTGTGTTACAAGTGATAATAATTATAATTTAATTGCTGAAAACATGAAAAAACCATCGTCCGTTGCTCAAAAAACGGGTGAGGAGACCATCTCAAAGGATTGCCCGCGAACGACTGAGGCGCTGGGCTGCTACCCAATACATATATACAGCTATGTATGTTTAGCTACTACGCGGTCGTAGGTATCGACGGTCGAAACACAACACGGCGGTCTCTGTTTCTCGTGTTCCCGTATAGCAAAGTAGAGCAAGACGTCACATAGCGTGTCATCTCCCCCCGCATACTCTTCGCGTATCACGGTTCACACTGGCACACGGTTGATTGTATTTGTGGTTTATTTATTTAACAAAATATCTCTGATTTTGAATTAAATTTGCTAATTATTTGAAATATTATTTTTTAATTCAGTGTGTAAATGTATAATGGAGGAATACCTAAAATCTGAACTCAAAATTCTTTATATTTATAGAGATATAAAAGTTATTAGAAGCAATGTGTAGTATTTACGCATTACAGACCAGGAAAGGTTAAAGAAAACAACAAATTATAATAATTATGTTATAACCCAATAAATAACCAATGTTCACATCAAGCACAAATAATAAATAAAAAGTCTACAATTAAAACAAATATATAAATATATTCGTATTTCAATTTTCTTTCCTTTTATTTGTTGCAACATTGCTTTTTTTTATTGAAAGAATAGATAATACATAATATAATCAACAAACAAGTCCTGCTAAGCCAATTGAATTGGCTTGTCAACAGGTGCTTATATTTTAGTTACATATACATTTTTTAAATTTAAAATTTACATCTTATATCTACAGATTCCACATTTTTTTCATACATATCAATATCAATATAAATATTTTTTTTCCGATAGCCAATTTTTCACCATATATTTAACCTTATTCATAGAATTACATTGCTTTATAGTGTCTGGTAATAAATTAAATATCTTCGGTATGATGTATTCAAACGTTCTCTGTCCGTACTTATTGTTAAATTTCGGAACTATTAACCCGTCGCTGCGCGTGAATCTAGTGTATTTATGTTCTAATTTCTCTTTATGCTGCGGGGTAAATATATGCTGAATTATAATTTTGTGCCATAGTATTGCTTTAACCGGTAAAATTTTGGCACTCTGAAACAGCAACGGTGTATCATGTCTCTGTTTGAAAATATTAGGGACGACTAATAATTTTACAATTGCGTTTTGTACAACTTGGACTTGTTTCAGATTGGTTTAATAGTATTTCCCCATATTGTTAATCCATATCTTATAATAGATTCTGCCAGTGACAATATAAATTATTTTAAGTGTTTCAATTGAAAGAAAAAAATTTAATGTGTACATTCTGCCAGCAATTGATCTGAGTCTTTTACAGGTTTTTTTAATATGTTTGTCCCATTTAAAAAAACAATCTACTGTAACACCAAAGTACACGTATTCCGTAACTAATTCTAAGCTTTCACATTTACAATTAGTTGGAATATTTTTATGGATGCTATTAAAATCATGAGAAATAATATTAGGATTAAAAAGAATTGGCTTCGCATTAGGTGATCTTACATATATGCATTACTTTGATTTTTTTAGCATTTATTAATAGTCCTGCATCATGTGACCATTTACAAGGTTGATTAAAGCCAATTTGCATGAGTTCAATTGCAATTTTAAGATCTTCATGTGATATGACTAATGCCGTATCATCTGCGAATACAAAATGTTTAACAAAAGAGAAAAGTTTTTTCATTATACTAACATAAATTATATAAAGTGTAGGTCCCAACATGGAACCTTGTGAAACTCCTGCGGATACATTTTTTGTTTTACTAAAAGTATTATATATTTTGGTACATATTTTTCTATCTCTAAGATAATCTTTAAATAAATTTAACACATTTCCTCTTATTCCCATTTTTTCTAGAGTTTTCAGAAGTTTTTTAGAGTTAATTGTGTCAAAAGCTTTAGAGTTATCGATAAATAAAACAATAACATGTAATTTATTGTTTAATTGATTACTTATATGTATATTGTATAATTGGAAAAATCTTGCAGTAGTTTTTCAGTGTTTTTTTTTTCTTTGGAAGCCGTATTTATTTGGATCTATGATACTGAATTTTTCAATATAATTATTTAATTTATTTGATAAAAATTTTTCGAGAATTTTTTCTAATGCTGGTAGAATACTAATAGGCCTATAATTTCCCAGTTCAATGTGTTTTCCACCTTTAAATATTGGTCTAGTAATGCTACATTTAAATTCTCGTGGAATTTTGCTTGCTTTATTATCATGTTGATTAAATGAGTAATTATTGGCCCAAGAGTTTTTATATTTCTTTTTAAATCAAACATTCTTATATTTTCAATACCTGTCCGCCATTTTTTTTATTTTTTTTTAGATATCAAAATTCCCCTATGCCAGGACAGTAGATTTTCGAACAGATTAAGACTTGGTGCATGCAAATCGAATGTATAGTTTTTTTAATATGTTATCAATCAGGTTGAAAAACGTGTCAAAAAAGTTTCGAGAAAAACGCATTCAAAGTTTTGCTGAAGGATAATTCAACATACAAACTGTTTCTAATGGTTTCACATTAAAAGTTGTATATCTGTGAATTTTTCGAATTTCTTTAAAACAAATGCATCTTTCAGAAAATGAAATAAATTTAAAAAATTACAAAAGTATTTTTTACAGTGCCCTGGTGCCTTAAGGGGGGGGGGGGGGTAAGGTTTTAAAAGCGAAATAATGGCATATGAATAATGTTAGTTTTATTTATTTCATACACACTTTATAATATAACATCTGAAGTATCTTTGAAAAAAATTTCAATTAAAAATATCAATAAATAAGTTCGAGAGAGCGAATCTCCGGAAGCGCCTCGAAAAAAAGTTGTAATGCTGTGAACTCCATAACTCGTCACCGGATCATTTGAAACAAAAAAAATCGAAATGCATTTAAAAGGTAATATGTTTTCCAGAGGGAGTTTTTTTCTAATTTTTTTTATTTTTGGCAGCATTTTGAAGTGAAAAACGCGATTTTTGCTAGAAAAATTCGGTTGACACAATACTCAACATACTGACATGTTTTACATTCAGATTTTTAATTTAAGTTTTAAAACCTTAAAGCCTTGTTAAGGATTTGATCAAGGGAACAAGGAGGCGTTTTGAGGCCCATTCAACCCCCCCCCCCCCTCCCCCCGTTAGTCCACCATTGGTAGGGGGGCTCCGAGACGAGCATTGCCTAGGGGCCCCGACATGGTTAATCCGGCCCTGCGAGTAGGTGTTTACACGTAATTTTTAATTTGGCATCGAGTTAATCAGTCAAAAGGCCACTTGCATCACATTTTAAAAAAAAATCGGTTTAGGCAAATATTCTAAGACATTCCGTATTTTATTTTAATAAATCTAGTGAATGTTAAATGTCAGATACAAAAATTCGCCTGAAATCAAAGTGTCGCCATATAAAAAAAAAATCAATGTGGAATTTTATAAAATTAATTTAATATTATCGGATACGATAGTACCACCCCAGCCAGGAGTACTCCTGTCCCGGTGAGACCGGTACACCAGAGGGCACTGATTTGTTAGGACTGGAACACGTGCTCTAAGGATAGGTGGGAAGTTGGAGTTTAATCAGCAGGTATACGTGGCAACCTAATGAGCCAATATTGGAAAGTAGGCTGGGTCGGAATGGGATGGGTTGAGCAATGTTTATTTCAATATAATATTTTTTCCCCTTTCGTAGTTCCTCCCTTTCCAAGTTGTTCCTTCCTTCATCCTTCTTCCAGTTTTCTTGTTCCTCCTCCCGTTTCTCACTTCCTGTTTCAATACTTATTCTGCCGGGTCACTATTATCAGAATCCGTTTCGTTCATGGTATATATTTTCTAAGTTGTCTTTAGCTATTTCCTTCCATTCTTCCAGCGTTTTGTCATAGTAGCTCATGTAATGTTTTAAAGAGTCATTCCACGTATAGATAGGTCTTCCAATTTTACGTTTGCCTGTCGAGTAGTTCCAAGCTGCTGTTAATAGATGTGACGGCTTTCGTCTTAAAATGTGTCCAAGGTGTCCTAACCTGTAAGTTTTTATCTTCTTAGTGATTGTTTTACCTTCTAGTATTTGGCATATTTTTTCTTTAGGCGCGTTCCTAGACTCTTCCAGCATTTATTTCAGGATGTATCGTTCGTATCTTCGTAATCTTGATCTGTTGGCTTTGGTGAGAGCGACGGCTTTTAGTCCGTAGATCATTGCCGGTGCAATGGTCATGATGTAAAGTAGTCTAGAGGTGTGCCAGTCCAGTTTCATCTTAAGTAAGAATTGCATAACGGTTTTAGTATTTTGGACCGCCTGTTTGCAGCGTTTCTTGATGGTGTCTCTCCTGCTCATTGTTGAGGTTATATACGTTCCTAGATATTTGATTTCTTTTTCGGGTTTCATACAGATTCCTCCTACGTTGTACCATTGTGATTTTGGAGCTATTCTCATCGGATTTCTGACTAAGAGTTTAGTTTTTGTTTCATTCAGGCTCAGGCCTACTGATTTCAACGGCGGTTTCAGTTTTTCGATTATTTTTCCATGTTGGTGTTATTTGCCAGTATAATTATGTCATCTGCGTATGCTAATATGATTGGCAGGATGATTCTGAGGTCTTGATCGAAATTCTTCAATTTCTTCTTCTAGAGTTCTTAGGATTTCGTCCATAAGTATTGTAAACAGCCTTGGAGATAGGGGGCACCCCTGTTTTACCCCTCGGTTTTTTAATATTACTCTTGATTGTTGTCTGAACCAAGATATTGACGTTTTCTCTACCATGCACGCTACAATTATTCTATTGGTGAGGGTGTGACTTATTCGGCTCCTCAGGATCGCAACCATTTGTTGGAGGTCTACCATATCAAAGGCTTGTTCTACATCCAGCGACACTACGTAGGTTGTATGTCCCGCCCTCCACTCTTCGTCGAGGATTCTTCTTATAGTGAATATGTGGTCGTCGGTGGAACGGTTTTGCAAGAATGCCGTTTGATAGTTTCCTAGCTGGTCGTATTCTTCTTCTAATTTGTTAAGGAGTGCTTTCGTGTAGATTGTAATACGTCTGTACTCTGATATACTTTTTGGGAGTTTTGTTTTAGGGATTGGAACTTGGACTGTGTGTAACCATTCCTCTGGAATTATGTTATTAACCCAGGCTTCTGTGATGATTCTTGAGATTTCTTCCACAAGTTCTGTGGGTGCAGCTTTAAATAGTTCAACCACCAGCTGGTCCGTCCCGGGAACTGTTCCTCCTTTTATTCCACGAATTATGCCGGAAATTTCCTCTATCGTGGGGGGAGCTCTCAAAGGTTCGTAGTCCCTTTCTTCGATTATGTTTACTTGGGGCCCTTCGCTTTTTTCAAGTTCCTCTGTCCATTTGGACATAGGGATGTTTACTGAAGAATTAGTATGTGTACTTCATTCTTGTTGATGGTTTCAGATTACCCAGGGAACTAAAGAATGCTAAGCATTCTTTTTGCTCTTCTTCTTCCAGAATTGAGACGTAGTTTTTTCTTGCTTCCTTAAGTTTTCTACTCGTTTCTGGGTCATGCGGGTCTCTGTTTTTCCAGAACTGCGCTTGTGATATTTGTGCTAAAGCTATTCTTCTCTCTCTTGAGAGGACTCTCCCTTTCTTCAGAGTCTCCTTTGTAGTGTGTTTTAACCCCTCCGCAACGTAAGCAGATATATGCGTTAAAAATATGACAGCAGTCAAGTACAATAAGCGTGTTTACACGTCAGCCCGTGTGTCTCCGTAGAAACCGTTATAATTTCGTTATTGCTTTAGTTACATCCGTAAAATAAAAAGTGAAAGGTCGATAGTGAATCATGCTGCACATCTCTATTCAAGTTGTCCATAGAAATACATAAAAAGAACATTCTGTCAGGCGCGCAGTCTGACATATAATTTATCCCGCCAAATTTCCTACGGGCGCCCGACATTGTTAATTTCTATTAAATATTTTTATATGAAATGATAAAAAAGTGAGGTGACAAAAGTGTTTATTACACATTTATACGATAGAATAAGTATTGTTATTTACATAATCTGTGATTTTAGTACCGTTTTCACATAAAAACATCACGTGAGTCATTTTCACATTTTTTTAATGTTTGCATTCTAAATTTTAATATTTACAAATGTTAATATTTATTTGTAATATAATAATTCAAAAGCTTATTTTGTAACCTGTCTAAAACAGTTTTTACTATTCGGCTACGTTCAGAAATGTTTCATTTATAGAGCTTTAATTGTGAAGCAGTAATAATACAAAGTTTTAGTAAAATGTCTTTTCGTTTAAGACACCAAAAGCTAATATTCTCGAAAATTCGGAGGGGTTAAGATTTTTTTTACTGCCGACCACGTGCACGAGCTGGTTCCACTGGGGTCATTGCTTTTTCCCTCCAATACTTTCTTGGTTTTATTCCTCGCCGTTGCTTGAAATTCCTTTAACTCTTCTTTAGACTTGAGAAGCTCATAATTCCAGTCTCTGTGGTTAAAATTCTGTGATGTCGAGCTTCTTTGTTCGTGTCGTTTCAGGGCATGTGTGTTTGAGTTTCGTGTTTTTGCCCGCGCTTTCCTAGGCACGAGTTTTCCCCAAACTAGTTTGTGATCTGATTTGACTATTTTTGACCATTTACCTGCAATGTATTCCAAACACACCGCTGTGTACATTGGTGTGATCGATTTGAGATTTTTTGTTTCCCGTTGCCCATGTGGTTCTGACCGATTTCCTTCCCCACATGCTGTTGATTTTTAGGTTGTGTTGTAAAAGAAAGTTTATTGGGAATAATCCGTTTTCATTGGAAGCGTCGTGATAGGTATTTGGTCCCACTCTTCCAGTACATCTCTGTCTGTTAAGGTCTTTTCTACCTATTTGAGCGTTAAAGTCTCCCAGTATGATAACTCTTGCCTGCCTGGGTTTGTTTCTTATCATCCTGGCTATTTCTACGAATGTCTCTACACTTTTACAGTTTACCGTGTTCGCTTGTGGCACGTGTACTGTTATTATGAACCGTGATTTAGCGGACTCTTCTCTTTTATGTGTGCTGCGATAACGTTCTCAGTTTTCCTAACAACTTTTTTAACTTCAACATTTAACCTTTTGTTTATTAGTATGGCCACTCCCCTATTTGCCTTTGCCTTTCTTCCTCCATTTAGTAGCCATTTGTAGTTGTTCGATTTGAGGGATCCGGTTGCCAGATGTGTTTCTTGCAATCCAGCAATGCAAATATTTTTTTCCTTAAGCTCTTCATCTATTTGATTCTTTTTTTGGTTATTGGCGGCACCTCTGACGTTCCATGTAGCTACTGTAGTCACTGGTTGAATACGCTTTTCATGTGGCAAATTAGTTTCTTGAGAATCCCTATGGATGACATGCCCGATTTCTATGTTGGCGTTGTTTAGTATGTCATAGCTGCATGTCAGTTCGATTTTTCGTTCTATGCACTGAATCCTTTCCGCGCATTCTTTCTCATTTTTTATTATTAACACAGGCGTTCCACAGGGATCTGTCCTAGGTCCATTGTTATTCATTATATATATAAATGATATTGTTAAAGTTTTAAAGCATTGTGCCATTAAATTATTTGCTGATGATACATTGTTATATATAGCCAGAAAAAATTTACAGGATGCCATTGAAGAGATACAAAATGACTTAAATAATGTAACGCTTTGGTTAAACATAAACAAACTAAAACTGAATGTTATGAAAACTAAATTTTTGATTATTGATAGTCAAGGTGGAACTGAACATGCAATACTAACCATTGATAACATAAATATAGAAAGGGTTAACAATATTAAATATCTGGGTGTAATATTAGACGATAAATTAAAATTCGACAAACACTTCGATTACATATCTAAGAAAATTGCTAAAAAAGTTGGCTTCTTAAAAAGGATTAGGAATAACTTGGATCTCAAGACAACGCACCTTGTATATAATTCTATTGTAACTCCTCATTTAAATTATTGTTCTAGTGTTCTATTCTTATGTAACGAGACCCAAAATAATAAACTACAGGTTATACAAAATAGGGGAATGAGGATGATTCTGAAATGTAATATCTTTACTAGAGTTAAAAGTATGTTACAAAACTTAAATATGATGACAACTAAACAACATATAATATATAATACGTTAACAATGATGTACAAGCTTAAAAATAACATGCTCCCTAAATATCTGCAAACTAATATTATGTACCATGAAAATATTCACAATTATCCTACGAGGAGTTGCCGAGACTTCAGGCTTCCCAAAACTAAACTGACGTGTACACAGAACAGCGTGTTTTATAAAGGTCAAAAACTTTATAATAACCTACCAAATTCCATAAAGGAAGCCTCAAGTCTTGACACTTTTCGTAAAACATGTGCTACATACATTAAGAAAAATTTATGAATTGTATTTATTTGTATTAACTGTATGTCTTAAACCCTATTGTTTGTATTTCTAACTGGAGTAACTGTATTTCTTTTTAAAACTGTATTCTTTCCGTTATAATTTTATGACTATATTTATTTTATTATGTATTTTATATGTTTTTTTAATACTAGATGTATGAAAAAATTTGCTTACATCTAAATAAAGTTACAAAAACAAACAAACAAACTATCGTAATGGTTTCTTTCATAGAAGAGGTTTATAGTTCCCCTTGGTTCTTCCATGGGTCTGATAGATTATTGGAGGTTGATCAGGTTGGTGGATTTTTACTTTAAGTCCGTAGTATTCTGTGGCAGCTATTTTTATTTTTTTTATTTATTTATCTATAATGAAATATATTTACAATGGTTTTATTTGTATGCCTGTCTCACTAGGGTATACCTGAGTCGAGAGAGGCGTACAGGTATATAAATGAATATAGTAGTTACAAGGATATTTCAGGTAAAATACATATTATGAATAGAATTAGAACAGAAGGGTGATTGGAAGGGTGGTAAATCTTTTAAAGAGAGTTATTTCATAAATGTTGGAGATGGAGTAATGAAATAAATTCTGCCTAATCTATTTATAGGTTAAATTTGACAGGATTCCATTATTTTCATTTATTTTATATGGGTTAGGTTGTATGTGAATAGTTATTTCTGTCTACGTGTGATTTATTTTACAGATATTTGTGATAGTGTGGCGTCCAATACTTATAATCCATTTTTTAATATCTTGTTTGAATTTTGTAAAGGAGTCACTTTGTCTGATCGTAGTTGGTAGTGTATTGTATAGTTTGCAAGCTATGTATTTAGATTGTCTTTGCCCGAAAGTGGTTTTGAAAAAAGGAGTTTGGAGAAGTTCGTTGTTTTTGGCTCGGGTATTGTGTATTGTTTGTGTAGCTTTGTACGGTGTTTTGTTGTTTTTGTGTAAATTAAGTAATATGGATCTTGAGTAGAGCTGTTTTATGTCCATAACATTGAAGGAATTGAAGATAGTATCAGTGCTGGTAGTAAGCGGCATTTTAAGAATTATTTTTATGATTAGTTTTTGTGCTTTTATGATGGGATCAAGGGCATTGGAATATGCATTACCCCAGGCTAGAATTCCGTATTCGATGTGAGATTGGCACAATGAGTAGTATACTGTTTTTAAAAGTTTTAGGTTAAGGAAATTGCGTGTTTGTTTGAAAAAGTATATAGATTTTCGGATTTTGTTTGTAGTATTATGTATATGTTGCTTCCAATTCAGGTGTGTATCGAAGGTTACTCCTAAATATTTGATAATGTTTACTTGCTCTAGGCATGGGCAGTCACAGTTCCGGTATAGAGATGAATTTTTACATTTGTGTATTTTTAATGGCGGGGCTAGGTTTGACTTTGGGATATTGGTGAGACTAGACAGTAAGTATTTGGTTTTCTGTACATTAAGAGTTAATATGTTCGAGTCAAGCCAATATTTTACCTGTTGAATTCCTTCCTCCGCTTTGGAATATGCAGTAAGCCAATCTTTTGCTTAGAAGAGTAGGACAGTGTCATCGGCGAAACTGACAATAGTGGCATCGATATCTAGGTTGCATAACTCGTTAATATATATTAGGAAGAGCATTGGACCTATAACACTGCCTTGAGGGACCCCGTAACTAATGGGCAAATTCTGGCTCTTTGTGGTACTGAGTTTAACGCATTGGGATCTGTCAGATAAGAAGCTGGAGAGGAGGCCTAATTCTTTGTTCCTAATACCTATATTAAACATTTTGCGTTTTAATTTGCTGTGTGAGATTGTATCAAATGCTTTACATAGGTCGAGAAATACCGATAGACATTTCAAGCCCTTATCCAGGTGGCCAGAAATATGGTCAGTGACCGTGGCTATAGCATCATTGGTGCTTTTATGTTTTCTGAATCCAAATTGCCGCGGCGATATTAAGTTATTGGTTTCCATTATTATGTATTAATATGTCTTCTCCCGCCCATGTGCCATTCTTGTACTGTTCTCTGATGTATATAGGGTTGCCATCTTCTAAAATAAAAAAGCCTGACTCGGCGCTGCATTAGGCCGGACATTTTGATCTAAAAGCCGGACGTACGTACATAATTTTGGACATACCTAACTTTTATCCATAATAATAAAAAATCTGTTACAAGTTTCAGTTATTTAATAATCACACATTAACCAGTTTAATAACAACAATCAGTCTTATGGCATTTATATAGAATATGTCTATAACAAAATAAAAAAAAATATATTGCGTCTTCCGTCTGTAAACATAAAATAATAAACTCATAAAACAAACAAACGAAACATAACTCTTTTTCTGGTTAAACAGTTGACTAAAAAAAATTATTAAATAAATATAAAATGAAACATGTGGACGAAAACGAAAAAAATAAATTAAAATGAAATCTGAACTTCTCCAAATTATTCAAAAATTACAAAAAATTAACAATTTTGTATATTTGGATTTTTCACCTACTTTATCCAAAACGTCGTTCCCTTTGGAAATCATTTAATAAAATTCTTAACATGTCATTTTTAAATTACACAATGTGTACATCATCTTAGCAATTGTTTCTGTTTACAATTTATTGTATTCCTTGGTCCACTGGGCGTTTATTAAAGAGAAAACTCTATGAACATTGGCGTAATGGCCTGGAATAGCAAAGTAATATTCCGCCAATTTCAGAAGTTTGGAAGAAAAAACTCGCGCAAACCGAGAATAGCCATTGTGCCCATTATCCCCCGCCTCACCCTTAACAGTTGCGCCTTGCATAGCTTGCATTGCGTTCGTTCTGCAGGCGCTGCGTGCACCGCGTTAACAAAAAGCCTAACAAAAGCCGTACAGGCCGGACATATAAATATTTAGCCGGACACGACCTAAAAAAGCCAAACATGTCCGGCTGAAGCCGGACAGATGGCAACCCTAGATGTATAGGTCTTGTCGCTCACGTACAGAGTAGGCTGTTGTCACATAAATATTATGTGACTAGTGCAGTTCTTGCCTATTTGTTTTTTTGTCTATGGTGTTTTTTTTTGAGACTGGTAATTTTTTTTGAAAAGACAGGAGCTCTTTTGTTTATGGTCACTTCCTCCCGGGCAGCTATGGGCTAGCTGTGCGTGAATTGGTCACTCACTGGAAAAGTGTTTTATTGGATTTTATCATGAGAATCTAAGTCGATTTTAAACCTAAAAGAACGCGGGGTGTTTTTACGTAACACGCGAGGTTCGTGTACGAGTTATTTATAGTGGATGACGTGAAAGTCCCACTTTTTTCCGATGTGGCTGGTTGGCCGTTTTGTGGAATTATTTCTGGAAAAGGAATCGTGAAGTGAATTGGTCCTGGTGTTGGCTACTATAATATGCCTTCACGACCCCGCGTCGCAAAGTCACGGTCTGCTAACCGTAATACGCCAGACTTGGATACTGTTGGGGGCCACGTGCCTTTTGATTGGAGTTCGTCGAGATGGCCCGTGGCTGAATGCGCTCCTTGGAGGTATAGCGGCCTCCTGCCCAATTAGAAGGACGACCTTGGTGCTCTGGATTCCGCGCCGTTCCCATATGGGAAGACTGGAGTTCCCGTCCCGTCTCGTGTTTTCTCACTGCGAAGCAAGATCGCGTTCGTCTACCGGGGTTATTTCCGTATAGTTAGTTTAGCGTGTCCATTAGGAGTCCATCTGGTATGTGTATTTTTTATATTTCCTTTTGTTACCTTGGTATGAAGTTTGTACACTTCCTTGTTGCTTTTTGGTTTGGATTCAATACATTTTTATAAAGTTCCTCTTCTTTTATTTGACTGAAAACCCTACCTACATGACAGATAACTACTTGGCCCACTATCCTGAGCCCTGGTCTCTGCTCTGCCGCAAGGTTACATTTTATACGAACATGATACGTTTCAGTGGCGCTTCCAACGTGTAAAATCAGTTATTTTCGGTGCCCGAAACGTACTTTTCTGTCATGTGGGGTAGATTTTCAGTTCTTTTGCTGATAATTTTAGAGAAATCAGAAATGAATCGGTGTGTGTGCATATATTTGGTTATATATCTATCTTGTTGATATAGAACCTCATTAACTTATCGCTTCTTCATCCCGTCAAATGACATTAACCGTTCTGCAGAGATACTGTGTGTCACTTAATTGCTATTAAGAGAATTAAATTCTGAAATTACATTTCATTAAGTTATGTTCTGTTTCTGTTGAATATTTTTGTTTGTTTACCGATTTGTGAGACTTCAGGTTACTTTGACAGCAATTTTAAGTGTTGCCATTAAAATAATGTTAAACAGAAAATTAATTCATAATATCTCTAGAGGTGATAGCCGAATTGTTGTTGGGAATATTTTTTCAGTTTACTGGCAATTTTATTTTTACTGTCAGCTGTCTATTTTTCATCTATGTAATGCTTTATCGGAGCCGAGCTGTCAATTCTTGTTGACATTTGTCAGGTTATGTGCATTGTTTACTTACAAAGCCGCGGAAGTTCATTATTAAATACATTATTTTTGTTTTGTAAACATAGGACGACTTGTGACAGACGTTTATCATAAGTAATTGTTTATTGTAAGCTTGCGGTAACTGATATATTAGGAGAATATCGTAGCGGTAAGTAATATCGTAGAATAAGTCTAATTCAAAAACTAACCGTCGATCTTTTGCGTTCTGTGCACAGGGATGACAGGAGGTCGTCGTCAGTTACACAATATGGACGCATATATTTTAATGACAAATTTTGGCAAGGATTTTAGACCTCATAAGTATATTTTGATTAAAATCCTAGTTTATTTATAGGTATTTATAAGTAGTCGTTTATACATAGTTAGCTATATTTATTTATAGGTATACTTATCTTTATAATTAATACTATGCAGATATTAGTATTAGAATAATACTACCTTCATATAATTAGATATATTAAAAACTATTAAGTTTTTTTAAATATTTTCTTTTTTATGCGGTGGCATGAGGGAATACCAAACCTTCATACTGCTTCATTTAATTACATTTGTTTCTTTTGTGATTGTTCTGGTCTCAGGCTTTGGAGTTTGGTACCTCCAAATCTTGTGCTCAGTACAGACACTTAATTCTAGTTCATTGACGATAAACCGTTTATTTACCCTCGGTAAACTGGAATGTGATCCTTGTGGTCACTGGCGCCCAAATTTTGTTAGTTAAGTCTTTCTTTCCTCCGTTAATATGCTTTTCTGTTAATAATAACATGCACTAGTTTTGAGTTTTTTTTTTTGTATTATTAAACGTATGATTATTTTGGTAATAATATACTTGTTCACATGAGTACACACACACTGATTTCATACCTTGTTCCATCTGTTTAACGGAATCAGTTGTAATGCTATTATTTTTAAATTTATGCCCTTCTTTCTTCAGTCCACTGGAGGCTCTTTTATTGCCCATAGCCCATAGAACCTCCAGGGAACTTGAGAAGAATTATCTTGGAATTTTGTGTTTCGGAGACTTGAGCTACTTTCTGATGCACAAAAGTTCTGTTAATTATACTATTGATAGTTAAGTATTCATAAGTTTAAGTATTGCATAGCTTTCCTATAAGTTCTTTATATAAATCTTAGTTCATAAGAAAGTTGTTTCTGTCTCTAACAAGGAAAGTACTGCTTTGGCATGCTTAACTAATAATTAATTCCTTTGGAATTATCGCTTTGCCTCTAATACAGGAAAGTGTGTTCTGTATAGTTTTAACTCTAAATAATATAAACATTAATGTCTTACTGTTAGTATCATTATAAAACTTTAAATTAAGTATTACTAGTGTCATTCATTAAAATTTTGAATTGATCACACCTCGAATAGTGTCAACTCACTGAAAGCCATAGTTGATCACACATTTTGTTTTGTTTGTACAAGAAATGCTGACTTTTGTGCACACGTAGAGTGTTTTTTTAAGGGATGCCAGCTTGGGTATTACCGTGGTCTCATTTTTTTTACAAACAATGTCACTCTTTTGAGTTTTTGATGCAGGTTGTTTAATGGATTTTTGGATATCCTAAGCTGCGAGCTTAACTTTCTGTTCTGCTGTTAAGTACCAATTGACTTTTGTCATGATCTGATAGATAGGTATTGTGTTATGTAAATCCTAATCTGACCACCTTGATTGGCAGGTATTTATTGTTTTATAAAACCTGACCTGATTTGATTTTTGAAAATTGGATAATTTAAATATTATTCTAGTTTGACGACCTTTTTACATATAGGTATTTCTTCGGAATTGTAAATCCTGGTTCAATAATGACAGTTAGATGATCCAATGTAAGATCCCTACTCTGCCCACGTCTGATAGACAGTTTGTATACTGATTCTATATTACTTATAACACAGAAAAGTATTTTCTTGTGTCCTAGTTTTGCCAACATTGAACTCCATTGTTCTGATTGAAAAATGTATATTTATATAGATATTTTCTTAATTTAGACTTCTTTAATTTTTAAGTATTTGTTTATTTTTAAGTTTTATCTTAAGAATGTTAAACCGGATGGACTTAGTTAGATAGGTTATTTTTTTTGCTATTCAAATATAGCGTAAATTCAGTGCGAGTGAGGGCTGTTTAACCCTAAAAAGTGAAGCCAAATTGGCCTTTATTTCCTGTATAAGGAAAAGTGATCAAATTTTTTTTCTTTTCTACAATTTATTTGGTTGTGTTTTTTCTTAAAATATAAAATGTTGAGTATTTTATAAGTATAAATCTTGATAAATTGACACGAAAACAACAGGTCTCCTTTTTTTTTTTAAATAAATTCAAAACTTTGTTTAATTTAGTAGATGATGGTTGACTCCTTGTTTTCGTGCCTTTCTTTTCTTGTTTGTTCTTTATTATTAAGAAATTTAATTTTAAGAGATTTACCTTTAAGATATTTAGTTCTAAGTTGTTATTTTAATTACTAATTAATGTTATGTTATCAATTTTTAGATACCTGATGGACTCATAGTTTAGTTAGTTTGTGGACTTAATTTTTCATGTTTGAGGGCAAACATTTTCGTGGGAAGGGGGGAATTGTCACATAAATATTATGTGACTAGTGCAGTTCTTGCCTATTTGTTTATTGTCTATGGTGTTTTTTTTTGAGACTGGTAATTTTTTTTGAAAAGACAGGAGCTCTTTTGTTTATGGTCACTTCCTCCCGGGCAGCTATGGGCTAGCTGTGCGTGAATTGGTCACTCACTGGAAAAGTGTTTTATTGGATTTTATCATGAGAATCTAAGTCGATTTTAAACCTAAAAGAACGCGGGGTGTTTTTACGTAACACGCGAGGTTCGTGTACGAGTTATTTATAGTGGATGACGTGAAAGTCCCACTTTTTTCCGATGTGGCTGGTTGGCCGTTTTGTGGAATTATTTCTGGAAAAGGAATCGTGAAGTGAATTGGTCCTAGTGTTGGCTACTATAATATGCCTTCACGACCCCGCGTCGCAAAGTCACGGTCTGCTAACCGTAATACGCCAGACTTGGATACTGTTGGGGGCCACGTGCCTTTTGATTGGAGTTCGTCGAGATGGCCCGTGGCTGAATGCGCTCCTTGGAGGTATAGCGGCCTCCTGCCCAATTAGAAGGACGACCTTGGTGCTCTGGATTCCGCGCCGTTCCCATATGGGAAGACTGGAGTTCCCGTCCCGTCTCGTGTTTTCTCACTGCGAAGCAAGATCGCGTTCGTCTACCGGGGTTATTTCCGTATAGTTAGTTTAGCGTGTCCATTAGGAGTCCATCTGGTATGTGTATTTTTTATATTTCCTTTTGTTACCTTGGTATGAAGTTTGTACACTTCCTTGTTGCTTTTTGGTTTGGATTCAATACATTTTTATAAAGTTCCTCTTCTTTTATTTGACTGAAAACCCTACCTACATGACAGATAGCTACTTGGCCCACTATCCTGAGCCCTGGTCTCTGCTCTGCCGCAAGGTTACATTTTATACGAACATGATACGTTTCACTGTGTAAATTTTTCGTTGATCCAAGATATTGCTTGCGATGGCTAAGATGTATTTTTCTTCCGATTTGTGTAGCTCCATATGGGACGCCAAATCTTTTCGCACGATTATGTGGTTACTGGTGATCCCGATGATGTTATTAATCTGGTGTGAAATTGCCCTGAAAAGGCAATTTCCGTCCTTCGGCATCTTAATGATCTCCATGAGGATCTCCGAGAGAATGAATAATAAATTACAAGGGATACCCCTTCAAAATGGTTAGTAAAATGAATGTAATCCAAAGTTTTAATAAAGTGTGTTAATATAATTTAATGTGATTACGTGTAAAACAGTAGGTATTAAATGTATATTGTATATTATTAAATATTAATACAGTGTTAAATATAATATTGTATATTATTAAATATTAATACAGTGTTAAATATAATATTGTATAATATTAAATATGATGCAGGTATACGGTATGTGATGTTCAATGAATGCCCCGAAAGAAGCTGAAAACCATCAATTAAACCTTGACATGCGAGCTCATTCAAACTCAAGTGGTCTGCAGCCCCTATCTGTTCTGCAGCCCTAACTGAGTAGATAATATCCGAATGAAATTTAAAAACATGTAATATTAGATTTAAAAATAATAATTGAAACAATCTTATCCCGATTTATAGCCTTCGTGGTCCTGTGACGCCAGTAGGTTGGAACAGTTCAGAACATTTTTAACACTTGAGGTTTTTTTTTGCTATCACAGCGAGACGTTCACTCAAACCGTGTCGAAAAAGAGAGACTAATTTATTGTCGACCTTTTACACTGAAAACCACTTGAGATTGCACACTACCTTGAAAAACTAGCATTCGAAACCACGAACAAAGAACTGAGATATTTATAATAATCACTCAAAATTGAATTGAACATAACTCCTGTTCCGGAACAGGTAAAATCATTTCGCGAAATGTGGCGGATTGTGCAAATAGCTACTCGTGTATATGCTAATTTTCAGAGGTGTAGCTCAAACCAAACACTTTCTATTTGAAAAGATAGGCAGGAGCTTTCTAGTTGTGACCTGCCCCAACCACGCAATGGAAAATTTTCATGTAGTGACATCATGAGCCCAAATAACGGATTTATTTATTTAATAATAAAAAAAAGATTGTAAATTTCTAAAAAAATTTAGTAACATTTTCGTAATCTTAGTAAAAAAAAATCTATCCACACGATTTTTTCCAAGTCATTATGAAATCCATGCAAGTGGCCTATTCAGTTGCGATGCGCGGGAAACGGTAACGTGGTGCGACCGACAGTGGCGAGTACGCAGCGAGAGAATGTTTATACCAGCCGAGTGGACAAGGGAGTCAGTGCGGGGAAGTACAGGGGTGGGCACTCGGCCTAGTAAGTAGAACAGGGTCCGAGTGACTGTCTCGCCTTTTTACTGGGCCGAGCGGTCGGCCCAGTATTCGGGGTTGTGTTTAGACGTACCGAGTATTCGGCCGAGAGCACTGTCTCGCCCATCTACTCGGTCTGTGTGATCCGCGCGTATGTCTATTGATGTAATTAGGTTTTAAGTAAACTCTGATGAAGTGTCCATCACCAGGGCAGATCCGGCAGATCGGGTAGATGTGTCAGATCTGCCCTGGTCTGCCCAGATCTGCCCTGATGATGGACACTGCAACGATGTCCGAAACGTTGGCTAAAGAAGGAGATAGCGCAACACGGCATAACACCTCAAAAACAAATAACGAAAATGCTTTTGGCCGTGAAAATCTTAAAACGTATCTGATGAAGCTAAGTATTTTATTAATTTCTAATGCTGTGTTTTTTCCACCAGTATTACAATGGAGATTGGTCCTTCAACACCGGTGCAGTCAGGAAACACCAAAAACAGGCCAAAAATTTATATACTGTTCACGCCTTTATTGTTACATGTGGTTATTTCTAAAATACCTATTGTATGCCCTCTGCCATAATTAGTTCAATGAATTCGCCTCGCCGCAAGGGACACAAGTTCTAAGAACCGCACCGCTTTTACTTTTTAGTAATCAAACCTCAAACGGAACTCTTAAACCGCAGCTATTCGCGAGTACCATCGCCACGCTTCACATGTTCTCGCTTATTGTTTCGCGATTAAACGTTCATTCCCAGTCGCCATTCCCTTCCAAAATCTCTCCAAACTAACATACCTACCTTTCCAGTGAACACTGAACAAAGAGGGAAGCAGTCTGGGTAAGTGCGAATAAAACATAATAAAATATGTACATAAGAACCGCATACAGTCCACAACATACCGCAGCATTTGATCCCTCGATCCATTGAGAGGTAACATTTGCTACCCGCCGCAACATTTGGCCATTTGAGCCGCATAACATCAATGTATTTATTTTATTATATTTACGGAAGGATTCAAT
The DNA here is from genome assembly GCA_929108145.2 of Limnephilus rhombicus. Classification (NCBI taxonomy): domain Eukaryota; kingdom Metazoa; phylum Arthropoda; class Insecta; order Trichoptera; family Limnephilidae; genus Limnephilus; species Limnephilus rhombicus. The sequence continues at coordinate 45,628,926 of OV815290.1, forward strand.
GAGCAATATTCGTTTGAAATCATTATTACAATACCTACCCGCAATTTGAGATTGTCAGTGTCATATTGTCATACCTACCTGCCATTTGAACTTAACATGGTCTACCCGCTATCCAAAATTATCACAATATCTACAAGTTATTCATTTGATATTTTGGGTCATTAATTTATTCTTCAAAGTATTGTTGTCGAAAATTTATACGCCGCATATCGCAAAAACTTACCAGTATTATTCATCCTTTGGATTTCATTGTGGTATTGCTACTACTACTGCTATTGTGGTAAGCTAACTGGTAACTAGTTGCTCACTGGAATAGTCACAAATATCTATATTGATACCAACATAGGTATGTACTTATGAACATCGCGTATTTGAGACATTAAAATATTTACAATATAATTAATTATTTCGTAAATAACTTGTCCACTGTGTTTTACCACCGTTCAGTATACTTTGGTCCGAAGGGAAAAACCGCCCAGTGCACTTGTGACTGTTGCACATTATCTTAATATATAAAACAAAGTCGGGTTAGTTACACTATTTATAACTCGAGAACGGCTGAACCGATTTTGATTTGTTGGATTTGTCTCCGCCCCGGATAGGATAATAACTATTAAAACATCGCAAAAATTCACGAAAAAGAAAGTTATGACGATAATTCATGTCCTCATACATTTAATATGGAACGAATTTTCATCTTTTGAAAGAGCTGAAGGAATATTGTGGTAGGTAGGTATAATATTGCAGTTTGCTTCAATTCCAAAAATTCAAAAACGTCAAATGTCAATGCGCTGATTGTTTTGCTTTTGTTTTTAAACATACAATGCTGCCTCTCTTTCTTACACACTAAATGCCGAGAGTCGAAAATGAGACAAACGGTGAACGTATGTCTGCACAACTCCAGGAAAACAGCCACTTCTTTCGCAAACATTCAAGAGGCATTGTAACGTGGAGTATTGCAATTCGGTGAGATCAAACAAATACATCTGCAAATTTGTCACAAAATTCAGCGATGTGGTGGTTTTTGGCGTTCAAACTACACAGTTCATCTAAAAAGTGACGAATGCTTCTACTTTGGGTTGTTGCTGGTGAATGTTCGTGGGCCGACATTTATTTATTTATTATTAGTTTCAATAGCAAGGTTTGTACATGTATGTATAATCCGTTGCAACATATACAGTTGATATTTGTTACATGAAAACAGGATCTTTCTACAACTCGTTCTAGAGCTCAACAGCTCGGTTTGCCGGCTGCTGTGTTTCCTCCCTCCTACAAATGGGTCTCTTCAAGGAGTAAAGCATCTTCCGATGCTTTTCTCCTTCTCCTCAAAAAGACTTCCACACATCATCCCCAAAGATGTTTAAGGCCCTAAGGTAAAATTATGTTCCTGAAGACCTCTTCTGAGTGGAGTTATGTAAAAAAAAAAAAAAAACAATGGATCTGTCCTTACCGGTTCTCCTTGGCGATGAGGGACTTGGTGTCATCGGGGTCCTTGACGAGGGTCCACTTGACGTCCACGAGGTCCTTGAGACGCAGCGGGCGGCCCGTGACAGGGCAGAGCACCCCGCCTTCGGGGCGCTGCAGGCGAGCTCGTTTGGCGTCGGGCAGCTGGGACGGCACCCAGAAGCTCGGCAGCTGGGAACTTCGACCGCCCGCCATGTTGGAGATAGATTCTGCAAACACTAATTATTTGAAATACAAATGAAACACCGAGTCTTGGATCATTAACCAAGATAGATCAAGCATCAACGATTTTATTAAAACCTGTTTATAAAGCTTGTATTTCCAATGGTCTCTCGTGCCTAGGATGAACCAAGTATGTATGAAGAATGATTTAATGATGAATGTAAGTAAGTCTAAAGTCATGCTGTTTGAAAGAGAGAGTACCAAAAGAGTGTGCAATATAGTTGTGAATGATGAATACTTGGAGCAGGTGGATGAGTTTGTGTATCTGGGTAGCATGTTTACGAGAGACGAGAAGACTGATAGAGATATTGGAAGAAGGATAAATGCAGATAACTCCATTAATGGAGGACTGAATGCCATTGGCGCTAATAATATAAACTGTCAAAAGAAACGAAGATGTTCACTCCTTCCTCTCCTCAAAAAGACTCTCCACACAGCATCTTCAAAGATGACATATGCCCTGAGGGAAATTATTTTACTCAGAGCCTCCTGTGTGGAGTTGAAAAAAAAAAAATTACAGTACAATCTCACTAATCCGGCACTTCTATAGACCGATACGTCCAATAATCCAGCACCTTCCCATTATAATTTAAGAAACTGACTTCGAATACATCTCTGACGCCGCGCCGTGTGCAAAACCATCTTCGTACTTGAAGTTTGTTAATAGAACTGCATTCAAGCAAGTAGCCAATAATGTCAAAGGATGGCGCCACTTACTGTCACAGATCACATTAGGACCTACCGCTCGCAGGTATAAGTACTATTAGATTTGTAACTTCGTGAATACAGTACGATCTCACTAATCCAGCACTGCAATAGACTGATACGTCCAATAATCCGGCACCCTCCGTCCGCATCTCCCTTGCCCCTCTACGCCTATGCGCTCCATCGCCGCGTCGCCGTCTAGCAGTCTAACCTCAAAACTTATCTCATGTGCACGTGCGTATGTATTTACCTGTTGTTTTGAATAGTGTGTATATTCTCTTTATGAAATGCTTTGTTTTATTTATTATGATTTTTCTCTATATGTATAATCCAGTAATCCGAACATTCCAATAATCTGGCACCCTCTGGTTTAGTGCCGGATTAGTGAGATTGTACTGTAATAATATGAAATCATTACAAAATGAAGTCGCTCAAAATGTATGTGCGCGTTAATCTTTTAAACTACGCAACGGATTTTCATACGGTTTTCACCAATAGATAGAGTGATTGAAGAGGAATGTTTATATGTATAATACATGTAAATTATATTAGAGAAAAGCCGAGAAATTTAAAGAAAACATATTTTTGTGCGATTTAAAACGGCTGACGGGCCGTACTATAGTCACTTTTGAAATTCGTTCTACGGAAGAAATTGGAAAATAGATGTCCTAGAGTAAGTAGGTATTTGATTTTCCCTTTTCAAATATCCAGTGTTGCATTGCAAGCATTGTATAATTAGTGGCGAGTTAATTAGTTTATATGTATAATACATGCTTATTATAGTAGAGAAAAGCCGAGAAAATCAAATATTCAATTCAGGCAGCGGGCAGCGGGCAGCTGGCAAGCGGGTGGTGTGGATTTTATAAAGGTTGGGTAATGGCGTTGTGTTTCGTTAGCCACAGCAACGTGTGGCCGGGTCTGCTAGTAGTAAAAAAATTACAAAATTGTATTAATACATCTACTGCTAATGTTTTATGCAATACTCTTTTACAAATATAGGTAATTTGAATGTATCTTTTGCCACCTTCCAGACGTAAGTTATCATTTCTTATAGTAATTATTGAAACGAAGAGTAATTCCCATATAGTGCGGCGATTGGGGAAATAATTACTAAAAAACGGAAATAATGAAACTATACCCGATCTAAAACAAACTGCAATACGGCGGGAAACATGGTCACACGACTGTTATAAAAACAAATGAAAATACGCATTTGAACAAAACTACGTGAATTACTTTCAAATGTCCGCCATTAGAAGCCTTGGACGTTGAAGCACAGATCATATTATCATTTAAACCAAAATAGATCGTTTTTCCACAGCGGCGATTTCGGCCAACAATAATATTTAAAAATAATAACAGCTGCGCAATACGACAGAAAAGAGAGGTTATATTGTGATTCAAAAACATAATATTAGAATACATGACATACCTTTAGAATTTCCGCTTGTAGAAGCCTTTGATGTGGAATAACTGACGATATTTTTTTCAGTATTCATGAATTTAACCAAATTAGACCGTTTTTCTGCCGCGGCGATCTCAGCCAGATCTATAGAAAAATAGCCTCCTTGTCAAAGAGGAAGCCGTCTTTCGTAACGACGGGGTCGCGACATGGCTGGAGAGTTAGATTTGGTTAGATTACAATATTACAATAGTCGAAGCCTTTTACAGAGTCCTTGCCGACCCGTTGGTGAACGGAAAACGGAACCATAGCCAGAGGCCGCAGCGTCCTTTTTCTTCTCGTGACAGCTGTACACGGCTTCGGCAGTGCAGTTTCTGGCGTGACGGGTCATTTTGATATTAAAATTACTTGGAAATACACTGCATTAATGCTACGAGCGAGATCGACAAGCGAAAAAAAACTGAAGAAAACTCAGCGAACTGACGGCCATAAATAAACCACTGACGCATAAATGAACTAATAACTAATACCACTAACGGCTGACGGCGAAAAACAATCAACAACGCATGTACTGGCAATACTGGCATGCCATATATTCTTAAATACCCGCAATAAATGTTCAAATCCCCCAAATTGGGAAAAACTAAATAACATAATAATTCCTTGCAATTTCCCCACAAGTTCCTTTACAATTATACCACAAAAATTAATTTTATTATTAAAAGACAATTTCAAGCAATTTAAAAAGCATATTACTTCGATAATTATCACACGTCATTTGTGAGTTCGTGGCTAGTGTGTCACCCGCCATCATCGGCTGAGTTCACCGGTTGGTCCGGCGTGATTAATAATAATAATAATAATATTTATTTCACATAAAATTATACAATGAAACATATGTGGAAAATTTGACTAGCCAACTAGGAATGGATCCTGTTTTAGGCCGGTCAAATTGACAAATTTAGTTCATATCATAATTTCATATTACATTGATTAATTATATAAACATATTATTTATTGAATGAAACAAGTGTTACGATTGAATTCCTCGTAGAAGCTTTAGTTAATAATTACAATTTTGAACTCAAAAAAAAGAATAAGCGAAGAGAAAAAACAATGTATTAAAGTACAGATTTAGTATCGAATGCTTGTTTAACAATAGATAAATGTTTGGTCATTTGAATCGCTTGCAAAAATTGAGAATCGGGACATTCTTCAAGCGTGATGACAAAATCCATATTATAATTAACGTGGATGTTTAAACGTGATTACAAAAAATAATTATAATTAACGTGAGTGACGTATCCCTCAACTTTACGAGAGGGTATAGAAACTCAAAAATAATGTGACTCGAAAAGGATGCAGCAAATGAATAAAAACAATTTGTATATAAATCTGTCTTAAGTTAGTGTATAAATAGTGACATGAGAAAGTGGTTGATAACCAATTGTATTTATTTCCATTTCCTTGCTTCATTTTTTCATCTTTCTAAGATATTTTCCCTCAGAGCACTTAATATAAAATAAAACCGGTAAAGTAAATAAAATCCAGATGGTAATAATAAATAAATAATGTTTATGGCATACTTATGCCGTTTGTATTAAATAAATAAATAATAAAAGAAAGATCACCGCAGGAATTGAATGTAGAACAATGGGAAGGGTATTGATAAAATAATAGACAATTATGGTCTGAAGTGATAATTACGTGTTTTTGTAATATTACGTATAGTACATAATTTTGTATAGTTTATATTGTATAGTTTACGTAATTTTGTATAATAAAAAGAAAGATCTCCGCAGGAGTTGAATGTAGAAAAATGGGAAGGGTATTGATAAAAGAATAGACAATTGTGTTCTGAAATGATAAGTACGTGTTTTTGTAATGAATGGAACTATGAGTGAGTGTTTTTTTTATTTTGTTTTTTTTTTTATTTTCTTATATATTTTTAATTTTGTTTTATTTTATATGATGAAACTATCTATTGGTCAACATATCTTCGCTTTTGATCCTCCCTAAATCAAGGAGCCAGTCGTTGATCAATTTGCGCAAAACATTTGCACTTTTAGTTTTCCAATCATTAGGAATGATATTAAATAATTTAGGTCCTAAGTACGAAAATTGCCGTTGGCCGAGGGACGTCGTGACTATTGGATTGTTCCTTAAAAGTCGAGTGTCGTGAAGGTGGTCAATGGACGGGAAGTGTTGACGTTGTTTTTGAGCATGTAATATAATCTTTCTAATATACAACTGTCTAACATCAAGTACTTTTAATTCCGTGAATAATGCATCACTGGGGTACCTGAATGGTTTTTTAAGGATGACTCTTAGTATTGATTTTTTATCTTTAGCCAGGGAGTCTAATATTGTTCTGGCACATCCACCCCATCCTAGGGATGCATATTCGAGTAAAGAATTACACATGGCATAGTATATTGATTTCATATCTTTAACAGAGAGAATATTTCTGATGGTTATAAAAAGGTGTGTAAGTTTTCTAACTTTTGAGGCCGTTGCGTTAATGTGTGTGTGTTTTTTTTTTTTTTTTAATTTTTATTATTTTTATTAGGTTTGTCAACAGTGATTTACATCAAAGCTTTCACAGATAAAATTACACTGAACATGGTTGATGCTATCACTAATTAAAGACAAACACAGCATTGATAATATAATACTTACATATACATTACATTCATTCACACAAACACATACTATACATTTTTTTTTTATTTTTTTTTTTATTTATCTATAATAAAATATGTTTACAATGGTTTTATTTGTATGCCTGTCTCACTAGGGTATACCTGTGTCGAGACAGGCGTACAGGTATATAAATGAATATAGTAATTACAAGGATATTTCAGGTAAAATACATATTATGAATAGAATTAAAACAGAAGGGTGATTGGAAGGGTAATAAATCTTTTAAAGAGAGTTATTTTATAAATGTTGGAGATGGAGTAATGAAATCAATTCTGCCTAGTCTATTTATAGGTTAAATTTGACAGGATTCCATTATTTTCATTTGTTTTATATGGGTTAGGTTGTATGTGAATAGTTATTTATGTCTATGTGTGATTTATTTTACAGATATTCGTGATAGTGTGGCGTCCAATACTTATAATCCATTTTTTAATATCTTGTTTGAATTTTGTAAAGGAGTCACTTTGTCTGATCGTAGTTGGTAGTGTATTGTATAGTTTGCAAGCTATGTATTTAGAGTGTCTTTGCCCGAAGGTGGTTTTGAAAAAAGGAGTTTGGAGAAGTTCGTTGTTTTTGGCTCGGGTATTGTGTATTGTTTGTGTAGCTTTGTATGGTGTTTTGTTGTTTTTGTGTAAATTAAGTAATATGGATCTTGAGTAGAGCTGTTTTATGTCCATAACGTTGAAGGAATTGAAGATAATATCAGTGCTGGTAGTAAGCGGCATTTTAAGAATTATTTTTATGATTAGTTTTTGTGCTTTCATGATGGGATCAAGGGCATTGGAATATGCATTACCCCAGGCTAGAATTCCGTATTCGATGTGAGATTGGCACAATGAGTAATATACTGTTTTTAAAAGTTTTAGGTGAAGGAAATTCCGTGTTTGTTTGAAAAAGTATATAGATTTTCGGATTTTGTTTGTAGTATTATGTATATGTTGCTTCCAATTCAGGTGTGTATCGAAGGTTACTCCTAAATATTTGATAATGTTTACTTTCTCTAGGCATGGGCAGTCACAGTTCCGGTTTAGAGATGAATTTTTACATTTGTGTATTTTTAATGGCGGGGCTGGGTTTGACTTTGGGATATTGGTGAGACTAGACAGTAAGTATTTGGTTTTCTGTGCATTTAGAGTTAATATGTTCGAGTCAAGCCAATATTTTACCTGTTGAATTCCTTCCTCCGCTTTGGAATATGCGGTAAGCCAATCTTTTGCTTGGAAGAGTAGGACAGTGTCATCGGCGAAACTGACAATAGTGGCATCGATATCTAGGTTGCATAACTCGTTAATATATATTAGGAAGAGCGTTGGACCTATAACACTGCCTTGAGGGACCCCGTAACTAATGGGCAAATTCTGGCTCTTTGTGGTATTGAGTTTAACGCATTGGGATCTGTCAGATAAGAAGCTGGAGAGGAGGCCTAATTCTTTGTTCCTAATACCTATATTAAACATTTTGCGTTTTAGTTTGCTGTGTGAGATTGTATCAAATGCTTTACATAGGTCGAGAAATACCGATAGACATTTCAAGCCCTTATCAAGGTGGCCAGAAATATGGTCAGTGACCGTGGCTATAGCATCATTGGTACTTTTATGTTTTCTGAATCCAAATTGCCGCGGCGATATTAAGTTATTGGTTTCCAGATATTCCATGAGACTATTATTGACGATCTTTTCGAATACTTTTGAGAGGGAATTTAGCAACGTAATAGGACGATAATTACTAATATCAAGTTTGGAGCCAGTTTTAAAAATAGGGATAATGAGACCTTGTTTTAGAATGGTGGGAAATAGCCCTTGGCGGATGCTAATATTAAGTAGATGCGTTAATGGTTGAAGTATACCAGGGGCAATTTTTTTAAGAACATTGTTAGATATTTCATCAATGCCGGTTGATGAAGAGTTTTTGAGCGAGTTTATTACTATAGAAACTTCTTTCTCTGTAATCGTTTTAAGAACAAAGCGGGTTGGGAAATCATCATTGGTCGCGTGGTCACTTGGACCAAGCGTATCGTTATTTATTTGGATTTTTTTTTGCTAGTTCCGGACCTATGTTTGTCAAGTACTGGTTTATGTAATTGACAATTGTGTTGGGGTTCGATGTAAAGTCTACAGTGATATCTTTGATATTGAGAGAGTTTAAGGTGTCGGTGGCTTTATTTGAATTGGTAGCTTCCTTGAGGACTTTCCATATTTTTTTAGGGTCATTGTTGCATTCGGAAATTTTTTTGTTGTAACATTACAAAATAATAATTAACAAGTTTTACAAGGAACAAGTTTTTAGAACAATGAGTTTATAGGTTCATAAGTTTATAGAACAACGTAATAGGGAGCTTTAAAGCTTGTTGATTTGATTTGAAGTTTGCCAATGTTGACATTGTCAAATTAATCGAATGTTTTTTATAAGCCTCATTGAAATTACGGCACATTCTCGATAAAGCTGAGTCATACCCCAGCTTAGTTCGATATTTTTTAATATTTAACGGAACATAATTTACCAGTCGTGAACCAATTCTAGGAATATTGAACCTGATTTGATGAAGTAGAAAAGGACAGTTTATTAAACCATTTATAATTTTGAATAGAAAATTTAGATCTGTATTTAGTCTTCTCTGTTCAAGGGTGCGTATATTGTAGAATTTTAGTCTATCAGTGTAGTGAGGAAGTGATCGAGCTCGCCTATCGGAATATGCCAGGTGATACATAAAATGTTTTTGAACCTGCTCTATTCGCTGAATATGAACTTTGTAGGTTGGACTCCATACAGCACTTGCGTACTCCAACACGTTGCGGGTGAAGGAATTGTACAGCGTTATTTTTGATGTGGGATTTTTAAAATGTTTACTGTTTCGTTTGATAAATCCTAGCATCTTCATAGATCTAAAAATGATATTGTCGATATAAGGTGTGAAAGTAAGTTTTTTTATCAAATAATACGCCTAGGTCCCGAATGGTTGCGACTTCCTGGAGTTTAGTACCGTCGATAAAATATTGAGTCGGAATAGAATTGTGTTTACGCGTAAAGGTTATGTGAACACATTTTAAAGAATTCAGAAACATTCTATTGTCGTTGCACCACTTTGAAACTCTGTTTATATCGTTTTGGAGAAGTATTGAGTCTAGTAATGTATGGATAATTTTGAATATCTTACAATCATCAGCAAACAACAAAATTTCAGAATCCAAAATAACATCGCACAAGTCATTTATAAAAACAAGAAACAAGATTGGGCCCAAATGGGACCCTTGCGGCACTCCAGATGGCACATGTAATCCTCTTGACTTTGTATGCGGTCAGTTAGATAGGAGTAAAACCAATTTAGCAAGGTACCATGAACACCCATTTGTTTTAGTTTATGAATTAGTAATCTATGATTTACTTTATCGAAGGCCTTGCTAAAATCTGTGTAGATTGTGTCTATCTGTTGACCTCTATCGACAGCTTCGGTTAAGGTATTGACATAGCAAAGTAAATTAGAGGATGTTGATTTCTGGGAGAGAAAACCATGCTGTTTTGGAGTTATAAGATTTTTGAGATGATAATTCAGATATGGACAAATTAATTTTTCAAAAATTTTCGCAATTGAACAGAGAATAGAGATGGGTATATAGTTTGTGACTTCGTGAAGGTCTCCGCTTTTAGGTATTGGTACAATATTAGCCTGTTTCCATCTTGTTGGAAAAATGGATGAAGATAATGATTTCCTGTAAATGATAGTCAGAGGGAGTGCGAGACTGTGTGCACATTTTTTTTATTAGGAGTGGTGGAATTTTGTCGGGGCCAGGGCCTTTGCTTTGGTCGAGGTTAAGCATTTCTATTTTCACATCATGTACACTAATGTTTACTGTGTGCAGAGAGCTGTTCGAATAGTCTATTGATTCAGATTGAGGTTGAGTCTCTTCATTGCTTCTAATGTCATCTTTCTTATACACTGATGAAAAGTGTTGGGCAAATAGTTCGCTGCTTTCCTCGCCGTTTGATGATTTTTTTTTTCTCCAAACGTCATGTTTTGGGGGATAGTACTTATGTTTTGTTTCTTGTGTTTGATAAATCTCCAAAAGCTCTAACGTTATTATGATTAACCAGACACGATTCTATTTGTTCAATGTGTTTAAAGTAGCAATTACTAATGAGTTTGGAACAACGGGTGCGTAAGAGTTCGTAAGAATTTCTATCACGTGGGTTCTTATATTTTTTATAGAGAAGTCGAAATATATTTTTTTCTTTTAGTAATTTAACTAAGTCTGGTGAGTACCAGAGGGGATGCTGCCTGTTGCGATTTACAATTTTGGTTACGCATTTCTCAATTATACGATACAAATGAGTGTAAAATAAAGAAACCATATCGTCTACCGACAAGAAATCAGGTAAAAGAAGTGCCCAATTCGGTTCTTGTCAGTCCAGGGTCGGTCGTGAATAACCCACTCATTGAAACCCGCTCACGAACCACCAAAGAGCGAGCGGGTCATTTTTTCCTCAGCACCCGGGTCTCGTGACCCACTTCTCGCAACCGCGATGTGGCGGGGCGAGCGACGAAAGATAGATGTATGAGAGAGCGAACGGGTTGTCAACACCCGGGTTTCGCCTCCCGCTCTCTCGACTCTGGTAGTAGAAAGTAGCTAGGTGAAGCGTAATCGAGTTTCATGTTTTGTGTCGCGAAAAGAGATGCCAGTGTGTCGTGAGCGACCCGGGTCGTGTAAAACGATCGATCGACCCAGTACTAGTTCTTGTAATTCCTGATAGAATTCAACGTAATCATTCTTATTAAAATCATATTTAAGTAAGTTTTTATTTTTTAGCATTTTTGTTAATTTGAAATCAAAACTAAATTCAATCTCTAAAGGTGGATGATGTATATCAATGTGACTTAAGATTTCGGTACTTTGCCTGACTTGTATTGTTTTTGAATTGGATAGAACGAGATCTAAGATTCTACAGTTACTATTAGCAATGCGATTGAATTGATTGAGGTTATTTAGGGCAAGAAAATTTACAAGATGGTTACCGATGTCAGTATTATAATTTTCTGGAGATAGGGAATGAGAGATAGGGAATGTCTATGGTGATCCCTAGATATTTTTAACTATCCACGCATTCTAGGTTATTGCAAGTACAAGTGTTCGGTTCATTGCAAATGTGAATAGTAATATTTAGTATTACCTTGGGTTGACCCGCTTGAGTTGCACTAAAACATATAAATTTTGTCTTATCCGTGTTAAGAGTGAGAAGATTGTAGTCTAGCCAATGTTTGACATTGTTTATTCCAATTTCTGCTTTTCTATGCGCTTCATACCAGTTTTTGCCCTCAAATATTAAGACCGTATCGACAGCAAATGTGATGATATGATCGGCAAGGTTACTGTTGCAAAGGTCATTGATATAGATATTAAACAATATCGGTCCTAAAGTACTTCCTTGTGGTACACCAAATACGATATTGGCTGGATCGCTTAGAGTACCACTAATAATAACTCTTTGGCTCCGATTTTCTAGATAGCTTCCTAACCATTTAAGTAACTGCCCCTGTATACCGATTAGCTGTAATTTTTTCAAAGGGATTTTGTGCGAGATGGTATCAAAAGCTTTAGCCAGATCCAGGAAGATCGCGATGCTTTTGATTCCTCGATCGATTATTAGAAATTACTTTAGTCAGATTGCCAATGGCATTTTCAGTACCTAAACCCGGCCGGAATCCATATTGTCTCTCAGAAAGAATTTTATTATCTTCAAGATAAAAGCTAAGACGATTTTTGACAATTTTATTTATAATTTTTGAGACTGAATTGACCAAAGATATCGGCCGGTAATTTTGAATCGCAGATTTATCTCCATTTTTGTATAGTAATACAACAACTGAATGTTTTAGATGGTTAGGGAATATTCCTGATTTGAGACTTAGATTGGAAATGAACGCTATCGGAGATGCTATGAATGATTTAGTTACTTTAAGCAGATTAGTCGAGACTTTGTCTGGTCCACAAGCGTTAGATGGCTTTAGGTCGTCAATTATTTCCAAGACTTCATTCGTCGATGTTTGTATATTGTCTATTTTATGGATTGTGTTGTGAGTTTATGCGTTATTTCTTAGTAAACATGTTTGTTAATTTTTATAATTTATGCTTGTTTTTTAGCAGTTATATCAAAAAAATAAATAATTATGGTTTCGCATACTTCAATTTTTATTCTTTATTTCATTTAATCAGAATGTTGTCATGTAAACGCAATAAAAATTAAAATACTCACTTAATGAGGACCTTCCTTTACAATGTACGTCTTGATAATTAAAAAAAAATGTTCCAAGAAGTAGTTAAATGTTTTGTTAATTTTTTAAATTTTGTTTGTTTTATAGAAGTAATATAAAAAATACACATACCTTTGTTTATATTTTTTCACATATTTCAATGATTGTTTTTTATTTCATTTAACACGTGTTAACGGTCTGCGTAAATCTTAAAAATAAGCCAAATTTCAGAAAAATAATAGATTTTTAACATGTCTAAAAGAGTTTCGGTTTCGGTTTCAGCCGAAACCGAGACAAATACCGAAGATTTGCTTTGGGTTTCGGTTTCGGTAGAAAGTCACTAAAGACTTTATTAACAACACATTTAATACCATTATTAAACTTCAAACTTCCTTTTTTTATCCCTTCTAGAGTAGCCTTCAATGCTACCACAGTATCTGTATACAGGCGATTTCTGTTTTAAAATTTTTAATCGCACTGAATTTCCTCTCAACGGAAGCGTTGGAAAATGGCAATAACTGTTCAATTGACAGGGACTGGGGACTGCGAGTTGCGGATTCCAATGCGTCATTTTCGGAGTTCGGGTCCCTATAACTTCAGGAATCCCCCCACTTTTATTGTTAGTTGAGCGAGTTTAGAAGCTACTAGCCGGCAAATTCACTATCTGCTAGTGAACTCGCTCAGTGTAATAATATATATATATATATATATATATATATTTTTAATGTTCTTTATTCAGTAAAGTTTATACATTACAGCAAATGGATAATTTTTTGACCATCACACTAGGCACATGCCCATGTTGTAGTGGCCATATTACTAGCTAACTAGCAGATTTTATACTGAAGGAGTTTACTAGCAAATAGTTAATTCGCCGGCTGGTCAAGGCTTCAAGCCTCGATTACATTGAGCGAGTTTACAAGCCACTAGCTGGTGAATTCACTATCTGCTGGCAAACTCGCTCAGTGTAATCGTATTACTAGTTAACTAGCAGATTGTGAAAAACCTACGAAAAAAGTTGAAAGGGAGTCAACGTTGCTCGCTACTCGCTAGCGTGTACGGCGGATGGCAAGATGGCGGCCCTCGAATCAGCTGGTTTCGTAACTGTTAAACTACTGCTTGATCTGGATTATTCGATGTACAATCTGTTAAGTAACAGGTACTAGCGGTGAGCTAACTGCTCAGTTTTCTACAAAATATCGACAGAATTAGTTCGCGCGGTAGTCATTATTTTAGCTCACCTTTTCGCTAGCTAGTTCGCTACTGAGCGAGTGGAAGTTTTATGTGTCATTATCACAATCACACTCGTCGATTTGCCCGTTTTTAAACTTACCGGCTAGTAGCTTGTAAACTCGCTCAATGTAATCGACGCTTAAGAAATAAAATAAATAAACTATGAAATCATCCACCGAATGTACATTCTCAATGTGCTTGGATAATTAAGAAATGCCCAGAATCCCCGCATTTTCTCCCCAAAATATCCAATTCATCAAAAATCTTAAAGATTTCCCGCAATTTAGGGAATTCCTCTCAAATTGGCAGCCCTGATGGAAGCTCTCATTTGATAGTGTGACCATTAGAATAAAATATTTTATTTTCGATCATGACTGAAGCTTTGACTCCGTATGAGCACTAATTAAATGATGTTATTTATCTCTATATTTTATTCGGGAAAGAAAAAAACAGATAATCAAAATATTTTTAATATATCGCGTATTTACTAGTTTGCACTGACAGTATAAAAACATTAATTTGCAATATATTCATTAATTAATATATTTACTTTGTAATATTAATTTCAGCAATGACTCTGTAACTTCGGTTCAATTAACTCTAAAACTTTTACTTTGAATTTAAGTAACATTTTCAAAATTGGAAAAAGCGATGAGTCATTATTTTGGGGTAATAATGCCTCCTTCAAACCAACCTTGGTAGAGCGCTACAATGTGTCCAGCATCATTGGAAGTTGTCCACGGCGTTCTAAGGAAACATTTGGTTTCCTCCTTCACCGTGCACTTCAAGGCTCCATCATCAGGACAGATGTGTAATGGATGTATGTAGATACGGATTATCGTACCATTACATGTTTCAGCATTCACTTATCAGTATATTGACAACAGCGAAGACGATTTTCCAAAAAATTCAACATTTGCAGATTTTGTCATTGATCCCTCTACAGGCCACGGTCTGTTAGGCTAATTAGAGCCGGAGAAAACAGCTCTCAAAGTTCGGCCCGAGGCTTGCATTTTGCCCATAAAAATGATGATTTTACATTTTGGAGTCCGATGACATTTTTTTTCTATTAAAAACAATAAAAATATTTTTTCCATCACAAGCCGCAACTGACTAGTTAAAAAGTAACCTGCTTATAGTCTAGCAGACACTTGATAAACGTTGCGTCTCGTTCTAACAGCGTATTTACCACACGAAACAGCGCGTATCGCTCACACACATCCTGTTACACCCTGTATATACAAGTAGAGTCAACTTGGGAGGCGGTATGGGTACCGCCGCCCCGGAATCATTTATTGGACAACTGACACCTCTGCCATAAGTGGTTCGCTCGCTTGGTGACTCGAGCAGGGGTGCCCGGGTTCATGGGGTGAGATTTTGTCCGGGTCTTGGCGGCGGATGCATCTGTCCACCAGCTGTGTTACGGGCCTGTTTGAAGTATGAAAACACTTTAATTTTTGAATTGTTTTATTTGTAGGTTAAATTTATAATTTACAATTAATCACTTAATTTTACATTTGTTCACTATTAATTTAAACACCGTTATAATAATCGTTATTACGACTGAACAGAACTCTGATTTGAATCTGTCCTGAGAAGATGTTCTCGTGAATTTGTATTAATTGTTGTGTAAGACTTTCTATAGACGCATTGATTAATAATTCAAATAGGAGTATTTTCAATAACAGATAAGAACTGAATACATTCAATTATTTACGCCTATTATTTATTTATTAGAAATTTAATTAAAATTAAATTTGATAATGTTATTATCGAGTTCTGCAAGATTTTTGGTAAGTGTTTTAGTTACAGCTGTTTCGACTTGTAAGGTCATTTTCAAACTGTGGTGAAGCCACGTACGGACGACTTATTTATAAGATTTTAAATGTCAATTTTTGAAGGTGTCTAGTGTCTAAGTTGATTTATTACCGGTTAAACCAATTTGTAGAGACACTAATTGAGAGAGTGCTAATGTGGGATTCGGAGTATTTCCCTTTGGTTTGCCTTGCACTAAGTGTTAGGGTTTTCTTAATTGATTTAAAATGACGTTATTGCTATGACTCATTTAAGTGCATTATATTTTTTAGGTTTGGTAAACATACTAAGTAGTGGGGAATAAATAATTTTCCTTACTTTATTAATTAGCGTTATGTTGGGGTCATTCGTTCGTTTATTGATTTCTAATTGTTCAAGCAAATTTAATCTAAGACCCTTTCGTTCTATATGTAATGGTTTTAGCGGGTTATTTTTAAGTGGAACGTGATTATTCACTAAGAGATGTTCGGCGAATTTTGAAGAGGTGTTTTTATTTTTATAACATCTTAAATGTTCTTTGAATCTAGTTGAGAATGCCCTACCTGTTTGTCCGATGTATGTAGCGTTACAGTCGGCGTGGTCACATTTTAATTCATATATGCCACCGTTATTGAGTTTAGGATTTCTACTTTTTGAGTTTTTAAGGCTTGTTCCCATATTATTATTGGTTCTAAAAGCTATATTTAAACCACATTTTTTAATAGTTTCCTTTTCTTTTACGTATGCTTTATTATCTATGTACCATTGAATGGTAAGCTGATAATTTGTGGGACCAAGGATGAGTTGAATTTGCATTTATCGCAGTATCTGTAAACGTTGGTTTTCTAAATATTTCGATATATTTCATACCTTCGAAATTTGAATGTTGATATTGGTATGAATATTTATGTAAGATATTTACTGTACTTACTATAATTATTTGATATCAATATAAATAAGGAAACTGCAATCAGTATCAATATTCTTCGTTAGTTTACTATGGGTAGATATGTAGGTCCATGACAAGGTACAACGTCCATGACAGCTGCATGATAGACTGGATCGGGAGAGAATGGTTGAGGGAGTCGCTTTGACTTCTCCTAAAAAAACCCTCCACACAGCATCCCCAAAGATGACATGGGCCCTGAGGGGAATTAGTATGGGTACGTATGTACTTAACCACCTTCCTCTTCCCCATTTCCTTCCCCTCCTCACAACATACTCCAATTGGGGATGCCATAGTCTCACTGGCTCCAGATAGCAGCTGGGCCTCTTGTGAGGTATTCACATAAAAAAATAACCGCACAGGAGTTCAAAGTGCATCCAACCGTCTGGAGCCAGTGAGACTATGGCATCCCAAATAGGGCTACTTTGTGTGACTGAAGATAGTGGAGAGGGGAAGATGTGTAGGAGGAAGATGGGGAAATACATGGCTATTCAGATTTGGTCACCAAAAGCGGCTGAAGCCATTTCAAGCAACGTTTCTATTTTAAGTGGTTGTCTTACACCGGCGCGATACTGAGAGTATGTTCAACTTTACAAAAGTTAAAATTATATTTTATTTTAAAAGAAATAACACAACTCAATCAAATAAAAACACCCAGGATTTGAACCCGTGACCTCCTTATTAATAGTCGAGAGCTTTACCCCATGACCACTGATACCGTTAATTTAATGCTATGTATGTAAAAATATACACAGGTTTACGTATGCTTCAAAGCATTTATAAAATTTATTTGTTTAAATCCACTTTATTTGATTTATACATGTCAACCAGTTTCGGTTGATCTCAACCTTCATCAGGACAATTTATTAATTTGGTTTCATTTAGCCATATCATTTTTTTTTTAAGCTCAAATTCATCAATGACACGAGTAAATATATGTTATACAATAAAGAGTTGATATTAAATTCAATTTAAACAAAGTTGCACCACAAAATCGACTCCAAATGTGATGAAGGTTCATTCAGCAGATACACGATTATATCACTAGTTTCCAGACAACATGTACATATTTACATACTTACCTTTACTGCTTACCTAATTAATGTGTTTATCTATCGTTGTGATAGATAATGGAAACAGAGAGATATGGTTTGTTAGCATGGTGACAGTTGTCGAGCTACAATAAAAGTGCACAGATTATCAAACTTGCAATGAAAATGGTGTATTTGGTGTGTAGGTCGGGCTCCGTGGTCAAGGTGCAAGGCTCTCTTCACTAGATTTCTGAAGGTCGCAGGTTCGAATCCCAGCAAGCGCAAGTAAATTTTATTTGACTGATTTGTGTTATTTCACAATGTATTCGTTTAAAATAATATTTAGTATATTTGCGGTACGTTCCAGGGTGGAAGATACTCTCAGTATCACCGTGGTGTAAGACCACCATTCAGAATTGAAATATTGCTTGAGTTGATTTTGTGATCAGATCTGAATAGCCAGTTACTTCCCCACCTTCCTCTTCACTATCTCCTTCCTCCCCTTCTACTAACTTCAGCCTCAGAAAATACCCCAATTGGGGATGCCGTAGTCTCACTGGCTCAAGAAGTTAACAGTTGGAATTCATGTGTGGTATTCACATAAAAAAAAAGTATACTTACGGCACATTCTCAGAGTGATGAGATACTCTCAGTATCGCCCTGGTGAAAAGACTACTTGGAAATCAAATTTTTTTTCACCGTTAGGACATTTGAGTTGGTTTTGAGGAAAACCCAGTTTATTGAAGAAACCATTGACCATTTTCTCAGGTTGTTGTGGGTTTTAGGTACTAACTAACTAACCATCACGCCTTTTCTCCGCAGGGGTAGGCTGAGGGGACGCACCGCCAAACAACTGGGTCTTAACACACACTCTTTGCCTCATTCACAGTCTCTTACATCGTCTTCTATTATTCTGACTTGACTCGGCCCGACTCTGATTCACTTGATCTTGCCATGTCTTCCTCGGTGTCCATTCACATTTGCGTCAATATTCTTCTTACACTACTTTCTTCTTTCATGCACTCTACATGCCCAAACCATCCGAGGGTCTGTTTCATTCTTTGCGGACCTCCACATTTCTCACACGATCATACATGGTTTTGCCACACATAAGCCTCAGGGATCTCATTTTAACAGCATTCAGTCTACTTTAATCCTCACTGCCATACATCAGGGTAGGTACCAGCACTCCATTGTGGACGGCTAGCTTCGCTTCTTTGGACAGTGTTTTATTAGTGCCAACGGCATTCAGTCCTCCATTAATGGAGTTACCTGCATTTACCCTTCCTTCAATATCACTACTTTGGTAGGTTTTAGTTACTTGATTATCATAAATATGTCGATAGTTATGAAAAATGAAACAAAATAAATTCAAATCAAAGTTTTTTATTATTTTTTATTTTAAATCCTAAAAAATAGACAATAAAACATTTCCTAAAGCATAAATTGTGTTTTAAATTTCAATAATAATTTATTTGTTTATTAGGAATTTTTAACAAAAGTCATACGAGTAGATGTAACAAGAGTAGATATAACAAATAATACATATTCATTTACATAAATGATATCGGTAGCCTAGGAACGAGAGGAAAAATCATAAGCTTTGCTGATGAAACAGTAATTGTATTCAACGAAAGAGATTGGAAGAGTACGTACAAAGAAGCGGAACATGGACTTGGTCTCGTGCAAAACTGGCTCAACAGAAATTCCCTTACACTTAATGTCAATAAAACAAAATATCTGACATTTTCTATAACAGCCAGAGGTGACTTTAATCTCAAATTACATACATGCCAAGAAAACTATCAAAATCAAGGCTTTTCATGCCACTGTCCTACTATGGTAATAGCACACTCCAAAAGTATCAAATATCTTGGTATTGAAATTGATGATAATCTCCGATGGAACGCACACATTGAAAAAAATCACAAAAAAACTCACCAGGTACATTTACTTCTTTAGAGCCATCCGTAACATCCTCAACATAAATGACATTAAGAAAGTGTACTATGCTCTATGTCAATCACAAATTACGGGATTACTGGATGGGGATCTGCCTTGAGCACTCACATGGACTGGCTAAATATAGCCCAAAAACGAGTACTAAAGAGAATTTTGAAATTACCGATTAGAACTCCAAGAGAAGAATTGTTTCAAAGCATTCAAGTCTACAACATACAAAAACTTTATGCAAAAAATATTTTATTTAAAATTAAAAAAAAAACATATCAGAATACTCCACTGACCAACATAGATACACAACCAGGGCAATAAACCAAAATATTCTAGCTACAGCCAGTTTGAAAACATCTTTTGGACAAAGAAATATGAAATTCAATGCGACAAAACTATACAACGCTCTACCAACTCAAACAAAAAAATAACAGAAATAAATAAATTTAAAACAAAAGTAAAAAATGGTTGAGAGAACAAAGTGAAAATGAACTATCAAACATACTGAAGACCATGTAAAGAAAACTGGATACTAAATACAAATGTGGAAAAACTACAGGCCGCCTCAGAACAGGAAATCCTAGTGAGGAGGACTGTGAAAAAAAAACTTTATAATACCTTAATATAATATAATTTATAAATACATTATGTACAAATTTTGCTATAGATACTAATAAAAAAAAAATTTAATTATCGAAGAAAGCAAACACCTTTGTGGCTCCACATTGTACTAACGAAAAAGTTCTTGGTTTAAAACCACTTCATTTGATTTATACACGACAACCGGTTTCGGTTGATCTCAACCTTCATCTGGACAATTTATTCATTTGGTTTCAATTATTATTTTTTTTTTTGCTTTGTAAGCTCAAATACATCAATGATGTGTGTAAATATATGTTAGAAGAGCATGTTGCTTTCTGTAAGGTACGAAGAGTACCAAAGGACATTTTGTGGAAAAACATTGTGTGAAATTTTTATATACAACATTTTTCCACTAATTCGGTATTAATTCTAGTAAAGTCTTAAGAATTGTATTTTAAATATTAAATGTTATGAAACATAAGTGGTATCATAAGATTATTGTTGGATACAACATTTTTCCGGGCAAGGACTCAATTATAATTTGTGACTATCTCCAATAAGACAACAAAAATATATATTCTATAAAACAATACATAAGAAAAAACATTTATTTTAAGAAGCTTATTCTGGTGGTAATTGGAGACATAAATATTAATACAAGATTTCATAATTTAGTAAAAATAAAATAGGTAATAAAATTATAAAGTTCAAAAGAGAATTATATAAAACAACAACAATAAAATTTCAAGTATGACGTTCCAACTGAAAGAGAAATTCAGAAATACATGTTTATTTTTTCAATTTATATTACACCTATTGGTCGAGTATTGGTAAAAGTAAATTTAAAAAAAAATCACAACATGATCTCGTCCTCTTGCATTGAGTATTAATAGACAATTATATAACATTAAATAGCCACCAAGAAAGAAAAACAATTAAAAGAAACGGAATAAAATCAACCAGAATTGTACACTGCTTGGTCTGAGAATAAACTTAATACTAGAACCTCAGCATATTCAGTCTCCAAATAAGAGAGATCTAACAATATTCAGTTTCAAGGTAACTTACAAACAAGACAATGTCAAGAGTCAGGATTATAATATCTGGCAATCTCCAATTTCAATAATCTGTTAAGGGAACGTACCCATACTACGTGACACGTTTAGGGGGGGGTCTTCAAAATGTCACGCTCGGTACAAATGAGCGGCGGGTTGCTTAGGTTTTTGGTCAGCGGGGGGGGGGGTTAAAAATTGCAAAAAGTTGGTCACGTAGTATGGGTACGTTCCCTAATATTCATTAACATAACATATATTTATTATAAGATTACACAACAATCTGACAATATCCAATTTTAATATAACAGAACAATCAGAAATCATCAAATTTCAAAATTACAGAACTGCCTGACATTATCTAATTTCACGATTGCGTAACAATTTGATAATATTCAGTATTAAAATAACTAGAGATCTGAAAATATTCAGTTTCAAGACAACAGAGAGGCCTAACCACATTCAGTTTCAAGATTTCAAAATGACGAGATCAGTTAGTTACAACGGAAAGGTTTGACCACATCATTCAATTTCAAGATTGCAAAATATAAGAAAATATTCAGTTTCAAGATTGGAAAATAGCCAGACTATATTCAGTTTCACGATTTCAAAAAGGCGAAATAGTAATCAGTTAGTTACTTACAGGACAACAGAAAGATTTAACCACATCATTCAGTTTCAAGATTGCAAAATGGCCAGACAATATTCAGTTTCAAGATTTAGTTACTTACAGGAATAACAGAAAGATTTAACCACATCATTCGGTTTCAAGATTGCAAAATGGCCAGACTACATTCAGTTTCAAGATTTCAAAATGACGAGATCAGTTAGTTACTTACAACAGAAAGGTTTGACCATGTCAAGATTGCAAAATAGCAAAACAATATTAAGATTTCAAAATGATTAGAAAGCAGAAAGATAATGTAAAAGTGGAAAATGACAGCAGGCTGTAATTTTACAAACCTATTAAGTATGTAAAAGATTTTTTAAAGTCAGTAAGTAATTATTTGTACCGCATAATATATTGCTCAAGTCAAAACAATACCGCATATCTCACCCATTTGACAAATGTGAATTTTCCACCAAGTGTCCATCAAATGCACGCTACTTAACCCTGGATAGCTAACCTCCGTCGATTCGACGGGCAGCGCTAAGAAATATCGCTGTCTCTTTTAAACGTCGCGTCCGAATGTGTTGTCTCGGCTAGCCAACTCAGTCGCCGGTAAGCCCGTTGCAGTGACGCACGCAGTGAACAGGTAAACCTCTAAGAAATATAGCTGTCTCTTTTTAACGTTGCGTACGAATGTGTTGTCTCGGCTAGCCAACTCAGCCGCCGGTAAGCCCGTTGCAGTGACGCACGCAGTGAACAGGTAAGCCGCTAAGAAATATCGCTGTCTCTTTTTAACGTCGCGTCCGAATGTGTTGTCTCGGCTAGCCAACTCAGTCGCCGGTAAGCCCGTTGCTGTGACGCACGCAGTGAACAGGTAAGCATCACAGATTTTGAGGTACTTGACCTTTGCCCGTCGTTTCGACGGATGGTTAGCTTTAACGTCAGTATTTTAATTCGGTTGCGCATGAATATTTTACTCAAAATTTGTAATTATTTTTAGGTTTACACCATGTCTGCATTAAAATAAGATGAAATAATTAATCTACTACATCAAGAACTAAATAGCGATGCCCTGGATGATAGTTCTGCTAGTGACACCGAAGATTTGGTATCGTAGGATGATGTGCAGAGTGATGAAAATTAGGAACCATCAGATTCCGAGGAAAGGTATTTTTTTTTCAGTTTTCTTGACCTGGAAATATCTCCAGGTCGAGAAAACCGCAAAAGGAAAACGTGTGGAAAGTGCCACTATAAGAAAAAGCGTATGACCAAAAGTATGTGCGCCAACTGTAACGTTGCGATATGCGGTAATTATAAAGTTGATTTTTGTGTCACTTGCGCCAAAGAAAAATGATTTATTTGACGTTTTAATTACTTTTTATGTTTTTATGTGCCATATGAAGCCAAAAAACTGATAGTTTTGTTTTCATTTACTAATTGATGTTGCATGCCAAAGTGGTTAACAAAAAATGTTCCCATTTCATTTGAGGTCTAAGAAAGATAAAAATAATTTAAATAATAAATAAATCAGGTTAAATTCCAAAACATATTTTTATTTACAATCCTACCTAAGAATAAAACTATAAAAAAGGAGACGACTTTTATAATTATATCATCCAAAAAAATATAATAATCAAATACCCGTTGTTTCAACGGATGGTTAGCTTAAATAGAGTACACCCGAAGGTTAGGTATCTGGGGTTAATAGTTGACGTTTCATTCATACAGTGTCCAGACCCAACCAACTTTACTTTTTTACAGAGTCATGGCAGTCGTAAAATCCGCCGCAACCGTAAACCCATTAAAATCAACAGTAATCAACCACTTTCGACTTATAGAACCGAAACAAATCAACTTCCCGTAGTGGAAAAAACATTTCTTTGCATCAATCAGCGGTTCTCGCAATACCGCCGCAACAAAACAAATCTAAAAATATATAATCAGTCACTTGACTAGATTGTTAATAATCTTCAACACACCAATTTAATTGTGCACTCGGTACCGAAAAATAATCATCCGAATGTTTTCAAACTCAACCGCGAAATAAGATCTCACACTTGTGTGGTGTTCGTGCGAATGTGTGAGTGAGCAAGCGAGATGGAATGCTTGCGAGAGGCTTTATAAGGCGACGCCTGAAAGAAGTATGTCTCTTTTGCTACAAGCAGCTCCCCAATAAATACCAGTACCAATTATACCTACTCTCTTCATTACGGTGTTCTACCCACCAGACACACAGCACTACATGACAACATAACAGCTCTATTCAAAAATCATTGTCAATTCATCAAGAAATTTGGAGAGTACGCAAATAAAACACTTGCATGAATTTCACGACTTTGAAAAAATCGTGTTATTTTTTTACAGGTATCACCTCAAGCATCACCTCAGCCTCAGCATTTGCAATCAGTTGATGCTGATGTGAACATAAATTTAATGTCACCGCCGTCGCCGCTGATTACACCCCCGCAGAGTGAGGAAGAGCGACCACAATCACGATCGTCAACCACGGCACGACGAAAAAAGGGGAAACCACAAGACAAGTCAGTTGCAGAGGTGCTGATTTGTTTGGAAACCATTTCTTCCATTATCAATAAATACCCAGTCAGAGGATGATTTCACTTTTTTGGTTTAAATGTCGCGTCCCAATTACGGAAACTCCCTCTGTATGAGGCTTTAGAAATTCAAAATAACATATAGCAACTTTTGGCTTCAGCTAGACCAACCGATTTCCAACCGATCCACTTCTTGCTCCAAATATTCAACCATTTACATGTTCTATTCTTCCTACAGCTAAAACTCAAATAAAACCTATTCCAATAACGAACGTCAAATCTATTACACAAGAATGTTTTCAAATAGATTTGTTGAGTGAAGCTTGGGAACGTTCATAAAGTGGAACATTCATCAAATTTATGTAACAAAACAATTATTATTACCCTTTGCGCTGGCGAAAAACTTCTGGCAAAAAAAAAAGAAAATTAAAAGATCGATTGGGTTCGTAATTGGATCACGAGAAGAGCAAACCTTGGAGCAAGTAATCATTTGTTAGTAGAAATGCGAGAAGAAGATGTCAATGGATTTACGAATGCTTCTGCAGAAATTTGACGAACTACTCTCTAAATTGAAAGCGTCATACAAAAAGGAGATACTCAAATCCGGAATGCTATTCCGGCTAAAGTAAAATTGGAAAATACATTGAGATACCTAGCTGCTAGCTGTCGGAGACTCTTTGTACACATTATAAGCATTTCACAGGATTGGAAGGTCTACTATAGCTAAATTTATACCTCAACTTTGTGCTGCAATATCTATGGCTTTGAAGGATTATATGCGGGTAAATTATTATTATTCACCATTACATTTTGTAGGTAAATTTTTTTTATATACCTAGTCGCTAAAATAATAAAAAACAAACAAAATTAAATTAAAATAAAACAGCTTTATAAATATTTATATTTTTTATTTAGTTGTAGATATCAAACGTTTTGAACGTAAACGTATTACGATGGATTGAACATAAACGTACATAGTGTTTCATATTCAGCATATTAACACAATTTTAACACATCTGACTTCCAATCGTAGCGACCAGGGAAAATACCTAAAAACAAGCAAATTAGAAATATTGAGGAGGTTCTGTCCCCCAAAGGTCAGACCTGATTTTGCCCTATAAAAATAGAAGGCAAACCGGTAAGAAGTCAGTTCAAAACTATCAGTCAAGAAGAAACAATCCTCAAGAAACCAAAGTCTCCAAGTTCAAACCTCTTTTCAAGTTTAATAAGTCTTACAGCCGTTGTGTCCAACCTATGCTCAGCCGAGATCTCCGCTCAGCCCTGCTCAAATGCCCAAATATGCTGTGTCGAAACACAATGATCGTCCCACCACACTCAAATGTAAGGAAGGTAGCCGGGTGGATTAAAGTTGCTAAGGAAGACCTACTTATAAAAACTGACAACAGAGCGAACAAAAATCCGCGAAAACAATCGAGCTGTCAATGTCAATTAATTATCGTAATTATCTGTCATCAGTTCACTCTTTTGTCGGCTTTTTTATTTGGTTTTTCAATTTGAAATATGAATCCTATATTGAATATAGTGAATATGGTTGAATGGGCAGATATGCTTGACGATAATATTGGATTATATAGGCGGCGGCAAGATGCCGATATAAATTTTATGGAAGTATTAAATGATGGCGATTTTTATAACCGCTTTAGGATGACAAAAGCGTGTTTTTTATATGTTTTGAGCCAAGTAGAAGATAATTTAACTTACGCAAGCGAAAGGTAAAGTTTTGACTTATTCAAGTGTCATTTTTGTAATAATATGTGGAATATAATTAGCACTTGTCAGGTCTGAAAACCATTTATCTAATGTTTATTACCTATGCTTTATTTCTGTTTTAGAAACTGCCCAATATTGCCATGCAATCAATTGCTTGTTGCTTTACGATTTTACGCTACTGGAAGTTTTCATATTACAAATGGGGACTTTTTTAAAATTTGCCCATCCACAACTAGCAAAATTGTGAAAAATGTCTCTCGTGCCTTGGCAAGTTTAAGACCTGTCCACATTAAATTGCCGGTAGGGGAAGAGGTGGATGTAGTGAAAAGGGAATTTCATGAAATAGCCGGATTCCCCAACATAATAGGTGCGATTGATTGCACTCACGTCAAAATTCAATCCGTGGGTAAGTGGGGGACAAGCGCTCTGTGTTGGTTTTGCCTGCAATGTTCTGTACAGTACCAATTAAGTATTGTGTTAACTATCTGCTTTCTCCCAAAGGTGGACCAGAAGCTGAAACATTTAGAAATAGGAAGGGCTATTTCTCAATTAACGTGCAGACAATTTCGGATGCTAGAATGAGAATAAGGGATATCGTAGCGAGTTGGCCGGGAGCCACACATGACTCCCTGATTTTTCAAGGCTGCCGAGCCAAGGCAATGTTTGAAACAGGGCAGTATCCAAATGGAGCGCTACTTGGAGATAGTGGATATCCATTAAAAGTATATTAAATGTTATTAATAAATATAAAATATTCAATTACCTTTTGTGTAACATAACTTTAAAAGGAATGTGTATGATTAATAGGTAATTATAATTAATAGGTAAATGAGAGTGTATTTGGGAAGTATGTTTATGAGAATTGAGAAGGTTGTAGAGATATTGAAAGTAGGGTAACTCGATTGTTGGTGGACTGAAAGAGCTTTGCGCTAACTCTCGTAACGTTCCAAACTCTTCTCCCACTAGCTCATTGTTGGTTGTTGGTCATTCACTGATCCATGAGGGTTGGGGAATGGAATGATAGGTACATTTATAAATGAAACAATCTCTTGCTGTACAAATATCTTGTATTTTGCAGTAAATGAATCGACGCTACTAGAAAAAGCTTTCCTCTCTTTGTGGATGGATTTGGCAGTTATTTACTGATTTTAAATGAATTTCTGCTATCATCTCTCTCTAAACTGTGGACCAATAAAAAAGCATGAAGTTTTGTTACATTTTAAAGCATGTAAGTAAAATATTCACAGGATTGAACTTTCAGGAAATTAAACTCTTAACTGTAACCTTTGATAAAACTACAGAAAAAAACATCCACATGAAGATTCAGCATTAAAAAACTAGGCAGAAAGTTGCAAGTTACAAGTACAGAAATAATAGAATAATTTTCAGTTTATAGGAACATAGTATAATCAATCATAACATGTAGTAACGATGGACACTGTAACGCTGTCCGAAACGTTGGCTAAAGGAGGAAGTAGCGCACCACGGCATAATACCCCAAAAACAAACATAAAAATAGGTATATATGTGGTTCGGAACCAGAACGGAAGAAACATATTGGAAACAAGTAAATAATAAAAAAACAAGGAAAAAAATCCTTTAATGCGGAAATACTTAGCGAGTTCACCATTCTCAGGTGCTCCAGCTGAATGTGGGTTTACTTGATTTTAAGGACATTCTGCAAAAGAAAACAGTATAACATTATTACAAATGTATGTTTTATTGCAGACATATCTGCTGACACCATATCGAAATCCGGAAACACCCGTCCAGCAGAACTACAACACAAAACATACTAAAACAAGAAATGTGGTAGAAAGGCAGTATGGATTGTGGAAAAGACGATTTCCGGTCTTATCCAACTGAACCTCGACACCACAATGGCAGTCATAGTCGCATGTGGAGTTCTGCACAACAAATGCATCAATCGTGGGGAAGAATATCCACAAGATTGGATCCAAGGCGTTGGTGATGATCCCAACAATGTGGCATTAAGGAACAACAATGCAAGGAACATCGCCCATTTAAATAGAGACGTTATTGCACATAATATTAACGTTACCACTTTGTAATTTCTTCGGCCTTTCAACGGCCTCCTGAGCTTTCCTCTGCAACTTCAATATGTCAAGTTGGATTTCCCAACGGATCTCTGATCGGGCTGCCTCTGTGACCCTCTGCGCCGCCCTGTGCTCCCTGTCCTCATTTAGGATTCGCACTTGTATATCCGATAGAGCTGCTTTCCTCTGCAACTTCAATATGTCAAGTTGGATTTCCCAACGGATCTCTGATCGGGCTGCCTCTGTGACCCTCTGCGCCGCCCTGTGCTCCCTGTCCTCATTTAGGATTCGCACTTGTATATCCGATAGAGCTGCTTTCCTCTGCAACTTCAATATGTCAAGTTGGATTTCCCAACGGATCTCTGATCGGGCTGCCTCTGTGACCCTCTGCGCCGCCCTGTGCTCCCTGTCCTCATTTAGGATTCGCACTTGTATATCCGATAGAGCTGCTTTCCTCTGCAACTTCAATATGTCAAGTTGGATTTCCCAACGGATCTCTGATCGGGCTGCCTCTGTGACCCTCTGCGCCGCCCTGTGCTCCCTGTCCTCATTTAGGATTCGCACTTGTATATCCGATAGAGCTGCTTTCCTCTGCAACTTCAATATGTCAAGTTGGATTTCCCAACGGATCTCTGATGGGGCTGCCTCTGTGACCCTCTGCGCCGCCCTGTGCTCCCTGTCCTCATTTAGGATTCGCACTTGTATATCCGATAGAGCTGCTTTCCTCTGCAACTTCAATATGTCAAGTTGGATTTCCCAACGGATCTCTGATCGGGCTGCCTCTGTGACCCTCTGCGCCGCCCTGTGCTCCCTGTCCTCATTTAGGATTCGCACTTGTATATCCGATAGAGCTGCTTTCCTCTGCAACTTCAATATGTCAAGTTGGATTTCCCAACGGATCTCTGATCGGGCTGCCTCTGTGACCCTCTGCGCCGCCCTGTGCTCCCTGTCCTCTGATCGGGCTGCCTCTGTGACCCTCTGCGCCGCCCTGTGCTCCCTGTCCTCATTTAGGATTCGCACTTGTATATCCGATAGAGCTGCTTTTGTGACCCTCTCCGCATCAAGTATTTCCATTTGGAGTTTCACTTGTGCAATCTGCATAGTCAGGAGGTCGCTTTGCAGAATAGACTGGGCCTATTTATTGTTATGAATTAAATTTATTTTGTAGAACTCTATTTTAATTTTATATATTCAATAATATTATATGTATAAAAACTGTTTATTATAAACAGAACTTGTTTATAATAAACTGTTTTTATACATTATACTGGACCTTTTGTATTTGAAGGTTTTCAGTCTGGGTATTTAATGTCACTCTTTCCACCTCAAGTTGGGTAGTAGCAACATCTTGCAAGTCAGTAAACAGCAAGTCCTTTGTTGATTAATTAATTTTTAAGTCTTTTGAAAGTAGGAATTAAGTTTTTATTTACAGTTTATTTCTGAAAATAATCCCTGGTGAGAGGTGTCTTGGTAAAGTCTCTTTCGTTATTCAGTTATTAGTTACGTCAGTATGGCGTTAAAAAAATTGAAAAAAAACTACGAAATCAATTTGAAATAAAGGTTTCAAATTCATAAGCTTATAACTAACAGTATCGTGGAGAATGTGCAGTCAACAGCATGTCAGACTATACAAAACTGTCAAATTTTTCCAGTCGAATTTCAACCTTTAATGATCAAAAATGATTGAAAATATTTGACAGTTTGGGGTTAACCCGATGTTCTGTTGACTGTATATAGGTAGGTACCTACCTGATTTGCTGTTGAATGTATATGGGTCTACCTAGGTTTTATGTTAAAGTATTCAAAGTTGAAATTCTAGTGGAAAAATTTGACA
Organism: Limnephilus rhombicus; assembly: GCA_929108145.2. NCBI lineage: Eukaryota > Metazoa > Arthropoda > Insecta > Trichoptera > Limnephilidae > Limnephilus > Limnephilus rhombicus. The sequence goes on from OV815290.1 coordinate 45,659,041, forward strand.
GTTTTGTATAGCCTGAATATGCTATTGAGTGTATATACTCTACGATACTGTCGGTTATAAGCTTATGAATTCGAAAACCTTCCATCAAATTGTTGTCATAGTTTTTTTTCAGGTAAGTACATACTATTTTAATAAATGATTAAAAATAGTAATTTTGTTTATAGAACTTACGATGGCGTTGACAGCTGCGGAACGATCGAAAAGATACAGAGAAAAAATAAAACAAGACCCAGAAAAGCGTGAAATTTATAGAAATAAAGAGCTTAAAAGACAGCAAAAACATTTCAAGAAGATACAAGATCTAACTGAAGAAGATAGAGGAAGCGAAAAGGAAACGATGGCGGGAACAAAAACGGAAGCAGAAAGAGAGAAAAAATACAAAAACTTCATTAACACCACAGTCACCTGCAGTAGTAGCCACTACTTCAACAAATAATAAACCCAAAGCCCGACAAGAAGTGATGGACGGTTATACAGATTGATTGCAAGAAAAATAATGAGAAAAGAGTAATGAAAAAAGTAGCTATGAAAATAGCACAGAAGACCTGAAAGTAAATTACTAGGCCTTAAGAGCCGAGTAAGGAAGACAAACTTCAAAAAGGAGCCCTTAAATAAAAATATTGCTGGAAAGGTTTTTTGTCGGGATGATGTAAGCAGAAGCACTGCTGGTAAGCGAGAAACAAGGACCAAGAACAAAATGAAAGTTCAAATTAGATATCTACTTGACACGTTGCAAAATATTTACCAGATTTACAAAGATGAAGGTGGAAAATATAGTTTTACCACGTGCGTTAGGTACAAGCCGTTTTACGTATTATCACCTAGTAAAATGAACAGAAACACATGCTTGTGTATAAAACACTGTAATTTCGAGTTCATGTTTGATGCTCTTAAACTCAAAGGAGTCTTACCTTATAAGCGAACTACCGAGCTATTAGATAACATTGCATGCGACACTAAATCTTTTGAGTGTATGTACAACAAACGTCAGCGGTGTAAAACTGCTTCCATTCTATACATTAAAGAAAAATTGCAAGGTGAAGTCACTTGGTTTAAATGGGGTAGAGTGGTTCATAAGTATGAAAAATCAGGACAAGATATGACTACAAAAAAGACGATAAAACAGAAGATAGAAGGCAATGTAGAAGACCTAACCAAGGAGTTTCAAATACAGTCACTTGCGTTTAAAATTCATTATTTTAATTGGAAAGAACAGCAACGCCAATATAGAGCATGCATTACTAATATGAAAAACAAAGAAATAGCTGTATTATGTGATTTTTCTGAAAATTACGAATGTAAGTACAGTGAAGAAGTACAATCGATGCATTTTGGTGCATCCAAAAATTCAATCACTCTGCATTGTGGCTTAATTTTTGGTAAAGAACATTTGCAGTCGTTTGTCACAGTCTCAGACGATAACTGCCATGAGCCCCATGCCATCTGGGCACACCTTATATCAGTTATAAAATTGGCTAAAGAGAAATTCCCAAATGAATGGTCCCACCACTCAGTATAGACAAAAGAAGAATTTCTACTTGCTCAACTTATTTACGCAAAAATTTAAATTTGATTATTCAACTTGGTCATTTTCCGAAGCGGGACATGGGAAAAATATGGCAGATGGCATCGGGGGCTCCGTTAAACGACAACTAGATAAAAGTGTATCTTATGGCAAAGACATCACTAATGCGACTGAAGCTTGTCCGTGAAATGTTTTTATATCTCTAAAAACGATGTAGAAAATATTAAAAAATTGATCCCTGATGGCTTACGCGCGGTACCAGGAACAATGCTATTGCATCAAATTATTTCTACTCAACTTCAAAAGATTGGGTATCGCCAATTGAGTTGTTTTTGTGGGGAAAAGCGTAGTTTATGCGACTGTCATCAACCTAAGATACATTTTATGATGGATCAATTGGAGACTGTTATTGAACCATCAGAGACTTCGTTGGCTAGAAGTGTTGTTATGAAAAATGAAAAATTTGTACTACCTGAACCATCCACTTCAACGGCACCACCAATTTGCGATTCACTTATAAACTGTCTATCTCCAATAGCTGGTGAAATAGACGTTAAGTGCTATGAAAGCAATCTCATTGACTCTTTGGATGGGCAAATTCTGGATACAGGTTCTTTATCAAATATTGATGGATCTTTACAAAACATATCATCTCTTTACGAAAATCAGGAAATATTTGACTGCTCTACACACGATATTAAACTTCTAGATGACATTCCAATAGTAGTTTCCCCACCGATTACGACATTCAAACACAGCGATGTTCAGGTTCTACAATCTAATAAGAGAGTTAAAATCCATAAACCTTATGACGACGAAATCCTAATTATGTCTCCCATCAAAAAATTTAAAAATCCTGTATCTTCTGCAGTATCAGATGACAAAGCCTATAAAAAAAACCCTTAACCGGTCAAAGGCCGGAGACGCGCCGGCGCGCGGCTCAAATTTCAACAAAAAAATTAACGACAGATTAACGGTGTTAAAGCCGAAAGTCGAGAAAAAGAACCAAACAAAGGGGAAAACGAATCCCTCAACGTCGAGAATATTTACTTGTCATATTTGCAAGACTCGTCAACAGTTCATTATGCAAGATATGGCAAAGTGCATGGTTTGTTACAACTGGGTATGCATATCATGTAGTGGAACAACTGCGTTTGACTACATTTGCCCAGTGTGCCTTGGCGATTGATTGTAGTAACATATTACTCAAACAATGAATCTCTTAACTATCGACAGGCCAAGATGCCAAACAGGACGTCCGTAACCGTGGGGGTCGGCTGATGACCCCATTTTTTTCCTAAACTTTTAAACCAAAGAAAACACTTTTTCTCTTTTTGATATTTTTTTTTTGTTATTTATGTTTTTGCAGGGAATATTACCTACCTATATTTGACAAAATATTTTTTCCTACGATCAACAATTTTTTCACATTTTTTTTTAAATGGCATATTATGTATTAATCCTTTGCGCAGGAATACCTAAAATACTAAAAATATATTTCATGTATTTCAGTAGATATAAGAAGGATAGTTATTTTGGAGTCTACCTTCGGCCCCAGTTGGCTGCGGGAGATTTAATCTAATAATTATTATTTCTAAAAAAATATTTATAGCTTCTAAGTATCTTACAAGTAATTTTTGGTTATATTAAAACTTATGTTTGAATTTATGTGGTTAACTTACTAACTATTTAAATTATAAATTTATAATGCAAATTGTTCTTAATATTGTGCAGGATGTAAACCAGTCTTTATAGTTCCTAAACCGTGACGTCTTTTCCATTAACGTCACTTGTCCTATTGTGATGTGATAAAAGATTTAACTTTTTTATATTAATTTGTTTAGAATAATGCTCAAAGATTAGATATATAAAAAACATGATAATTTTATTATCTGTATACATTTAAAATAATATTACTTTAAAACAAAAATGCCAAAGTAAAGACTAAATTGTGCTATTGAATTTACCATATAGTAACGTTGTGGAATAGTTTTATTAAGAAAAGATATTATTTCATTTAATTACCTATCTTAAGTTATGTGTTTTTTGAAGACTGTTCAATTTAAATGATAGTTTAATAAATAATTAATTAAAATTGCCACAGAATTTTACTTAACCGGTAAAGACATTAGAGCGTCAAAAGACGAAAATATAACAATAGCCGTCGAGACATTAGAGCGTGTTTTGACGTAAACGCGCGAGTTTTTACAAAAATTGATTTATTTACATCACTAGTTCACGGATTACCGTGGAATAAAAAACGGGATATCGATAATGAACAACGCTACGTGTCTGTATTCAAAAATATCTATGGAACATAGAAATTATTTTTCTATGCTTAATTGAACGTCCATCTTTTCTAACGAATATTCGTATCAATTCGCATAACATTGCTGCACGCCCCGGTCTGACATTTCTACGAAATTTACACGAAAAATAATCAAAATGGAAAAGTAAGTGTTTGTCTTATTGTTGAGATATATATTTGCCACTCTTTCATCATATATTTAGTTGGTTTGAAGTGTTTTTTCTTGTAAAAATCGTTATTTTACTGCACACTTTCATGTGGTTGGAATTTTTCATCGCGTTGAATGGACTCTTCCGTAAAAAATGTCCGCCATTACCGCTTGAAATTGTATATTTTCATAAAAGCATGTATTCTATTGCAATATCTATCAAAAACATTAGTAATTTCATGACAAAATTGTTATTTTTAAACGTTTTTATGAAATATTGGCTACGAATGTAAAAAACTATAGTTTGACATCTCGAAATCACTAGTGATATAACTTCCAATTTTGCTGAAAAATTCGAATTCGAAAATTTTTCTTTGCGAACTGATATTTGAGTAAACCATTATAATTTTTCTACGGATAGCACATGGAACCCATCGGAGCCGATGCCAGCTTGGGCGCGGAAGGAACTCGACGTGGAGGGTGAAGATGATGATGACCTGATGTCCACTGGAGCTGATAGTGATAGCATTGGAGAGATGAGTGAGGCCAACGAATCCGACGTTGAGGACCCAAAAGAGACATTTGACGAGGTGATTTATATAATTAAAATCAATACTTTGTGTAATGTTTATTTTTTTATTCCGCCAATAAAATAAAATGTTTTTCAATTTTTTTTTCAGGCTTCTTCGTTTTTTTCGAGCGGCGAAGAAGCTCGTCAAATGGTCTTCTTGGATTCGTTGGTGGCTCCTGCTGCCCAAGGCTCCAGTGGAGATCTGGCAAGCAGCGGTGGACAAGGTATATACATTGTAATAAATAAATATATACATAATATCTATATAATTTTATTTAAATTGTGCTGTCTTTACATCATATTATACAAGTAGTGTGTGTTTGCGTTGTGTAATAGTTTTGCATTATATTTTCAGAATCGATTGAGCAGATTGAGCAGATGGAGCAGACGACGGACGACGGTAGCATAGAAGGTATATACATTATTATATATATAAATATGTTCGTATTTATATTTTGCAGCATTTGTCCGTGATAATAATAATAATATTTGGATGACTTGTATAGCGCCGTTTTTGTGAGAAATCACCTCTAGGGCTCTGTACAAATTTATAGTATATTTCTACAATCTATCTTACTAGACAAACTACTATAACAACTTATGGCTAACAGAATGCATTTTTACACATTTTATAACTAACTAACCATCACGCCGTTTCCCCGCAGGGGTAGGCAAAGAGGACGGACCGCCAAACAACTCGGTCTTGGCACACACTCCTTGCCTCAATCACATTCATACATCGTCTCATACATACATACTCTTCTATTATTCTGACTCTTGACATGGCCCGACTCAAGTACCTGATTAACTTGATCTTGCCATGTCTTCCTTGGGTGTCTCCGACTTCTACCATTCATACTTTTAGAAATATACAGGACCATTCTTATCTGTGTCCTATTCTTATATTTTCAGATTTCCCGTTTCTGCGGCCACTACCTGTCCCAACAGCAGTACGCGGGAGCCGTGGAGGGCGACGTGGAGGGCAACGTGGAGGACGTAGCGGGGTGAGGGGACGATGTGCTGTCGGAGAGGGAGAGGCCTGGTCTTCGGGACAATCACCCATCTTGGTGGCTGAATCTGATGACGAGCTCCCTCCCCAGTTCCTGGCTTTGCCTCGGGCACAAGCCGCCCGCGCCCGTGCAGCTCGCGGCGGACGTTCGCGCCGAGCGCGGGCTACAGCGCGAGCCGCACGGCCGTTGGGGCGCTCTCATCATCAGTCGTCAAATGAGTCTGCTGATGATGAAATGGACGGAGCCTTGTCGTCTGATGACGAAACCGAGGCCGTCCATTCGTCACCAAATTCGAATTATTTGTTCCCTGATGATGCGAGCGCAGCCAGCTTCTCTTGGACTGGCATTTCATCATTTGCCGGTCAAAGAGAACGGTTCGTGCCCGAAAAGTCAGGAGCAATTAGAGAGTATTCGACTCCGTATGATGCTTTTCGTGCTATTTGGACAGATGAAATTCTGGATAGTATTGTTGAAGAAACAAATAAGTATTCGAGGGACTCTCGTGTTCATGGTAACCGAAGCAGTTCATGGAGGGGCACAAATCACCATGAAATTTTGATTTTGTTTGCGTTTTACATGATGCTAGGAATTGTTCGCATGCCGAGCATAAGGTCGTGTTGGTCAAACACTTGGTTATTGAAGACTTCTGTATTTCGACAACTACTATCCCTTAAACGCTTTAGTGAGTTGACGAAATATTTGCATTTCGCCGACAATGATCTGATCCACACTAACTCTGAACATAAGAAACTTGCAAAGTTATTGCCAATAATTAATCACTTGAATGCAAAATTTCAGGAACTTTATATACCTAGCCAGAACATTGCAATTGACGAATCTCTTACATTGTGGAAAGGTCGTTTGGGTTTTAAACAATACATAAGAACAAAGGCTGCTAGATTCGGGATTAAATCTTTTGAGTTGTGCGAATCTGCGACTGGATATTTGTGGTCATTTTTTATTTATACAGGAAAAGATCATTCACTTGCTGGTTCATTAGCGGAAAAAGTGTTGAAATCAACACTTACGGTGGTGAATTTAATCAGGCCACTTTTGAATAAGGGTTATAGCCTGTGGATGGACAATTGGTTTAACTCTCCACTACTCGCTCGTTACCTCAAGCGGAACAAGACTGACTGCGTCGGGACATTGCACACTAACAGAGCCGATGTTCCGCCAGCATTCAGTCGAATGAGTTTTTTTTTTTTTTTTACATGAGCTCCACACAGGAGACGCTGAGGAAAATAATTTTCCTCAGGGCCTATGTCATCTTTGGGGATGCTGTGTGGAGGGTTTTTTTAGGAAAAGGAAGGAGAGGAGAGTTCTGGGAAGGAAAAGGGTTTAAGGGGTGGGTAGGAATCTGGGGTTCAGTGTGTCTTGGTCATCCACCTCTAAGACCCAGACAAACCTCACCCCCATGAACCCGGGCACCCCTGCTAAATCACCAAACGTAGCGAACCACTTGGGGTGACCTATGGCAGAGGTGTTGGTTATCCAATAAAGGTTCCCGGGACGGCGGTACCCATTCCCGCCTCCCAAATGTTTAAATGATGGACAAATGTTCGGTCGCCACGCTGGTGATGTTGCCATACTGTCGTGGCAAGACAAGAAGAAGGTGACGACACTATCTCGACATTTCATGGCGCGGAAACTACTATTGGTCATTCTAGGGGTAGGGAGCAAGTATACAAGCCGAACGTTATCAGAGACTACAATAAGTACATGGGAGGTGTTGATAAAAAGGATCAGATGCTGGAACCTTACTTGCTTGAACGTAAGAGATGCCTTAAATGGTATCTCAAAATGTTCAAGCGTTTGCTCAATGTGAGTATTCTTAACGCGAAAATTTTGTATTCCCAGTCACAGAGTTCGGAGGTACTACACATGAATTTTCGGTTAACTCTTGTACAAGAGTTGACCGAACATCACCTCGCGTTGTCAGTGCCTCCGAAACCAAGGCAGTCATTTGTAGGGCCATACAACCATCCTTTCCCCGCAATCCCTAACGCCCACTACCCCGCCTACAATGACTCGCCGCAGGCTGGGGATGCAAATAATCCTGTTCCTCTTACAAAGCGACGTACTCAAAATTGCGTTATTTGTAAGAGGAACAAGATTAGAAAATCAACAATCAATAGAGTTCCGTTGTGCGTGGATCCGTGCTTTGAAATATATCATACTACAATTGTAGTATGATATATTTCAAAGTGGCAACCACGGTACGCATAACGAAATCTTACAAATTTTTCACAAAAACTGTCGATCACATGCTGAATGAATATTCACTTTGAGTGGAGTAGAGTTCCAGCGTTTTCCCTTGTCACGGTTCTCACATATTTTTGTTGTTTCGATTATGGGTTTTTATAGATCTCCTCTATCTTGTGAAAGATTCAATTCTCGTTCTGCACTTTGAAATGCGGGATAGTCATCACAGTTCATCCCTCATGTTTCACTTGAGTGTTGGGCGACTGGAGGTTAAATCAATTTGCCCGTCGACGGTGTTTTCTCTTTCAATGTCGTCTAATTAACTTCACTACTTATTTTGCGATTAATGTGCCAGCTTGTTGTTTATCTTGTTTGTGTAAATAATAATGATTGCAATTTATCTATCGCAAAGACACTGCCGCTTATTTGTGTATTTCTGACTTTAGCTGTCTAGTTTTTGTGTTTTGTGGAAACCGATTGATTATTTCACCTTTTACGAGGTCTTCAATTTTTTTTTGTTTTGGCTGAGTTAAAGTTTTTGTCTTCTGTCATTCGGTAGGTTCTTATTGGCAAGTATCGAAACGTTTCTTCTTTTCATAGAAAGCTGGGGCGCGTTTAATGGACAAGTATTTTCTGTAATGCAACAAGTCTTCAACAACCATTGGTTTTTTTAACATGCCTTTGGTCGGCTGCATTTGGACTCAACCCATGTATCAGAAAATGCAAATAAAATGAAGTATTATGACTTTGGGTACCATCTATAACGGCTTAGGTGATCTGAATCAGACCCCCACCGCATCTATTTGATCTTCTACAATAATAACTGTTTATTTTCTTTCCGAATGGCACGACAAAAATTATATCTGTCATACTCTCTGGAGCTCCGCACAGGACGTCATGGGATTTTTTTTTGTTCTGGTATTTTGATTGTTACATTTAAAATATTCATACTGGAAAAAAATGTTGAATGAATTCCACAAGTTTCACTTCTAACGTGGCGTGGCGTAACGTGTTTTTAAAAACATTGTTACATTTAAAATATTCGTACTGGAAAAAAATGTTGAATGAATTCCACAAGTTGCACTTCTAACGTGGCGTGGCGTAACGTGTTTTTTAAAACATTGTTACATTTAAAATATTCGTACTGGAAAAAAATGTTGAATGAATTCCACAAGTTTCACTTCTAACGTGGCGTGACGTAACGTGTTTTTTAAAACATTGTTACATTTAAAATATTCATACTGGAAAAAAATGTTGAATGAGTTCCACAAGTTTCACTTCTAACGTGGCGTAACGTGTTTTTTTTTGTATTAATTAAATGTGAAAATATGATACATTTAAAATAATTGTACTGGAAAAAGATGTTAAATGAATTCCATAATATATGATTTCCAAAATATAATATGAATAAAATATTATTTTACTTTTTTGCTTACAATTGTTGTCATTTTATAATTAAAAAAAATATAGCTTTATATATCATGTGTTTTTATTTTTGTCTACCTATATTCAATAACTTACAATAAATTTGAAATAAAATATTTCTTTCGAACTGTTTCTCCAGCGCAGTTCGAATCAACTAAAAAGGTTGGCCCCATCACTATTCTTTGCTATCTTCACGTCGGTCTAAAAATGCCAACTTGCTTGTCGGTTGTTGATAGCATGTGACAGTTTGGCGCGTTTTTTATCACAATGCGTATCAAAATTACTAAGTGTATATTTAAAAATTTTCAGTAGATTTCAACAATTGTATATAATTCATCCTGTGTACTAACGTTTTAGTGTAAAAACAACAACCAAATGGTTAGTTTTAGTGTGATTTCACGACGTTTTAAATATGTCCATATTTTTGAGGTTGCCGTGAATTTATATGAAAAAATAATTGATTTGTGTGATAATTAATAATAATTGGGTATATCCGTATATATATGAGCATAATGCATCTGTTGAAATCGATTGCCGTTGTAATTACGTTTTATAATAATTGAAATAAAATATTTTTGTTTGCTCCGTGTTCAGTGACAAGTTCGTAATTTATATTATTTTGTGTTTCGAAAATGATTTTTTTTTAAATATTTTAGTTTGGACGGATAATATTTTGAGGTGACAGAAAGTTTTTAAATATATTTCTACAATAAATAAACTGTAATTTTTTTACGTTACTGCAGAAAAAAGTTCATTTTCAACGTTTTCAAATAATGGTAAGCGATTTTTAAATATTTTTGACGTTTTCATAAAAAAATATATATTTGAAGGGTAAATATTTATTTATAATAATATAATGTGATAGTGCATTTCATAATCTTTCCAAAACAGTTTTTAGGATTAGAATGAGGCTACGTTTCCCAAAACGTGATTTATGACGCTTTTAGTAAACATCGTCAATAATACCAACATTTTAATTTTTTGCCGGTTTGCAATGTCACACCTACTATGCAAAATAGGTTATTAGAGAGTTAACCGGTAAATACATTAGAGCGTCAAAAGACGAAAATATAACAATAGCCGTCGAGACATTAGAGCGTGTTTTGACGTAAACGCGCGAGTTTTTACAAAAATTGATTTATTTACATCACTAGTTCACGGATTACCGTGGAATAAAAAACGGGATATCGATAATGAACAACGCTACGTGTCTGTATTCAAAAATATCTATGGAACATAGAAATTATTTTTCTATGCGTAATTGAACGTCCATCTTTTCTAACGAATATTCGTATCAATTCGCATAACATTGCTGCACGCCCCGGTCTGACATTTCTACGAAATTTACACGAAAAATAATCAAAATGGAAAAGTAAGTGTTTGTCTTATTGTTGAGATATATATTTGCCACTCTTTCATCATATATTTAGTTGGTTTGAAGTGTTTTTTCTTGTAAAAATCGTTATTTTACTGCACACTTTCATGTGGTTGGAATTTTTCATCGCGTTGAATGGACTCTTCCGTAAAAAATGTCCGCCATTACCGCTTGAAATTGTATATTTTCATAAAAGCATGTATTCTATTGCAATATCTATCAAAAACATTAGTAATTTCATGACAAAATTGTTATTTTTAAACGTTTTTATGAAATATTGGCTACGAATGTAAAAAACTATAGTTTGACATCTCGAAATCACTAGTGATGTAACTTCCAATTTTGCTGAATACTTCATTAAAACATTTATTTCCTACTAAATAGTAGACTTTTCTTATTTTTATTTACTATTTTTACGAAGTTAGATATATTATTAACTCAATAAAAAATCGTTTGTTACTAAAAAAAATTTTTTTTTGGTGGAATTCCATTACGTAACGGACATTTTTTTTGGTAAACGCCCACATACAATTTCTTATAAAAATAACAATGAACTCGAAAAGAAACCATTCAACCAACTGGGAGCCATTGGAAAAAGTAAATAAGAATTGCTACGAGAATTGGTGAACCAATGCATTGGAGTCATGGAAAATAAATCTACAGTTACGAATACAAACTTAAAGAAGAAGAAAGCTTGGATAGAGATACATAAATGGTATTGTGCTTTGTGAAAATTGTAGTTTAATGCAGGAAACGACCCCATCTCTTGTTGGTAAACTTCATTATTTTATTTTACTACAGATTCAACGACCTTAATATGAAAATGAGGGAATTGAACCACATCCAACAAGAATGGCGCACCATGAAATTGCAGGGCAAGAGGGGTAAGGGCTCAATACAAAAGTTCCCTGAAGAAGACAGGAGGGGGTGAGAAGCCTCCATCTCCAAAGGCTGATCACCAGGCTGTGCTGGTGCTGGTAGTCATCCTGGAGCTTCTGCCACACGAGTTTGAAGAAGGCAGCAATATTTACGATTGCGATGCAACAAAAGTAAGTGTAATAAATTACCTATTTTATTTAATCACATAAGAACAAGCATGTTTTTGATATATTTATGAGTATTTATTTACCTGTAAATTCCTTTCCTTTCAAGGATTCTGTGCAAGAAACCACTTACAATATACCTGTTGAGGTTGAAATCCATGAAAGGTCTGTAACACCTGTACCATCTTGCAGTTACCATTGTAGGCACCGCGAATATTATTTTTGTGAGCAGACATCATCTTTAACTTTTTCCACGCGATCGTAACAACAGTTGATACGGCAAAAAGCCACGCTTCACACGCGCCCATATCAGCCCTTGTTACGCTATCTTCGACTGCCAATATCACAGCATTCCTATATCACACTATTTTTTCCCGCTTGCTAGGCATTCGTGTAACTATCACGATGCTGACATCTTCAGGCATATTTCGAAAGTAAAATTGTATTTCGTAAAAAACATCTATAATCAAGTGAATGTATCCTCGTGCCTTTGAGTGCAGAGTTCGAAATTTACTCCACAGATGGCGCTAGTACTTTGCGCAAGCGCACGCAAGAGATTCCAGTTGACATATCGGACACCGTTACGGGAATATGCACATGGAAGGTTTTGGGCTTTCTACATGAATTCCCGTGCGGGTAATTGGTGGAGGTCCTGATTTACCAAGACGATTTCGAACAGCGTCCGCAAAGCAATTCAAAGTGTCATCAGAATTTTATAACATGTCTATTTTGGTTATAAATTAGTTACTAAAGTGCGTGTTTATTTTCGTTCAGTTTCAAAGTTATTAGGAAACGTTCACAATAAGTTTTTAGTGTTTGAAATTGAATAAAAATGGCCCATATTTTGGAAGATGATGAAATTGAAAATATACTGCAGATGTTGGATTCTGAAATATCAGATGCAGAAACTCAAGCTGATGAGTCTGTATGAGTTGTGACCGGCATAAACTCCTCAAAAAAAAAATTAAAAAAAAAAAAAATCTTTAAAGTGCTTAGATAATTAAAACAATATTTATTATTTGACAAAATCTATTCGTTTCATGTTTTAAGTGTTGAGTTTTAGAACTTATTAACTTACGAATTAATAATAATAAGTGATTGAGGTACCACTTGTGTCTATCAACGCAGTGTCCTGAGTACGAGCAGGCGGATAAATGGCGCCGCTTTTAAGATAATGTGGGTAAGTTTTTGTATGGAATTTAATGTTTTTGTTTTTTATAAACATCTAGGAGTATTTACAGACGACGATTTGGTTTCAAATTGTAAATAATAATCTCATCTGTTTATAAAGTATGATAAATCATGCCATAATATGCTGTAATTTGACATAAAATTGAATGGATAGGTACTTGAAATATGACATATACATGTACCGCGTATGGGTATTGAAAAATCGGAGTATTTCAACGCGGGGAAAAGGTTAAACTGGCAACACTGCCTGCGCAGTCGAAATGCGCAGATAACAGAAGTGAGCTCGGACTCGAACGTTAGTTCTAGAGCATTCTGTCTCCGACCTTCCTCTCCGCCAGTAAACTTAACTAAATCGCTTGCGTATAATTATTGTCGCGGATATAACTCCTGTAATCTTTTAACTATATTAAATATCAAACGGTGTTATAATTTAAATGAGTTCCGTGACCTTTGGATGCGAGATATCTGACAGGTAAGCGGAGGTGTTTCGATGATCTAAACCATATTATTGAGGTTTGTTACAACTACAATTGTTAATAATAGTATATTGCTAATTATTCAATGACTAATTAATTTCCTATGTAGAGGCGCAGTCAATTCAGCCCAATATTGTAAAACATAGCTACAAAAAAAGAAATTATCTTTTCCACATCAGAATTTAATTTGCACCATCTACGAACGCTATTATAATGAGAACGAAGATTCTAATTAATTTTCTATTGAACTGTAAAATACAAAACAAATGTTTTTTTTCCTTAGGAAGTGGAAACATATTCAAATTTCAATCAAAGGGAGATTTCCTCACTTAATTTGATGAAAAAAGATAAAAAAAGTTACGTTATATATATTTCATCATAAAATGCAATAGATGTCGTTAGTCAACTGGTTTCGGTAAACACCAAAATCTATCTTTTCTATAATGTTATTTTCTTAAACAACTAGATCTTATGTCGCAAGAGAATCAACCACTACCAGACCTAGTTAGGTTATGCACGCGATGAATGAAATCAGGGAAAGGAAACAATATGATGCGAAGGTTATTGAACCATCCTCATTACCATCGCCATTGTCTTTTAATACCTACTATATACAGATCATTCATAGCTTCACGCTTAGAACAATATAGCCTGCCCTTGCAGTACAAGGCGAGACTCAGGTTCAGTCAAATCTTGTATCTTTCGAGTTCTGGCTAGCTATTCTCCAAGCCTCGTCGCTCGTAATCGCCCTAGAAAGTAAGTCCGTTGGTCGATTTGGTTATTCTTCAGCTTGATCGAAGTAACGTACTTAGATGCCAGACGTAACATACTTAGACGTCATTCCACACAACGAGTGGGGTAAACCAGTAGACCAGTATCTACGCAACTGGCTGTCAAAATCTGGCATTATTGTTTTCCCGCGTGAACTTTCGCACCTGCAAAGACATAGTCTATTTTTCTATAGTATATAGTCATTTTGTAATTTTACAATGGCTGATTTACCAGCGATGTTGGCTGTGGTACACTATGTCGAGCGAGCTGAAGCAGCTGCTTTGAGACCGACAAGAACGTTTCGTCAGAGGGTTGATTCTTTCGCCAATACGACCGACGAAGCCTTCACAAGGAATTTTAGGCTCAACAAAGCCTTAGTGCGACGGCTGATAGTCATTGTGTCTCCATTTATTACACCCCCATCCCGTTCTTCAGCTATAGATATGTCAAAACAAAGTTGAGAACAAAAATTATTTAAAAAAATGTTTAAAGTTTTCACACGAAAATTAACTTGCTAATTAAATCTGTTGCAACGTTGTTTTGCAGGTGTTAGCAGCATTAAATTTTTTTGCCACGGGGAGTTACCAGTTGCCCGTGGGTTGTAACCTGCACGTTTCAATTTCGCAATCCTCAATGTCACGTGCACTGGATGAAGTGGTAAACGCCCTTAACAATCCCCAAATTTTCAACCAATGGGTAAAATTTCCCCCTATCATCCAGGCACTAAACCAGATAAGGATGAAGTAAGTTTATTATAGGTACATTATGATTTATATCACATTAAATACAGCTTTTACACACATATAGAATATTGTTTATTCCTAAATTATTATATTTTATTACAAAATAAATTAATTAATGTACTAAAAAGATCACATTTTGTACTTATTTTAAGATTGGCTCTATCAATAATATTTGTTTACTATTGGTTTTTCGATAAATACAGATTCCCAGGGATCATTGGGTGTATCGACTGCACTCACATAGTCATATTCCCACCAAAGGCAAGAGATTCAGCAACTTCGGTATATATATATGTGAACAGAAAGGCGTATCACTCAATTAACGTCCAACTGATTTGTGACTCGGATCTCCGAATCTTGCATGTGGATGCACGTTTCCCTGGGAGGACATCTGGAGGTTGTGTTCTGTGGAACCTGTGCTGAAGCAACTGTGTGCGGAGGGGTCAATCCGGGTATTATCTTCTGTGGGACTCTGGATACCCATTGCGGCCATGTCGATAGGGCTGTACCTGGATCTCCTGAAGACCGATTCAACGCAAAACTAAGATCAATCAGGCCAACTGTTGAGAGATGTAACGGTGTTTTAAAAATGAGATTCCGCTGCCTTTGTAAACATAGAGTTCTTCATTATGCTCTTGAAAAGGCATGCATAGTGCTTCACAATATGTGTGTAGAAGATAAATTTGAGCTTCCGGAATACCTGATTGATCACAATCTAGATTTAGGGCTGATTGCCGGAGGAATGGCTCGACTTGAGCCTGGGACTGTTAATAGAATTAATCCAGATTTAGTGGCTGGTAGAGCTCTTCGAAATGGGATAGTTCAAAATTATTTTTAAATTCTTTCTGTGTTTATACTAGTTTTTATTTATTCTGCAGGCTAATGATGATAGGATGCAGCAGAGTTCCTTAGTAGGAGGGACAATATGGTGAGCCCGCCGACAGAGCACAACACCCAGAAGGGAGAGTGGGAAGACTTCCAGAGGGAGAGCCTTCCGAGGGTAACATGGATGAAAATGAGAGGGAGCCAAAGAACGGCTGTGCTGAATATTGATAGGATGATGAAGCCCCTAATGCGAAAATGAGCTTTTCTATTATTTTATAGTTACAGATACTCTTTTAATTATATTTCGGGTTTGACTGTACTCAACTGCACTACTTGTAGCACTGAGGTAACAATTAAATCACGTTTATTTAAAAAGTATCTTCTTGGAATGTACTTACAATCAAGGATTTTATTTTACCTACCTACTGACGACAAATACCTACTGATTATACGGAGAATGAACATAATGTAGGAAGGTAAAATAGATTAAACATTTTCATAAAACTATTGTGTTGCCAAAAAAACTTATTTTTTATTACAGTAAATCTGATGTACTTGTGTACGTGAACAAAAAACAACAAATTAAAAACAAGAAACATATCGCCGAAGAGGTCTTTCTCAAAGCATTGACAATAGGTATGTTATAGTGATTGATTTTACTAACACGTTTGTAGATGAATTATTAATCTACAAACGAACTGCTTCATGTGAAAAAAGTCCGCCTCATTCGAAAAAATAATCTTCAGTAATAGAAACATTCTAAAATCTATAATACTTATATATTGGCATCCAAATCATTATCCATATTTGTATTTTTTCATAAATCGATAAGTCATTTAAATGCCGCTTTTGCTTTTCTAGGTTGGATAAAACTGATGCCAGTCGAAGGAGGAGAAGTAAGATTATTAATTATTATTATTAACCAACTGCAATCCGTATAGGACCATTCTCCTTTTGGATGCGGATTTGGAAATCTTGTTGTTAAATCTGAGCAGTTGGCCTAATGTCCAAAATACTGTTTGAATGTAACGTGTGTAATGCCAAATTTATAGTCGTTGACTTGCGACCCAAAACCTAAACATACCATGGACGTCAGTGTACAGACGGGTCCATTGCGCGGGCAAACGCCAGACTTGTGCTTTGACAGTCCCAAAACACAACATTCAAGGTCATAAATGTTTGAAAATTTTTGTAGTGTTTGAGCTTCCCGTGTTCGGCGGAAAACAAAACTTGCATTGTTTGAAAGTCCTTCAATGACCTTCAAACATTTACATTTGTAAGATTAGAGTGAAGTTTGCGCGGTTCACACAATTTGACAACTGGTCTGGAATACGTAAGTCCACGCATACGCAATACTTGACGTTTGGCGTTTATTGCACGTCGAATAGTAACCAGAATTTGACATAACTGCAAGCAAGTGTCAAAAAATGAGTTCTGACGAGGAAGATGTCGAAGACGTTCTTGCAGTTTTAGCGGTCGTAGAGGCAATTTCGCCAGAGAGGAAATGGCGATTTCAAGTGCGACCGTACCTTCGACCGAGAAATTTTAATCTGTATCAGGAACTGAAAATTGAAGACAGATTTGGGCTAGGAAATTTCTTCCGTGTCTCGGAAACCGATTTCGAAGAGTTGATTTGTTTTATTCGGCCAGATATCCAGAAAAAAACAACGTGGCGAAGCGACGTTATGTCTATAATCATGCTGCATAATTAACTGCGACAAGACTCGATAAGTTAATACAACTCACTTAAACGATTTTAAAAAGAAACCGTAAAGTATTTCTTCTTTATTCTTGATTGTAATTAAAACACTGGGAGGGGGTTAACACATAGCGCCGCGATATAATTTCGTCGTTATTATTTTTATATTACGCGCATGTTAGACTACCTAGCGGAAGAGGAGATAAAATATTTAATTAAAGAGCTTTTTTATTTCAGCTGTATAAACATGCCGATACAAAAATGTTCTTTTAACGAAGACTTACAAAAAAGGTTTCCCTCATTCAAACGAGGCAAGTCTTGACTCAGAAGTTACTTGTCTTATTTGTGAGTCAAGTATATCTAAAGCCAGCAGAGGCAATAATTTACATTTCAACAATTCGAATTCTTCTTTTTCTTTTCATCAAACTAATGGAAATTTAATTTGCAGTTATTGCAAAATACCGGGTCATACATGGAATTTCTGCAGAAAATGGACATTTCAAAACCAGCTACGCAATTCAAACACCTAAGGTAGGGTTTTCACCATCTTGCGTACGAGGATGGGGGAATCCTGCTTTGTTTTCTAAATCTTTAGGATGTTCTAAGACACGTGCAATGGACGTATTCACGCCTTTGGAACGTACTAAAGACGATATCAGACCGCGTATTAATATTATTACAGCTAATAAAGTTTTTTCATGTTTATTGGACAGTGGTGCTTCAGTGAGTTGTTTTGGGGGAAAAATTTATAATTTCTTCGTTAGTTTAGGTTTTGAATTAAAACATTTAAAGTCATTTGTTACCATAGCGGACGGTAAACAACAAAATGTTATTATCACTATTATCACCCTTTACGTCAACACCACTGCAACCGGGACCACTCTCTTGCCATCACTGCGACTACCCTCTACGTTAACACCACTGCCACAACGACAACTCTCTATGTCAACGCCACCACCATGGCCACTCTCTATGCCAACTCCACCACCACTGCGATTTACCTCAAGTAGTACAAATAAACGCCAAAGAGCATTCAAAAATAAACTTCATGAAAATGCCATGACAGCAATAAGCGAAATCAGGCAAAGAAAACAAAATGATAAGGTTCTTCAACCATCCCCGTCCTCATCGCCATTGTCTTCCAATACGATATACGGATCGTACATAGCTTCAAGCCCAGAAGATTATAGCCTGCCCTTGCAGCACAAGGCGAGACTTACGTTTAGTGATGTTTTGTACCATTTAGATATGGAAAGCCTTCATGACAATTCTTTACAGCCAGTGCTGTTGGCATTCAACGAGCCTGTATTGCACGATGTACAATTACAACAAAATAATTAAATAAATTTACCAAATGTTTTTCAACAGCGCAGTGTGGAAAATGTACAAATTTTAAGTAATGAAAGATGTTATTTTGATTTAAATAATGAAGAATATTGTTCAGGTAGGTCCGAGGATGAATTTATAACCGACCAACCGATGGAAGAACAAGCGACTAGGTACTGCAATTAAACAGCTATTGTTATAGAAGGAGAGGCAATGGAAGTGGAAGACAAGGAAATTTATTCACTTGTGGATGAAGACAAGCAAATTAAACAACCTAATGTTGTCAAGTCACGTGAGAATACTGCTCCTGAAGGTGAAAAGAGAGTTAAACCAAATACTATCCTCAAATTACATAGGCAACACTGCTGTGCTTGTAATTATGTTGAATATTACAAACTTAGGAAGTCTAACTGGACCTCTATTGGATGGATGAAATGCATTGTGTGCAAAAATTTTGCTTGCCCTACATGTGCTACTGATGCTTTAAGTTGTGAATTTATTTGTACCAAATGTTATGGAGTTTAGTTATTGATCTAAAAATAAACATAATTCATTAAATTAGATTCTCATTCACCACTAAAGATATCCCCAATGATCCCAAAAACTTCTCCAATGACCCCATAGACGTCCCCAATCACCCCAAAGGCGTCCCTAAACACCCCAAAGGCGTCCCTAAACACCCCGCATTGCAGGTAAATAGGAACACATGATTTTTTTGCGTTTATTGAAGAATGTGTAATGGCAACCCTCAAAATAGGGAAACGTATAATTAAAGAAGCATGAGAACATAGTTTGTGCATAGTATTATCGTCCCTATGGCTGAACGAAAAAGAGCTATGTTTTTACTTAAAGATCATAAACTATCCCTATACACCCCGTTTTACGGTATTCGTTATCTTTAGAATTTGTTGTCAGAGCTCTTTTAGTATTTATAAGATACTTTGACAGATGTACCGCTAAGTTTCACATCGTCCCCCCAGAAGCAATCAATTGATGAATGCCAATTATCAATTATTAATGTAATATTAGGTTGCCTTAAGGGTTGTTGCACTGGGCTTGTAATATAATAAATATGTATTCGTTATCTTTAGAATTTGTTGTCAGAGCTCTTTTAGTATTTATAAGATACTTTGACAGATGTACCGCTAAGTTTCACATCGTCCCCCCAGAAGCAATCAATTGATGAACGCCAATTATCAATGTAATATTAGGTTGCCTCAAGGGTTGTTGCACTGGGCTTGTAATATAATAAATATGTATTCGTTATCTTTAGAATTTGTTATCAGAGCTCTTTTAGTATTTCTAAGATACTTTGACAGATGTACTGCTAAGTTTCACATCGTCCCCCCAGAAGCAATCAATTGATGAACACCAATTATCAATTCCAATTATCAATGTAATATTAGGTTGCCTCAAGCAGCGCCGGATCTGCCATACGTTGAAAAACGTGCAAAAACCTGGCGCCAACTCCAAAGGGGCGCGGTGAGAAAATAAATATTGTATTAAAATTTTGTTATAATATTCCCTGAATCGTTTAAAAATTACCCATAGTACGAAATAATTATTACGCTCTAGCAACACTTTCCAAAGAAACAGAAAGCGCACGCATCAGGTTGGTATCAACGGCTTACGAATTTATAGTCAGTTACAGAATTTTTTTACGAATTCCATACATTTAGTTTAAACGTATGATCTATTTTTCCATACATCTTTTACCGTCTTTTACGACGAATGGGTGCGATCCAAATTCAATAACCAATCATAGCGCTGTATTTTTTTTCTAGTGAATCAAACAAACCGACTTTCGCCTTTCAAAATGCCGACAATTTTAGTTAGCGTACGCTCGCTATTGTTTTATTTTGTACGATTTAAGTCTCTAGGAGAAGGTAGTTAAAAGACCATTTTCTTATGAAATCTTCAGTAAATCCCATTAACCGGTCACAGGCCGGATACGCGCCGGCGCGCGCGGCTCAAATTTCAACAAAAAAAACTTTTTGGATGCGATTTTGACCCTTTCGTATAAAGAAACTGTACCAAGAAAAAGGTCAGAAACGCTTCCGCCATTACCGTTCTCGAAGTAGTGGGAACATGAAAAAGTTCTAGTCCCTCGGAATAATTTACTAAAAATAACCACAGAGAAGTCGGCGTCACTTTCTCTTGCAAAAGCAAACCGTCGAAAGTTGGGGCTGCGCTCGATCCGGTAAAAACGCTGACAAACAATAAATTTATCCACGAAACGTAAGTAATGTTGTTTTTATACATAGTTTATTGTTCCTGGCATGTGTTTTGGTAAAAATAATATACAATATCTCAAAATAAACCGACGAAATACGACATCTAAGTGATAGCATCTTTTGGTTTGAAATATTTTGCATTTAGTATTTCAGTTTGTTGGTGATAATATTATTTATTTGCCAATGTTTAGTATTTCATTTTGTAGGAAAATCAATTGAGATTATATCAAAGCGTTTGTTATGTCAATATTTAGTTTGTAATTTACGAAAAATAAAGTTCAAAGCCATAACGCGTCAACAGTTCTGGCGGGTAAAAGTGTCCGATCTTTCTAGAAGGAAATTTACGTAACCATACTATAATAGTATAAGATTTTTACGTCATTATGTAAAGAAATTTATTGTGTTATGTATAAAAGCTTTTGTTTTGTGAATATTTAGTTAGAAATAATAGAAATAAATACATTCTCGACGCCAGTCATACTCACGCACACATTGATATTATTTGCATGTATGTGTGGGCTTCTGGCGAAAGTTTTTAATTTGTCGGTGCCGCCATCTTGCGATACGACACTAGAAATACTCTTTTTGCATGGAGAGGTACAGTATGGCAAACCACTGTATTTATCATTTTTTTCAATGTTTTATGAAAAATAGTTATCAATATCAAAAAAATTGATCAGTTATGATCGGGTGTGCAAATTTTTTTTTTTTGTTTATTATTATATTATGGAGAAAAAATTGCGAAGTTATAAAGAACTTTCAACAAAAATTATAAAATATTTATAAATACAGGTGTATTGATGATTATTATATTATATATGATGGTGATATTTATGATTGTTTCTTTTGTTGTAGAATGGCAGAGCAGCGGCAAAACCTTGACGAAGAAACCCTTGGCGAAGATGAATTTATAAAAGTCGCGACGGAATGTTGTGTATTAGTAGTAATTCTATTAGGTTGCTTGTATGCTTCATCCTTTCCAAAATTTGTGTAACAATAAATGTTTATAGTTCCAGATTCCCCGTCGCAGACGTGTGGGTGCGGAGGGCAACCCGACACCGTCTACATCCTCAAACTACACGGCTCCAACGACTCAGGTAATTATAATAACACTTGGCTAACTTCTGCAGTGCCATTTTTGTCTTATTACCTCAAGAGCGCTTTACATAGCTATATATATTTTTTCTTTTCTTTCCGTTATAGATATGTAACAACTTTGAGATGGAATTCTAGCAATAATTCTATTAGGTTGCTTGTATGCTTCATCCTTTCCAAAATTAGTGTAACGATAAATGTTTATAGTTCCAGATTCCCCGTCGCAGACGTGTGGGTGCGGAGGGCGACAACCCGACACCATCTACATCCTCAAACTACACGGCTCCAACGACTCAGGTAATTATAATAACACTTGGCTAACTTCTGCAGTGCCATTTTTGTCTTATATTACCTCAAGAGTGCTTTACATAGCTATATACATTTTTTCTTTTCTTTCCGTTATAGATATCTAACAACATTGAGATGGAATTCTAGCAATAATTCTATTAGGTTGCTTGTATGCTTCAAGTGAGGATCATACTGAGCAGACGCAACGCCACGCAACATTCCTGTTCCGTTCACACTGGCCGACGTACATACGCGTCGCTGTGACCACGTGACAAGGGGTCTCTGGTTGTGCGCAGGTGCGTTTGATTTGACATTTATTTTTTAGGTTATGTTTTATGTGATTCCATTATTTATGTGCGATTCTTTTCTCAGCAGACGACAGCTTTGCCATGTCTTCTGAAAGCGAGTTTGAAGATGATTTGCTACGATTATTATTATTACATCAATATACTCGTAAAAAGAAAAATAAAAAAGTGAAAAGAAGTATTTGGGTCCACAACATTAACAAACAAAGAGAAATGTTTGGAGAGTTCCATACTTCAGTAAAGGAACTAGAATCTGATGACGAACGATTCTTCATGTACTTCCGTATGAGTAAAGTGGTATTTGAAGAGCTTCACAGCATAATTGAATACGACATAAAAAAAGAAAACACACATCTTCGAAAGTCAATTGGGACCAGAGAAAGACTGGCAGTGTGTCTAAGGTTTGGGATTGGCATTCATTATAGGGGTATAATATTGAAAGTAGTTATTTTTTAAAGTATTTATTAATGCCCTATTGGGCTTTTACATTATTACATTATACTTAAATAGAGTAAGTAAGCATAACAGTACAAGTAGTATTAAAATATTATTGTATTAGTTACAGTACAAGTATGAAAAGATTGCTATATTGGATACGTTTTTAGATTTTCATTTTTTATGTATAAATGGAAGACATTTGTATAGCGCAGTTTTGTGTTATTTCACTTCAAGTGCGGTCTACAGTAATTAACCTAAAAATAATCTAGTATTCAGTCAAATTATTCCTATAGTGCTTGATCTAATACTACGATACAAAAATGTATAATACAAAGCAATGACAAGTATAATATAATATGATACAAAATTTACAATAACAGTGCTATTATAGCACAGGACAATAATAATAACTAGCGTGACATAAAAAAAATGTACAGTATGTGTATTTGAAATACAAATTACAAAATACCTCAGCAGCAGGTAATTGAAATACCAATTACAAAATACATTTTTAGGAAGTAATTGAAATGCAACGTCTGTCACTGATTTGTCAGACGTTTCATCTCCTGAAAGCCACGATCAAACCATGACGCCCACGACCAGTAGGGCTTACAAAAGAAAAGCGAGTCCTGATAGGACTGTGGTGGAGATTATTGGAATGATGCAAAAATCCCAGGAGATGAGGGATAAAAAACAAGATCTGGACGACATATATCACTTTTTTCTGTAAGACAGTAAAAAACTAACAAATCTTTATTTGGCCGTGAGCTGAGCTCAGCAGCTGGAGGAGGAACAACAGAGACCACACTTAAAATGTTGACAATTATGAATGAATAAATAAAAAAATCAAATATTTTTATTCCAGATCAACATTATAAGTGTGGTCGTAGCGATAGCTACGCTGTTGTTCTTCCCCCTCCAGCTGCTTGAGCTCGGCTTCGTGCACGGCTGAATTAATGATTGATTTTATTTTCAATTGGTCTATTTTTGGTAGTTTTTTCACCGTCTTACATATGCCCAGAAAAAAGTGATCTATTTCGTCCAGATCTTGTTTTTTATCCCTCATCTCCTGGGATTTTTGCATCATTCCAATAATCTCCACCACAGTCCTATCAGGACTCGCTTTTCTTTTGTAAGCCCTACTGGTCGTGGGCGTCATGGTTTGATCGTGGCTTTCAGGAGATGAAACGTCTGACAAATCAGTGACAGACGTTGCATCAAGATTTCCTGTGGTGGGACGTCCTTCCAAATATGGTTTTAAAAACGACATTTGTTCTTCAAATCGCCAAGGCGCCAATACCTTCCCCGCTTGGCCACTTTTCTTTATGCGCCTTTTAATTGCATTATTGTAACAATTGCGTAACTTACTCCATTCGTCTTTACACTGGTCAACTGAAACAATAAATTTTTTTATTACTTACAGATTTTTGGCTACAGGAAATTCATTTCGGTCTATAGGATTCAGCTATCGCATAGGATTTTCCACTGTAAACAATATAGTCAAAGAAGTTTGTGAAGCTCTTTGGAAACATCTTGGACCGAAGGTAATGCCCCAGCCAACCACAGAAATGTGGGAAAAAATAGCGAATGATTTCAAAAACTTGTGGAATTTCCCTAGTTGCATTGGAGCTCTAGATGGTAAACACATCAATACTAAGTGTCCAATAAATGGTGGTTCAGATTACTGGAATTATAAAGGCCAGAATTCCATAGTATTAATGGCCTTAGTAGATGCTAATTATAAATTTATAACAGTAGACGTTGGCTCTTATGGAAGAAACAGTGATGGGTAAATGATTAGACCAGAATAAGTTGAACGTACCACCAGATCAACCACTGATAACAGGATCGGAACCGTTACCATACGTTATAGTAGGTGATGAAGCGTTCCCGCTGAAGTCTTATTTACTGAGACCATACAACAAAAACGCCTTGCTAAATAATGAACCAAATAAAATGTTCAACTATCGGCTGTCTCGAGCTAGAAGGATAGTGGAAAATGCATTTGGCATATTAAGAGCTAGGTGGCGCGTATTTCAGGGTCCATTACAAGTTCAACCAGCAATGGTGGACAAAATAGTTCTGGCAGCATGCTGCCTTCATAATTACTTGGGCACCACATTCGAGCTAAGCAACGAACAAAATGTACCCATAGAACCGCAAAATACTCTAATTCCATTGGATGGAATAAGGAGAAACCATACTCAACGTGCTTACCATGTGAGGGAAAAGTTTAAAGAGTACTTTGTATCCCAGGACGGGGCAGTACCGTGGCAAATAAGTATGGTGAGAAGAGGCAGGCAACATTCCCAAAATGAAAATATCTAAAACTATACATATATTGTGTCTTATGTTTTGTATTTCACCCACAAATGTTGTTGCAAATTTATCATATATTCCATAAATTTTATCATTTCATCATATGTGAATTGCAATTGAAAATTTTTGTACCTACTTTTAATAAATAAAAAATATTAACAAAATAACACCAGCTTTGCTCTGAAAAGCACTCACTACCTACTTTACAAACTCTGCAATCAGTCAGAATTGCACTAAAACCTGTAAGTATAGTAATATCTAGCTACAAAGATCATAACATTTAATTAAAGCATATATGTATAGCTACAATATACTCGTAAATAGACATCTAAATCTAGATCTAAATACAATTGCAATCGTTGCACATAAAATAAATGATTCAGTTAAAAAAATGTGTTTTACCGGTCTTGCCATGAATGGCTGAGATTTCCTCCCAAGCTCCATTGCGCACAGCGGAATCTCTATATTCATGAGCTTTTATGTTGTAAATGACTTCATATTGTCTCACAGTTTCGATGAAGCGCTCTTCAGCCATTTTTATAATATCTGTCAAACAAAAACAACCACAGATATAGCGAAATATTAAATGCTTAGATAACACCACAAAGATGTAAAATCATCTCGTAGTAGGCGTGAACATACCCCCTCCACCTTCCACATGGTCCACGCCGATCTGGCTGTGGCAGATCCACGTCGCGTAGGGGGCGTCGGTTTGCGTTGCATGGGGCTAGTGTGATTCTAAGGCACCCGTTTCCATAGAAAATGTATGGATGGTAGGTAGTCCAGATATGGAAATGGTGACGTCTACCCACGTGGCGTCGCGTTGCGTGGGCTTAGTGTGGTTTTACCTTCATCCTTTCCAAAATTAGTGTAACGATAAATGTTTATAGTTCCAGATTCCCCGTCGCAGACGTGTGGGTGCGGAGGGCAACCCGACACCATCTACATCCTCAAACTACACGGCTCCAACGACTCCAGCTAAATAACACTTGGCTAACTTCTGCAGTGCCATTTTTGTCTTATATTACCTCAAGAGCGCTTTACATAGCTATATATATTTTTTCTTTGAGATGGAATTCTAGCAATAATTCTATTAGGTTGCTTGTATGTTTCATCCTTTCCAAAATTAGTGTAACGATAAATGTTTATAGTTCCAGATTCCCCGTTGCAGACGTGTGGGTGCGGAGGGCGACAACCCCACACCATCTACATCCTCAAAACTACACGGCTCCAACGACTCAGGTAATTATAATAACACTTGGCTAACTTCTGCAGTGCCATTTTTGTCTTATATTACCTCAAGAGTGCTTTACATAGCTATATATATATTTTTTTTCTTTTCTTTCCGTTATAGATATCTAACAATATTGAGGTGGAATTCTTCGGATACGAAGAAGAGATCATTAGCGACTCCGAATCCCTCGCCGGGGACTTCGCCGACGAGGTGGAGTTGCTCCTCGCCACCGAAGAATTCCCCGCAATGGTTGACGAAGAGTTATCTGAGGACGAGTTGGACCCGCCGTTGGACGAGGAGTATGACCCGGACGAGCAGGCCTTCACCTGGTCCGATGATTTTTCCACCTTCTCGGGCCAGCGTGAACATTTTGCTGTCCTTCAGCCTGGCCCATCACCAGAAGTGCCAGAAGCCCATCATCTCTGACAGTCGATACGTCCGCCTATGATGTCTTCTCCAAAATATGGGACCATGAAGCCATGACCTATATCGTGAAGGAGACGAATAGGCGTGCGTGGAGCGCACTGGATGAGGTGACCACTGAGGCTGGATTAAATCTGTCCACCCATTCCAGGCTGAAGGACTGGCAAGATGTTACGGTCCCTGAACTGTACGTATTTTTCGCTATGTTAATTTACATGTCCATTTGTTTCAGAGCTTGCGTATCAGAGTACTGGACGACGGACATTTTAGAGATGCCTAAATTTAGGTCTATAATGTCACGTAATAGGTTTACTGTGATACTTCGGTTCTTACATTTTGTTGACAATGACACAATTTCTAAAGTCGGTTACCATAATAAGCTTGCAAAAGTTAAACCACTATTGGATATGATGAATCATAAGTTTTCCACTCTGTATACTCTCCACGAAGACATTAGCATAGACGAGTCCCTGTTGCTCTGGAAGGGTCGCCTAGGGTTCAAGCAGTGCATCCGAACTAAGGCGGCCCGGTTCGGCATCAAAACATACGAGCTGTGCGAATCATCAACAGGGTATTTGTACCGCTTTATAATGTATGCGGGGATGAATACAGAAGTCGAAGAGAACCTTTATGGGTTTTCGAGTAAAATTTCTAAAATTGTGCTCAATCTCATGGAGGGGCTCTTTGACAAAGGGTACTGCCTCTACATGGACAATTATTATAATAGCTTGCCATTGACTAGGTACCTGAAACAAAGGAATACCGATCTAATCGGTACCCTTAATCGCCGCCGAAAGATATGGTACCTGAAATTATTAAGCAGATGAAGAAGAGTGTGCCACGGCATACGCTTATTGGTAGACACTGTGGTGACATGACAGTCCTTGCTTGGAATGACATTAAAGTCGTCTCCATGGTGTCTACCTGTCACAACAACGACACGGCGGAGGGTCAAAGAGCGTTAGAGAAATACCAAATGCCTCTATCTGTGATCCAGTACAATCGCTTCATGGGGGGAGTGGATACCAAAGATTCCCTGTTATCCACTTACCGCATGGAGAGGACGCGGGGTGACAAATGGTTCGTTAAGGTAGTTCGACGCCTGCTCAATGTCAGCATCGTGAACAGTATGGTGATTTTTAGGCAGCTCCACGAACAAGATCCGGGGAAGAACATACTTCACCGTACGTTCAGGATGCAATTGGCAGCTGAGCTTTTAGAGCGATACTACCCCTCTTTGACTAAGCCCAAACCAACATCTTCCGTTGCCCAACACACTCTTCCCATAGATAAAAGATTAGATCGTTCACTTGACCATTCTCCATATGACTCCTCAATCACGAACAATAGGAATCGACGCGTTCGCAAAAGGTGCCTATATTGCTCATTGCAGAAGCGACGAAAGGAAGTTGCGATAGTCTGCAAAGCGTGCAATGTTTTCCTTTGCATCGGGCCGTGTTGGACGGAGTACCACAATTCAATTCATTTACCTTAATTTTTTTACATTTAGATTACCTTTTTTTTTTTCAAATCGTTTTTTCCATTTAGATTCTCCTTTTTTAATTTTTTTTTATACAAAACTATAAAAAATGCCATGAAGAGGAAATTCATCATACCTAATAGTGGCAGTCCCATAATTACACTTCAGGGAGCGTGTCGCTATTTGTTGTTTTTTTTTGTACGTTGTTGTTTGTTTTTTTAATGTTGTTGTTTGTTATAATGTTATTGGGATGTTGTTATCTGTGATGTGTATTTATGCATCATTTGAATACAAATGTTTACTGAAACAAGTGCATTGTGCATCTTTGCATTGGTATGTTCTTGTTATTTGTTGAGGGGATAAAAACGAGCTTGCGCGGGCCGGGGGAGGAGTAAAATCGCGCCAGACAAACTAATACATACATAACTCAATCGCCATACATTAACAATGGGTGTATCTATGTCTTTGTTTGTTGACAATATGCAGGTGTTCGTTGTTTTAAAACTCTTAATTTTTACCGAAAAAATCGAGAACCATATTCAACGTATTTGTGTTTCTTAGTAGGTAGTAAGATTATCATTTTTTGCAGTTCAGCTTTTATTTTTTAAATATTTTCTACGATATCGGGGTACCTACCTACCTAGGTATTTATGGCAGTGAGGCATGGGAACTGGCAGAGGAGAATGAAAGTAGGTACCTAGACTGAATGCGAGGCGGGTATGCGTACCACTGCCCCGGAAACCATTTATTGGATAACCAACACTTCTGCCATAGGTCATCCCAAATGGTTCGCTACGTTTGGTGACTTAGCAGGGTTGCCCGGGTTCATGGGGTGAGGTTTGTCTGAGTCTTGGTGGCGGATGCGTCTGCCCACCAGCTGCATGGCAGGCCGGATCGGGAGAGAATGGTTGAGGGAAACTCTTTGACGTCTCCAGCCGTAAGTACTCTCTCTGAACATCGCCTTGCATCGCAGTGGGAGGGATGGATTCTTGCATCCGTCACTCCTAGATGCACTGACCCACAGATTCCTAATCATCCGCAATACTTACCCTTTTATTTTTCAGAACTTCCTCTTCTTCCTTTCCTAAAAAGACCCCTTATTTTCCTCAGGGCCTCCTGTGTGGAGCTAATGTTAAAAAAAGCTGTAAAAAGAGATCCCTGAGGCGTATGTATAGAAAACAAATATATATACATAGTAAATTCCGAGACGCCGATTTTGGAACTTTACAGAATAATTGAATGTGAAGTTACACATATTATTTGAATTTCAAATCTGTCATATTAACAAAGGACAAGATTATGTTTTTATACAATAGCTCCACACATGCCCAGGAAGAAAATAATTCTCCTCAGGGCCTATGTCATCTTCGGGGATGCTGAGTGAAGGGTATTTTTAGGAAAGGAAGGAGAGGATGTTCTGGGAAATAAAAAGGTAGAAGGGGTGGGTTGGAATCTGGGGTCAGTGTGTCCAGGAGTGACGGACGAATGATTCTATCCCTCCCAGTGCGGTGAAAGGCGATGTTCCGAGAGAGCCCTACTGGAGAAATCAAAAGGTATCCCTCAACCAGTCTCTCCCAATCTGGCCTGCCATGAAATTGGTGGGCAGACGCATCCGCCGCCAAGACCCGAACAAACCTCACCCCATGAGCTCGGGCACCCCTGCTAAGTCACTAAACGTAGCGAACCACTTGGTGTGAGCTGTAGCAGAGGTGTTTGTTATCCAATAAATGGTTCCCTGGGCTGCGGCACCCATACCTGTCTCCCAAAATGAGTATTAACAATCAAATTTTTATAGGCGTTTTTATTGCTGTTTTTTTTTTTATTCCAAAAATATTCTACGTCTTCTACGACATTATATTGATAAACTTTTCCTTGGAATTAACTCGCTGAGAATTGAAGTTGTTATTATTTTGAATTTAAGTTTTCTAATGGTACAATATTTTATTTCTTACTGGCGAGTTCCCGGCATGCGTTGCAATGTCACTTAATAAAGACATTGTTTCTCCCTGCGTGTCCTTTCCCATTCGTCCCGTTCCCTTTCCGCTCTCTCGTACCCTTCTCCTCACGTTTTCCCACTCTGCCTTCCTTCTCTCCACTCCCATCTTCCGCTTCTCCCGTCCTGCTAACTCCCCTCCCTCCTCCCGCATTCCATAAATTCAGTCCCGATACATTCAGTTTTCAAACAGCTCGCGTGCCACTTAAAGCATATATACCTAGTATATTTGCGGCACGTTCCAGAGTGGAAGATACTCTCAGTATCGCCCTGATGTAAGACCACCATTCAGAATTGAAACGTTGCTTGAAATGGCATTAGCCGTGTTTGGTGACCAGATCTGAATAGCCAGGTACTTCCCCACCTTCCTCCTCCCGATTTCTTTCCCCTCCCCACTACCTTCAGCCTCACAGCATACCCCAATTGGGGATGCCGTGAGGCATCTCACTGGCTTCAGATGAGAGCAGTTAGGACTCTTGTGCGGTATTCATATAAAAAAAATCTCACCACTATATATATTAACCATCGCGGGCATGCGCACATCAAATCCCCAGAATTTCATCGCAATATGATGATTGGTTTAGCAACGCGTATGGAACAAACATACATATATTGATTTTTATACATAGATGTTTCCTAGAGTTCCTTGCAGAACTGTATAACTAACTAACTAACCATCACGCCGTTTCCCCGCAGGGGTAGGCAGAGAGGACGGACCGCCAAACAACTCGGTCTTGGCACACACTCTTTGCCTCACTCACATTCATACATCGTCTCATACATACTCTTCTATTATTCTGACTTTTGACATGGCCCGTCTCAAGTATCTGATTTACTTGATCGTGTCATGTCTTCCTCGGGCGTCCCCGACTTCTTCTACCATTCACATTTGCATCATATATTCTTTTAACACTACTTTCTTCGTTCATTCGCTCTACGTGCCCAAACCATCTGAGGGTCCCTTACATACGTCTCAGGGATCTCATTTCAACAGCATTCAGTTTACTTTCATCCTTCCTCTGCCAGTTCCATGCCTCACTGCCATACATCAGGGTAGGTACCAGGACTCCATTGTGGACTGCTAGTTTCGCTTTTATTGAAAGTTTTTTATTAGCTCCAACGGCATTCAGTCCTCCATTAATGGAGTTACCGGCATTTACCCTCCTTTCAATATCTCTATCAGCCTTCCCACCTCTCGTAAACATACTACCCAGATAAACAAACTCATCCACCTGCTCCAAGTATTCATCATTCACTACTATATCGCACACTGTTTTCGTACTCTCTCTTTCAAACACCATGACTTTAGTATAATATTATCATTATTATTTCCGGAGCTCTTCTAACAATACATGTCTTAGCTAATATTGAATGAACTAAGCAAATGGGTGATTTCTCATCTTAACGAAAATATATTGACATATAAAATTAAAATTTTGTTTCGGTGGTTTCTCGCGTTTTTACTGTGTACACGTCGAAATGCCGGACACCGGAATTACGAAATATGTCGGGAGTCTCCCATATTATATGACGTGTCGCTAAAGATATTATCAACAAAAGGGGCATTGCACTGTCTTCGTGCAAGTATTCGGGCATGGAAATAAATGCCTTATTTTGTTAAACGCTCTATATTACTTATTTACAATTTTACGTCATGCATCCGATTCCCGTATCTCCTATTACAATATAATATCTCCGTTAATTTCAAGGCACTACACAAAAAGATCATTCCTCGTATTCTCCGATAAAATGATGTTACATAATAATTACGCGCCCTTTTCTTTAAAACTCTATAACACCATATTTTGCTCGCTAGCGCTGCAACTAAATACCACTACATAGAAATCTTTCCTTCCCGCCTCCCCGCTACACACCGCAAATACAATATTTCGTTAGAAAGGGACAAACGAAAGACATGAGATTATTGAAGATCTAGTTCGGTTGCCGGCAACCATTGTCTTAAGGGGTAATTTACCAAAACCGAAATAATATTTCGGGTGGGGAAGTATGAAGTATGCTCGAACGGGGAACCGCTGCGCGCTACCGACGAAGTCAGAGCAGCGAAGAATCTAGACTAGATGGTACACTTGAGTAAGATTTGAACATGAAACGTTAAATATTGGGCATCTTTCAAATTATGATTATTAAATTGAATGCGCATGTTTTAGGTAAATTTAGATAGAAACATTACCTATTGGAGGAGGAGCTCATGATTTTATGACTCTTTATCAGATTTTGATCAAACTTGTTTGATAAATTATTCGATACAACCAACTACACTGCTGGACGGTAGGCATTAGTTCTTCATTGACAGATGTCAAAACAATACGGTATTCAATTTCGCATTATTTTCGTAATATGTGATCATAATTATATCTGAATATATTGGAAAGATAAATAAAATATCGGTCATTTTCAATATTTATTATTATTGTTTACAAAAAGTTATATATATAAAAATTATATATTTATATAAAATTTATATTTTGATAGTGTCCCGCACTCGTGGCTAATCAAAATATATAAAGTTAAACCAATTATAATTAGATTTTTGAAAAATATTATGTCCTTTTGGAATACAGATTTACTAGTAAATTTAAAAGGTAAGAAAATAGTAGTACCGGGCATTTCAATAAAAAGAGGGATTTTTCAAGGAGACTCATTGAGTCCTCTTTGATTTTGCTTAGCATTGAATCCTCTGTCTAAAATGTTAATTAAAAGCAAGTTTGGAATAAAAATTAACGGTAATACAAGAGAGATTAGTATAGTTTCACATCTATTATATATGGATGATATAAAATTATTTTCAAATTCTGAATCAAATTTAGAGAAAATGATTAAGGTAGTTAAAATTTTTCAGATGATATTAAAATGACTTTTGGTTTAGATAAATGTAAAACGATCCATATAGAGAAAGGCAAAATTGTAGATGGAGACGAGGGTATATTTAGAAATTTCAAAATTAAAAGTATGAAAGGGGGTGAGGTTTATAAATATTTAGGATACCCGCAATCGAATAGATTAGATCACACTAGTATTAAAAATGATATTAGGATTAAATTTCAAACTAGGATCAGAAAATTTTTAAAATGCAATCTATCTGCTAAAAATTTTGTAAAAGCAATAAATACTTGGGCAATACCTCTACTAACGTACTCATTTAGCATAATTAAATGGTCCAATACAGATTTAGATAGTTTAGAACGATTAATTAGAACAAAGTTAACAAATTTTAATTGCCATCATCCAAATTCAGCTATAGAACGAATTAATTTACCCAGAAATTTAGGAGGTAGAGGTGTAATCAAAATAACATCTTTGAAACACAATCAGGTAGAAATGCTTAGAAATTTTTTCCATAGGAAAGCCAATAGCTCAGAAATGCACAAAATAATTTGCAAGGCAGATATAAACATTACACCTTTAAATTTATATGACGAGAATGCCAAAATTCTTATAAATACTAACCAGGAATTATCAGATTCCTGGTCAAATAAAATTATTCATGCAAAACACTTCAATTATCTCAACCAAACGTATGTTGATAAACTTTCGTCAAACAAATGGTTGAGTATTGGAGAGTTGAGCGCAGAAATAGAAGGATTTATGCTTGCCATTCAAGATAGAGTCATTAATACAAAAATTATAGGAAGCATATAATCAAAGATATAGATCAAATTGATGATTTATGTAGAAAATGTTTGGCTTTTCCGGAAACTATAGAACATATTATATCGGGATGTTCTATATTAGCGCCGTCCGAGTATACATTTAGGCACAATCAGGTTTTAAAAATAATCCACCAAAGTTTGGTAATTAAACATAACTTGATTGACTTCCGTAATACTTGACCGTACGATTGACTACCATATTATGAATATGAACCAAATTCATTTTAGAAAATGAATTTTATAAAATATATTATGATAAAACTATACTAACAGACAGAACAATTAGTCATAATAGACCTGATATAGTTTTACATGACAAAATTAAAAAAATAACTTATATCATTGATGTAGCTATTCCAAATTCCTGTAATATTAAAAAAAACAGTTTCTGAAAAATTAGAAAATACATAGATTTGGGAAATGAGATTAAAAGAATTTGGCACTCTCAGACTATAAAAATATTACCATTTGTTATTTCGGCTACTGGCATTATACCTAGGTCTCTGAAAATATTCATATTATATCCCATAGTTCTCATTAAAAACTTGCGGCAGGAATGTGAACTAACATTTTTCAATATGAAATAGCACAATTTGTTGGTTATTCACATTTGGTAGTTTTAATTATTGCTACAAGGTTTGTTAGATTCGTACTGGGAGATATATATGGTGAGGATCGTTTCGTGTTATTATGAAACTTTTTCCCTACTATTCTCAATTATTATCTTTTGTTCACTAAAAAATACTAATAATATGTCTGCAAAGTGAACAATACTATATATATCTTTATCTTTACCTAATTTATGTAAAAGCACAGTAGGACGTAAATAAATAAAACTACGAATACGAAAATACGGGTAAAGGGGCACTCTAAACCATTCTATGCCGCTGGTTGCAAACAGGCGGCCGCGAAATGGAAGTTCTAGTAAAAAATTGGTTCTGAAATAAAAACATAATAACTAACATAACTACTAACCTTTAGTGTGACCCCTTTTCTTATGTGCCTACACATTTACGTATTTATTTTTTGTAAAATTTGATGTGCTTCCGCTCTGAAATCATCTCGCATACTGACTGGAAATAACTCGTGTCTTGGTTTTATAAAATGGCGTGAGACAAAATAACAAAATCGTGATATTGAAAAACTGTTTTAATTTATTTAAGCATTGTTTTAATGCTTTTTAAAATAATTTTATTTTTCAGTCGTTTAGACAACATTGATGTGGTGATAATGTATATTTTTTATAATTCTCCTGTATTTAGAATTAAAAGATATAATCGAACTTTAAGCTATTTTTAGAGGTTTTGTAAATATTTTTTCACGCAATTGTTTTAAACATTTTAACACGTTTTTTTAACGCACCATTTAGAAGAATAGTTTATTTTTTCAAAACATAATATTTTTTTCTAATAAAAAATATAGAAATGTTCTTAAAACTGCATCAAAAATCCCTAAATATGCTGCGCTTGCGGTAATATACCCTTGTGTGTAATTCCAGTGTGCCAAAATATATTTTTAAGAGCATTGAACTTTACAAGATATCGAGTTCGGTACATTATGAAAATTGTTTTTGAAAAGGGCCATCTGCCAAACGAAACACATGGTGGTGATCACAGAAGCCACAAATACAAAGCAAATGCGGGATTTGTGATAAATTTTTAAAAAAATCCGTGTTATCACATTGTCACATTACTGCCGCAACGCATCAAGTGCAAGAAAATATTTATCATCGGATTTGATTATTAAAAATATGTTTCGTGTGTGTAAAGAAGAAGCGGAAACAAAAAAATTGAGCATAAAGCAAACATTTTTAAGAGAATTATTCAATTCAAAATTTAACCTCGGGTTTGATACACCGCGTACAGATGTATGCTCATTTTGCCTTGGGTGTAATCAAAAGTTAAAGCAATATAGTGGTGATACTCGAAAAAAAAAAACTTAAGTAATGTTGAAAAAAAGATGTCACTCAGTTAAATACAAATCATTTTTTAGATGTTTGAAGGAACAAAAAGATGATTTATTGACCATATCCTTCGACTATGAAAAAAATACTTTTTTGCCAAAGTCCCAGATCAACAGGCATACTACAGTCGCCAGCTATATTTTTTTAATCTAAGAGGAAAAGAGAATATAATCGCAAAAGGCGAGCTGAGAGTAGTCGTAGCATTCAATAGAAGCAGACTTCTCGAGCTACATTCAAATGTGCCATTGCAGGAACATTAAATGCGATCTCTCCATCTGTTAATTATTTAGTTCTTTTAGATCGTGAGTGTACCATTGACCATTGCCGGGCGGTTCATTTTGCATCTGAGAGCAGTCGAATGAGACACAGCAGCTGTCATAATGGAAAAGTGTTTCTGAATCCACAGTCGGAGTATCCAGCCCAGTTCAAAGATCTTTTGTTAGGTGACAATGGGAACGCCAAGAATTTCAGGTCTTTTATTAGACAGTATAACAATGTGAATGCTTTTGAGTCGTTAATTAATGTTTTTGTTATCATTTTACTAGATACCTGATGGACTCATAGTTTAGTTAGTTTGTGGACTTAGTTTTTCATGTTTGAGGGCAAACATTTTCGTGGGAAGGGGGGAATTGTCACATAAATAATTATGTGACTAATGCAGTTCTTGTTTAGGTGGTTATTTTGTCTATGGTGTTTTTTTGGACACTGGTAATTTTTGGAAAAGAGAGAGCTTCCTTTTTTGTTTATGGGTACTTCCTTCCGATCAACTTGGGCAGTTGGGTCAGAAATTGGTCACTCACCATCAAGGTGTTTAAATTTTCGTTTAATCATGAGAATCTAAGTTGATTGAAAACCTAAAAGAACGCGGGGTGTTTTTACGTAACACGAGAGGTTCGTGTACGTGTTATTTATAGTGGATGACGTGAAAGTCCCACTTTTTTCCGATGTGGCTGGTTGGCCGTTTTGTGGAAGTATTTTTGGAAAAGGAATCGTGAAGTGAATTGGTCCTGGTGTTGGCTACTATAATATGCCTTCACGACCCCGCGTCGCAAAGTCACGGTCTGCTAACCGTACTACCGTAATACGCCAGACTTGGATACTGTTGGGGGCCACGTGCCTTTTGATTGGAGTTCGTCGAGATGGCCCGTGGCTGAATGCGCTCCTTGGAGGTATAGCGGCCTCCTGCCCAATTAGAAGGACGACCTTGGTGCTCTGGATTCCGCGCCGTTCCCGGATGGGAAGGCTGGAGTTCCCGTCCCGTCTCGTGTTCTCTCTCTGCGAAGCAAGATCGCGTTCGTCTTCCGGGGTTATTTCCGTACAGTTAGTTTAGCGTGTCCATTAGGAGTCCATCTGGTATGAGTATTTTTCTATATTCCTTTTGTTACCTTGGTATGAAGTTTGTACACTTCCATGTTGCTTTTTGGTTTGGATTCAATACATTTTTATAAAGTTCATCTTCTTTTATTTGACTGAAAACCCTACCTACACGACAGATAACTACTTGGCCCATTAGTTTTTCCTGTGGGGAAAATTAAACCCGGACATTTAAATCTGGTGCATAAACCGTGGCAAAATAATACTCGTATGAATAATAATAATATGAATAATTTAAGCGTAATTTACATACTTGTTATATAGATTATCAAAAAGCTTTTGATAGTGTCCCGCACTCGTGGCTAATAAAAATATTAAAAATATATAAAGTTAACCCAATTATAATTAGCTTTTTGAAAAATATTATGTCCTTTTGGAATACAGATTTACTAGTAAATTTAAAAGGTAAGAAAATAGTAGTACCGGGCATTTCAATAAAAAGAGGGATTTTTCAAGGAGACTCATTGAGTCCTCTTTGGTTTTGCTTAGCATTGAATCCTATGTCTAAAATGTTAATTAAAAGCAAGTTTGGAATAAAAATTAAGGGTAATACAAGAGAGAGTAGTATAGTTTCACATCTATTATATATGGATGATATAAAATTATTTTCAAATTCTGAATCAAATTTAGAAAAAATGATTAAGGTAGTTAAAATTTTTTCAGATGATATTAAAATGACTTTTGGTTTAGATAAATGTAAAACGATCCATATAGAGAAAGGCAAAATTGTAGATGGAGACGAGGGTATATTTAGAAATTTCAAAATTAAAAGTATGAAAGGGGATGAGGTTTATAAATATTTAGGATACCCGCAATCGAATAGATTAGATCACACTAGTATTAAAAATGATATTAGGATTAAATTTCAAACTAGGATCAGAAAATTTTTAAAATGCAATCTATCTGCTAAAAATTTAGTAAAAGCAATAAATACTTGGGCAATACCTTTATTAACGTACTCATTTGGCATAATTAAATGGTCCAATACAGATTTAGATAGTTTAGAACGATTAATTAGAACTACGTTAACAAAGTTTAATTGCCATCATCCAAATTCAGCTATAGAACGAATTAATTTACCTAGAAATTTAGGAGGTAGAGGTATAGTCAAAATAACATCTTTGAAACACAATCAGGTAGAAATGCTTAGAAATTTTTTCCATAGGAAAGCTAATAGCTCAGAAATGCACAAAATAATTTGTAAGGCAGATAGAAACATTACACCTTTAAATTTATATGACGAGAATGCCAACATTCTTATAAATACTAACCAGGAATTATTAGATTCCTGGTCAAATAAAATTATTCATGCAAAACACTTCAATTATCTCAACCAAACGTATGTTGACAAACTTTCGTCAAACAAATGGTTGAGTATTGGAGAGTTGAGCGCAGATATAGAAGGATTTATGCTTGCCATTCAAGATAGAGTCATTAATACTAAAAATTATAGGAAGCATATAATCAAAGATATAAATCAAATTGATGATTTATGTAGAAAATGTTTGGCTTTTCCGGAAACTATAGAACATATTATATCGGGATGTTCTATATTAGCGCCGTCCGAGTATACATTTAGGCACAATCAGGTTTTAAAAATAATCCACCAAAGTTTGGTAATTAAACATAACTTGATTGACTGCCGTAATATAGTACCATATTATGAATATGAACCAAATTCATTTTTAGAAAATGAATTTTATAAAATATATTATGATAAAACTATACTAACAGACAGAACAATTAGTCATAATAGACCTGATATAGTTTTACATGACAAAATTAAAAAAAATAACTTATATCATTGATGTAGCTATTCCAAATTCCTGTAATATTCAAAAAACTGTTTCTGAAAAAATTAGAAAATACACAGATTTAGGAAATGAGATTAAAAGAATTTGGCATTCTCGGAATATAAAAATATTACCATTTGTTATTTCGGCTACTGGCATTATACCTAGGTCTCTGATTCAAAATTTAGGCGTATTAGATTTGTCAAAGAATTTATACATAAAAATGCAAAAATCGGTAATTTTAAATACATGTAGGATTACAAAAGATTTTTTAAATATTTATATTGAGGGATCAGTAGGATTTATAGGTTCAATTAGGAATTCCACAGAGCCGAACCCTCTGATATGAAAATATCTGGAGTCGGTGAATTATTTTCCCATCTGGTCTCTGGTAGGTTGACATGTTGTTCTTGTATTGTTTTGTAATAGTATAATAATAATAATATAATTTTAGTATAATAATATAATTTTAGTATAATTTTATATATAAAAATGCAAAATTTATATATAAAAATGCAAAAATCGGTAATTTTAAATACATGTAGGATTACAAAAGATTTTTTAAATATTTATATTGAGGGATCAGTAGGATTTATAGGTTCAATTAGGAATTCCACAGAGCCGAACCCTCTGATATGAAAATATCTGGAGTCGGTGAATTATTTTCCCATCTGGTCTCTGGTAGGTTGACATGTTGTTCTTGTATTGTTTTGTAATTATAATACATATAGTGCAATTGCATAACGTGGATTGACCAGATGATCATTTGGGAAGTGTGTGAAAGGGTTTAGTTTTTCCTGTGGGGAAAATTAAACCCGGACATTTAAATCTGGTGCGTAAATATCCCGGACAGAATTCCTGGATTCGAAATAACAATATGTCACACCAGAATAGTTATAAAAATCAACGTCGTAATGAAGACGTTAGTATGCGGACAGCACCTATGCCACGCCCGTCCAAAGGTCCGGTCATAGACTTAGGCAATGGACGTACGGCACAGGAGCTTTTCCAATGTGATCAAGAAGGACCAAATTTTTGGGAAGACGAAGAAGGTCCCCAAGAAACTTAGTCCAACTAAATCACATAAATAATGGACTTCCATATGTAGAAGCTCCATTTAACATAAAATTTTGAATAGAAACTGGCAGCTCTAAATCGTTTATGAGTAGAGAGAAGATAAATAATCAAGATAATAAATTCTTAAATGCCTTCAACCTTTGTAAGGAATTGTTAATGAATGCACCAATACTAAAATACCCAGATTTCAGTAAAGAATTCACCGTAACGACGGATGCAAGTAATATTGCTTTAGGCGCGGTACTTAGTCAAGAGTGTCAGCCCGTCGCATATATATCCCGAACTCTATCTAAAACAGAAAGTAACTATAATACAACGGAGAAAGAATTGCTCGGAATTATAAGGGCTCTCCAACAATTCCGCCCGTATATTTATGGCAAACATTTTATTATTGAAACTGACCACCAACCATTAATATGGTTAACCAAACTTAGGGAACCTAATGCTAAATTAACAAGATGGAGACTTAGACTCCAAGAATACGACTATACCATAAAACACAAACGTGGCTGCACAAACCATGTAGCCGACGCGTTGTCGAGAGTAGAGATTCATCATAGTGAGGATAGTAAGGAACAAGACTCGTTACGAGTGGAAGCCACTTCAGACGCCCAGAGTGTCACCATCACTGTGCATAGCAATATGGACGATCATGAAGATGGGATTCCAATTTGCCACGAGCATCCGCCCCCACGTATGAACAGAATCTTTATAGAGGTAAATAATCAAGAATCGCGTAAACTTAAGGCAAAAGAAACAGGAATGGACCATGTTTGGTGTATTCCTATAGATAATGCACGAACTGTATTTTTAAATTATGTAAAATTATGCTTAGATAAGAATAAATATGCTGTAATTATTAATGACGATAGATTGTACGAAATTGTGAGCGAGTGTTATAGGAAAGGTATTGAAAAGAACTCATTGAAATTAATACGATATACAAATTTTAAAATTGAACCTTCCGATACGGAAGAGCAAAAAAATTAATACATTTAGCGCACGTTGAAAATCAACGCCATATGGGCCTAGATGCTCTGCTCGCTACATTAAAACGAACTTACTATTTTAATAATATGCGAACAAAAATAAAAACGTATTTACAAACATGTTTAATATGTCAAAATGCTAAATACGAAAGGCACCCTACGGCAGCTCCCCTAGAAGCAACCGTTACTCCCACTTGGCCAATGGAAATATGGCAAATCGACACGTATCACTTCGGTCGACGAAAATTTCTGACTATTATAGATAGATTCTCTAAATGGGCATCCTGTACT
Source organism: Limnephilus rhombicus (assembly GCA_929108145.2). Lineage (NCBI taxonomy): Eukaryota > Metazoa > Arthropoda > Insecta > Trichoptera > Limnephilidae > Limnephilus > Limnephilus rhombicus. The sequence continues at coordinate 45,700,649 of OV815290.1, forward strand.
TTAATCACCGTTGACAATAATGTCGCGATATGTGACATACTTGTGAGAATGTTCTCCCTAGTCGGTGCACCTAAAGAAATTCATTTTGATCATGAAACCATGTTCACGTCTACTACTACACGCGAATTGTTAGAATCATATAAAATAAAATCTCATGTGACCACGACAGGTCATTCAAAATCTAAAGCCGACATAGAACGCTTTCATTCTACCCTTACGGAAATATTGAGATTATTGCGTAGCGCAATATCAGATATTACCCCAGAAACACAAGTAAATTTAGCGATGAATGCATATAATAATACAATACATAGTGTAACAAAGCATTCTCCGAACGAAATACATTTTTGTCATGGGAATCGAACACCGCCGGCCGATGGCGTGATTACCCAAAGTTATGTAAATGATCATGTAAATCAATGTAAGAAACTTCAACAATTAATTCACGATATGCAAACTAAAACTAAAAATAAAACACGGGAACGTGTAAATAAAAATCGCACCCAGCAAGACATGTCAATAGGACAGGAGATATTAATAAAAATCACAGCGCACGGAAAACATAAAAACAAATTTAAAGGGCCTTTCACGATAACTAACATACTCCCGCATAACGTCTTAGAATATAAAAATCTTAGAGGATTAGCAACAATCCATAAAAATAGTGTCAAATTGTTCCAGGCTGGTCGCCCTGTCACAAGCATTGCGAATCTGCCAACTGATGAGCAATGAACACTTCATCGTAGCACCACTTGGAGATGCACGCGCCGTTGAGGGTCAATGGCACGTCATCCACACGCTGGACTTATCGTCGTTAATCGGACAATCACAACAATTAGAATTTAATTATGATAAATTTATAAAAAATAGTAATGTAACCTTACCTAATGTAGGCTTAGAACGTTTAAAATATTTAATTGAACATAATAAAGCAATGATCGATAACCTTATAGTAACTAGGCATAAGCGAGGTCTTATAAATGGTATCGGGTCAGTAATTAAGTTTTTAACGGGAAATTTAGATGATAATGATATGGATAAGTTAATGCAACAAATGGAAAATAACCAAAATTTGAATAAACAAAGAATTTCTTTAACTTCTAGAACTTTAGAAGATTATTATACTAAACTTAAGAACGTTTCGCATAACCAATTAGTTATTTGGTCCCAAATGAGCCATGTCCATTATGAAGATCAAACTGATTTGTTCCACCTCCTATCCAGACGAATATTGAGGGATGGAAAGCAAATGCCAACTACTTTCGGATCAACTCAGCATATGCCATAAAGAAATGGATACCATAGATGATTGCACCACCCTGGTGTTAGAAAGCCACAACGAACGAAACTGCAGCCTCCACAAAGTAAAATGTCCAGAGGAATATACCCATATCATAGGAGACAACACGATGTACGTATTTCGAGATAAACCCACGCCACTACAAGCGCATTGTCCACAACACCAACAAAGTATTATCACATCCAAGTCAGTACTCGTGACCAACGACGACTGCAGCATACAAGGAAAAACATTTAGTATGGGACGGACTATCAACCAAGAAACATTAGTAATTACATACTCCAGAGAAGATCTGCATGTACTACAACTACCCACATTACATGTAGGAGAAATAGAAAAACCTCATCAAGATTCCAGCATCACCACTGACATAACAGAAGTCAAAGGAAATCTACACATCACACTTACTAGTTGCTTAATAATAATAGCAATTGGATATATCCTATGGAGAAGATGCAAACTCTTCGCAGCCCGATGGAGTTTCCGTTTAAGGGGGGGAGAGTTAACCACCCCAGCTGACCCTCAAGTTCAAGAAGACAATGCAGGACGCCCCCTGCACCCCGCCCTTCACCTTGCCTAGCCATCAATATGCTAGACTCAAAACGCATCCGGGAAGTGACCCCATCAACCTAGAAACACAAACTGGTAATTAACATACTAGACCAATTCAGAACTGACACGTGCAGCCGGCCAACGACACCTTCGACCCGGGAAGCAGCACGCACCACGATGGACGATGAACCTTTCCACACGGCCCTACACGAGGACCATGCATATAAAGGGCTACACCACCCAAAGCCAATCAATCTATCTTGTTGATTGAATCCAAGCACTTCGCTTGTCGTATTGCTCAACTTGATCATTCCTTTTGAAAATGTACTTTACTTATTGTTGTAATTTTTATAATAATTATATAATAAAGGATAAATATATCCAAAGTTGTTTTACTTTTAATTCAAAGTGAACATTAAAAGTTAACTCGGGCTACATTCAAATGTGCCATTGCAGGAACATTAAATGCGATCTTTCCATCTGTTAATTATTTAGTTCTTTTAGATCGCGAGTGTACCATTGACCATTGCCGGGCGGTTCATTTTGCATCTGAGAGCAGTCGAATGAGACACAGCAGCTGTTATAATGGAAAAGTGTTTCTGAATCCACAGTCGGAGTATCCAGCCCAGTTCAAAGATCTTTTGTTAGGTGACAATGGGAACGCCAAGAATTTCAGGTCTTTTATTAGACAGTATAACAATAATGTGAATGCTTTTGAGTCCTATGGTAGTAAAGTAGTTGACATTCCGGGCACGGGTCCTTTTTGTTTAAAGATTTCAGGACAAATATGTCATCTCACCTCCACTATGATAGAAGTCGGGGACAACGAGGTGCCGTGTTATATACAGCTATACGTTTACGACGCGGATGCAGCTGTCAATCTGCGCATGAATCATCCGGCCAATGCAAATTGTTTTCAGGAAATCATGTTAGCTGTAGATACGATAATCCGTCAAATAAGTCCTTACGCAGGTAGTTACCATTATCTTCGAACCGCAGTTGAGGAAGAAGAGGCGCGATGCAGAGAAAGCGGTGGTCCACAGCGTATCGTTAGTTTGTTGTTTTCGCGTTCTCGCGTTCGCGTATCAGACGATTAGAGGCGATACAATTCTCCGACATCTACAAATGATGTCGGAATGGTCTTCGTTGCAGATCACCAAGGTGGTTTCCTTCAGGAGAGTGTGGCTGGTCTGTGGACCTCCGGCATCACTCAGATTTTGCAACTCGAGTTCGAAATAATGTCACTTTGCTTCAATTTTATTTGCATAAAATTGCTGTTAGGCGTGCAAACTTCAATCCCTTTCATTCTTCGGGAAAGCTGTTTCAGCAATGCATTGTCAATTCATATGTTCGTTGCGAGTCCCACAGGCTTACATATTTGAGGTTACACCAAAAGGAGTTGCGAGTTGAGTGTTATCAAGGACTGTTGAATCATTTGAAAAATAGGAATGTAGACCGTGACATCCGTGCAGGAAATATCGTCTCCATCCTTGCGAACTCCATCCATGGCAAAGTGCCTCTGATCGGCCAGATTTAGTTGCACGAGTGTTCCAGCTGAAGGTTGATGAATTCATCGCTGATAAAGTCAAAATAGAGGTGTTCGGTAAGGTTTTGGCTTATATTTACGTAATTTAGGAACAAAAGAGGTCTGCCGCATCTTCACGGTTTGTTCACTCTTGGTGATTCGAACAAGTTATATTCCCCTCCAGATAAAGACAATGTCATCAACGCAGAATTACATGACAGAGAGAGGGACCTGGAGGGCGATTCACGTTCTTTTGGACTTTGCCTATGACTAGCATTCGCCAACGACAGCCGTCGGCTGTAAGGTAAGGATTTTTTAGCCTGTAAGGTCAACCATAAACACATGTGCGACCGTCAAGCGATTCACGATCCTTACAGACTTGGATAAGTTTTAAGATTTTCACGGCCAAAAGCATTTTCGTTATTTGTTTTTGGGGTGTTATGCCGTGTTGCGCTACCTTCTTCTTAGCCAACGTTTCGTACATCGTTGCAGTGTCCATCATCAGGGCAGATCCGGTAGATGTGTGATCACCACGCGGTTTGAGAATCGCGCGGGAACCGCGCGGGAACCGCGTGGGTCTTATTATAATCATTCAGACATAATCGCGCGGTTAGTCCAACCGCGCGGTCACCGCTACTCAACCGCTAGCACGGTTTTATTACTATGGAGATCTTCCTCAGTGTTCAGTAGTGTTGCGGGCACCGCGCGATCAACACGTCACAACGAGAGCACAGAGTTATTTATTGATGAAGTGGAGAAAAGACCTGCAATGTGGAATCTTCAGTGTGCAGAACCGAGCTTGGCAAGAGTTGGTGGAGATATTTGGAAATGGTGAAGACACGTTGGAAAAAAAGGCTATTTTAGGTAAGTAAAATTTTAATGATAATAATTATATTTTTGAATATTGCCATGGAACACTCCCTTCATTCACAAAGTAATGAGCGAATTTATCTCTGATATTTAAAGATGACGGTGCCCCTCTTCCTGCATGCAAGGTATTGAGACTAGTCATTGTTTTAATGATAATAATTATATTTTTGAATATTGCCATGGAACACTCCCTTCATTCACAAAGTAATGAGCGAATTTATCTCTGATATTTAAAGATGACGGTGCCCCTCTTCCTGCATGCAAGGTATTGAGACTAGTCATTGTTTTAATGATAATAATTATATTTTTGAATATTGCCATGGAACACTCCCTTCATTCACAAAGTAATGAGCGAATTTATCTCTGATATTTAAAGATGACGGTGCCCCTCTTCCTGCATGCAAGGTATTGAGACTAGTCATTGTTTTAATGATAATAATTATATTTTTGAATATTGCCATGGAACACTCCCTTCATTCACAAAGTAATGAGCGAATTTATCTCTGATATTTAAAGATGACGGTGCCCCTCTTCCTGCATGCAAGGTATTGAGACTAGTCATTGTTTTAATGATAATAATTATATTTTTGAATATTGCCATGGAACACTCCCTTCATTCACAAAGTAATGAGCGAATTTATCTCTGATATTTAAAGATGACGGTGCCCCTCTTCCTGCATGCAAGGTATTGAGACTAGTCATTGTTTTAATGATAATAATTATATTTTTGAATATTGCCATGGAACACTCCCTTCATTCACAAAGTAATGAGCGAATTTATCTCTGATATTTAAAGATGACGGTGCCCCTCTTCCTGCATGCAAGGTATTGAGACTAGTCATTGTTTTAATGATAATAATTATATTTTTGAATATTGCCATGGAACACTCCCTTCATTCACAAAGTAATGAGCGAATTTATCTCTGATATTTAAAGATGACGGTGCCCCTCTTCCTGCATGCAAGGTATTGAGACTAGTCATTGTTTTAATGATAATAATTATATTTTTGAATATTGCCATGGAACACTCCCTTCATTCACAAAGTAATGAGCGAATTTATCTCTGATATTTAAAGATGACGGTGCCCCTCTTCCTGCATGCAAGGTATTGAGACTAGTCATTGTTTTAATGATAATAATTATATTTTTGAATATTGCCATGGAACACTCCCTTCATTCACAAAGTAATGAGCGAATTTATCTCTGATATTTAAAGATGACGGTGCCCCTCTTCCTGCATGCAAGGTATTGAGACTAGTCATTGTTTTAATGATAATAATTATATTTTTGAATATTGCCATGGAACACTCCCTTCATTCACAAAGTAATGAGCGAATTTATCTCTGATATTTAAAGATGACGGTGCCCCTCTTCCTGCATGCAAGGTATTGAGACTAGTCATTGTTTTAATGATAATAATTATATTTTTGAATATTGCCATGGAACACTCCCTTCATTCACAAAGTAATGAGCGAATTTATCTCTGATATTTAAAGATGACGGTGCCCCTCTTCCTGCATGCAAGGTATTGAGACTAGTCATTGTTTTAATGATAATAATTATATTTTTGAATATTGCCATGGAACACTCCCTTCATTCACAAAGTAATGAGCGAATTTATCTCTGATATTTAAAGATGACGGTGCCCCTCTTCCTGCATGCAAGGTATTGAGACTAGTCATTGTTTTAATGATAATAATTATATTTTTGAATATTGCCATGGAACACTCCCTTCATTCACAAAGTAATGAGCGAATTTATCTCTGATATTTAAAGATGACGGTGCCCCTCTTCCTGCATGCAAGGTATTGAGACTAGTCATTGTTTTAATGATAATAATTATATTTTTGAATATTGCCATGGAACACTCCCTTCATTCACAAAGTAATGAGCGAATTTATCTCTGATATTTAAAGATGACGGTGCCCCTCTTCCTGCATGCAAGGTATTGAGACTAGTCATTGTTTTAATGATAATAATTATATTTTTGAATATTGCCATGGAACACTCCCTTCATTCACAAAGTAATGAGCGAATTTATCTCTGATATTTAAAGATGACGGTGCCCCTCTTCCTGCATGCAAGGTATTGAGACTAGTCATTGTTTTAATGATAATAATTATATTTTTGAATATTGCCATGGAACACTCCCTTCATTCACAAAGTAATGAGCGAATTTATCTCTGATATTTAAAGATGACGGTGCCCCTCTTCCTGCATGCAAGGTATTGAGACTAGTCATTGTTTTAATGATAATAATTATATTTTTGAATATTGCCATGGAACACTCCCTTCATTCACAAAGTAATGAGCGAATTTATCTCTGATATTTAAAGATGACGGTGCCCCTCTTCCTGCATGCAAGGTATTGAGACTAGTCATTGGTGCAGTATATAAAGAATCTTTATATTTTATACCATCTCTACTCCTCACGTAGTTGTGCAGAACGCAACAGGCTTTTATTATATCTTCGGCAAAGTCTATGTTCACATTTATAGGCCTATGAAAGATACGCCATTTGTTAGCCAAAATACCAAAAGTGCACTCAATGTTACGTCGGGCTCTCGATAACCTATAGTTAAAAATCCTTTTTTCATGTGATAAACATTTGCCTGCATATGGTCGCATTAAATTTTCTGATAAACCGAAGGCTTCATCCCCAACTATGACATAAGGCAGTGGTGTTGAATCTACATTAGATATTGGTTTAGGTTGTGGTATATTTAATGATTTTTCTATCAGTCGTTTATAAAATAAAGAATTTTTGAATATTGCGGAATCACTGCTTTTGCCATAAGCCCCAATGTAAGGCAATAATTGGCATCGCAAACTGCTAAGAGCACTATAGAAAAGAAATGTTTGTAGTTATGATACAATGACAGGCTTTATAACTCGGATATGCTTGCCGCCTATAGCACCAATGCAATTTGGAAAATTCGCATATCTCTCAAACTCTTGAGCTATTCTCTTCCAGAAATCTTTAGTTGGTTCGGCCATAACTTTACTAACCAACTTTTTCCATAACGATTTACACACTTCATGGACAATTCCTGTAATCGTAGATTTTCCAAGGCGATAGTTGTAGCTTAATTCTCCAAATGAACAACCCGTACCAAGATACCTAAAACAAGAACATTAATAATGACATTATTTTCAGGTGCAATAAAGAATACAAAAAAGGGAAAACAACTCCTTCCGGTTCAGGTGCTCGTGAAGGAGCACAATATAAGTATTTTTCAAGGCTTTCTTTCCTGCACAAGTGTATCGACAATGATGAAACTGCTAATAGTATGAATGAACAGTCAAATGTAAGTCAGCAAAAGCAAGGCGAAGACAATAATGAGACACATCAAGTAAATGTTAAGCCAACCGAGGCCACTGAAGTAGGTCCCCCTAAACCAAAGAAAAGAAATATACCAGAAGAACGAATAAGTGTTTAATTGAAAAAAGCATTGAGTTACGACAAATTTTTGAAAATAAACTTCAAGAAAATAGTATTTCCAGACAAGATGACGATAAACTTTTTTGTTTATCGTTATACAAAGAACTCAAAAAAGTACCGGAAAATCGACGTTTAGCGACCAAAATTGAATTACTTCAGGTCATACAAAAAGGACAAGCTTTACCACCAGTGCTCACCAGATAATACCTAACACATCGTATTGGCAAAATCAACAGTATACAACTCCGCAAGGATATTTTACTACAACTTGATCAACTTCTGCTGTTATTCCGCCTGGGTCACCATCGCCATCATCTCAATTTAGTACTGCCTCGCAGTCTTCCACAATAATAGCATCGCCATCATCTCAATTTAGTACTGCCTCGCAGTCTTCCACAATAATAGCATCGCCATCATCTCAATTTAGTACTGCCTCGCAGTCTTCCACAATAATAGCATCGCCATCATCTCAATTTAGTACTGCCTCGCAGTCTTCCACAATAATAGCATCGCCATCATCTCAATTTAGTACTGCCTCGCAGTCTTCCACAATAATAGCATCGCCATCATCTCAATTTAGTACTGCCTCGCAGTCTTCTACAATAATAGAAAATATATATGGTGATTTTGATGAACAATAAATAAATATCTTACCTCAAAGTTAGTACGAGTTTTTCTTCTGGTGACACGCTTGCCCTCATATGTGTTTCAGAGCTCGAAATATCTTCCCTGATTATTTCAATTAGTTCATCAAAAGATTTTATTGACATTCTTAAATAGTCAATCATTCTTAGTCCTCTCAAACATTCTTCAATTGGGATATAGCGTTACGAATTGGCCATGTGTCAGTCGATCCCTTAATATTGGGTGCACCCAATTCCCAATACTGCCTTTTCCTTCTTTTCTTTATTTTTTTCTGGAGCAGCCACAGACACGCTAGTTCCTCTTCGACTTCCATCTTGAAACTGTAACTAACCGCCGATGTTTGAACAGTCGACATTTTTGCGGTTCAAACCGCGCGATTGATAAAATTATCGCCGTGTCTGAACTAGTCCTTACTTTATATTATAATGCATTTTAACCACATCTTATTTTATTTTTAAACATCATAATAAAGCCGTTTAACGAAGATTTACGTTTTGTACATAGGTACCCTACCTCGCTAGATAGTTAGAACTTTGTTATCAATTCACTCCGCGCCATTGCATATTTACGACAAGTCACAACAACAAGTTTGAGCATTCGATAATAGCGGCACAATTCCAGTCTATTTGTTGTTATTTTTCATAAAAAATTGGAATGAGACAAGTTAATATTCTGTATAATGTAATTAAAAGCATATAAATGACTCAAAACGGAATTGACAACGATTTTATCGGTCTACGAAAGATAAATTGAGGTTAGAAATTTTTAAAACTAAGTAAAAGGCTAGACAGTTATTGTATTATCATTTTTTAGCATATTATTATGTGTTTAAGCCCAAGAAAAGTGTGTACTTAATTAAATAATACGTCGTTGCATTATCTGTAAATAAAATTATAGGATCCGCGCGTACTTCGACGGCGCAGTATATGCTGATGGCAGATGCCATGATTCTAGAGCCAGCATTTGCAGCCAACAAAGGACGCTCTAGCTGCATTGTGGATAAACTTAACTATAACATTAAATAATGCTGGTCCACAAAAAACAACACAATGGCAAAAAGTAAGTTATTCTACCAATGCAGAATAGTATTGTCAATTTGATTTGTGGGGTAAAGTTGGGATTATGGGCGAAATTCCTAAAAAATAAAACTAGTTATCTTTATACTAACTTTGGGCCGGGGAATCCGAATCTGAAAGAATTAGGTTGGGACAAGCAAAATAAACTGAATTACACGATTTAAAAATTGTATCACAAACCATGTTACACAAACCTAGCGTAGCCGCTAAACTACTTGATTGGTGGTTATTGTGCCTATGCTTACTGAAAATTCATATGTATGTTGATTGTTTAGTTGGAATTTATATACTGCAGCGTCGACAAGCAATTATTTGTTAATAATGCCTAAAGGAACCAAAAATAAAAAGGGGTACTGGCACTTCTGCCAGTAAGTAACGCGATGCTACCCAATATATATGTGTTTTTTTGTGTTTTCAACAACATTACAGTATATCATTTATCAATTATTATTAAAATATCCTTAAAAAATTTTTTTGTGGTTTTTTTCAAGTAGTTGGCGGGTTTTTTGGGGTTTTTGATTTAGTTTTAGGGATAAATATTTTTGAGAGTTGGTATCACTGCCGGCACATTTTCCGGCACATTCGTTTCCGGAAAATTAATTTTGTCAGTGGTTCTAATTCTTCACCAACTTAAAATGATAAATTTAATGAAAATATCACAGATTTGTGCTGAAAAAAACGAAATGTTGGCTAAGTTAGTCGAATGGGGCCTCATTCCTCAAAGTGGGACATATAATTGTCCGGATTGTGGGCAAGCGCTGGAGTTAAGGTCGGAAGAAGCTCGGTGAGGTTTTTTTTTATTGTTGTGCATTTTTTTACCTGCGAATATTCTATTGTACAAAGTGTGTTAAAGAAAGGTTTTTTTTAGTACCGATGGGTTTCGATGGAATTGCTATGGCAAGTTAGCGCGGGGCAAGAAGAAGGCTAAGCGGTGCGACAAAAGAGTGGCGTTTCGAACCGGGACGTTTTTTGCAAGGTCTCATTTGCTAATTTGGAAAATTCTTGGATTCGTCAATTTTTGGGTGCAAGGTGCGTCGTTACGGCTTACAGTTAGAGCTGGCGCAGGAAGCCTTAGTAGACTGGTCCTCTTTCTGCCGGGAAGTTATATATAAGTTAACGTGGTTCCGGCCGTGTGTTTATGGTAGCCGTCGAGTCTCGGAGTTCCGAAACTTTGATGCCCATAGTCGAAAAATGGATCGAAAGGAGCACAGTTATTATCAGTGACTGTTGGAAGGCATATGACTGCCTGTCAGACTTAGGGTATGTACACCAGACGGTGAATCATTCACTAAATTTCAAGGACCCTGATTCTGGAGCCCATACAAATGCCATCGAGTCCTCTTGGCGGGCAGCCAAGTCTTCCATGTCGTCATCTGGTAGAATTAAAGCGCACATACCCGGCAACCTTGCTCGATACATGTTTCTGAAAAGTTGCAAAGAACGCCGGAAGGATCCTACTCTGGAGTTTTACCGTTTAGCTGGGCTCTTATATGAGCCGCGTATTCAACAGGAACCCTTGGAGACGTGTGAGTCTGACAAGGATACAACGGACAAAGAAGACTTGTTCGATTGATAAGGTATGTTTTTCTGATGTTATCTATTCACATTGATTCATATAATAACATTGATATTGGTGACCGGTCTACGTCACAACTTTTTAAGACTACGAAGTTTCACACTTTTGGTCTAAGAATACGGCCGTTGAGATAGTCATAATTCATCAGGTTAAGGTATAGGTACACTACGCATACCACATAATTAATAGCGTACTATTTTTCAGATTGAACACCCTAAATGAAAAGCCAAGAGATCTTGGTCAAGTGCAAGGGCAAGTCCAGTGGAATGGCATGCAAGACCAATTGAGCCGGTACAGGAGGGAGGTGATGGCGAGATGGCAAGGTGAAGGGCCCCGACCACCAAGTCCTTCGCAGGACACATACTCAATGGTAGACATGTTGCCCAACGAGTTTGTGGTAGATAAAAACCTTGACGATAGTGATTCCACATTCAAAGCAAAAGGGAAATATGTTTTTTTTTTAGCATTAGCATTTTTTCAAAAGATAAGTAGATAGTAATATTATTGAAATATTGATTTTTCTATCCATATTTAAACTTGTGTCAAGAAATAATAAAAGCTTGCTTAAAGCGTGCGAGTTATATTGATAATGGTGTTTAAAAAATATATATAAAAACATCCAGCGATTCCACTAAAAAAATGTAATTTATTGAAGTTTTTTCTTTGCGGTAATCGACCGTCAGATTATTCAGAAATTATTCTGTCAGAGATGTGATCTTCCGAAAAGTGAAATATAGTAATTGGATAATATGGAGAATTTTAATGCAACATCTGTCTTCTGTAGTGAAGTGGGAAGTGGCACACGTTTGGGAAAACCTTTATTATTCATTTATTATGGGCAAGGACGGAATTCATTCCTCGAAATATTATTCTGTCAGAGATGTGATCTTCCGAAAAGTGAAATATAGTAATTGGATAATATGGAGAATTTTAATGCAACATCTGTCTTCTGTAGTGAAGTGGGAAGTGGCACACGTTTGGGAAAACCTTTATTATTCATTTATTATGGGCAAGGACGGAATTCCAAAGACCCCATTCCTCGAAATATTATTCTGTCAGAGATGTGATCTTCCGAAAAGTGAAATATAGTAATTGGATAATATGGAGAATTTTAATGCAACATCTGTCTTCTGTAGTGAAGTGGGAAGTGGCACACGTTTGGGAAAACCTTTATTATTCATTTATTATGGGCAAGGACGGAATTCATTCCTCGAAATATTATTCTGTCAGAGATGTGATCTTCCGAAAAGTGAAATATAGTAATTGGATAATATGGAGAATTTTAATGCAACATCTGTCTTCTGTAGTGAAGTGGGAAGTGGCACACGTTTGGGAAAACCTTTATTATTCATTTATTATGGGCAAGGACGGAATTCATTCCTCGAAATATTATTCTGTCAGAGATGTGATCTTCCGAAAAGTGAAATATAGTAATTGGATAATATGGAGAATTTTAATGCAACATCTGTCTTCTGTAGTGAAGTGGGAAGTGGCACACGTTTGGGAAAACCTTTATTATTAATTTATTATGGGCAAGGACGGAATTCATTCCTCGAAATATTATTCTGTCAGAGATGTGATCTTCCGAAAAGTGAAATATAGTAATTGGATAATATGGAGAATTTTAATGCAACATCTGTCTTCTGTAGTGAAGTGGGAAGTGGCACACGTTTGGGAAAACCTTTATTATTCATTTATTATGGGCAAGGACGGAATTCCAAAGACCCCATTCCTCGAAATATTATTCTGTCAGAGATGTGATCTTCCGAAAAGTGAAATATAGTAATTGGATAATATGGAGAATTTTAATGCAACATCTGTCTTCTGTAGTGAAGTGGGAAGTGGCACACGTTTGGGAAAACCTTTATTATTCATTTATTATGGGCAAGGACGGAATTCATTCCTCGAAATATTATTCTGTCAGAGATGTGATCTTCCGAAAAGTGAAATATAGTAATTGGATAATATGGAGAATTTTAATGCAACATCTGTCTTCTGTAGTGAAGTGGGAAGTGGCACACGTTTGGGAAAACCTTTATTATTCATTTATTATGGGCAAGGACGGAATTCATTCCTCGAAATATTATTCTGTCAGAGATGTGATCTTCCGAAAAGTGAAATATAGTAATTGGATAATATGGAGAATTTTAATGCAACATCTGTCTTCTGTAGTGAAGTGGGAAGTGGCACACGTTTGGGAAAACCTTTATTATTCATTTATTATGGGCAAGGACGGAATTCATTCCTCGAAATATTATTCTGTCAGAGATGTGATCTTCCGAAAAGTGAAATATAGTAATTGGATAATATGGAGAATTTTAATGCAACATCTGTCTTCTGTAGTGAAGTGGGAAGTGGCACACGTTTGGGAAAACCTTTATTATTCATTTATTATGGGCAAGGACGGAATTCATTCCTCGAAATATTATTCTGTCAGAGATGTGATCTTCCGAAAAGTGAAATATAGTAATTGGATAATATGGAGAATTTTAATGCAACATCTGTCTTCTGTAGTGAAGTGGGAAGTGGCACACGTTTGGGAAAACCTTTATTATTAATTTATTATGGGCAAGGACGGAATTCCAAAGACCCCATTCCTCGAAATATTATTCTGTCAGAGATGTGATCTTCCGAAAAGTGAAATATAGTAATTGGATAATATGGAGAATTTTAATGCAACATCTGTCTTCTGTAGTGAAGTGGGAAGTGGCACACGTTTGGGAAAACCTTTATTATTCATTTATTATGGGCAAGGACGGAATTCCAAAGACCCCATTCCTCGAAATATTATTCTGTCAGAGATGTGATCTTCCGAAAAGTGAAATATAGTAATTGGATAATATGGAGAATTTTAATGCAACATCTGTCTTCTGTAGTGAAGTGGGAAGTGGCACACGTTTGGGAAAACCTTTATTATTCATTTATTATGGGCAAGGACGGAATTCATTCCTCAAAATACGGAAGGTAACGAAAGCGCTGATTCCGACGGTAGCTACGGTGAAGGTAGTGATGTTGAAGGCGTCACCGGTTTTCATCAATTGAACTGGTAGATGAACTGGCGAAAAGGAAACTAACTAACTGGCACAATGAAGAAAAACAAAAGGGAGATACCTAAAGAGTTTCTGCCTAATAAGAGGCGTGAAGTTGAGTCTACCTTGTTCAGATTCACAAATAAGAAAACATTATGTAGTGCTCGTTTCTTCCATGCATCACACCAATGACGTAGATAGTATTACCAAAAAACCTCAAATAATTCTCTTCTATAATTCTACAAAAGGAGGAGTGTGCCATTTATTCTAATAGCCGCCGAACAAGACGTGGGTGCTGAATTTAAGTGGAGTAAATGCTTCTTACTACAGGACAACTTAAGTTCATATCCTAGTTGTTGCAACTATCTGTTACGTTGTGCTGAATGTAAAACAATAACCGCAGACTGCTTCAATCTTTGTGTAAAATGTGGTCAATGCTTAAGCCGAACAAAACGCATTTATGGGACTAAACTACAGAAAAATCAATTGAAGCACAAATTAACGTCAAACCAAAAATTCGTCACTTCATTAATGTCATCAATCTTGGATGGAGATTCCAGGTTTAAATTGTTCCATAACAATGAAAATGGGGCTTCCAATGTTGGCAAGTCCAAACTGGAGACACAGATCCTTGCAGATCCTGACAATGGAGATACCCGAGATATTTCAGGCATATACCGACATTGCGTAAAAAATGATGACGACCGGAGGTGGCCCTAGCAAGGCACAGCCCTTGACTCCTTTAGGGGAAATGGTCATAATGAAAATAATTTTCCTCAGGGCCTTTCTTTGGGGATGCTGTGTGGAGGGTTTTTTTTAGGAAAAGGAAGGAGAGGAGAGTTCTGGGAAGGAAAAGGGTTTAAGGGGTGGGTAGGAATCTGGGGTTCAGTGTGTCTTGGTCATCCGCCTCCAAGACCTAGACAAACCTCACCCCATGAACCCGGGACCATTATTGCGCCCGAGGCGGTATATGGAAGTACTGCCGGGGAGTCTGTACCTGTATTATCATCATATGGGGGTATTTTACCATGACCCGTATTTTTCAAGAGTTCAGTTAATTATGGATTTGATTGAAGATTTCAACATTATTGAAGCGATTTAAGATGAGGAAATACGTGGAAGGGCGGCAGCGAATAGGAGACCGCTAGTTCTAACTGTATCATATACTCAACTAGTATTCGTTGTCTGTTCTTACATAAAATAGAAGATGTGGGAGTAGAAGCTGACCTAATTTTAATGAGTTCAGTTTAAATTATGGATTTGATTGAAGATTTCGACATTATTGAAGCGATTGAAGATGGGGAAACGCGTGAAAAGGCAGCAGCGAATAGAAGACTACAAGTTCTACGAGCTCGAGTAAATTTTTTAGAAGTTTTGGACGATGTGGACTTTAAATGGAGATTTAGAGCTAGCGCATACTAGGGAATGCAATCTCGTTCTCGCGAGATCTCGGCCTTTTTTAGCGAGATTGATCTCGGACGAAAAAAGGGCGAGAAACCTATGTTAAATGTTCATTATTTATGTAAACCATTCTCAAATTACGCATCCTTATCTTAAGTAATCATATATAACTCAAAATAATTGTTTTGAGGTGATAATTAAATATTTCTGGGCAGATAAAACATTTATTGACTATTAACGCCGGCCGGGCCTCTTTACGTCTGTTAGAGTTTGATTTTTTTTTTATATCCCATTATTTTTAATTATTTTAAACCTATGTTCCGATATTATGAGGGTTTTTCCTCGCTTTAGCCGGTAAAGACATCAGAGCGTCAAAAGACGAAAATATAACAATAGCCATCGAGACATTAGAGCGTGTTTTGAAGTAAATACGCGAGTTTTTACAAAAATTGATTTATTTGCATCACTAGTTCACGGATTACCATGGAATAAAAAACGGAATATCGATAATGAACAACGCTACGTGTCTGTATTAAAAAATATCTATGGAACATAGAAATTATTTTTCTATGCCCAATTGAACGTCAATCTTTCATAACGAACTTTTGTGTGAAATTGGTGCACGCCCCGTTCTGACATTTTGACTGTTTCGACAAAAAACATCGTAAAATGGAAAAGTAAGTATTTACCTTATTGTTGAGATATATATTTGCCACTCTTTCATCATATATTTAGTTGGTTTGAAGTGTTTTTTCTTGTAAAAATCGTTATTTTACTGCACACTTTCATGTGGTTGGAATTTTTCATCGCGTTGAATGGACGCTCCATTACCGCTTGAAATTGTATATTTTCATAAAAGCAATATCTATCAAAAACAAAAAATCTATCAAAAACAAAAAAATTGTATATTTTCTATTGCAATATCTATCAAAAACATTAGTAATTTCACGACAAAATTGTTATTTTTCAACGTTTTTATGAAATATTGGCTACGAAAATGAAAATCTATTAGTTTGACATTACGAAGCTACTAGGGATGTAACTTCCTATTTTTCTGAAAAATTCGAATTCGAAAATTTTTCTTTGCGAACTGATATTTGAGTAAACCATTATTATTTTTCTACGAATAGCACATCATGGAACCCCACAGAGCCAATGCCAGCTTGGGCGCTGGAAGAACTCCAGGTGGAGCGTGAGGATGATGAGATTTCCACTGGAGCTGATAGCAATAACAGCAGCTTTGGGCAGATGAGTGAGGCCAATGAATCCGACGCGGAGGACCCAAAAGAGACATTTGACGAGGTGATTTATATAATTAAAATCAATACTTGTGTATTTTTTTATTCCGCCAATAAAATAAAATGTTTTTAATTTTTTTTTCAGGCTTCTTCGTTTTTTTCGAGCAGAGAAGAAGCTCGTCAAATGGTCTTCTTGGATTCGTTGGTGGCTCCTGCTGCCCAAGGCTCCAGTGGAGATCAGGCAAGCGGCGGTGGACATGTAGAAGGTATATACATTGTAATAAATATATACATAATATCTATATAATTTTATTTTTATTGTGCTGTCTTTACATCATATTATACAAGTAGTGTGTGTTTGCGTTGTGTAATAGTTTTGCATTATATTTTCAGAATCGATGGAGCAGACTGATAGTGATGGAGAAGCAAGCGGCAGTCACATAGAAGGTATATATATATACATTGTAATAAATAAATATATATATATATATATATATATATAATATAATATCTATATAATTTTATTTATATTGTGCTGCCTTTACATCATATTATATAAGTAGTGTGTTTGCGTTGTGTAATAGTTTTGCATTATATTTTCAGAATCGATGGAGCAGACTGACGAACTGACTGATGGTCACATAGAAGGTATATACATTATTATATATATGTAAAGAAAACCACTTATGAGTGCTTTCCTTAAGATTGTATTCACTGAGTAAGTACTGAGCTAGTTGGTGGCCCACTAGATATCAAACAAATGAATCGAGTTAGGAAAATATAACTGTCAGAATTATTGGATTAACAATTCCTGAAAATAATATCTTATTTTATTTATTATTTATTAAAGAAACCTGAAATAAGGGCTTTAAATGTTGTTTCTTTTGTTTTTATAGGTAAGTGAACCTTTTGTTAACCGATAATATAATTTTTAAGAGTTGTAAATACGTATTGTTAATAAATCTTTTGTTTTTATAGAGAAACGCAATTACGCCTTTGTTTTATTCAAGAATATAAAAAAATCATTATATATATATATATATAAATACATTCGTATTTATATTTTGCAGCATTTGTCCATGATAATAATATTTGGATGACTTGAATAGCGCCGTTTTTGTGAGAAATCACCTCTAGGGCTCTGTACAAATTTATAGTATATTTCTACAACCTATTTTACTCCTACTAGACAAACTACTATAACAACTTATGGCTAACAGAATGCATTTTTACACATTTTATAATTAACTAACCATCACGCCGTTTCCCTGCAGGGGTAGGCAAAGAGGACGGACCGCCAAACAACCCGGTCTTGGCACACACTCCTTGCCTCAATCACATTCATACATCGTCTCATACATACATACTCTTCTATTATTCTGACTCTTGACATGGCCCGACTCAAGTACCTGATTAACTTGATCATGCCATGTCTTCCTTGGATGTCTCCGACTTCTACCATTCATACTTTTAGAAATATACAGGACCATTCTTATCTGTGTCCTATTCTTATATTTTCAGATTTCTAGTTTCTGCAGCCGCTACCTGTCCCAACAGCCGTACGCGGGAGCCGTGGAGGGCGACGTGGAGGGTGTAGCGGGGTGAGGGGACGATGTGCTGTCGGAAAGGGACAGGCCTGGTCTTCGGGACAATCACCCTTGTTGGTGGCTGAATCTGATGACGAGCTCCCTCCCCAGTTCCTGGCTATGCCTCGGGCACAAGCCGCCCGTGCAGCTCGCGGCGGACGTTCGCGCCGAGCGCGGGCTACAGCGCGAGCCGCACGGCCGTTGGGGCGCTCTCATCATCAGTCGTCAAATGAGTCTGCTGATGATGAAATGGACGGAGCCTTGTCGTCTGATGACGAAACCGAGGCCGTCCATTCATCACCAAATTCGACTTATTTGTTCCCTGATGATGCGAGCGCAGCCAGCTTCTCTTGGACTGGCATTTCTTCATTTGCCGGTCAAAGAGAACGGTTCGTGCCCGAAAAGTCAGGAGCAACTAGAGAGTATTAAACTCCGTATGATGCTTTTCGTGCTATTTGGACAGATGAAATTCTGGATAGTATTGTTGAAGAAACCAATAAGTATTCGAGGGACTCTCGTGTTCATGGTAACCGAAGCAGTTCATGGAGGGGCACAAATCGCCATGAAATTTTGATTTTGTTTGCTTTTTACATGATGCTAGGAATTGTCCGCATGCCGAGCATAATAGTAGGGGAGGCGAAGCAGGGATTTTGGGATTTACTCAAGCGCGTCAGATTAACTAAGGGGAGATACCTCACGACCTTGTTATGGACTACCACCATATATGAACCCATAATATTGGTGGGTGCGGCTAGGACAACCGATCAGATTAGTAAAAAAAAATCGATCGCTGTAGTTACTCGAGCGTGTCAGATTAACTTGTTGGAGGCCAGGCCATTTAGCGGAAATTCGCGGAACTTCGCAAAAAACACTAAAAAACCACCACTTTGAATTTTGAATTGAATGTTTTGTTGATAAATTTTGAGCTATTGTATATTTTATTAACTGAAACACGTTCACATCACAATAAACTATCTACGAAAACCACATTACTTGCATTTATTACGTAAATTAATAGGTTTTATGATCGTTTTATTCGCGATACACGCATTTATTGCGACCGTTAAATTCGCGGCAAATTCTGACAGCCGATTGTCATAGAAAAAATCGTTTTAAAAATATTCCAGGGTGACAAGGTGAATGAAACTTGTAGCGTCTCCGAGAGTAATGACAGCGCAAGCGATTCTGACATTGTTCTTCATACAAATTGTGTACATATAAGGGCCAAAATCGTATACCAAAAGTTTGTTGTCGGAAATATTATTCAAATATTTGAATTATTTTCTCGCGCATGCGCAGATGCCGCGGCCACCGGGTGACAAGCGGCCGCCCAGAGGTTAAGGTAATGTGAGTTAAGTACATGCAGAAAAGTTTACATTTCAATAATCTGACGATTTGAACGTAACGTAAGAAAGTTAGCGAGTCACAAAGTTGCAAAAAAAAACGTCACGTGGATTTACTCGAGCGCGGTTAATTTTATTTTTATTTTGAAGGAAATAATGTAAGGATCATGGAAATAATATAATCTGACGATTTCCACATGCCGAAGTGGCTAAACTTTGTATTTCCCCCTCCGCGCTTCGGTTCCCTTCTTAAGGGCGCTTGTTCTCTAGGCTCTAGGTAGATATATTCTGTCGCAGCCATTACGTCAATGGTCGCAGCCAGAGCCCAATTAACCGTTGGGTCGCGCGTTCGCATTCGCATTCAGATTTACAACGCTTTGGTTAATTAATTTTGTAAAGAAGTTTAATAAGTGAAATACAAAATATTATTTTTTGTTCATTGTATTTATTTTTTGTTCATTGTTCTATTCAGTAATAAAAACAAGATTTTTTTTTTTTAAACCGTCAGATTAAGAATATCCCTCCACATAATCGTCAGATTATTGGTCAGCACAACAAGGGCATCACGCTGAACCTTCTGTATAAAAATCTGACGAGCTCGAGTAAGTCAAGGTCACGATTTTTTTTTACATCTTTAAAAATCAGCCATGAGTTTAGGTTACGTCCAAATCGTCAGATTATTGGAATGTAAACTTTTCTGCATGTAATTAACTCACATTACCTTAATCTGACACGCTCGAATAAATCTACTTTTTTTCAATTTTCTACCTCTTCATACGGCCACCCCCACCACTCAAGTCGTCAGATTAATATCTCCCCGTTACCAGAAACACGTAGGGCGTATACGATATTAAAATCTGACGAGCTCGAGTATGTCATGGTGACGATTTTTTTTTACATGTTTGAAAATTTATACTCGCTCTCCCCACCACTGGAATGGCATAATTCATATAAACTTTTTTTCTTTTTAGCATCTAATCTTTGCAATCCAATAGGTCCCCACGACGCTCGAGTAACTACCCATTTAGCGTCAATGCCTCCCCTATTATAAGGTCGTGTTGGTCAAACACTTGGTTATTGAAGACTTCTGTATTTCGACAACTACTATCCCTTAAACGCTTTAGTGAGTTGACGAAATATTTGCATTTCGCCGACAATGATCTGATCCACACTAACTCTGAACGAACGATTGTTGGAGAAAAGTTGGACTAACTACATTTACGGCCATACTATTGAAGTTCAGAAGGTCAATAACCAGATAGGAGTTACAACAGATGGAAAACCTATTTTTTGGAATGATTGGGTACCCTTAAAGGATTCTTATTTGGGACCAAACGGCATCACCGTAAAGGAAAAGAGACTTTACTATCTGGAGAATATGGTTGTAGCAGGCATGTTTGCAAGTCAGCCCGTGATAGAACAATGATTGTTGAAAAGGCCAAGATTTAGGAGTTGCTGAAAGCGAGTACAATTATTCTGATGGCTGGCTCAGAAACTTAAAGTTTGGGCATGGAATTCGATGCATCCAGTTGCATCTAAGGAGTTACAGCATTTGTGTCTTCAAATGGCAAATACAAATATTCACTCTTTTTCCTCATTATCCTCCAGAATCTTTCTCCACCTTTCCACAAGTCACAATGATTATCTGCTATCAGTACTACATCATCTGCAAAAAGCAAGATTTAGGAGTTGCTGAAAGCGAGTACAATTATTCTGATGTCTGGCTCAGAAACTTAAAGTTTGGGCATGGAATTCGATGCATCCAGTTGCATCTAAGGAGTTACAGCATTTGTGTCTTCAAATGGCAAATACAAATATTCACTCTTTTTCCCCATTATCCTCCAGAATCTTTCTCCACCTTTCCACAAGTCACAATGATTATCTGCTATCAGTACTACATCATCTGCAAAAAGCAAGATTTAGGAGTTGCTGAAAGCGAGTACAATTATTCTGATGGCTGGCTCAGAAACTTAAAGTTTGGGCATGGAATTCGATGCATCCAGTTGCATCTAAGGAGTTACAGCATTTGTGTCTTCAAATGGCAAATACAAATATTCACTCTTTTTCCCCATTATCCTCCAGAATCTTTCTCCACCTTTCCACAAGTCACAATGATTATCTGCTACATCATCTGCAAAAAGCAAGATTTAGGAGTTGCTGAAAGCGAGTACAATTATTCTGATGGCTGGCTCAGAAACTTAAAGTTTGGGCATGGAATTCGATGCATCCAGTTGCATCTAAGGAGTTACAGCATTTGTGTCTTCAAATGGCAAATACAAATATTCACTCTTTTTCCCCATTATCCTCCAGAATCTTTCTCCACCTTTCCACAAGTCACAATGATTATCTGCTATCAGTACTACATCATCTGCAAAAAGCAAGATTTAGGAGTTGCTGAAAGCGAGTACAATTATTCTGATGGCTGGCTCAGAAACTTAAAGTTTGGGCATGGAATTCGATGCATCCAGTTGCATCTAAGGAGTTACAGCATTTGTGTCTTCAAATGGCAAATACAAATATTCACTCTTTTTCCCCATTATCCTCCAGAATCTTTCTCCACCTTTCCACAAGTCACAATGATTATCTGCTACATCATCTGCAAAAAGCAAGATTTAGGAGTTGCTGAAAGCGAGTACAATTATTCTGATGGCTGGCTCAGAAACTTAAAGTTTGGGCATGGAATTCGATGCATCCAGTTGCATCTAAGGAGTTACAGCATTTGTGTCTTCAAATGGCAAATACAAATATTCACTCTTTTTCCCCATTATCCTCCAGAATCTTTCTCCACCTTTCCACAAGTCACAATGATTATCTGCTATCAGTACTACATCATCTGCAAAAAGCAAGATTTAGGAGTTGCTGAAAGCGAGTACAATTATTCTGATGGCTGGCTCAGAAACTTAAAGTTTGGGCATGGAATTCGATGCATCCAGTTGCATCTAAGGAGTTACAGCATTTGTGTCTTCAAATGGCAAATACAAATATTCACTCTTTTTCCCCATTATCCTCCAGAATCTTTCTCCACCTTTCCACAAGTCACAATGATTATCTGCTACATCATCTGCAAAAAGCAAGATTTAGGAGTTGCTGAAAGCGAGTACAATTATTCTGATGGCTGGCTCAGAAACTTAAAGTTTGGGCATGGAATTCGATGCATCCAGTTGCATCTAAGGAGTTACAGCATTTGTGTCTTCAAATGGCAAATACAAATATTCACTCTTTTTCCCCATTATCCTCCAGAATCTTTCTCCACCTTTCCACATTCACAATGATTATCTGCTACATCATCTGCAAAAAGCAAGATTTAGGAGTTGCTGAAAGCGAGTACAATTATTCTGATGGCTGGCTCAGAAACTTAAAGTTTGGGCATGGAATTCGATGCATCCAGTTGCATCTAAGGAGTTACAGCATTTGTGTCTTCAAATGGCAAATACAAATATTCACTCTTTTTCCCCATTATCCTCCAGAATCTTTCTCCACCTTTCCACAAGTCACAATGATTATCTGCTATCAGTACTACATCATCTGCAAAAAGCAAGATTTAGGAGTTGCTGAAAGCGAGTACAATTATTCTGATGGCTGGCTCAGAAACTTAAAGTTTGGGCATGGAATTCGATGCATCCAGTTGCATCTAAGGAGTTACAGCATTTGTGTCTTCAAATGGCAAATACAAATATTCACTCTTTTTCCCCATTATCCTCCAGAATCTTTCTCCACCTTTCCACAAGTCACAATGATTATCTGCTATCAGTACTACATCATCTGCAAAAAGCATAGTCTTGAGAATACTGACTTGTTAGATAATTCATGACCATTATGAATAGCGGTGGGCTGCGGACAGATCGAGGGCGACACCCTATTTATACTATGTTGAGCGAGGTCTGAAACCCCTCCACATTTGTATGGAACGCTGCCCGTTCGCAATCAGGTTCAACGAATGCAATAAATACCATGATTTTCAGTTCTGCGTCCTGCTTCCTACCTCTACAGTCAGCCTTAACTCTGGACACTGCCAGGCACCAGGCACCAGGCTCAGGCAGAAACTAGGCGTATCCAGGGCCACCAGCCACCAGCCACCACTCACTGGATGTAGGGAGGCCAGCCACAATTACCTACTATCATCATCATCATCGGCGTGCACGAGAGACCGGTCCCCCTTTTTACAGTCTTGTAAGGACATTACGTCCGTTACAATATTTGTGTTCTAGTGAGACACAACCAATCCTTGGAAGAACTATTCGGCAAACCCCCTATAGATGCAAAATCGGCATTTCATATACGTGTCCAGAAAAGTCGTTAAGTCACCTCTGCAAGTAACACACAGTAATACAGTGCCCAGTTTATCAGTGAATACGCTCCAGTGCGGTACCCGCCTACCGGCCAGCTCCCCTGCGACTCAGAGCCGGTACCTGTGCAGGTGCGCCCGCAGCCTTCGAGGACCCATCATCTCGCAGCTAACACGGTCCACCACACCATCAGCTTTGGAGAATCATCAACCCGCGACAACAAGGCCCGCCGCATCTTCTGTCTAGGGTGCAGCAACATCTCAGGCTTATCGAAGCGCTTCGCTGCCACTGAGATTTCTTTCTCCTCACAAGGTTCACCGCTGTCCATCTCCGCGACTCAAAGCGTCGAGCGACATCCTGGACGACATGGTCTTCTCCACCACCACGGTTCTCGAGAAGCCGAGCGGTAGAGTAATTACCCTCACGGCAGGTAATATGTGCCACTCGGCAGTTCTCGAGAAGGTTCGGCGCTGTACAGATATTGAATGGTGCTAGCTCGAGACTTTTCTAGGAGGTTGCGAACCTTCCCAGACGGTGGCAATAATGATTTACCGAGGCGGCCGAGGTATGTACTCTGCGGCGCCTCTCACATAATAGTATTTAACGGCTTATAGATGTTTCTCGTGCGTTCTTGGTGATGGCGAAAAATAATGCATCGCCACAGACAGAATTACGAATACTTGTTATTGACGTGAAAATTTTAACTTGATTATTTGAGCGATGCAGAAAACAAGATTTAAAAGATTTTACACACAAAAGTATAAATACTTTGTACATGTATGTGTTCTAGTGAGACACAACCAATCCTTGGAAGAACTATCCGGCAAACCCCCTATAAATGCAAACTCAGCATTTCATATACGTGTCCAGAAATGGATAGAATTATGAATATTTACAGTTATTGACGTGAAAATTTTAACTCGATTATTTGAGCGATGCAGAATAAAACTAAGATCCGAAGGACAGCCATTAGTATTGACAGAATACCGGTATTTCAAAAACAATGCTCAAAAGGGGGCATGCCCGCTACCCTTTAAAGAGTTTCATAACAAAATGTGCCCTAATGGAGTTGGCTGCGATTTCGCAACATAACCGATTTTCCAGGTTTTGGAGCGCAGACTTCCGTCTGCAAAGTTGGGAGATGGTAGGTAGCCTCACCTCAAAATACTTTATATTCATTGTCAATTAGGATGACAATAAGGTAACATAATGTCTCAATAGTACCCAAAACTTACAGCATTGTAATAACCTGCCACCGGGGCCCGGGCCTTGTCACTTTCTCCATCTTCCACATCTATGCACTCCATTATTATTGAATATTTTGCTTGAGGTTTAGGTATGAAGCTGATAGTGAGGAAAAGAAGTTTTCACTGCGACTTTGTGTCCATTGCATCTAATAACTATCATTCTGGATTAATAACAGTATCTTTCAGCTAATTCAAGTTAGTTCGTACCGCTCTGTTTTTTATTTTAAAAAGCGACCGCAGAGCAAAATATTATTACGTACTTGAATTCACTACTACAATTTTACTACTTTTAACCTCTAGTGCGCCAGCAACGCAAAGTAAAAACATACTTTCTTTTGTGGGATTTTGTACTTCAAAATAGCATATTAAAAAAAAGCATATCGACGACAAAAATAACATGGCCACACCCGCGCCCAAGGCGTTCCAAAGATTAAACTTGTGCATGTCAACCTTAATTTCTTATACAAAATGTATGGGTTGAGCCACTCCACATTTATAATATTTAAGATCAGTCATTCCTATACTGAATACTTAACTTTGCCAAAGAGAAATAAATGTACAAAAACATTTAACCCCTCCGAATTTTCGAGAATATTAGCTTTTGGTGTCTTAAACGAAATGACATTTTACAAAAACTTTGTATTATTACCGCTTCACAATTAAAGCTCTATAAATGAAACATTTCTGAACGTAGCCGAATAGTAAAAACTGTTTTAAACAGGTTACAAAATAAGCTTTCGAATTATTATATTACAAATAAATATTAAAATTTAGAATGCAAACATTAAAAAATTGTGAAAATGACTCACGTGATGTTTTTATGTGAAAACGGTACTAAAATCACAGATAATGTAAACAACAATCCTTATTCTATTGTATAAATGTGTAATAAACACTTTTGTCACCTCACTTTTTTATCATTTCATATAAAAATATTTAATAGAAATTAACAATGTCGGGCGCCCGTAGGAAATTTGGCGGGATAAATTATGTGTCAGACTGCGCGTCTGACAGAATGTTCTTTTTATGTATTTCTATGGATAACTTGAATAGAGATGTGCAGCATGATTCACTATCGACCTTTCACTTTTTATTTTACGGATGTAACTAAAACAATAACGGAATTATAACGGTTTCTATGGAGACACACGCGCTGACGTGTAAACACGCTTATTGTACTTGACTGGTCGTATTTTTAACGCATATATCTGCTTACGTTGCGGAGGGGTTAAGAACGTTTATAAACTTCCTCAAAAGATATTGATAGATGGACTGTAGACTGTAGAGTCACCTCTTCTGCTGTATGTTAAATAAATATGTACAAACAATATGCATGAGAAAATGTGAATTATAGTTGAAACTGGTCATTTTGAATCTTGAAACTGAATATCGGGAATGGCCATTAAGAATACCGAATGAAATACAAATCATGAAAAACCTTGAGATGATCACTGCTGCAGCAGGTTGAAGATTGTGATAGGTCGCAGTATAGATTGAAAAGCATTGCAGCAGGTTGAAGAACATCGCAGCAGACTGGAGATGCTGCAGCAGGATGAAGAACATCGCAGCAGACTGGAGCTGCTGCAGCAGGTTGAAGAACATCGCAGCAGACTGGAGATGCTGCAGCAGGTTGATCACAGCAGACTGGCAGATATTCTGACAGATCACAATTAGTTATCTCACACTTGTTCTTTGCTTTTTATTGGCAATGGTTTATGTCCGACCATTCTTTAAAGACAAAGTTTCTCTTTGGGAAGCATTCGTTTTTGCTCATCCTTTAATTAATAACATTATTCTTTCTCAAATTATTATTTCAATGGCATTAGCTTATGCCAAACTATTCTTCAGTGACAAAGGTTCCCATTGACTGTCAACAATGTTAGTTGTAAAGTGATTCAGGCTTGCAACACGGGCCTGGATGAGGTGCCCTCCAGCTGCGGGTTGGTGGTGCTGTACCCGGTGCCCCCGCGCTGCAGCGGGATGATGTCCCCCTCGGTGAGAGGTGCGCCCGTGAGGGGGTGCAGCCAGTCTTGGCGGATCACCTTCTGCAGGCACTCCTCTGTCACCACGTGGCCCGTGGGAGCCAGCACCACGCAAGCCACCGAGTTGGACAGGATGTCGTGGGTCACGGGACACATGTACCTGCAACAAATCACACCAATCATTCAACGGAACCAATCTTCCCAACTGATCAACACAGGTACGGGGGCTCCGTAGAAGACAGAGTTAGTTAGCCTCTCAGAAGCTGGGCGAACTGTGCAGGGCCCACAGAGTTTACAATTCTGCCAGCATTTTATGCAAAGAATATACCAAAAGTTAGGTTCGTCTCCAATAAATGATAAGCAAACTTCCAGAAACTATTACTGTAAAGTTGTACTTATATAAAACAAATCCACAATCTTTTTATGGACTCATTTTATGGATTGTTTCATTTTTAGGTCTCTATACTTATTATTTATTACGTAATTTTTTAGTTTATTATTTGCATAAAATGCTGACAAAATTGTATATGGCATATTCTTTGTTACATAACAGGAATTTTTTTATTGTTTAGTAATATTATTTTCCTGGATTTCTTCTCCTCCTGATCATTTTGTACATTATGTTAACCCCCCCCCCCCCCCCCCTGTTTCAAAATAAGTATTTTATTAATTTTGAATGGTGTCTTTTTTCTACCGGTATTACAATGGAAGATAAATCGGGAAAAACGCCACAAACAGGCCCAAAAGTTATTAATTTATTTTATTCAGGATCAAAATCTACTATACTAAAGATGACGAGTGTGTTTGTAACTCCTCGTGATAATGTATTTCATACAAATCACAGTTGTCTCCTACCACCTCGACTTGCGTATATTCTTTATAGTTACAAAAAAATAATGACGACATAAAATATAAAACTATTTTTAAACTCCAAAAGGTATAACCTATCGAATAACAGCGATTATTATTTTATATGATGCTTAATAAAATATATTTTTTAAATCTTCAAAACTTGTCTCCTACAACTTTTATGTACGTCATACGTCAACTCGGTCACGTGGATTGTCATTCGAAATAGGTATACACGCAGCTTGTGCTTGTCATCCCCGATAAGCATTTTAGGCCTCCTTCCCCCCTTGCTACGATTTCCCCTCCGAGATCCAGAGAATTCATTTATAGTAAAAACAAATGTGACGGAGGGGTGGAGTGTGACATAGTGGTAAACGTTATGTAGGTTAACCTCTTACAGGCCGAAGACGCGCGTATTGTGCGCATGCGCGAGAAAATAATTGGAAAAAAATTCGAACAAAAAATGTTTGCGATTTTGGCCCTTCTATGTACAGAATTTGTATGAAGAACAGAGTCAGAATCGCTTGCGCCAACATTAACCCATAAGTTGGGTAAAAATTTCATTCACCTTGCAACCCCAGAATATTTTTAAACGATTTTATCTATGATATAGAAATGTCATTTTTGCTGCGAATTTTAGCTGTCAAAATTGATGCGTATTCATCATCTAAAACATCGTAAAACCTATTAATTTACGTAATTAAAGCAAGTAATGTTGTTTTGGTACATAGTTTATTGTTCTAGGAACGTGTTTCAGTCAATAAAATATACGATAGCTCAAAATTAATCCACAAAACATTCAATTCAAAATTCGAAGTGGTGCTTTTTTAGTGAATTTTCGTGAAATGGCCTGGCCTCCCAGAGGTTAAAAAGATTACAAAATTTAAAAAAAAAGTGCACGGGGGCAGTTTAACTATGTTTTTACGTATGTCAAGAGATAGTTACAGAATTCTGTAGGTGACATTGAAGAGGTCGATGCTCAATGCAGAGTCGTTAAGCAGTTGAAAGTTGAATTTATATATAGTCGAAATTTGTTACATAAGAACAGGTTCCGTTCTAGAGCTCAACAGCTTGGTTTGCCGGCTTCGGTGTTTCCTCCCTCCTACAAAATGACTTTCTTCAGGACATGCTATACTCCTTCCTCTTCACAAATCATCCCCAAAGATGTTATAGGCCCTAAAAGAATTTATGTTCCTCGAGATCTCCTGTGTGGGAGGTAATGTAAAAAAAAAAAAAAGAGGACAATGGTTTCGTTCTTACCGGTTCTCCTTGGCGATGAGGGACTTGGTGTCATCAGGGTCCTTGACGAGGGTCCACTTGACGTCCACGAGGTCCTTGAGGCGCAGCGGGCGACCTGTGACGGGGCAGAGCACCCCGCCCTCGGGGCGCTGCAGGCGAGCTCGCTTGGCGTCGGGCAGCTGGGACGGCACCCAGAAGCTCGGCAGCAGGGAACTGCGGCCGCCCGCCATGTTGGAGATAGATTCTGCAAACACATAATAAGACAAATCAGACACCGAGTCTTGGATCATCAACCAAGATAGATCAAGCATCAACGATTTTATTAAAACCTTTTTATAAGCTTGTATTTCCAATGGTCTCTCGTGCCTAGGATGAACCAAGTATGTATGAAGAATGATTTAATGATGTATGTAAGTAAGTCTAAAGTCATGCTGTTTGAAAGAGAGAGTACCAAAACAGTGTGCAATATAGTTGTGAATGATGAATACTTGGAGCAGGTGGATGAGTTTGTGTATCTGAATAGTTAGTAGAAGGATAAATGCAGATAACATTAATGGAGAACTGAATGCCGTTGGCGCTAAAAACTGTCAAAAGAAGCGAAGCTGGCAGACCACAAGTCGCGTGAGTTGTTTTACAAATGTAAACAGTTAGCTAACGAATCTATTAAAGATTACGCAGCTAGGTTGAGAGGACTTAGTTTATCGTGCAATTTTGAACTGAGATTGGAACCATGTTTAAAGGACATATTCATTATTGGAATTTTCAATGAAAAATTGAAACATAAGTTGTTCGTTGAGGGGATCAATACTTCTTTTTCTGAATGTATAAATTTAGCAGCATCATGGGAACATGTTGTTAGTTTTAAGAAAGTTGATACGAATTTAAATGTTGTGCATAAGGATAGTAATTATGTCCGTAAATCCAGGTGGATAGTCCGATCAGATTTAAAAGTGCAGTGCGTAGTAAGACGCCAGTAAATGTTACATTAAAAAAAATGTTTTTTGTGCGGAGAAATGAATCATTTGCAAAAGGATTGCTGGAAGAATATTTTTTGTAATCGATGCAATAAATCGGGTCATCCTAGTAATTTATGTAAAAGTAGTAAAATGAATTAAGTAATAAAAATAAACGGTTGAATTCGGTTTTCATGGTACATGACGGCGCGGGGCCAGGAGCCGATATTCGTAGATCTGTTGATTGGTAACACTGTTTTGCGGGCGATTGTTGACACCGGTGCAGAGATTAATGCAATTCCTTACGAAGTGTATTTAAAAGATTTTGTTTCCTACGAATTGGGAAGATGCGATATTCAATTGTCAGGATAAGACGGGAAGCGGTTAAATATTGTAGGTAAAGTTAATTTAAATGTGTTGTTTTTAAATAAAAGTGTGGAAACGCAGTTCGTAATAATTAAAAATGGTAATTCTACGATTGTTGGTAGAAATTTTTTACAAGTTTTCGGCATCGGATTGAGTGGAATAAATTCGGTAAATACCACCAGTGCGATTAATTGTGATAATCGCTTAGTTTTTCGTGATAGTTTAAAGAAAAAATATGCTCATGTGTTTTCAGAAAAATCGGGTAGGCTTATAGGTTATGAAGCTAACATCGAAGTTAATTCGGAATTCAGGCCAAAGTTTTTAAATCCAAGACCGTTACCTTTTAGTTTGCGTGGTAAGGTAGAGGAGGAATTAAATAAAATGTTACGTGAAGATATTATTGAAAAGGTAGAGATAAGTGATATGGCTAGTCCGATTGTTGTTGTAAAAAAGAAAGACGGTTCAATTAGAATTTGTACTGATTTTAAAACCACATTATGCCCTATGTTAGAGAAGTTGAAATACCCATTGCCTCGTATAGAAGATTTAATTTCATATTTAAATGGTGCAAATTTTTTTGCTAAAATAGATTTGCGTAATGCCTTTGGACAGATTTCGTTGAACGAGAAGTCAAGAAAATTATGTGTGATAAGTACGCATATAGGTTTATTCGCATATAAAGTCTTGCCTTTCGGTTTGAATACGAGCCCGGCTATATTTATGTAAGTCATTTCGGCGGTAGTCGGTGGACTTCGAAACGTTCGTGTATTTCTAGATGATATTCTTTTTTTTTAATTAAATGAAGACAATATAAGCGAAACTCAATCGAAAATCTGAAAACAGAAAAATCAGAAAAAGATATTGACACATCTGTGATATTCTTTTGTTTGGAAATTCTAAAGAGGAATTATTTTCTATTTGTGAATCAGTACTTAGCAAGTTAAGTGATTGTGGTTTAACTATTAATGAAAATAAGTGTTATTTCTAGAAACAGAGATAGAATATTTAGGTTTTAGAATTTTGCAAAAAGGAGTTATGCCCTTAGAAAATAAAATTTGTGCGATTACTCAAATGGCAGTACCGAAAAATGTTTCGGAACTTAGGAGTTTACTCGGGGTTATTTCTTAATATAGATCTTTCATACATAATATATCAGATATTTTGTCTCCATTGTACAATTTGTTAAAAAAGGGAATAAAATATGTGTGGTCTGAGTAATGTAATATTGCGTTCGAGCGAGTTAAGAAACTGCTGACGTCAGACAATATTTTAGTGCATTTTGATCCAAATTTACCGATTAAACTTATTTCAGACGCCAGTGACGCATAGCAGCGGTAATTTGTCACGTATATGATAATGGTTTAGAAAGACCTATCGCATTTGCTAGTCGTTTATTGTCAGAAACAGAATTAAAGTACTCTATTTTGGATAAAGAAGCGTGTGCTATAATCTTTGGGTTGAAGAAATTCTTTCAGTACTTATATGGGAATAAATTTATTTTAGCTTGCGACAATAAATCATTGGTACACATTTTGAACACGGATAAGCAAATTCCCGTGTTGGCCACTAATAGGTTGCAGCGTTATGCTTTAATACTACAAACTTTCGAATATAGTATAGAGCAGTGGTCGTCACACTTTTCTGGTCAAGGGCCACATAGGACAATGTGAGGTATCACCGCGGGCCGCACACTTATGATTTTGGGGGGGGGGGGGGGGGTTGTATCTTTTTTTAGCAAGTTGAAAAAGCTTTTTAAGTACCGGGTTGCTACCTCCTTCCTTCTTGTGTTCGTGATGTAGTGTCAATTCTTAATAATAATAATGCACGTAATGGAATCTTTCAGGTCAATTTTCATCCACTTCCCCAACTATTGAATGTGTGAATTTGCGCACACGTGATAAAAATTATTGCAATACATACAATAACAAAAATTAACCAATATTAAAGTTTACTTTGCTTTAATTAGTACATGATAAGCGTGTTTTTTTGGTCTTTTTTAGACCTTTTTTTACCTACACTGTGCCATCTCTACGCCCTCTAATTTTTTCTGGGTCTTCTACTGCCCCCCTGAAAGTCTCAAACGACCACAGGGGGGCGTTATCGCCCACGTCGAGAACCTATGACGTACACTATGTGTTCAAAAACCAACTGGGCGATTTGAAATCAAATGTCAATCAATTAAAATCATGTGGGTACGTACACAAAATATTTGAAAGAAAACGGATAATATAATTGTACATGAAAAAATATATATATAAAAAGAAAATGCCAGATATTTGTGCGGGCCGTAAAAAAACGGATAGTAGATATAATTGTACATGAAAAAAAATATTTAAAAAGAAAACGCCAGATATTTGTGCGGGCCGCAAAAAACCGGATAGAATAATTATTGTATATGAAAAAAAAAATATTTAAAAACGGATATTATAATTGCATGTGAAAAAATGTGTTTAAAAAGAAAACGGCAGACATTTGTGCGGGCCGCGAAAAAAAAGATACTATAAAATTGTACATGAAAAAAAATATTTAAAAAGAAAACAGCAGATATTTGTGCGGGCCGCATAAAAACGGATAGTATAATTGTGCATGAAAAAAAACATATTTTAAAAGTAAACAGCAGATATTTGAGTGGGAAGCAAAAAACAGAAAGTATAAATGTAAGTACATGAAAAAAATATATTTAAAAAGAAAACGGCAGATATTTGTGAGGGCCGCAAAAACGGAAAGTATGATTGTACATGAAAAAATATATATATTAAAAAAGAAAACGCCAGATATTTGAGCGGGCCGCAGTTTGACGACCACGGGTATAGAGCATATTAAATCAGGTGATAACAAAGCAGATTTCTTATCACGGATGCCGATTAATAATAATAATAATTTAGATGTTTGTATGGTAGCGATTATTTTTTAAATTATAACCGGTTTAGTTTAAACGTGAATAGAATTGAATCGGAATTTTTAAATATAATCGAGTCAGAAACAATGAAGCAGTTTTCGATTAATGATGTAAATATAGCGAGCATTATCGAGTTCGTAGCTAATGGTTGGCCGGATAAAAAGTTTTTAAAGGATGATTTATTGAAATTCTGGTATTTTGCTTATTTTATAATAATAAATTTGTAGTTCCAAGGGAATTAAGGGAAATTATATTGAATTTTTTCCATCAATCGCATTTAGGGATTGTAAAATCGAAAAGTCTTGCTCCAAGTTATTTTTTTTGGCTCGGAATGAACAATGATATAGAAGCAACTGTGAAACAGTGTGTTCGATGCATGGAATGTTTACCTACTCCGTGTAAAGTTGAGTTGGCACCTTGGCCAATCAATGGTTAAATCTGGAGTAGATTGCATATTGACTTCATGGGGCCTTTGGGAGGTCATAATTTTTTGATAATTTTTGATGCAACTACAAAATGGATAGACTATCATATTGTAAATAAAGTAGATTCGTTTTGTACAATAAAAGTTTTGAAAAGATTATTTTCTATTTTCGAAATCAAGGAACAAATTGTAAGTGACAATGGTACAGCTTTCACATCAACAGTTTTTAAGGAATTTTGTCATAATTACAATATAGAATCATTGACTTCAGCTGTGCAGCATCCTGCTTCTAACGGTTTAGCTGAAAATGGGGTTATAAAACAGTGAAGAATTAAAAAAAAAAAAAAAATTATGGTAAATAATAAATTTCCTACTGATTTTGAAGATAAACTTTTAACGTTTTTAGTTGATATTAGAAATACGCCTTCGATGTCTACGGGCATTGAGCCGAGTAAGTTAATGTTGGGTAGGAAGATTAGATCAATTTTTAATACGATTATTCCAATAATGGATAATATTG
The DNA here is from genome assembly GCA_929108145.2 of Limnephilus rhombicus. Lineage (NCBI taxonomy): Eukaryota > Metazoa > Arthropoda > Insecta > Trichoptera > Limnephilidae > Limnephilus > Limnephilus rhombicus. Next base: position 45,734,997 of record OV815290.1, read on the forward strand.
AGAGTCAAGGTTTTAAAGGGATTGACAACACGGTTAAAAACAAGATTGTAACAAGTATAGTTATATGGAGCGCATTTTGAGAAGTGTTCACGCTCGAATACTTTCTGTCTTGCATTGGTTGTCTCTTACTACCGCTGCCGCTAGGGACCAAAGTTTTTTTTTTTTTTTTTTTTTTTTTTTATTATAGCGACTATATAGAAAAATTTTACATACAAAATGAAATGTGAAATTAAGTACAAAATATTGTATTTCTTAGTCCTCCTCACTAGGGGGTCCTGTGCCGAGGAGGACTAAAGTTATTCAAATATAGTTCATTTGTCTTCTATGTCGTTTTTAGCGTCTTCGCTAGGGTTTTCTCATTGACCTCTTTAAGCCATATTTTTATTCTTGATTTGTATTCAATTGGATTTTTTATTAGTTTTATGTCTTGGGGGAGGATGTTATGGAGTTTTGTTGCAAAGTATGTATAGTTTCTTTGTCCAAATGTGGTTTTATAACTTGGAATATTTTTTATATCATTTTTATTCGATCTAGTGTTATGCATACACGGTCTAGTAGAGGATTCATTATTTTTGAAGAGCTTCAATAATATATTTTTGGAATATATTTGTTGTACATTTGGTACGTCAAAGTTATTGAAAATTTCAGTTGAAGGCGTTCTAATTGGTACTTTCAATATGGTCTTTATGATTCCTTTTTGAATCGTATTCAGGCTGTGTAGGTACGTATTTGCAGCAGATCCCCATCCTATGATTCCATATTCAATTCGAGAATGACATAACGCATAGTAGACCTTTTTCATATCCTTTTTATTTAGCACGTTTCTTAGATTTTTGAAGAAATATATAAGGCTTGTGAGTTTTTCCGTAATACCTTTGATGTGTAGGTCCCATCTAAGATTTTCGTCAATTATTACTCCGAGATATTTTATGTTTTGTGTTTTTTCGATGACGGGGCAGTAACATTGTATATTATTTCCATGGCATTCATGTAATTTTAGTTCTAGTGATTTTATTGGTTGGCCCCTTGAGTTCATTGAAAATGTTATATATTTTGTTTTGCTTATATTAAGGGTAAGCGAGTTGATTTTAAGCCAATTTTGAAGTGCACTAAGCCCCTTTTCAGCCTCATTAAATGTATCAGTCCAATTTTCTTCTTGAAATAATAAAACAGTATCATCAGCAAAACTGATTACGTTTCCTTTAATGGTAAGGTTAGTTAAATCGTTGATGTAGATAATGAACAGAATCGGTCCCAGTACACTTCCTTGAGGAACGCCATAGTTTAAAGATAGAAGTTTGCTCTTTTGTTTGCCAATTTGTACTTGTTGTTCTCGCCCTGTTATATATGACTCCAATAAGTTAATTGTTGATTCGGCCATTCCTATTTTTTTTAGTTTAGTTAGTAATATTTTATGGTCTATTGTGTCAAAAGCTTTTTGAAGATCTATGAATAAAGCTAAACATTTTTTCCCATCATCTATGTTTTTTATGGCCATGCTTGTTAGATTTTCTATGGCATCATTGGTGCTCAGATTTTCTCTAAAACCATATTGGGATGGTGATAGTAATTTGTTTTGTTCAAGAAATTGAACAATTTGCTTCTTCATTACAGTTTCCAAGATTTTTGAAAAAGAGCTTAAGAGACTTATGGGTCGGTAGTTATATATATCCTTTTTGTTACCACTTTTATGTATGGGTATAACTGTAGCTTTTTTAAGGCATGAAGGGAATACATTTGTAGATATAGACAGATTGACCAAGTATGTCAATGGGAAGGTATATAAAGACAAGTGAAACCCTAGAGAACTCGGTCTTGGCACACACTCTTTGCCTCACTCACATTCATACATCGTCTCATACATTCTCTTCTATTATTCTGACTTTTGACATGACCCGACTCAAGTATCTGATTCACTTGATCGTGCCATGTCTTCCTCGGGCGTCCCCGACTTCTTCTACCATTCACATTCGCGTCGTATATTCTTCTTACACTACTTCCTTCGTTCATTCGCTCTACATGCCCAAACCATCTGAGGGTCCCTTTCTTAATCTTACTCATTATGCTTACATCAGCCTTACATTCTTTGCGGATATCCACATTTCTCACACGATCATACATTGTTTTACCACACATACGTCTCAGGGATCTCATTTCAACAGCATTCAGTTTACTTTCATCCTTCCTCTGCCAGTTCCATGCCTCACTGCCATACATCAGGGTAGGTACCAGGACTCCATTGTGGACTGCTAGCTTCGCTTTTTTTGACAGTTTTTTATTAGCGCCAACGGCATTCAGTCCACCATTAATGGAGTTACCGGCATTCACCCTTCTTTCAATATCTCTTTCAGCCTTCCCATCTCTCGTAAACAAACTACCCAGATACACAAACTCATCCACCTGCTCCAAGTATTCATCATTCACAACTATGTTGCATACTGTTTTCGTACTCTCCCTTTCAAACACCATGACTTTAGACTTACTTACATTCATCATTAGCTCATTCTTCATACATACTTCGTTCATCCTAGATACGAGAGACTGTAGATCTTCCATAGTGTTAGAAATCAGCACCGCATCATCAGCATACAACAGGCAACATACTTTCAGATTACTCAATTTCGCGCCCAATCCCACCTCTTTCAATTCTTGCATACAATTATCCATGTATAGATTGAATAACCATGGTGACATTACGCAGCCTTGCTTGACACCTTTTGTGATGTCAAACCACCCCGTAAAACCACCATTCACCCTAACACACGCAACGCTTCCCTCGTACAGAGACGCAATTGCCTGTATGAGATTTGTATTCACTCCATACTTGGACAAAACCTTCCATAGCTTTTTCCTGTCGACTCGGTCGTATGCTTTTTGTAGATCTACAAAGGCGCAGAAAAGTTTCTGGTTTTTCGCCAGAAACTTCTCAGTAAGCATACGCAAGGAGAAAATCTGGTCCATGCATCCCTTTCCACTCATAAAGGCACTTTGCACATCCCATATTTTATCCTTTGTTTCCATTCTTACCCTTTCAATCAATATTCTTCCGTACAGCTTGCCGACTGAACTTAGCAGGCTAATAGCCCTATGATTTCCACATTCCATACGTGACCCTTTACCTTTGTATAACGGCACGATTACAGCCCTTCTCCAATCTAATGGCGTGTAACCCTCCTCTAAACACTGGTTAAAAAGTTTGCACAACCATGTGAGAATAATATGGCTATCTCCTTTAAAGTATTCGGCAGCAATATTGTCGAAACCAACAGCCTTACCATTCTTCATGCATTTTATCGATTTTTTTATTTCATCCACGCTGATTTTGATTGAATTCACTCCGTCATCGTTCATACCCGATTCACTGCTGGCCTCACTATCACCCGGATTGCTTTCGAAAACCTCCTCAAAATATTTCATCCATCTCTCTTTTATTTCTTCCCCATTCGTCAACATTTTTCCATCTTTCGATTTTATGACTTTCCGGCTTCCGTTCTCTGAACCACTCCGGGACCTTTTGACCTCCTTCCAAAACAGTTTAATGTTTTCTTGGAAGTGTTTTGTCATTTTTATTCCCTCTTCCTCTTCCAGGCGTTTCTTTCGTTCTTTCACTCCAACACTTACTCTTTTCTTACATCCCTTATAAACTTCTTTCGCTCTATCTCTCTCTTCGCTAGAATCAGTGCCAGCCGCTATCAGACGTAACCATGCTTTCTTCTTCTCTGAGACCAGTGCTTTGATCTCGTCATCCCACCATGCGTCACCTTTCTTCCTACCTTGCGTACTTATTCCACATACATCTCTAGCAGATTCACAAAGACTCATCTTTATGTGGTTCCATGTTTCATCAATGCTTAGACCGTCCATTTCCTTCTCATCTCTGTCAAATTCTCATACTCAGTTCTGACATTAGCATTTTGCAGTTTTTCTACTTTGACTCTTGTTGGAGTTGATATCGTTTTCACTTTAGAGCGCCAGCCGCGAAAGAGGTTTACTCTCGACACCACCAGAAAGTGGTCAGTTTCAACCTCCGCCCCTCTGAAAACTCTGGTGTCCTCGGTAACGACTCTCAACCTAGAGTCAATTACCACAAAGTCAATTATTGATCTTTCATTTCCTCTTTCCCACGTATATTGGTGGACACATTTATGATTGAAAAAAGTATTCGATACAAATAGGTTCCACTCTAAACATACTTCAAGTATTCTGTTCCCATTGTCATTCGTTCTTTCATCCCCGAACTTACCTAAGGCTGAATCAAATCCGTCACGTCTAATTCCCACCCACCCATTCAAATCTCCCGCCATTATAATCCTTTCATTCGATTTTTTTAATCTCATTACGTCGTTCACACCAGTCCAAAAATCATCTTTCACTTCGTCGCTTTCAGAATTAACAGGAGCATAGCAAATAACCAGAAACACCTTTGTCAAACCTATTTTGAATCGGATCCACATTATTCTCAGACTTACACATTCATATTGCGACATACATTCAACCATTCTGGGAGACAGTAACGCTGCAACACCCTGACAAGCCCTCTCTGTATCTGGTCTCCCAGACCAGATGACAAGTCTATCGTTGCGCTGCATTGTACCGCTCTCTTTTTTCATACTCTCTGTCACACAAAGTACGTCCAAACATTTACTATCCATTGTTTCACATAATTCATTCATCTTTCTTTCCATCCCTCCTCTGATATTCCACGTACCAATTCGACATTGTTCCCGTTCCGTCCTCCTCTTTGCGCTACCAAGGGGTTGGCGATGTGATGGGTAGCGAGCCTCATCGACACCTCTGTCGGCCATTCCCTTCTTCCAAGGACTACATATAAAACTACCTTAACCTCATAAAAACACCGTTACACGTATTCAAACCTACCTCTATAAATATACAACCCGTAACAATAGTTAAAATTAATGCAAACAATTTACTGCACTGCACTAACAACTTAATTAAACTAACACTAAAAGAAAAAATATATAATGACTTATCACCGTAAATATTTTTGTATCATCGTAAAATGTTCATATTTTTGTAAAGTTTTTATATCCTTGTAAAATGTTTGTGTCACATAATGTCTTATCACTGTAAATCGCTCCCTCTTACGGAACGCAGTATGCGGGCTCCGACCAATGTCATCCTTCTCGGTGCGTGGGGCGATAGGACAGGAAAGGCGGTGGGGGCGGGGTGTGTAGCTCAGAGTGCAGAGGCCATCTTATTTCTCTTTCTTTCTGCGAAAGGCCGCTTCAGTGGCCGATGCAATGGACAGGTCATAATGGTCATATTTTAACCTACTGCTTGACGGCGGCAGCGGGGGTGCAGTGTAGGTGCGGGGTAGGCGAGGGGCACCCCTGGGTTGTCCAACAGCCGAAGGGATGGTCACATCTGGCGAGTGTTTGATACCCATCTGAGATTTTAGCTCAGAGTTTAGACACAGCATTTAGAATGTATCTTATAATTAACCATATTGTTCAGTACACAAAATTAAAAACTCGTCGCACGTCCACAGTATTCACAAAAAAATATATTTAATGCACTTAGGTAATTTTCACACGGTAAGGAACATTTTTTGATACTTTTAAGGGCTCATTTTATGAAATATCCCTTTTAATTAGTGAAAAATAACGAGACCGACGAAAACACGCCAGGCTGCTCCGAGAGCCCGGCAACACCAGAATAGAATGCAAACATTAAAAAAATGTGAAAATGACTCACGTGATGTTTTTATGTGAAAACGGTACTAAAATCACAGATTATGTTAACAACAATACTTATTCTATTGTATAAATGTGTAATAAACACTTTTGTCACCTCACTTTTTTTATCATTTCATATAAAAATATTTAATAGAAATTAACAATGTCGGCCGCCCGTAGGAAATTTGGCGGCATAAATTATGTGTCAGACTGCGCGTCTGACAGAATGTTCTTTTTATGTATTTCTATGGACAACTTGAATAGAGATGTGCAGCATGATTCACTATCGACCTTTCACTTTTTATTTTACGGATGTAACTAAAACAATAACGGAATTATAACGGTTTCTATGGAGACACACGCGCTGACGTGTAAACACGCTTATTGTACTTGACTGCTGTCGTATTTTTAACGCATATATCTGCTTACGTTGCGGAGGGGTTAAGGATAACAAGTGTCCTTTGGAGTTATTATAGTGATAATAGCCATAAAGCTACTGTTGTAGTAAGTTACTACTGTTTTTACGTTTATTGAACTGGCTACTTGTGTAATTGATTGTACCCACCCAATAAAAGACTAATTGTGTTTATAGAAGAAAAGTGTGGATTTTATTTAATTACCCCGCTATAAGATGTTATTGAGCCAGCATAAACAGAAAAAGTATTATAGAGGAAGAAAATTTAAAAAGTACTTTGATGTTGGATCTAATGGTACGTTTCCAAGCTTGCCAAGCCAAGGCTTGGCAAGCCTCCACAAGCTCCAAGCGTCCACAAATCTCGCTTGGCATTTGGAAGTCGTTTACATGCTTGTGAATGCGTCAGTGCGCTACCTACACCCGAGCATGGCGGACGCCGAACTTGTGTCGGCTATTGCGTTTGGTTTATCAAACTTTTATTTGAAATACAAGCAAAGTGTAACAAAAACAAGGAAAGCTCGACGACCACGAGGATGATGGATGATACAGATTCATAAAAATCGTTCCAGGTCACTTCGCACAAAGAGGAGACATTATCTCACAGGCTAAATCCTATAGATTTTTGTCTCTTTTTAGTACCACTTTTTCGTTTCATCGAGTTTCAAATCACAACGGTGCTAAAGAAGTTTTCGCTTCAAAAATAATGATCGCAATTGGGACCCGAACTCGAGGATCACTTGTCTTATATAAAATTATTTTGTATTATAAAAAAAGTTATTCTAACAAAAATCATATATTTTTTTACTATAATAAATAGTAAATCATCAATAAAATATTATTTATTTATTTTGACTTTTTAGGTAAATCCAGTCGCAATAAATTAATTAACATAAGTGCATTAAAATTATGTACTTATACATTTTAATAAGTCTGGCATGCCTCATACGTCATACATATGTCTCGTAATATTATAAATATTATCATAGACCGCATGGAGCAAAAAACAGCGTGCATTCGCTGCCAGTTCGAAAGTTCCACTGAGCGTTTGCCGAAGCTTGCCGTTGGATCCGACCCCGACTGGATCGGCGGCAAACTCTCGCAAGCTCTTGCAAGCCTACGCAAGCCAAGCCAAACGACCTGTTTACACGTTTGCGCTTGTGGACGCTTGCCGAGACTTGGCAAGCGTGGAAACGTAGCATAAAGTTTTAACCAGGGATTTAAGAAGTAATAATAACAAATGGATTTTAGGGAAATTTTTTAAAAAGATTGGGGAATAGGATTTATTTAGTTAAAATTATGTCTACGGGACAAATTTGGAAACGCCGCCATGATCAGATTTCAGAGAGGAAGGTTAGGTGGGGGGGAGAGTGACAGGTCTGATGATTTGCTGGACCTGGGTCCACTCTCTGATGTGGACATGACCAAGTAGTGACAGGTCTGATGATTTGCTGGACCTGGGTCCACTCTCGGATGTGGACATGACCAAGTTTCCTAATTCCTCTGATTTTTGCAGGTCACCTGCACCATGGGAGGGGAGGTTACGCCCTCAAGGTCAACGCCCATGCTACACGGATTGAAGATCAAGAATATAATTATATATACTGGAGTTGAAATATTTAAATATTTGCCATGTATAATTTTGAGAGTAAAATATATATGTAATTAGGATTTAAGTGTGGGGGTGTGATGTATGTGTGTGAGTGTGACGGCATGAGAGCGGGACAGCGAGTATGGAGATGTATAAAAGGGATGTACGGGCTGTTGTGTGCTCTCTCCAGTTTAATCCAGTAGCTTCAAATGTACACAAACAATATGACAAAAATACGTATAAACCAGAGATAACGGACTCCAATACTGAAGGTTTTAAAACTGTCACCAGAAAACCACCTAGATCAAGAAATATAACAGGCACAGCGACGGATAACTCACTCAAAATAGCCGAACTTAAAACAACGCTCTACGTGTCGAGGTTTGACAACAGCGTAACCGAGAACAATATTCAGAACTTTATCGATAGCAAAATAACAGGAAATAACGTCCAAGTGGAAAAAATAACACGATGAAATCCCACACAGTTTGGATCCTTTAAGCTGACCATACCGAATAAGGATTTTAAAACCTGCATGAACAAAGAATTTTGGCCAATAGGTAGTGTCTTCCGAAAATTTATTGAAAAAAAATGCAATGGAAAAGAACAAAAATTAAAATAATCTCAATAAACTGTAAAAGCTTTAAAAGAAACGTTAATTTCATTGTATATATGTGCATTATCTACGATGTAATACTTTTGCAAGAAACGTGGCTATTACAAAACGAAACATCTAATATATCCAAAATTCATCCGAACTTTCAGGGATGGGGCACGTCTGTTGTAGATTTAGCTAATGGACCACTACGGGGATGACCCTACGGAGGTGTCGCGGCACTTTGGGGGAATGAACTGCAGGCTTCCGTAATACCATGTGGAGATGACCGCATCGCTGGCACACAAATAACCATCAACGGAGGAATAATATGTGTATTGACTGTCTACATGCCGGTATGTCATGCGGATAACCTTACCGACTTCACCAACTACCTGTCCAAAATGCATACAATCATTCAAGAGAACCAACACTCTGAAACCATCGTGATGGGAGATTTCAACGCTCACCCATCTTCTGTATTTGGGGAAGAGTTATCATTTTTCTGCACTGAAAATAACTACAGTTGTATGGATATGGAAAGACTACCCAATGATACCTATACATACATTAGCGATGCACACAATACCACTTCCTGGCTCGATCATTGTATGTTCACAAATAATCTCAAGGACAAAATACATAATCTGCAAATACATTACGATACTGACTGGTCTGATCACCGGCCGACATCTTGTGTAATCGCTGCTGAAAACCTACCTGCAACCATCTTTAATGCTCCGCAACAGCCTAATAACATAATATGGAGAAGGACCAACAACAATAAAATCAATGAATATACGTCTGTGGCAGAAGCATTACTCAGTGTAATTTATCAAAAATACTCCGAATCTATATGTAATTCTGAGTCTACATTGACAAATGTGATCATATACAAAACATGGACAATATGTACGCAGATATCGTGGAAGCCCTAAGAATTGCTGCCAACATTGTATTTTATCGGGAGAGCAATCAAAGCGAACCAAAAACATATTGTCACATTGCCAGGTGGAACCAAAAAGTCAAGGAACAGTACGAAAAATCCAGATCGGCATTGATGATGTGGATTCAAAATGGGAGACCATCGCATGGCCCCATTGCGGACGAAAGAAAACGGAAAAGGAAGGAGTTCAAAAGAGCCCTCAAACACTGCCAAAGCTCTTCCGAACAAACAAAGATGGACGATATCGTAAAGACGCTTGACAAAAAACAGTTCGCTCAATTCTGGAAGAAAGGCAACAACCTGATCAAACCAAACACTTCAATCACCAGCCAAATTGACAGGTCCACAAATACAGAGGTAATTGCCAAAACATTTAGAAGAACCTTTGCAGATATTTCCGGAAATGAAGCACCGACTTCTCGCGATATTATGAAACATGATGGGCAAAATGTCTACCTGTCTGAAAACAATATAATGAAGGTCATCAAAGCTATTAACGCCGGTAAATCTCCGGGATATGATAGTTTAAGCATTGAACATATAAGGTACGGAGGTAGATACATACCTAAACTATTAAACATTCTGTTCAACGCAATTCTCAAACACAACCATCTACCGAGTACAATGACGAAAACAATTATAACCCCGATCCTGAAATCGGGACAGCCTGACATGACCAACTCCAGCAATTACCGGCCAATATCCTTAGCAACTATAATTGCAAGACTATTTGAAAGGGTAATTCTAAATGATATAGAAGGTAAACTCACTTCTAAAGACAACCAGATGGGTTTTAAGTATAGATTATCCACTAATATGGCAATATACTCCGCAAAGCAAATAATAGAATTTTACAGAAAACGAAAAACTACTGTTTACGGATGTTTCTTAGATCTAAGTAAAGCGTTCGACAGGGTCTGTCATAAAACCTTATGGGAGAAATTGAAAGCTAGGAATATACCTACCATGTATATCAACACACTATCCCGATGGCACTCCCAGCAGGAAAACGTTGTACGGTGGGCAAGTACATACTCCCAACCGATATACTTGCGATCAGGAGTAAGGCAAGGAGGGTGTATGTCCCTAATCCTGTTCAATGTATACATGGACGAATTATCAAATCGCCTGGACACCAGAGCGGGTTGTCGTATCAATAATCTGTGCCTAAATCACATTAGCTATGCGGACGACATGATTCTCCTAGCTCCGTCGATCAAGGGGTTGAGAATATTACTAAAAATCTGTGAGTAATACGCAAATAACCACAACATGATATACAACCCGAAGAAAACGGAGCTAATTGCATTCCACCATGGAAAAAATCCCGAGAAGATGCTCCCCGTACAACTTAACGAGGAAACCATAAGCACATCCACGAATGTAAAATACTTGGGGCACATCATCACTGAAGACCTCGCGGATGATGGTGATATTGAACGACAGAGGAGAAGTATCAGTGTTTTGTCAAATATGATTGCCTGAAGATTCTTCCGATGCAGTAATAATGTTTAAAAAAACATTATTTAATACATTCTGCACTAGCCTGTATACGTGTGAAACATGGTGTCAATACCGATTAAGCTCAATGGAACGTCTCCGGATCCAATATAATGATGCGTGCAGAATCATATTTGGATTCAGAAGGTATAGCAGCGCTTCAACAATGTTCACAGAATTAGGACTCCATGGATTCGCCAGTCTGATGAGACACCGGGTCACTGGAGCCAGGATGCGGCTAATGGCCTCCTACAACACGTTGGTGACCGCAGCCTTCCAGCACCAAGCTCCACTCCTGAGTGAGCGATGGGCCCGAGCGCACTTAAGATCACGCCCTGCATAATAATTGAATATTTACTTTTGTTATTATTAATTGTTATTACTATTATTTTTATTTTCTATTTACGTTCCTATTTCTTTAGTGTGTAATAGTACTGGGCGTTGACGATAATTCTATCCAACGCCAACGTCGTTATCGTTGGCAATTTTCAACTGTTGAAAATAGCTGTTGAAAATAACGTCGACGTTGACGCAACTATAATAGGAGATCGACACGATACTAACAAAAAATATATCAAAATCGTATTAAGGAATCCCTTTTAACGGGCGGTTCCCCGAATCATTGATGTATTATTAATTATTATTATCTCTATGCCCCACGCGACACACACGTAATAATAATCCTATAATAACGTTGAAAGTTGAAACTGTTGAAAGACGTTGGTTTCGGTGTTGAAAATATTATCCTGTTGAAGATATATTTTGCTTGTCACTGATAAATTCGTTTGTTGCTTGGCGCTACATATCGGCCGTATTGGACGGGAAAATAAAAAAAAAACGTGCAGTAGGTATGTACATTACCAAAAGACCTTGTGTAATTGGGTATAATATCGTTCACGAAGTGTGATCTCTTGACCCTTTTGACTTAATCATTCCAACACCATTGAAAACAATAGGTACAAAACATTGACAATTATCAATAGGTTATTTTTTTGCTTGTCGTTGATAAATTTGATTGTTCCATGGCGCTGGGTATCGGCCGTATTGGATGGGAAAAAAAAAAAAAAACATGCAGTAGGTACGTACATAACCAAAAGACCATTTAAAATATCGAGTAATGTTGTTCACGAAGTACAAACTCTTAACCCTTTTTATTTATTAGGCAGTTGAATCGTTGACTGCGTTGAATAATATTCGCATGTAGGTATTATATTTCAACTGTTGGCGCTAATTATTTTCAACAGCGTTGGACGTTGAAATAATATAACTATTGTTTCCAACGGCTAGTTATATTTTAATACAGTACTAGTGTGTAAATATATAAATATGTATAACTATATGGGACGTGTGGGATTGCACTATCCTCCCCACATCCTGGAATCAAGATTATTAATCTCTTCAACATTATAACATTATCGTATGTTATTTACTACCCGCACTACAAGATATCACAGGTACCTACCCTGACGTATGGCAGTGAGGCATGGAACTGACAGAGGACAGAGGAAGGATGAAAGTAAACTGAATGCTGTTGAAATGAGATCCCTGAGACATGTGTGGTAAAGCCATGTATGATGTGAGAAATGTGAAGCAAAAAATGCAAGGCTGATGTAAGCATAATAAGATTAAGAACCCTTTCTCAAAAGATTAAGGGTCCCTACCCTCAGATGGTTTGGACATGTAGAGCGAATGAACGAAGAAGTCGGGAATGCCCGAGGAAGACATGGCACGATCAAGTGAATCAGATACCTACCCGAGTCAGGCCATGTCAAGAGTCAGAATAATAAAAAGAGTATTTATGAGACGACGTATGAATATTGAGTGTTGTCTACTTTAGTTTTCTGAAGGTTTCACTTCTACCACGTACAAATTGCACTCTGATTTTTTTAAAGAAAAAATCTTTTGATTCACCTTAATTATAGTAAGAAACGAGTATTTGGGTAAATTTTTACAAAGCTGGGACCAGCTCATTTTGCACAAAAAATAAATAAATATATACCCCAGTAGAGAGGTAATAATTAGATGTAATTAATTCCGTGAGCGGAAATTGAAAATAATGTAAATTATCTTCAATTTCTTAAATTTAAAAATACGAAAATGTCATTTTTCAATGACCTCCATGTTGTTATCTTTATTTTAAAAAACAGCCTACGTTTTTAAATGGTTTGACTGGCAAAGCAGGGTTTGTCTAGCGGGATTGTGTGACAGATTGGCCGCGCCGTGTCAGTTCACGAAGACGCAAAGTGAATTTTGATTTTACGCAATTGAAATTTAAAATGCATCATTTTCCGCCTCCCCCAATGCAAAAAGTTTCCGAAATACGTAATTCTAACAATTATTCAACTTCTGCAAATAGTCCAGTAACTTTATACATCACAGTATGCGTTAAATCCGGTAGTTATGATTTTTTGCAGACTTGTTTATGATGTTGGCCTAATGAATAACCCAAGTTTTTGACCTCGAGCGCAACTTTGTCAAAAATCGAAAAAACCGCGAAAAAATCATTATTTTTTCAAATTTTGGCGATTATAACCCTAAAGGACTAGTTTTTGAAAAAACTTTTTTTACGACGTTTTTAACCTTTCCCTTACTGTGCTAATAAAATACGCGCGCTCCGGTGCTGTGTATTCAATTCACGTGTTAAAATCATCGATTTTATGTCGGAAATATATGAACATTCATAGCTAATCGCTTTTGTTTTTCGTAATTTATGTTAGAAGTGATAATAATTGTAATTTAATTGCTGAAAACATGAAAAAACCATCGTCCGTTGCTCAAAAAACGGGCGAGGAGACCATCTCAAAGGATTGCCCGCGAACGACTGAGGCGCTGGGCGCTGGGCTGCTACCCAATACATATATACAGCTATGTATGTTAGGTACTACGCGGTCGTAGGTATCGACGGTCGAAACACAACACGGCGGTCTCTGTTTCTCGTGTTCCCGTATAGCAAAGTAGAGCGAGACGTCACATAGCGTGTCATCTCCCCCCGCACACTCTTCGCGTATCACGGTCCACACTGGCACACGGTTGATTGTATTTGTGGTTTATTCCCGATATTTAACAAAATATCTCTGATTTTGAATTAAATTTGCTAATTATTTAAAATATTATTTATTAATTCAGTGTGTAAATGTATAACGGAGGAATACCTAAAATCTGAACCCAGAATTCATTATATTTATTGAGATATAAAAGTTATTGGAAGCAATGTGTAGTATTTACGCATTACAGACCAGGAAAGGTTAAAGTAGACTAAATTTGCTACAATATGATACTAGAATATGGCCATAGAGTCAGGTAAGTTAGCACTTATCTCACTCTTAGACATGAGTGCAGCGTTTGACACGATTGATCATGACTTTCTCATTAAGAGATTAGAGGAAACATTTGGTTTGAGTTCCGATATTAAAAATTGGCTGGTGTCATATCTATCCAATCGCTTACAAGCCGTTAAGGTTGGAAATAAGCTCTCTAACTTCGCAACACTTTCTTCAGGGGTACCCCAAGGATCCGTTTTAGGCCCACTTCTTTTCATCCTTTTTACAAATGATGTCGCCAAAATAATCGAGTCATTTGGTCTCCTGTCCCACTGCTACGCTGACGATCAGCAAGTTTATTTTTACTGCTCTCCAAACGAAATCAACAGTCTCAAAATCCGCATAGCTGAATGCCTAGAAGCAATAACTCGTTGGATGTCTTCAAACAAGCTGAAGCTGAATCCATCTAAGACTGAGTTTCTATGGGCGGCCAAAAACGCCAACATTTCATAGACAATTCACCTATTTCCATTTCTGGCAACGATATTATTCCAAAGACAACAGTCAAACTTCTTGGTGTTCAGACTTTTCGTTAAAAAGTCAAATAAATAGGACAGTAAGCACTGGTTTTTTTCACCTAAGACAACTCAAGTCAGTTCGAAGAAACCTTCCTACAGAGGCGACAAAACTATTAATTAAATCTTACGTAGTCTCAAGGCTCGATTACTGTAACAGCATCTACGCTGTTCTTCCAAAATATCAATTGATTGACAAAGTTACTGGACTAAAAGTGTTTTTTCGTGAAAAAAGTGCATATTTGCCGCTGTAATTTACAACATGGAGGTCATTGAAAAATGAAATTTTCGTATTTTTAAATTTGAAATTAACGATAATATACATTTTTTTCAATTTCCGCTCACGGAATTAATTACATCTAATTATTACCTATCTACTGGGGTAAAATTTTTTTTTTTTGTGTAAAATGAGCTGGTCCCGGTTTTGTATAAAATTAATACATTATTTTCAATTTCATCTAATTATTACCTATCTACTGGGGTATATATTTATTTTTGGTAATTATCGGTTCGGACTGGCCACGCTTATTACGAATAATTTTTAGAAAAAAACTTTAGATTCGCCTTAATTACTATAAAAGGAAACTTTTTGGCTTTGGGGCGGCGGAAAACAATGCATTTTAATTTTCAATTGCATAAAACCAAAATTCACATCGCGAACCGACACAGCGAAATCCGCGGCCGTACCTGTCACTGTGATGTTGGTATCCTTGATAAATTAACAAGAGCTAATACGACTGTAGCCGACTTCGTGGGATAAGAAGCGTAATTATGAAATTTGTCTAGCGGGCTTGTTTGTGTAACATGGTTTGTGATACAAAAGAAAGTGCCCCTTTATAACGCCTACTCGCGTCAAGGCAAGAAAAACATCCCAGTTTTCAAGTAGTTTAGCGGCTACGCTAGGTTTGTGTAACATGGTTTGTGATTCTGGCTTACAATCTCACAAGACGAAAGCTAATTTTAATTTTACGTAATCGAAATTTAGAATGAAATATTTTCCACTTCCCCCAAAGCATATAGTTGCCTTTTAATGTAATTAAGGTGAATCAAAAGGTTTTTTAAAAAAAAAAATGCATATTAACCGTTGCAAATTTTCAATTGCATAAAACCAAAATTCTCTTCGCGATCCGACACAGCGAAAATCCGCGGCCGTACCTGTCACTGTGATGTTGGTATCCTTGATAAATTAAACAAGAGCTAATACGACTGTAGCCGACTTCGCGGGATACCTACATGAAATACCGCGAATCACAAACCATGTTACACAAACCTAGCGTAGCCGCTAAACCACTTGAAAACTGGGATGTTTTTCTTGCCTTGACGCTAGTAGGCGTTATAAAGGGGCACTTTCTTTTGTATCACAAACCATGTTACACAAACAAGCCCGCTAGACAAATTTCATAATTACGCGCCTTATCCCACGAAGTCGGCTGCAGTCGTATTAGCTCTTGTTAATTTATCAAGGATACCAACATCACGGTGACAGGTACGGCCGCGGATTTTCGCTGTGTCGGTCGCGAAGCGAATTTTGGTTTTATGCAATTGAAAATTAAAATGCATTATTTTCCGCCGCCCCAAAGCCAAAAAGTTTCCTTGGAATAAATTCGGTGTTTGGGTAAAATTCCTAAAAAATAAAACTAGTTATTTTTATACTAATTTGGGGTCGGGGAATCCGAATCTGAAAGAATTAGGCGGCGGCAAGCAATATTAACTGAATTAAACGACTTTAAAAAATTTTATACACATACAGGAAAATAGCCATTTTGGAAGCATTTTGATTCCTAGAAAATCAAACTAGTTATTTTTATACTAACTATGGGCTGGGGAATCCGAATCTGAAAGAATTAGGCCGCGGCAAGCAATATTAACTGAATTACACGACTTAAAAATTTTCTATACACACACACTTGAAAATAATCATTTCGGAAGTATTTTGACACATGTAGTACAAAGATCATAGAAAAACAAGAAATATACAAAAACATGTGCCGGCAGTGTTACCAGCTCTCAAAAACATACCTTATAAATAGACCAAGTCTTCTTCGTCCGTCGTATTAACACATTAACCTGATGAATTACGACTATCTCAACGGCGTATTCTTAAATCAAAAGTATGAAAATTCGTAGTCTTAAAAATGCATAACCTAACGTTAGGTTTGTGTAACATGGTTTGTGCCCCTTTATACCGCCTGCTCGCGTCCCTAACCTAACCTAACCTAACGCTAGGTTTGTGTAACATGGTTTGTGCCCCTTTATACCGCCTGCTCGCGTCACGGCAAAAAAACATCCCTGTTTTCAAGTAGTTTAGCGGCTACGCTAGGTTTGTGTAACATGGTTTGTGCCCCTTTATACCGCCTGCTCGCGTCACGGCAAAAAAACATCCCTGTTTTCAAGTAGTTTAGCGGCTACGCTAGGTTTGTGTAACATGGTTTGTGCCCCTTTATACCGCCTGCTCGCGTCCCTAACCTAACGCTAGGTTTGTGTAACATGGTTTGTGCCCCTTTATACCGCCTGCTCGCGTCACGGCAAAAAAACATCCCTGTTTTCAAGTAGCTTAGCGGCTACGCTAGGTTTGTGTAACATGGTTTGTGCCCCTTTATACTGCCTGCTCGCGTCACGGCAAAAAAACATCCCTGTTTTCGAGTAGTTTAGCGGCTACGCTAGGTTTGTGTAACATGGTTTGTGCCCCTTTATACCGCCTGCTCGCGTCACGGCAAAAAAACATCCCTGTTTTCAAGTAGTTTAGCAGCTACGCCGGGTTTATGTAACATGGTTTGTGATACAAAAGAACGTGCCCCTTTATAACGCCTACTCGCGTCAAGGCATAAAAACTCCACAATACTAGTTGGTGTACCTTCCTAAAATATTTGAGAATCAATTATAAAAAAATAAGTACTTAAAATATAAACATGTTATTTTACGTTATAAATATTACTGCTTAATGGCAACACTTAATTTTGTGTGGTAAAAACATCTATGTTATCGTGTTTTTCTATGATCTTTGTACTACATGTGTCAAAATACTTCCGGAATGATTATTTTCATGTGTGTGTGTATAGAAAATTTTTAAGTCGTGTAATTAAGTTAATATTGCTTGCCGCCGCCTAATTCTTTCAGATTCGGATTCCCCGGCCCATAGTTAGTATAAAAATAACTAGTTTGATTTTCTAGGAATCAAAATGCTTCCAAAATGGCTATTTTCCTGTATGTGTATAAAATTTTTTAAAGTCGTTTAATTCAGTTAATATTGCTTGCCGCCGCCTAATTTTTTCAGATTCGGATTCCCCGACCCCAAATTAGTATAAAAATAACTAGTTTTATTTTTTAGGAATTTTACCCAAACACCGAACTTTAGCCGTTTCCTTTTATAGTAATTAAGGCGAATCTAAAGTTTTTTTCTAAAAATTATTCGTAATAAGCGTGGCCAGTCCGAACCGATATTTACCTGCATTATTTTCCGCCGCCCCAAAGCTAAAAGGTTTCCTTTTATAGTAATTAAGGCGAATCTAAAGTTTTTTTCTAAAAATTATTCGTAATAAGCATCCGAACCGATATTTACCTTATTTTTTGTGCAAAATGAGCTGGTCCCGGCTTCGCAAAAATTTAATCAATTAAACTATACCAAAAACAAGCAAACAAACGACTGTTACAAAACAAATGAAAATACGTGTTTGAAAAACTACGTGAATAACTTCCAAATGTCCGCTATTGCCTTGGACGCCGAAGCACCGATGATATTATCAATATTCATCAATTTAGATCGTATTTCTACAGCGGCGATTTCCGCCAACAATAACATTTCAAATAACAGCTGCGCAATACGACAGAAAAGAGAGGTTATGTTGTGATTCAAAAACATAATATTAGAATACATGACATACCTTTAGAATTTCCGCTGGTAGATGTGGCCTTTGATGTAGAAGAACTGACGATATTTTTTTCTGTATTCATGAATTTAACCAAATTAGACCGTTTTTCTGCCGCGGCGATCTCAGCCAGATCGTCCTCGTCGCGTTTCTTCTGCCTCTCGAATTCCTTCAGTTTCCTGCTGTGTTCGTTCTTCTTGGTGATTATATATTGTAAAATAGCCTCCTTGTCAAAGAGGAAGCCGTCTTTCGTAACGACGGGGTCGCGACATGGCTGGAGAGTTAGATTACAACAGTCGAAGCCTTTTACGGAGTCCTTGCCGACCCGTTGGTGAACGGAACCATAGCCAGAGGCCGCAGCGTCCTTTTTCTTCTCGTGATACGTGTACACGGCTCCGGCAGTGCAGTTTCTGGCGTGGCGGGTCATTTTGATATTAAAATTACTTGGAAATACACTGCACTAACGCTACCAGAGCGAGATCAACAAGCGAAGAAAACCACGAAAACTGAGTGAACTGAATTCTGAACGTGAAAAACACTAAACAGTCAACAACGAACGTGCTGGAATCTGGAATTCGGATTCTGGAATGTACGAAAAACAAGTAAACAAGTCCAGTGTTGCCAACAGTTATACCAGCTTACCACCAGATTCAACCTTTAAATCCACCAGAAAACCACTAAAAATATAGCACTACACTCACACTCGCTAAATTTTCCACTAAAATAAAGTTTAAAAAAAGAAAATAGGTTTAGAAATTATTAATTTCCTTTATTAATACAAACATAATAATTAGTAACAAATAGACCGTTTGTAGGTGAATTAACATAAAAAATCGCTCAAGACGGAGGTAGCGCAACACGGCATAAAACCCCAAAAACAAATAACGAAAACATAAAAATTATTCAATAACGACTAATTCTAAATTTTTGGATCTTGAATCCAAGAATCCCGAAACTGTTGCGTATATTGTTGTTTCGGCATAGTTGCGCACTCGCGATGATAACACAACAGTTGATACACCCGCGCCTTAGGGCGGGTTCAAACTAAAACTATAAACTTAATATTAAGGAGGAACAATAAAAAAAAGCTACTGGTTTAAGAAACGACACATTTATTCTATTAGGACACAAAAAATAGGTGTTAATTATTAATCTAGTGTTAGTCTTAAAACTACTTAACTAATTCGTCTTAAATTTAGAAAGTATGTTTGCTTAATTCTACTGTAAACTTTCTGGCGGAAGTTCACGAACGTATCGGCGGTTCCTGGTCGAAATACGCGACCGCGCGCAATTTCCCGACCAGGGAAATTAACAGACACGCTCGCGGATTTCGACCAGGAACCGCCGATACGTTCGTGAACTTCCGCCAGAAAGTCCAACCAAGTGACCGTGAAATATTCCGACCAGGAATTTGCGCAAGTTCCACTGTGCACAAATTTTCACAACAAAGAACTCTCGCGACTCTACCTGTGCAATAACAAGTGAAAAAAATAGAACTTAAGTTTAAAGTGCCTAGTGACTGTGTGCTTACGCGGAGACTCCATCATCAGCAAAGGGAAGTGACTGAACATTTTATTTATTTTAACCACCGTAGTGATTAGATTCTGAACAATTACATAAAGACTTTACAGTAGAATTAAGCAAACAGACTTTCTAAATTTAAGACGAATTAGTTAAGTAGTTTTAAGACTAACACTAGATTAATAATTAACACCTATTTTTTGTGTCCTAATAGAATAAATGTGTCGTTTCTTAAACCAGTAGCTTTTTTTTATTGTTCCTCCTTAATATTAAGTTTATAGTTTTAGTTTGAACCCGCCCTAAGGCGCGGGTGTATCAATTGGCGGCCCAAACGTGGGGCTTACCGGAATTTTTTGTCTGGTAGAAATCCGAGTGTGGATTTCCGACCCATGAACCCTGAGATTAGAATAGTTACGTCCAAAGGAGGAACAATAGTTGTTATCAATAATTATTAGTTAAATTCACACATAGCCACAAACTCGGTGGAATCTAAATGGATGCCGATAGGTTAGCTTTTCACGATACGCGTTAATAGTAATTGTTCTAAATTAATGATAGGTATTTTTTTTTGGCAATTTTTCTTTGTTTTTTTTTTTTTTAATTAATAATTTATGTCTGGGTTTAATGCTTCCCGCCTCAAAGAGTATTTGGCGCCCAAATTAGTTTAGGTATAGTTTTAAAAATAGATTTAAAAATTAATTATACATGGCATCGGCAAACACAACGCGAACCACGCGACAAACCACGGCGGATGCATTGCAGGCAACCGTAGACGTCGGTAACCTCACACCAGCGAAGGAAAAGATGGAAAACAGGGGGCAGACCTCGTGCCATTCGAGGGTTCTGGAAGATCGATTCGAAGGTTTGCCGGAGGAAGAACCCGAAGAGTTTATCGTCGCGTGCGAAGAATTCTTCAGTGCGACAGGCTGTTCGTCAGCACTTAAAGTGGAAAAGGCTGCGAAACAATTGCAAGGAGAAGCAAGAAGGTGGTGGCAGCCTCATTCACGCAGGCGATGGAGCTGGGAGGACTTCGTTGCGCAACTACGGAAGCGTTACGGCGTAGTGGGAGCGAGGACCTCTCTATTAGTCACGCTGTACGGAGACCCGCAGAAAAGCGATGAAAGCGGCGTTGCTTTCTTACAGCGTAAGTGAGCAATCCACAAACGTATATTCGGACAAACAGGCTTGGACGAATTCTGCCCAGATCTGATAGGGCTGATGATGCCTCATTATCGAGAGCTGCTGGAGGCGGGCCTAATCTTCGGCACGTACACCATGGAAACACTTACAGCACGAGTAAACGCCATCGATTTCCCGAAGGAAATACTCTTCCGTGCACCGCCGCCCCAACACCAGGAAAGGGCGAATACCCGTAATAACGACGCAAGGCGACCGCGTGACCAATTGCCCTGGTGTCATAACTGCCCAGGAAGACATTGGAATGAAGATTGCCCAGAACTTCACCACCGCAGGGCGGAAAACTGACATGGCCCGGGCGCCGACCAGGTCGGACAACGTCGCGTCCAGGGCCCCCATACATAGGTACGTATGAGTACCAGCATTCACAAAGAGAAGATCAGACTGGACCGCATCAAGCTCAAGAACCTCCACAATGCTCCTTCGCGTACGCGCCTGTCGTGGAAATACCACGGTACATGCGTGACCCAGTTACACCGGATATTGCCTCCATTATTGAGCACAATATACTCACACTTCAAGAGCAGTACGCCGGGACTAGCGGCCATAATATTTCCCCCCTAGCAACTACTATGGACGGGGCACCCACGCTAGAAAGCGCTCAACACACGCCTTCAACGAATATCTGGCAAAACGTTATCAACGACGTGCCACCGCCTGTAGATACTTGCTATCCAGGTGAATCTATACAAGCGGGCTCAGATAACTTCACCCGTACGCCAGCCGTAGAACCGACTAGCACAAGCAATCCTATTATACCGGATATCGAGACGATTCCCGCAATCATCCCCATTGCGCAACATGCAATCGATCTGCAGCAATCGTTCCCCAGTAATTCGCCTACAATCGCTTCTACAACGGAGATGATTTCTCCACCCACTGCGCAATTGCGCAATGCTACAGATGAACACGATGATGCTCCACAGCCACCCCCCGGCTCCAGTGGCCACAATACGCCGACGGAACCTGCATCAGGTAACCACAGCAGACCACGCCTGCCAACTATTCCTGAAGAAGAAACTCTTTCAGAAAATCACGATACGCCGTACACTCCGGCATTATCTGAGGAACTTCCGACTAGGTATAAAATAGCTAATGTTTGGCCCAAATTCCCACCGATAACGTATGAACCAATTGATTCCAGGAAGGTGCATAACCGAGGCTCTTATGACGCCAGGAAACCACCCGGTATAACATGAAAGCAGACAATCTCATACGATAATGAAACCATTGTATTATGTAACTGGGTAGACGCCTACATAGATCGTTAGGTAATATGAAGTTGTTAGGATAATTTTTTTATAGATAGTAGAATTGTTTTAGTTAAGTTTAATAATAGTTACTTAGTGCGTTAATAATATTAATTACCGTTAATTTTCGACAAAACACCCGGGGGCGATTGATATACCTTTAGGTATTTTAATGTCAAAAATTCACGGAACTGACAAATGTGCACCATCTACAATAAGGTCGCCAGCATGGGAGTAGGCGGTAAACACAAAGAGCTTAGTGTTTACCGCCTACTCCCATGCTGGCGACCTTATTGTAGATGGTGCACATTTGTCAGTTCCGTGAATTTTTGACATTAAAATACCTAAAGGTATATCACAGTAAGTTGACAGTTCTATAAAAGAGTTGACTGACAAAATGTTATGCAGGGAATCCCCATGTACAAAGACACTGCGCATCTTAATTATTTTATTTTTAGTAGATCAGTGTTGCCTACACAGTAAACGTAAATTCCATTTAAATTTAAAGAAAGTATAACGAAGAAGTATGTATAAGATTATAGTTTTAGTAATGAAACAAAAATTTTCGAAACCGCTAGAAAATCCACCAGCCACTAAAAGAAATATTTCGCCACTAAATGAAGTCTGAAAACCACCAGTTTTAGTGGAAAATCCACTAAGTTGGCAACACTGTAAACAACTGCAATCTACCACATCCGTTTCTGTTAGTTCTTGCCGTTTACTTTGATTTTCCATATTCATAATGACTGCTACCTAGCGGATTAAAATATAACTAACACATTTTCTTATACGTTTTTAGGCATGTGTTACTATTTTGCTTTGACTGTTACAGTCTGACATCAAACCGCTATTATCGCTACTTTTTTATGTTTGTTTTCCAGTACGTGTTTCCTAATTCAACATTTATTATATCGACAACATAGTCATCTAGCGGAGAGAATTAGAAGTATCAATTTTTGGCGTATTATGTTGAACGGATGTTTCTGTTTATATTTAATAGATGTAGTTCGACATCATGTCGCTACTATTTCAGAGTTCCTTGTTGCTCGCAAACAAAATTTACAAATGCAGTGTAGTCTTTTGTGTTGTCAGTTTCTGAAAATAGCATAAAATAAAAATGATAAATTTTGTAGCGGCCCCTACTCAACTACTGACCGCATTGCATTTTGTTAGCTTTCAAAAGTGAATATCATCAATCATCATCATCATCATTGCATAGTATAAAATGCTGCTGCTGCATAACTGCTAATCTTGTACAAATCACAAGTACGCCCCACGGTTGAATTTGGCAGCCATCTCTGGTCTGGAGCTCCAAAATACCTGAAAAATACCCTCGACTCTGTGCAGAAACGGGCGGTCCGTTTGATAGATTCTCCCATCTTGACAGACGGATTGCAATCTTTAGAGCACAGGCGTCGGGTGGGAATGCTATCCTTGTTCTACCGGTATTACAATGGAAGATGCTCCGAGGAACTAGCATCATTGATCCCTTCGGCACCGGTGCATAGTCGGGAAACACGCCAAACGCGTGCCCAACATTTGTACACGGTTGACATTTGTCACATGAGAACGGGTCGTTTCTTCGACTCGTTCTTGTGTTCAACAGCTCGGCTGTGGAATGATTTGCCGGCCTCTGTGTTTCCTCCTTCCTACAACATGGGTCTCTTCAAGACTCATGTTCATTCCTTCCTCTCCTCAAAAAGACCCTCCACACAGCATCCCAGATGACATAGGCCCTGAGGGAAATTATTTTCCTCAGGGCCTCCTGTGTGGAGTTAATGTAAAAAAAAAAAAAAAAATGAAGTCGCTCAAAATGTATGTGCGCATAGATCTTTAAAACTACGCAACGGATTTTCATGCGGTTTTCACCAATAGATAGAATGATTCAAGAGGAAGGTTTATATGTATAATACACGCTTATTATAGTAGAGAAAAGCCGAGAAATTCAAATATTCAATTCAGGCAGCGGGCAGCTGGCAAGCAGGTGGTGTGGATTTTATAAGGGTTGGGTAATGGCGTTGTGTTTCGTTAGCCACAGCAACGTGTTACCGGGTCTGCTAGTTGAAATATAATGCAACAATTTTAATTACATGGAAATTTGAAGTGATTGGGTTTTTCTCTCTTCTTATTTTTATTTATTTATCTTATTTTACTTATGGTATTGTTAACAATTAACTTCTAATGCTACGTCCAGACTGAAGCCAACCTTCCAACTGCGAACTTAGTTGGAAGTTGGAAGGTTGGCCCATCGTGTGGTCGCTGCGGCCAACCCTCCAACCCCGAATTCCGTACTCCGAAATGGCGGACATGAAACAGCTGTAGCTACGCTGTATCTTTTTCAGTTGCCTACAATTATTACGTACGTATAATCATATAATTATATACACGACATGTTTTCAAACAATTGTTATACCACTCTCCGTAATAATATAGTCATTTTAATAGTACGCGGCACGGTGTGGACAGCTGCGGCAGGCTGGTTCGTGTGAGTTGGCCGTCGGGATCGCCTCGAAGGCGATCCCGGGCCAACGCGAACTCCAACCTTCCAACTCAAACTTCCAACGCACGAACACCCCTCCACACGATCGTCCAAACGTTTGAAGTTGGAACGTTGGCCGCAGTGTGGGCTTACCATAAAAATTCAGCTATTTTAAAAATCCCGAGAAGGTGCTCCCCATACAACTCAATGAGGAAAATATAAGCACATCTAAGAATGTAAAATACTTGGTCACATAATCACTGAAGACCTCTCGCTCTCGCTCTCGGATGATGGTGATATTGAACGACAGAGGAAAAGTGTCAGGGTATTGTAAATGATGGAATTATTAAATGCCTCAGAACCCGGTCACATAATCACTGAAGACCTCTCGCTCTCGGATGATGGTGATATTGAACGACAGAGGAAAAGTATCAGGGTATTGTAAATGATGGAATTATTAAATGCCTCAGAACCCGGTCACATAATCACTGAAGACCTCTCGCTCTCGGATGATGGTGATATTGAACGACAGAGGAAAAGTATCAGGGTATTGTAAATGATGGAATTATTAAATGCCTCAGAACCCGGTCACATAATCACTGAAGACCTCTCGCTCTCGGATGATGGTGATATTGAACGACAGAGGAAAAGTATCAGGGTATTGTAAATGATGGAATTATTAAATGCCTCAGAACTTGGTCACATAATCACTGAAGACCTCTCGCTCTCGGATGATGGTGATATTGAACGACAGAGGAAAAGTATCAGGGTATTGTAAAAGATGGAATTATTAAATGCCTCAGAACCCGGTCACATAATCACTGAAGACCTCTCGCTCTCGGATGATGGTGATATTGAACGACAGAGGAAAAGTATCAGGGTATTGTAAAAGATGGAATTATTAAATGCCTCAGAACCCGTGACAAATTGCACTACAAATGTCGAGAAGGTGCTCCCCATACAACTCAATGAGGAAAATATAAGCACATCTAAGAATGTAAAATACTTGGTCACATAATCACTGAAGACCTCTCGCTCTCGCTCTCGGATGATGGTGATATTGAACGACAGAGGAAAAGTATCAGGGTATTGTAAATGATGGAATTATTAAATGCCTCAGAACCCGTGACAAATTGCACTACAAATGTCGACAAGAGTTAAATAATATTCAATTGCTGAACTATTACAAAAGATATAGAAACTGGTGTACAAAAATTATAAAATATACAAAACAAGCATATTACAGAAGAAAATTGGATAACGTCAATTGAAATACCAAACAACAGTGGAAGATTATAAAGGAGGCTGTAAATATACGAAAGGAACAATTGTCTATAAAAAAATTAAAAATCAATAACAATATTATCTCAATGGAGGAGAATCCAAATATAATCACCAATCACGTAAATAACTTCTTCAGCGATATTGGTCCTAGATTCACCAAAAATTTGTGCAGCGCAAACAAAACTACCGAAATGTGTTTTGTAAACAATTTTATACCTAGTACTCAAGTAACAGGAGACACATTTGAATTTAAATCTACTAACATTTATGAAGTTACAAAAGTGATGCATGAATTAAAAATGTCTTTTTCCTGTGGTATTGATGGCTTAAGTACAATGGTGTATAAACAAAACGTTTCTGTATTGGCTGGTCCCATATCACATATTGTTAACATTAGTTTTAAAAATGGCGTGTTTCCCTCTCATTGTAAGCTGGATGTGGAGATCAGCTAGATGTTAACAATTATCGACCCATATCCTTGCTCAATACTCTCTCAAAAGTAATAGAGAGATTGGTAAAGTCAAGATTAGTTTCATTCTTAGAAAAGCACAAAATACTCTCCGACAATCAATTTGGTTTCAGAGAGAATAAAGGTACGAGTGATGCTGTATTGAAGGTACTGACCAAAGTTATAAGCGCGCTGGATTATGGCAACAAAGCTTTAGCGGTGTTTTTGGACTTATCAAAAGCATTTGATACAGTTTCCCATGAATTGCTCCTTAAAAAATTATCATCTCTAGGCATTGATAGTACAGCAATGGGTTGGTTCATATCTTATCTTAGTGATAGAATGCAGCAAGTAGAGATAAATAAAATATTAAGCAATGGTAAATCAATCTCCTTTGGAGTCCCGCAAGGTAGTGTGCTTGGGCCAAAATTGTTTCTAATATATATAAATGATTTATGTAATCTGAATATTCCTGGTAACATCGTTAGTTTTGCCGATGATACTACCTTAATATTTGAGGGTAAAACTTGGGATGAAACATTCAACAAATGTAATACAGGTTTAAGAGTGGTAAATAGTTGGTTAAATAATAGTATTTTAACTTTGAACATACAAAAAACCAAATATATCACTTTTAGCATTTCAAGTAAAAGTCAACCTTCCGCCACTCATAATTTAATAATACACAATTGTTTGCAAACCTGTAACTGCAACCCTTTAGAAAATGTAGTCAGCATCAAATACCTTGGCATAAAAATAGATAAATTTTTAAGATGGAACGATCATGTTAATATGTTGGTAAATAATACTAGGAGACTTACCTATATCTTTAAAGAACTCAGACATATACTAGACAAGGAAAAATTGAAGACGGTTTATTTTGCAATAATCCAGTCTCTACTTTCTTATAATATAGTGTGCTGGGGATCTTGCCAAAAGACTTATATAGAACCACTTAACATTGCCCAAAAACTGATCCTTAAAGTTATGTTCAAGAAAAAGTTTAGATATCCAACTCATATACTTTATAAGGAATGTAATGTCATGAATGTAAAACAGCTGTATATTACACAAACACTTTGTAAATTTTTTAATAATATTAATATCGCAGAAAGAACTCAGCAAATTCGTACTACTAGAATTGGGTCTGGTCTTAACTTTGTGGCAATTCAAACTAAATCTTCTTTTGGTCAAAGAAATTACTTTTATCAGGCTCCACTCATATTTAATAGCCTTCCAGAACATATTAAGTCATCTAATTCCTTGTGCACTTTTAAAAAAATGGTTAAATTATTTGTATTAGCAGAGGATTGCCAATTGATTTTTTCTACATTGTCATTTCTAAATTAATAGCATATTGATTATTTATTACAGTATATTTACTGTTAATATATTATTTTTTATTTTCTTATTAACTTACCATTACATATTAATTTTCTAACCGAACCTAATTTTAAATATTATAGATTAAACAACTTGCAAAAAAAAGTTATTTCAAAGCTAATTTCAACATATGGTCACTCTACATGTTTTACGTTATAATGTATTTGTTCCTATAGTGCAGTAGAGGCCCATTCTGTGAGAAATATTATTGTAACAATATTGTCTTTCAACACATTATTTTGTGTACTCTATAAAATTGTTAATCTCAAGTCAAAATGAAGTTCAAAATATCAATTTAAACAATAACACCTAAATTAAAAAGGTAAACAAACAACAAATAAATAAATATATATGGGTTATCGTATCCCATAATTTTGTCAAAACTAAAAGATCACACGGATGGCATTTCTAAGGTGTCACTTACACTATAAAATACAATGATATTTTAATGAAAACGGTCACTTAAATGTGAAAACGGTTTCTTTCATATTTATTTCATAATTATTTGATAGTCACTTTAATATTGCATAAGAAAAATTCGCTCTAATGTAATCGCTTATAAATCATTGTTTTGTTTCATTTTTTATTTTTTACACATATTTAAAAAAAAAAACCTAAGGACATATATTTTTTTTAAATTTTATCTAT
This sequence comes from Limnephilus rhombicus, assembly GCA_929108145.2. NCBI lineage: Eukaryota > Metazoa > Arthropoda > Insecta > Trichoptera > Limnephilidae > Limnephilus > Limnephilus rhombicus. The sequence goes on from OV815290.1 coordinate 45,763,648, forward strand.
TGTTGAAAATGGTATGAACTAATGATATAATGAATGAGAACATTTTGTCTGATCTCTTAACACTTTGTTATTAATTCATATATTTTTATCACTTATTATTTTCTCTGTTTATCATTTTATTTTTAAATTTTATTATTTTGCTTTTACTTAACTGTTTTGCATGACCGATATTTGCGTGTGTTATTTTTATTAAATTGTGAAATTATTAACCCCGATACAGGCGAACCCTAGTGGGGTTAATAATTACATGCTAAAAATATATGTACATAAATTGTGAAGGAGCAATAAATAAATAAATAAATAAATTGTCCAATATGATTGCCCGAAGATTTTTCCAATGCAGTAACCGCGTAAAAAAAACATTGTTCAATGCATTTTGCACTAGTCTATACACGTTTGAAACATGGTGTCACTACCGAACCACCTCGATGGAACGACTCCGGATCCAATATAACAATGCACGCAGAATTATACTTGGATTCAGAAGATATAGCAGTGCATCTACAATGTTTACGGAACTAGGATTGCACGGATTCGCTGGTCTGATGAGACACCGGGTCACTGGAGCCAGGATGCGGCTAATGGTCTCCGACAACACATTGGTGACCGCAGCCTTCCAGCACCAAGCGCCACTCCTGAGTGAGCGATGGGCCCGAGCGCCCTGCATATTTATTTTTGTTATTATTATAATTTTTTTCCTATTTATGTTCTTGTTTCTTTACGGAGTAAATATATAAATATGTGTAACTATATGGGACGTGTGGGATTGCACTATCCTCCCCACATCCTGAAAAGAATTATTATTATGGTTAATTTGTACATGTGTATTTCACCTAACTAAGAAACCAATTTTAGATTTCCTCATTAGAAGACATGGCACGATCAAGTGAATCAGATACTTGAGTCAGGCCATGTCAAGAATCAGAATAATAGAATAGTATGTATGAGACATAAACATTATAATATAACACGTAGGTATGTGGTTAGCTGGAAGAAATGGGGTTTGTCCTCTCTGCCTACCCCATGTGGTAAACGAAGTGATGCTTAGTTAGAACCCGTCTGCTTGGTTCAATATATTCGCACCTCATAATTCGGAAGCCTCAGTTTCGCGCGAAAATTCTGAAACCGTCACTTTGGATCGAGATTGTAAAATATCTATGCAAGATAGCTTTCATATTTCAAAGACATTATTTCATTCTCTTTCTGGTTAAAAGAAAAATATATATGTTTGCATGAGAGGAAGAGAGATATATAGCTTTTAAAATGTAAGGTCGCTCGGGACGTTTTTGGTCTTATGAAAGTATAACACGATTACGTGTTTTGGGATGTATTTATTCCTTAACTAGCAGACGGTATTCTTATAAATACTGTTTAACTAACTAATATTACAGATATTACATTAGTTTATATACAGGGTGTTAAGGGACGTAAGTACTTGACTTACTTTAACCCGTGATTCCTGACATTGTTTAAATAAAATTTTGGTGTTCAGTGAATTTAAAAACAATTTGTTTTTCAAAATCAAACAAAAAATTTCTTTCGCATCTCGTCACTGGTCACTCAGACAAGTGACCGACTAACCCCTCACCCCGCCCACAACTGCCCTATTTTTTTATGTTTTCGTAGAAAAAAAAAACAGCAAAATATCACCGGAGAATAAAATTTTATTTACATGTTTGACTCCAAATAATGTCGGGAAACACTGGTCAAAGTAAGTCAAGAACGTCCCTTAACACCCTATACGTATTATGTATATATATATATATTTACGTAATATCTGTTGGTTTTTATAAGTATACTATCATCTTCCATTTGAATACCGGTGGAACAAGGTTACCATTTCCACCTGACGTCAAAGGCTGCACTCCGTCTGTTAAGATAGAGGAGTACTGACGGCCCCGCGGTCGAGGGGTAAGGCTCAAAACTCGCAATTCGGAAGTCCCAGATTCAAATTCCGAAAGTAATATAATATATTTTTTTAAATTAATTCCACACAGGAGGCCCTGAGGAAAATAATTTCCCTCATAGCCTATGTTGCAGGAGGGGGGAAACGCAGAGGCTGGCAAATCATTCCACAGCCGAGCTGTCGAACTCAAGACAAAAGAAACTCAACTGAAGTAATGAATATTCTCAGAAAAAAAAACTTTTATCTTAACAACTCCCCTGTCAAAATTTTTTCCGACCAAACCCCGAACCAAAGAAAATATTTATCAGACCTACGTCAATCAATGGAAAGTAGGATACAGGGAGGTGAAGTTGGACTAACAATCAAATATATCAACAGCAAGCCGACAATAGTTAAGAAAAATCCAAAAAACTCAAACACATCAATGGATACGGCCAAAACATCCGCGGCTGCCGAACCAAACTCTTAGAGTTGCAAACTTCTATTCCTTTACTTCAAAGCGTCAATGTATTTCTCCTTACTGAAACCTGGCTTGATCCTGATATTCACACCGAGGAACTTGGATTCTCATCTTATAACACCTACCGCCTTGACAGGAATCCAGCCACCAGCAATAAAACCAGAGGAGGAGGAGTTCTCATATCTTGAACGCCAAGTTCAATCATAATCTTTGATTATATTTACCATCCGTCATTCGACGAGATGGATCATCAATAATACAAAGGCACACAACCCGTCCGCCTTTTCCACGCTATATATTTCTAACCTGATAGGACCTGAATCATATAATGGAGGATGCCAAGGGCATGGCGTTCCCATACTCCACAACTACACAAGATGGATGGAGAAGCTCACAAACCTGGCGCTGATGCAACGTGAGGGAGATACGGTCCCCTCACTGTGCAATACTAGGCATCTGGAAATCGTCGCAACAAACGAAATAGGTTTTAGCTAGTAGCTTTATATGGTCCACAGGTATGCATAAACTTTCAATATAAATCTTTGTTATACATCCACTCTTTTATTTCATATTTCCAAGCTTCACAACATTGAATAAAATAACAGTGCCCGCGCTCTGATGGGAGTATTTCATGCCTACCGACACAGTCAGCATATCTCGTACCTACGAGAATTGGGGTCCAAGATCCCATGGGATTAAAGCTAATAACTGTGTATCTTTATGTATAACCCCTGATACCATAACATTTAATACACCTACTCAATAAGAGGTGTAAATGTCATAACTGACCACAAAGTAGGTACAAATCACAACACATCACTTCCAGTGGCATTTCCCTTTTAACAACATTACCCTGATATATTAAATACCCTAACGAGATAACCCTTATTAAAACCCTACTTCAAACCTTACTACCATAACAACTTAAAGGAAAGATATACCAAACTATTGTAAGACCTGCAATAATGTATGGCTCCGAATGCTGGACTATGTACAACTCCTACTCTAGGCAACTCGAAACAGCAGAAATGCGAATGCTTAGATGGTCGGCAGGAGTATCACTAAAAGATAAAATCAAAAGTTCACGCAATCGTGGTAGCCTGGGTGTCACAGACAAATAGTAAGCTGGAGGAATGACAGTTGAGATGGTATGTACACATAAGACGGAGATCATCAGACCACACAGTGAGGCAGGCAATGTCTATGGAGCTTCATCGACAGTCATCCATAGGAAGACCGAAGAACTCCAGGGTGACTCAATGCTCCAAAATTCTTCAGAGAAACGGCCTGGATGAAGGCGATACCCAGAACAGAAGAAATTACAACCTGAGAACGAGAAGAGCCGACCCCAACAGCCTACCTAGGCAATGAGTTGGGAAATAATATATTTTTATTTGTTGGGTAGTTATCGGAATTAGGCCTCAATCATTAAAACATTTATCGTCTTGACCGTAACAGCACTACAAGCAATAAATCAAAAGGAGGCGGTGTAATGGTGTGCTTATCCAAAAAAATATCATCCAGCAAATTACCAGTTAAGCATAAAAACGTTGAACAGATATTTGTAATGCTAAATATTTCATCCAGTAAAATTATTATTGCTTGTACATATATTCCACCAATGTCAGATCTACAAATATACAAGAACCACAACGAGGATGTAGAGCTACTGAAATATAAATACCCTAAAGCCAAATTTATAATTGCTGGCGATTACAATCTACCGAACTGGTCCTGCGATATTAACAATGAAGTGCTTGTTAACGAAACAGAAGTACAGTGTGCAAAATCAAAGGAAATGCTGGACATGTCTTTCTTCCTAGGACTAACACAGTTAAATAAAGTGCATAACTCTAATAATCGAATGCTTGGCCTAGTATTTTCTAGTAACCAAAATACAGTAGTGGAACAATCGGACGAACTGTTATTACCTCTTGATCATCATCACCCGACTTTAGACATTATTATTACTAATGAGTCTAGAAATTTGCAGAACTTTAAAACTTCATCATACAATTTTACAGCGCTCTTGAGGCGATTTTTCGCAAAAACAGCGCTATATAAGTTGTCCAAATTTATTATAAAGCTGACTACCCAAATATTGTTGATTACCTTGACCATTTAGATTGGTCATTTTTAGAGGCTGGTAATGATATAAATGATCAAGTACAACAATTTTATTCATTCTTAAACACTTCGAAAGAACTTTATGTTCCTAAAATTAATTTTAAGGCCTCTCATTATCCCATATGGTTTTCAAATGAATTAAAAGAGTTAATATACAATAAAAAACAATTGCACAAATTATATAAGCAATCTAGAAACGTTAATGATTATATAAATTTTACCAACTTAAGAAGGCAATGCAAAGACTTATCCAGAAAATGTTACATTGATTATGTTAGTTTAATGGAAAAAGAGGTTCGTCATAATGTAAAAAGATTATGGAATTTTTCTAATGCTCAGAGAGAGAATGATTGTAGTTTACCAAATACTTTGTATCTTAATAACAAATGTACTGACAGTACCGAAGGCATAGTCAATCTTTTTGCAGATTCATTTAAAAGTGTTTATGACACGGATATTCTTGATAGTGAGATCCCTAAAGATATATCTATTGAAGAATTGCTTAATTTAAGCCATTGTTTCATTGAAAAATCTGCAATAGAAAAAGGTATAAAAGCATTAGATTCTAATAAATCTGCTGGACCGGATGGTTTTCCTCCAATATATTTAAAATCTTGTATAAACAGTTTGACTTTCCGATTATTCATATTATTTAATAAGTCTTTAGCATCAGGGTGTTTTCCAGATCAGTGGAAAAAAAGTTTTTTAATGCCTATTCACAAAAAGGGTGATAAAAGCGATGTATCAAACTACAGACCAATATAAGTTTTAAGATTTTCACAGCCAAAAGCATTTTCGTTATTTGTTTTTGGGGTGTTATGCCGTGTTGCGCTACCTCCTTCTTTAGCCAACGTTTCGGACATCGTTGCAGTGTCCATCATCAGGGCAGATCCGGTAGATGTGTCACACATACAGACCAATATGTATATTGTCCGCTATTCCCAAACTCTTTGAATCATTAGTCCTAGATGTCTTTAAAAAACAAATCAATAATATAACTGTCCCCAATCAGCACGGTTTTATAACAGGTAGAAATACTTTAAGTAAATTAATCATTTATGAAAATTATATAACTGATTCCCTTGTCCTTAAGCATCAGGTGGATTCTATATACACTGATTTTTCCAAAGCTTTTGATAAAGTTAGGCGACATATTCTTGTACATAAACTAAAAATGTTGGGCATTAAAGGAACCTTATTGAACTGGTTTAATAGTTATCTTAGTAAAAGAAAGCTTTGTGTTCAAATAAATTCTGTAGAATCCTATGTCTTCGAAGCCACAAGTGGGGTTCCCCAAGGATCTCACCTCGGACCAATTCTTTTTTTATTATTTATAAATGACATTGTTAGTATATTTAAAGATGTACAAGTTTTACTCTTCACTGATGATTTAAAAATATATAAAATGATACGTAGTATAGAGGATTGCCATATTTTACAATCTAATTTAGATAAATTGTTTCATTGGTGCCAAGTTATTCGTTTTTATAAAATCCAAAGTCATGTAACTTATGAATACTCTTTAAGTAATGTAATATTGACACCGGTCACTCAGATCAGGGACTTAGGTGTTATATTTGATGAAAAGTTAACATTTACTTTGCACGTAAATGAAATAACAAATAGAGCTGTAAAAATGCTTGGTTTTATATGCAGAACAGCTAATGATTTTAAGTCACTAGAATGTTTGAAAATATTGTACACTTCTTTAGTAAGAAGCCAGGTAGAGTATAATTCGCCCATTTGGTCCCCATTGTATAAAATACATTCCGACAATATATAAAGGGTACAGCACAAATTTTTAAGATTTGTTAACTTTAAGCTGAATATTCCAATTCAAAATATTAACTATGTCCTTTTGATGAAACAACTAAACTTAATTACGCTGTCAGATAGGCGGATCATCTCTGACCTTGTACTATTAAATAAAATCATTAATAATTGCATTGACAACCCTAAAATTCTCGCCAAAATAAAATTTTACGTTCCAACCAGAAATACGAGGCAAAGTGTTACCTTCTTCTGTGACAATTTTAAAACAAACTATGAGGCTCATACACCTATAAATAGATTACATCATTTTGGTAATAAATTTGGGAATACTGTAGACATGTTTGCAGATTCTGTATTAGTTATAAAAAGAAGTCTTTATAATTACTTTAATGAAATGTATGATTTTGATTATAATTAATTTTATTTTTTATTCTTATTTTAATCATTATAATTGTGTACTACGTACCTGCCTAACTATTTTATCTATCCTTGTAAAAGCCCACTAGGGCGTAAATAAATAAATAAATAGCGCAAGGAAGAAGAAGTATTTGAAATCTTTTCATTTATACATATTTGAAACCTTTTCATTTGTATATATTTGAAACCTTTTCATTTGTATGTATTTGAAACATTTTCATTTGTATGTATTTGAAACCTTTTCATTTGTATGTATTTGAAGTCTTTTCACTTGTATGTATTTGAAAATTTTTCATTTGTATGTATTTGAAATCTTTTCTTTTGTATGTATTTAAAACCTTTTCATTTGTATGTATTTGAAACCTTTTCATTTGTATGTATTTGAAACCTTTTCATTTGTATGTATTTGAAACCTTTTCATTTGTATGTATTTGAAGTCTTTTCACTTGTATGTATTTGAAAATTTTTCATTTGTATGTATTTGAAATCTTTTCTTTTGTATGTATTTAAAACCTTTTCATTTGTATGTATTTGAAACCTTTTCATTTGTATGTATTTGAAATCTTTTCATTTGTATGTATTTGAAATCTTTTCTTTTGTATGTATTTAAAACCTTTTCATTTGTATGTATTTGAAACCTTTTCATTTGTATGTATTTGAAACCTTTTCATTTGTATGTATTTGAAGTCTTTTCACTTGTATGTATTTGAAAATTTTTCATTTGTATGTATTTGAAATCTTTTCTTTTGTATGTATTTAAAACCTTTTCATTTGTATGTATTTGAAACCTTTTCATTTGTATGTATTTGAAATCTTTTCATTTGTATGTATTTGAAATCTTTTCATTTGTATGTATTTGAAGTCTTTTCACTTGTATGTATTTGAAAATTTTTCATTTGTATGTATTTGAAATCTTTTCATTTGTATGTATTTGAAATCTTTTCATTTGTATGTATTTGAAGTCTTTTCACTTGTATGTATTTGAAAATTTTTCATTTGTATGTATTTGAAACTATTTCATTATCTAAATTCAAAACTCTATTATTATTAAAACCTCTTCCAATCACATTTGAATCTCTTCGTGAGTCATTTGAAACTATTCCATTATCTAAATTCAAAACTCTATTGTTATCATTACGTGAAACTCCAATATTATTGGAAAACTGTAAACTATTTGTTTGAGCGGTTTTCGACTGATCGATACAAGTTTGTTGTAATGTCGTATCAAAACTTGATACGTTAGATTTAAATGTTTTATTTACTTGTCGATTTTCAATGGATTTAAAATTCGAACAGAACGCAGAAGCGATTTCAAAACTCGAAATGTTGGATCTTTCGATAGAATCTTGCGTGTTTGTTACACTTAAATTGACAACTCTATCTTTATTTTTCATTTGAAGAATTTGTAAGTTTCCATTGGCAATCGTCAAAAAGTCTTGGACGGTCGAACGAACAATTCTAGAATTTAAGATAGTAATTTTATCATTTGTCTGTTTTTCGATGACTGAATTTCTGGGTGGTTCCGTGTTGCTGGCGGGCGGGATATATTGATTGATGTCGCCGCATGTGACCGTTGAGGTGGTTGGCATATTATTGTTGTCGGTGGGAGGTTGGATGACGTCAGATTTGTGTCGTTTGACGTGAGCGTTAAGAGTCGCCTGCCGAGTGAATCTGAAATGAAAAAAAAATTACGATCAGAGTGGAAAATAATTTCTCTCAGGGCCTATGTCATCTTTGAAGATGCTGTGTGGGAACCCATGTTGTAGAAGGGAGTAAACACAGAAGATGGCAAATCGTTCCACAGTTGAGTCGTAGAAGCAACCCTTTTTCGTGTGACAAGATGAATGACCGTCAGGGGCGTGCACTCCATATAGGCACATAAGCACTGACTACTCTACCGCATTTGTAAAACATAAGCATGTAAATAATGTTATAATTTATTAAATTATGGCTAAAAATAACATTACACTTTCAAAAATAAGCGCTAAATAGCTGAACAACCGAAACTACGCGAGCGTCAAATAAAACGGCAGACTACAACGTGGCATAAACTGTAACTAAAACTACTTGCGCGCCCTCCGACTGCCTCACTAAAATGCGGTCTAAGCAGGAATTATTTCTGCTTAGAGCTAACTTCATACAAGATATAATATCAATGTTTACGAAATGCACATAGCATAGAGTAGAACTGTCGTTTTGAATTTGCTTCTATGAGGTTTCTGTTGTTATCTATTTCTATCAACTAGTTGTCTTTCATAAACCCAGTAATTGGCTTGTGATAATATGCACAAATGAAGCGATTGTTTTGATATTCGATGAGGCTTAGATAATCCAAACCTACATCATCTGCAGCCAGCAGCAATCACACTTAGCAAAAATGAATCAATTCGGCGGTTTTCCTACTGCCTACCCTGATCAAAAACTCTGTGCACGCCACTGATGATGGTGTACAAATGTTGGACGCGTGTTTCACTCCTTTACCGGTGCCGAATCTTTCATCGAAATACCGGTTGCACAAGAGCAGCATTTCAACCTGCCGTCTGTGCTCTAAATATTGTATTCCGTTTGTTAAGATAGGGAAATCTATCAAATGGACCGCCCATTTCTGCACAAATTCAAGAGTTTTTAGGAGCTCCAGACCGCAGAGGTGGCTGTCAAATTCAACAGTGAGCACACTTGTGATTTGTACAGGGTTAGCAGTTGTTATCTGCAGTTTCTGCGGGCCCTGTACAGTACGCCCAGCTTCTGAGAGGCAAACTTTACTCTGGTTTCGATTAGAGATGGGTAAGTTCTGCATTTTTCCGGAGGCCTCCGAGACGTGCTTCCTTTTAAAAGTACTTCTAAGAGCGAATGAATGAAGAAAGTAGTGTAAGAAGAATGAACAACGCAAATGTGAATAGTAGAAGAAGTGGGGGATGCCCGAGGAAGACATTGCACGATCAAGTGAATCAGATACTTGAGTTGGGCCATGTCAAGAGTCAAAATAATAGAAGAGTATGTATGAATGTGAATGAGGAAAAAGTGTGTGCCAGATAGTTAGTTAGTTAGCAAAAAAATAATATCAATGCCTTCAGAAGCGTAAAAGGTAGATCTAGCTTCTCCGCATACTGTTAATATTTTAAAAATAATTTATTAACTGAACAAAAATAAATGAATACCTCTTGTGGCAAACCGGGCACTCCTTCAGTCTGGTGTCACTGTGTGTGTGCATGTGCGCACGGAGCGAGTTGGAGTGTGTGAAGCGGGCAGCACACGTGGGGCACACGTGATCACGCACGCCACTGTGCACGCGCGCATGGGACTTCAGCGACGACTGCAAACAACAAAGGTTATTAAACATACTAACTAATTTCAGGTTATTAAACATCCTCATTTCAGGTTATTATCTATACTGAGGAACAGTCGAAGGGACGTTCACCAAAGTGCACTCGCCAGGTTATCACCGTAACACAAGACTTACCTTGTGCAGGAAGGCCTTGCCGCACTCCGGGCAGATGAAGTCCCTGCTACCGGAGTGTGTGCGCTGGTGCACCAGCAGGTTGGAGCGCAGGGCGAAGCGCTTGGGGCAAGAGGGACAGGCGAAGGGGCGTTCGCCGGAGTGCACTCGCCTGTGCCCCTTCAGGTCCGAGGATGTGGAGAAAGCCTTACCGCACCCGGCAAACTGTAACCCGGAGAATGTTATAAATTACCAGGTGCAAAGGCGAAGAGAATTGGATCAAACTAGAGATTGGGTAATGTTGGTCTAGAAGCTTCAAGGTAGTAACAACCTTGTCGTTTTTGTATTGTGTATTATGCAAATAATAATCATTACATAGTATAAAATGAAGTCGCTCAAAATGTATGTGCGTGTTAATCTTTTAAACTACGCAACGGATTTTCAAACGGTTTTCACCAATAGATAGAGTGATTTAAGAGGAATGTTTATATATATAATACATGCAAATTATATTAGAGAAAAGTCGAGAAATTCAAAGAAAACATATTTTTGTGCGATTTAAAACGGCTGGCGGGCCGTACTATAGTCACTTTTGAAATTCGTTCTAGAGTAAGTAGGTATTTGATTTTCCCTTTTCAAATATCCAGTGTTGCATTGCAAGCATTGTACAATTAGTGGCGAGTTAATTAGTTTATACGTATAATACGTGCTTATTATAGTAGAGAAAAGCCGATAAATTCAAATATTCAATTCAGGCAGCGGGCAGCGGGCAGCTGGCAAGCGGGTGGTGTGGATTTTATAAAGGTTGGGTAATGGGGTTGTGTTTCGTTAGCCACAGCAACGTGTGGCCGGGTCTGCTAGTGTAAACTAAAATAAAGTTTTTGCTGTATAGAAACCTACATTATACATTTATAAAAAAACCATAGATAAAATTGTGGAAACAATTTACAAAAAATTCTGCCTCAATACAGGTTCACCTAGTGAGGCAGGCTATGCACAACTAAAATTATTGTATAATTATGCTACTTCTGTGTAACCGTTCTTACATTACTTTCTATTTACATTGAACATGTACAAATTTAATTATAAAGTTGCCAATTTCATTGAATAAAGATATTATTATTATTATGCGCACTGCCCGTACGAGAAGTCTCCGAGGTTCTAAGAGTAGTCTTCAAATTACAACATGGTAAAATAATTTTTGCTGATTTAGGCACTTTTAGTTATACCTAAAACTAAATTTAAGCATAATTTTTTTTATTTTATTTAGATAAAACCCTAGATGAAATTATTCAACCCTCAAATCTTTCATGATTTGTTTTTTATTAGTCTTTAAATGTATTTCAAAATAAAATACTGTTTTCGAAAGCATATGAAAGACTCTTCCAATAAAAATATTTTTCCATTGTGCGTCATAATTGAGTATTCACGTACAGCCTAGCGGGTCACCTGATCAGCACTCCGACTCGTTCCAGCAGCAGGTACAACTGGCCATTAGACAGAACACAACTTATCTAAATGTTTATATACAAATGAATCCCTGTTTCCCTTGGTCACGCCATAACTTCAGATGGACTTTACCTATTTCATTCATCTTTTTTTTTTAAGTTTGCTATATGGTAAATTATTGACACGGGGTAGAGCAATGAATCTCCATCACAGGATAGTGGGATATTTGTTTCTATTGAGGGAGCAAATTACTGAATGAAACAGTTACTTTTCTGACACATAAATGTACTGTAAAGAGAAGTACATACACAAAGTGTATCTAAATAACATGACAAAAGGAATAGTAACAAATTAACAAAACATACCCGATGGACCGATGTTAAACTATGCTAATCTATTTGTATTACACGTTGAGGACGCCGACGCGACGGGGATGCTAGCTCGGAGTGTGAAGGGCGAAGTGTTTCATCCCACACCAGGAGAAGGGGGTAAATTTTCGGGATTAGTGTCCATGGTTATTACGAATAATTTTTAGAAAAAAACTTTAGATTCGCCTTAATCACTATAAAAGGAAATTTTTTGCATCACGGCTGGCAAAAAAAATGCATTTTAATTTTCAATTGTGTTAAATAAAATTTCACTTCGCGAACCGATACTATGACAGCCCGGCGGCCATTTCGTCACTGTTATGTTGGTATCCCTGATACAACAAGAGCTAGATACAACTGTAGCCGACTTCGTGGGATACATGAAAAGGCGCGTAATTATGAAAAATAGAATTATAATGTAAACAAACCTCTATTCGTATATATTTAGAATGGTTTCTTTGGCAAAGCAGGGTTTGTGTTGCGTGCTTGTGTATATTATCTTTGCTTTAAAAAACAGCCTACGTTTTTAAATGGTTTGTCTGGCAAAGCAGGGTTTGTCTAGCGGGCTTGTGTATGTTATCTTTATTTTAAAAAACAGCCTACGTTTTTGAATGGTTTGTCTGGCAAAGCAGGGTTAGTCTAGCGGGATTGTGTATGTTATCTTTACTTTAAAAAACATCCCAGGTTTTGAATGGTTTGTTTGGCAAAGCAGGGTTTATATCTACCTCTTGTTTGTATCAGGGATACCAACATAACAGTGAAGCAATGGCCGCTGGGCTGTCATAGTATCGTTCGCAAAGTGAAATTTTATTGAACGCAATTGAAAATTAAAATGCATTATTTTCCGCCGGCTGTGATGCAAAAAGTTTCCTTTTATAGTGATTAAGGGGAATCTAAGTTTTTTTCTAAAAATTATTCGTAATAACCATGGACAGTAATCCCGAAAAATTACCGAGAAGGGTTCTCGAGTCCAACCTTCATGGGAACTCGACATCAGGGGAAGGCCAAGGTCATCCTTCCACGGTATAGGTCCAGGAGCTGCTTCAATAGGCCTCAGAAACCTCAGAGATACCAGGCTCCCACGTGTCCCATCCGTAACAACGGTTCCATAAACCTTTGGGGCGAGAATGACAGCTTTTGTGGGAGTCAACAAGACGGATGGTTGTAAGGATCTCTTGATTCCAGCGCGTAATCGACAGGATTACCCCAATAACTTTTGATTCCACATCGGACTCGGCTGGCAGATAGCCATTGGCATGAGAACCGGAACAAACACATTCTCCATGAACAAAAAAAACTCAAACACGCTCCTCAAGCGATGTGTGAACTCCGCGGGACACGTTGCAGATATCCTTAAGATTTTATTACATGCCGATCAGACTTAAATTATTAAAGTATTTTTTGACCCGTAGAAACTGCGGTGGTTCCCCAAACGCCGCTGTTCGGGCATATTTGTACCTACACCTATGTTTTCCTCCCGTCTTACCTACCTATCCTGATATATCCATTTTTCCATTGTCACCGGTTCAAGATTGATTCCTAACCGCGAAGTCAGTACAATTTCAACACTCGCGCGGTACTGACAGCCAAGTACTTTGGTCTCGTCGCCATATATTCGAAACCCGGATCCGCGCAAGATACGTGTCTACCACCGTGGAGTTTTCTTTAGTGCATGAGTGGAGACCCCGGGACATCACCAGCAAGGTAGGGTCATCTTGTTTTCGGTGGACATCCCATTTTTTTCCCCTTCATTCTTTTTTATTCCAACAGTGGTAGGTGGAGATTTCGAACTCCGCGGAAGAAAATAACGACTTCCAATAGCTATCGAAACAGCCGCTGTTTGTAGAAAAGAAGCGAAACCGGAAAAATTGTCACTCTCTCGGCAAAAGCCGTAACTAAAACATTGCCAGTCAAAAAAATTAGTATAAGGCTATCGACAAATAACATTACTGGCCATGTCATGTAAATAATTTACGTGACAAATTTTCTAATACTTTGTAGAAGGTTCTTACAAAAAGAAAAATTAAGAAAATTGCGCAGAAAATTCAATAATTTCAGAAAACTTAACGACTATTTTAACTTTGCAGGTTTGACAGTTCGCGCGTTTGATGAGATTGAATTTAGCAGGCAGCTGTTTTTTTTTTGTATTAAAGAATTGTCTAAGGATTTTTTAAATTATAGATATTTTAAATGGGTACCTATGTTAGGTACCGAATTTGATTGATTGTTCTTATAATATACAGAAATGAATATTTGTAATACACGAAAAATGAAATTTTTAATAAAAAATTGTAATAGGTGGCACATGATCTGTTTGAAAACTGAATGTACTGGGACTGAATACATGAAACACGGGAGGGGGTTTACGGGACGAGGACGGGGGAGCGGGAGAGAGGAGAGGGGGGGCGGGGAAGGTGGAAGGGGAACGCGGGAGGGTAGGGGATGCGGAAGGGGAACGGGGACACACGGGAAAGGACATGCAGGGAGAAACAATTTATTTCTTTTAATATGGAATTGCAACGCATGCCAGGAACCAGCTAGTTTTATATATAAATCAGACACCAAGTCTTGGATCATCAACCAAGACAGAATCATCAGGGAATTGGATAGAATTGGAATTGGATAGTTCCGAACTCCTGCAACTTGCAGAGAGAGGTACAGGAGGTAGGTACCATCGATACATCGGCTTGACACTGAGCCAAACATATTTAGGTGTTAAAGACATGGTTAATGTTGCAATTTTGCAAACCTTTGATCACCTACTTTTAAATTTTTGTTGGTGGTATTTTTATATTACGTATGTATTTTTTTTAATCGTAACATATTTATATCATATATCTCACTGTACTAAATTTTTGATGCTTATATTTTTATTTAATTTATATACTTTTTATGTCCATCGTAACTTTATTTAAACTATTTGTTTTCTCATGTTAAAGATGTAGGTACTGCCTTTATTATTTACGTAAAAACCCTCTGGGCGTAAAATAAAAGAAATAAATAAATTAATGTTCTCCAAAATGACCTTGAAAAAAAATCACACCTTTGCAATTCTTTCAAAGACATAAAGAAACCATCCCTTCGTTCAGAATACAATTTTTAATGTAGTCTTGACAGAAGCAAATTCCTGTGATATCTTGAACGAAACCATTCCTTTTTTAAGAATATTATGAACTAAATATACAATTTGGCTGTCCTGAAACGGGTATCCTTCCCAGTTGGACAGACAAAGTATCATTTTGTAATGTATTGTAATATATATCCATAAAAAAATTTAAGTCTGTATTCCCAATACAAAGATGATTATCTTTTGTTAAAAATAAGAATGAATAAACAAAAAACCTCGCAGTGGTGTGGACGCTGCCCCGTGTGTGTGCGTTGGTGCGCGTTGAGGTTGGCGCGCAGCGTGAAGCGGCGCGGACAGAGCGTGCAGGCATGCGCACGTGGAGCATCATGCGCCCGGCGGTGCGCACGCAACCCTGCTGCGCTGGACAGTCCGCGTCCGCACCGCTCACACACGCAAGCCGGCCGCCCACTGTGACGCTGCATGTGCGCCTTCAGTGCTACGGCTACTACGAACCTGTAAAGTTACATCAAATATAAATACAAATACCAACCGACTTAACCCCTCCGAATTTTCGCGAAAATGCACTTGAGATGTCTCAAACAAAATGACATTTTACGAAAACTTTGTGTTATTACCGCTTCACAATTAAAAGCTCTATAAATGAAACATTTCTGTACGTAGCCGAATAGTAAAAACTGTTTTAGAAAGGTTACAAAATAAGCTTTCGAATTATTATATTACAAATAAATATTAACATTTGTAAATATTAAAATTTAGCATGCAAACATTAAAAATAGGTAAAAATGACTCATGTGATGTTTTTTTATGTGAAAACGGTACTAAAATCACAGATTATGTAAACAACAATACTTATTCTATTGTATATATGTGTAATAAACACTTTTGCCACCTCACTTTTTTATCATTTCATATAAAAATATTTAATAAAAATTAAAAATGTCGAGAGCGGACGAGCTGATTCCTGTTATGTATTTCTATAGACAACTTGATAGAGATATACAGCTTGATCTACTATCGACCTTTGACTTTTTGGTTTAGGGATGTAACTAAAACAATAACGGAGTTGGAACGATTTCTATGGAAACACACGCGCTGACGTATAAATTCGCTTATTGCACTTGACTGCTATTGTATTTTTAACGCATATATCTATTAAGTTGGTGACCGGTTAAGAAGATGTAAATCAACAATAATAAAGGCCCAATAATGGAGCCCTGTGGTACTCCAGATGGAGGATTCTGTGCTGCTTGAAACCTTTCCAATCACAACTGAACTATGTCTATTGGAATGGTAGCTATTAACATATTAGTTTCCACACAGTTCTACCAGCTACCGCACTGACTTTCATTCAATTGCTGTACAATTTTCTCATTTTGATACTCTTCCCAGGAAGATAAAATTATTGTACAAAAAAATCTTAAGACTATCTACAAAAGAGTTATATATATCTGGTGCTTCCGAAATTTCATTCGACAGCACCATTCCTCTTGTCATGCTATGCTGTGCTACAACATCTATTCTGCCATAGGATATTTTAAACAAGTTGTGTCGATTAAGGTTGAAGTTTTAGTAATTATACGAAACACTCGCTTTTACCTAGGTTGCATGAAGTCACTAATAGATATGCAGATGTGATAGATCTATTTAACTGCACGGAACATAGATACAAGAAGGCAATCATATTTTTTTAATCACTATTAATTTTTTTTAAAATTTAAAATAAAACAATAACTTTGTAAACACCACTTTTATTTTTATACTTTATGCCGACCGGGTTTCGCTACAACCGTAGCTTCATCAGGGCAGTATAATACTCTACTAACATTAGGTTACATTTGTGTTATAATATATATTTTACCAAAAATGGGCTGGACTCGTCAAGTGGAGGAGGAAGAGGGAGGCATAGATGGAGAATTGGGAAGGGAACGGACGTGTTCTTTATCAATAGGGAACAATCTTAGTATGGGACTTTTATTTAAATTAAGTTGGTTATTTACTACCTTACTATTAGTGTTTATGGCTTTCCTAAGTTCAAGTGCCTTTAAATTATCCAACCTTATATCGATGTCGTTTTTAGGAATAAGTTTAGCTCCAGCGTTTTTGTCAAATTTATGATCGTTTTCAATCAAGTGGTTTGCAAATTCTGAAAATCCAGAGCTGTGTAAACATCGAAGATGTTCTTTGACACGGGTGTTTATGTTGCGCGCTGTTTTACCAATATAAAAAAATGCGCAATCGCTGCATTGAAGTGAGTAAATTCCCGAGTGTGATAGACTGTCTTCCTTATCCTTCTCCTCACAAAGTATCCGCTTCATATGAACAAAAAAAAAAAAAAACTATTAATTTTATTTGTATTATAGATTTTTGCATGTAAATGTATCTCTGGTGTCATTTCCCAATGTAACGTCACAATTAACTGTTAGACATACACTGTTTTATCATCACCAATATTTTGCATATGAATTTGTGACATGTAATTAGTGTTTATGGCTTACTTATGCCGTTTGTATTAAATAAATCTTTTAAATCTAATTTGTTTTCCGACCATTCTGCTGCAGCTCGGGTCAGATTGTATTTTTAAGCCATCATGGTAAAGGATTAATTCCATCGATAGTTTGGGGTCATCCGCAAATAGAAGACACCTACCATATTTTACACAGTCCTGAATGTTGTTTATATCTTACCTTTTGGTGCAGAGCGTACAAGCATGCGGGCGCTCGCCAGTGTGAAAGCGCGTGTGCACGCGGAGTGAGTGCGCATCGTTGGCGCGGTAGCCGCACGCCTCGCACATGTAGCGCGTGAGGCGGCGCTTCTTCTTCTGCTTGCGCGTGACCGTGAATGGCACATCGTCAGGGAAGTAGAGTTCCTGCCAAACAAAATCAATTATTCCCGACTCCTGATCACTTCAAAACTATTGATTTGGGCCAAAGATATTGAAATATAAGAGATAGACTATGGTGTCCACCCGACTGTCGGCGAACTACGGTCTAATTTGAATACAGAGTTTAGTTTAGTTTAGAGTTTAGTATGACGACCTCCGTAGTACAGTGGGTAAGACTCTTGACTCACAATCCGGAGGTCGCGGGTTCAAACCCGGCATGAGCAAATAAATTTTATTTGATTAATTTGTGTTATTTCACAATTAATTCATTTAAAATAATATATAGTATATTTGCGGCATGTTCCAGAGTGGAAGATACTATCAGTATCGCTCTGAATGGTGGTCTTAATTCAGAATTGAAACGTTGCTTGAAAATGGCTTTAGCCGTGTTTGGTGACCAGATCTGAATAGCCAGGTACTTCCCAACCTTCCTCTTCCCCACCTCCTTCCCCTCCCCATTACTTTCAGCCTCACAACATACCCCAATTGGGGATGCCATAGTCTCACTGGCTCCAGACGGGAGCAGTTGAGATTCTTGTGCGGTATTCACTGTAAAAAAAAAAAAAAAGTTGATTTTTTTAAGGTGTGCAGTAGTATTGGTTAACAATATAGTTTGAATACGGAAAGAATTTGTTCATATAGTTGATTCTTTGAAGGTGTGCAGTAGTATTGGTTAACAATATAGTTCGAATACAGAGAGAATTTATTCATTTAGTTGATTTAGGTTTATGGAATATGGAAAGAATTCGTTCATTTAATTGGTTTTTTGAGGGGCGTGCAGTAGTATTGGTTAACAATACCGGTGACGCCAGGAAACACAGTCTCACCCAGTAAAAACTGCCGATAGCACTCCTCTTATATTTAAGGGCGCCTTCAATTTAGACGTTTCGTGTCGGACCGCTGCAGTGCCGAAGCAGTGCGTTTGTCATATGGCGCAAGGACGGTCATTTGTTTTCATACAAAGTGCACGGAGCGGCAACAGTGCGGCGTCGGTACCGAGAACGCTCTATGACAGGACGGCAACGTTGCAAGCTCCACATGTTCATTTCGCTGTTGAATAGTGCGGTGACAAGACGTTAGAGCTAATTTCATTGAATTTTCATGTTTATTGTTTGCTTAAAATGGATGATATAAACGTGGAAGAATTTATAAATGAAATTGAAATACGTCCTGCTATATGGAACTCCAAAAGCGACAAACACAGTAATCGCGTTTTAACCTAGGGTAAAGATTATGGAAATCACGAAAATTACACGTTAATGAAAACATCGGTGATGCTCTTATACGGGGGCGTCGTTTTTGTTTCTGTTGGATGTTTTTCAACAAGAGCACTAACAGTAATGTTTCTTCGTCAGAGTCCATGGCTTAACTGCTGTCAAATGAATTTAAAACATCAAACGAACCACGTCTAAACATCACTAGCGTACAAACGCAGATACGCTTTCAATTTAGGCGTTTGGTATCGGACTGCCACCGTACTGCAGCGGCACGGCAGCGGTCCGACACGAAATGTCTAAATTGAAAGAGCCCTAAATATCTTTGATTTGGATGAACACTCATTAGTAACAGATATTCAAATATAACATCGTCATCAAAGGGCCAATCAGAAGGGTGATTCTGTATTTACCGTAACGACTTTATCTTGTGGTTAACAGAAATACATACTTACTCTAATTTCTTTGTCCCTTTTGGGAAGTTCTAATTCTTTGTCCACTGATTTTTCCGCTTGTTTCCCCGTCAACAAATCAATTTCATCTAATTCTTTTTTTGATTTTTTTCTGACAGTCTTCTTTTTATCTTTGCTCTTTATTTTATTTTCTCTTTTGTCTTCTTTCGAATTTGTAATAATTTGTTGTACTTCATTATGTTCTGGAAAAAAGACTTGCATATTATATTACAGATATTATGATTTAAACTTAGGTGTACAAAAAGGGCAAAGCCTCATAAATGGCGCCAACACTTAACCCGGCCGCTCGTGCTCCAGTGTGACATGAGATTTTACACGCGATTTTGACCCTCATGTATAAAGAAAGTGTATGAAGAACACGGTCAGAATCGCTTGCTCTATTATCGCCCTTTACCATAGCGAAACCTGCAACGCAACTAGTCACTCCAAATAATTTATATTTAATTTTCAGCGAGCGCTGGGATGTGCGCAGTTCTTGCGCATGCGCGGGAAAAATTCCTTTATCTACGATTTTGACCCTTCTATGTACAAAATTTGTAAAGGACAGTGTCAGAATCGCTGGACACGAAATGTCATTTCTGCCGCCGGGTGCCGCGTCATAATTTATGCGTCTTACTCGACTAAAACATCGTAAAACCTATCAATTTACGTAATTAACGCAAGTAATGTTGTTTTGGTAGATAGTTTATTGTTTTAGGAACGTGTTTCAGTCAATAAAATATACAATAGCTCAAAATTAATCCACAAAACATTCATTTCAAAATTCAAAAGTGGTGCTTTTTGCTGGCCTTCCCTGGCTGACCAGGGGTTAAGGCTCGATGACACAGGGCGAGTTTACAAGCTACTAACTACTAAGTTTAAAAGCGGATAAATCGGCGAGTGAGATTGTCATGATGACACACTAAACTGTCCACATGCTTAGTAGCGTGGGAAACTGAGATCGCTGCTAGCGCCAGTAAAAAGAATAACGACGCCTGCGCGAACTAATTCTGTGATGTTTGACAGTCGAAATCAGCTGTTAATTGGCAGCCATCTTGAAAAACATAAATAAACCAATCACGAGCAAGCGTGTAGCGAGTAAAGTTGACGACCTTTCAACTTTTTTCATAGATTGTCAACAATCTGCTAGTCGCTGCTAGTTAGCAAGTAACACAATGACACTGAGCGAGTTTACTATCAGATAGTGAATTTCCCAGATAGTAGCTTGTAAACTCGCCCTGTGTCATCGAGGCTTTAAGGCTCCGTAGTAAGCATTCAAAAAGAAGAAGCAGATGGTTTGAAAGGGAGGTATGTAAATTAGAATGTTAGAGGGAGCGCGACAGTGTTAAAAAACGATTATAATTAAGTGAAAATATTGAATAAAACACGGCTCGTTTAAATTAGAGCAAGTCTCGACAAATGTCTAAAGTAGCATTAAAAGATACACTGTGAATTTTTCATACCTTTAACATTTTTTTTTTACATTAACTCCACACAGGAGGCCCTGAGGAAAATAATTTCCCTCAGGGCCTATGTCATCTTTGAAGATGCTGTGTGGAGGATTTTTTTGAGGAGAGGAAGGAGTGAACATGGGTGTTGAAGAGACCCATGTTGTAGGAAGGAGGAAACACAGAGGCCGGCGAATCGTTCCACAGCCGAGCTGCTGAACTCAAGAACGAGTCGTAGAAATGTGTCCCGTTCTCATGTAACAAATGTCAACCATGTACATACTTTGGGCACGTGTTTGGCGTGTTTCCCGACTATTCACCGGTGCTGATGCTAGTTCCTCGGAGCACCTTCCATTGTAATACCAGTAGAACAACATTCCCACCTGACGCCTGTGCTCTAAAGATTGCAATCCATTTGTCAAGTTAGGTGAATCTATTAAACAGATCGCCCGTTTTTGCACAGTCGAGGGTTTTTTTAGGTATTTTGGGGCTCCAGATCAGTGGTGGCTGCCAAATTCAACCGTGGGGCGCACTTGTGATTTGTACAGGGTTAGCAGTTTTTTTTTTTTTTACATGAATACCGCACTAGAGTTGGGGTATGTTGTGAGGCTGAAGGCAGTGGAGTGGGGAAGGAGATAGGGAAGAGGAAGGTGGGGAAGTACCTGGCTATTCAGATCTGGTCACTAAACACGGCAGAAGCCATTTCAAGCAACGTTTCAATTCTGAATGGTGGTCTTCAGGGCGATACTGAGAGTATCTTCCACTCTGGGAAGTCGTGTGCTATGTGCAGTATCTGCGGGCCCTGTACAGTACGCCCAGTTTTTGGGAGGCTAACTTTACTCTGGCTTCGATGGAGCCCCCATACCTGAGCTGGTCACTTTGGGTTACACCAAGCATATCAATGGAGGGCCTGTTTGTAAGATTGCTTCCGTTGAAGGAGACTAGATTTTCATTCCGATCCCTTTTAGACGTAATCAGACATGATTGGTCAGGTAAGTGCATTTTCTATATCTGTTTGTAAATAATAAAATTAGATAGAGGTGATTTTTCACAAAAATGGCGCTCCACAAATAATCCAATTATTATTATGAATCGGTCCTCACCTTTTTGCAACTTTGCCAAGGTGTTCAGAGGGACTTCCATTTCATCCCAGTCGTCCGATTGACTTTCTGATGTCTTCTTTTTCTTGACCCTGCGAACCGATTTAGATGTCTTCAAATTCGGTTTTGAAATCTGTGATTTTACATGGCAACTTTCTGCAAAGTTTGGAGTAGTTTTCTTCAAATCATCTTCAGATGTACCAAAGTCCTCTGTAAGTTAAATCACATATATAATTAAAAACTAATTCCAACAAATTAACTGAATAAGAAAATACTTTTAAGCCTGGAAACTCATTCACAAACAGACTCACGAAGCTACATCACACTTAGAGTCCATTTTGTAGTTATTATCCTTTCAAGTTTGACTTTCTGTATGTCTGTCTGTCTGTGGCATCGTAGCTCCTAAATGAGTAGACCGATTATTATGCGATTTTTTTTGTTTTTACATGAATACCTCACAAGAGTCCCAACTGCTCCCGTCTGGAGCCAGTGAGACTATGGCATCCCAAATTGGGGTATGTTGTGATGCTGAAAGTAGTGGGGAGGGAAGGAGATAGGGAAGAGAAAGGTGGGAAAGTACTCGGCTATTCAGATCTGGTCACCAAACACGGCGAAAGCCACTTTAGGCAACGTTTCAATTCTGAATGGTGGTCTTACACCAGGGCGATACTGAGAGTATCTTCCACCCTGGACTGTGCCACAAATATACTACATATTATTTTAAATGAATAAATTGTGAAATACACAAATTAATTGAATAAAATTTATTTGCCATGCCGGGATTCGATCCTGCGACCTTCGGAGTGCGAGTCAAGCGCCTTACCGCTGCACTACGCCGGCCGTTGAAAGCTGACGTGTTCGAGATGGTTCATAGTTACAATTCACGACAATCTGTTCAGGCGTTTCAAGATCGTTAGCTCTTTTTTGTGTCAGGGGTTGTTTAAAATTTTGTTTTGAGTAAATTTGGTCCGAAGTGGGAATTTTTTAAAATAAAAAAAGGAAAATAATTTAAACTTTGGGAATGCTGTGTGGATGATTTCTAAAGGAAATGAAGGAGAGAAAGTTCTGGAAAGATGAGAGGTGGGTATCTGGTGGTCAGTGTGTCCAGTGAGTGACGGATGCATGAATCAATCATTTAAGGTACCAACTCGAGCGACAAGGCAAACATATTATTCTGCAACAATAATTCTGTGACCAACTACCACGCACATGCATCAATTTCACGACTACACACACTAGGGAACACATTCACCTCAAATATTGATGTATTCAATACAAGTTTACCATTATTCAAGAAACATCTGAACAATATTTTTATGTAGAATATTTTGATATCTAAGGAGCATTACGTAAGGTCTGTTGCATATATTTCTATATTAATCTACAATGTAAAAACTTGTTACCGTTTCTTTTCATGTATCTTGCATTTTGTCATGTATTATTAATGACATTTAATCTGTCACCTGTAAATTTTGTAATTACTAACATACCTACTAGTTTATTTCTATGCCATTTACAACTTAGAAACTTTCTCCTTTATTGTAATGCACTATCTTTCCTTAAATTTATCTGTATATCTACCTTTCATATGATGTTTACTAGTTCGTATTGTATCGTTCGTACGTATCGTGTTATCGTATTGTCGTATAATATAACATGTACTGAAAACATGTTTTAAAATCAGTAAAGATAATGTCATGTTTGCGCATAATTGTTTACATATTAGTTACAGCGCATAAATAAATAAAAAAAACAACTTAATATATATTATTACATACATAAATTATATCTAATATTGTAAATTTTAATGTATTTCTCTTATAAGTGAACTATGTATTATAAGTTCACACTTTTAAACACATAACTTCATCTCTCTATATTGTGAATCTTGTTGTAATTCCTCCAACTTGTTATCAAATACTTGGTTTACACTTTTTGACTTTTCAATGCTACTAACTTACCTACGTATCTCATACACTGTAAATCTGAATATATTATATGTTATCAGGTTAATTCGGCAAATCCGAATATACTATATGCTATCAGGTTCTTTTTCTATTTTTTTTTGTTATGTAATTATGTAATGTATAATATGAACTTAACCTGTAAATTTGTCTGTCCTGGAACGGGAAACTTTCCTAGTTGGACAGGCAAAGCTTCCTAATATGTATTTTTTACTTTCTTTTGTATCTATCTATAGTAAAAAAAAATAAAAGTAATATTTTATAGTTTATCTTTTTTATTTAAAAACTGTCTCTGTTTCTGTACCATGACAAGTTTATAATAATAAACTTGTCATGTAAAAACCCATCAGGGCGTTGAAAATTAATAAATAAATCCGTCTTTACTACTGCGGTGCAAGGCGATGGGTCAAGAGAGTCAAAAAGGTTTCCTTCAACCAGTCTCCCCAAATCCGGCCCGCCACACAGCAGTTGGGCAGACGCATCCATCCCCAAGATCTAGACTAGTGGTTCCCAACCTTTTTTTGACAAGGGACCACCATGATATTTGTTCTCACAGGGACCACAAGGTACAAGGATGAGCTCTTCTTGGACTTCCTCAGATACCTCTCCAACACTAATACCAAAAGGGTTATGAATCAGGTTTTGCACACCTAGACGGCCGGCGTAGTCCAGCGGTAAGGCTCTTGACTCGCACACCTAAGATCGCAGGATAGAATCCCAGCTGGCAAATAAATTTTATTTGATTGATTTGTGTTATTTCACAATTTATTCATTTAAAATAATATATAGTATATTTGCGGCACGTTCCTGAGTGGAAGATACTCTCAGTATCGCCCTGGTGTAAGACCACCATTCAGAATTGAAACGTTGCTTGAAATGGTATTAGCCGTGTTTGGTGACCAGATCTGAATAGCCAGGTACTGCCCCACCTTCTTCTTACCTATCTCCTTCCCCTCCCCACTACCTTCAGCCTCACAACATACCCCGATTGGGGATGCCATAGTCTCACTGGCTTCAGACGGGAGCAGTTGGGACTCTTGTGCGGTATTCATATAAAAAAAAAAATAAAAATACCTTTCCATTTATTTGGTTATGAAGCAAAATGAACAAATCTCGCGGACCACCTATCACCTATGGTCCATGGACCACTGGTTGGGAACTACTGAACTAGACAATCCTCACCCAGCGAGCCCGGGCACACCTGCTAAATGACAAAACGTAACAAACTGTTTGGGGTGACCTATGGCAGAGGTGTTGGCCATCTGATAAATAATCCCCGGGGCAGTGGTATCAAAACCCGCCTCCCAAATCTTAATACATAAAACAAAGTCAGGTTAGTTACACTATTTATAACTCGAGAACGGCTGGACTGATTTTGATGATCTTTGATTTGTTGGATTTGTCACGAAAAAGAAAGTTATGAAGAAAATTAATTATTTCATACATTTTGTATGGAACGAATTCTCATATTTTGAAAGAACTGCAGCAATATTGTAATAGGTATAATATTTAACTGTGCGTTAATTCCAAAAATTCAAAAACGCCAAATGTCAATGCGATGATTGTTTTGCTTTTGTTCTTAAACATATAATGCTGCCGCTCTTTCTTACACACTAAATGTCAATAGTCGAAAATGAGACAAACAGTGAACGTATGTCTCTGCAACCCTCCAAAGGAAAAATACAAAAATTATAAATCTCTGAAATGAAACACATTTTTTTCGTCATCTTAGGGAATGCTGTGTGGAGGATCTTTTTAAGAAAGGGTGGGATAGGAAGTTCTGGAAAGGAAAAAGGCATGAGGGGTGGGTAGGAATCTGGAGGTCGGTGTATCCGGGAGTGAATCCATCCCTCCAACTGCGGTGCAAGGCCATTGACTTGACCGGAATTGACTTTTCACCTTGACCTTTCCAGCCCGACTCTTTCGACCCATTGGTCGAGAGAAACCGGCTGGAAAGGTCAAAAGGTCTCCCTCAACCAGTCTCTCTCGATCCGGCCCGCCACGCATCAGGTGGGCAGACGCATCCGCCGCCAAGACCCTCACAAAAGTCACCCCATGAACCCGGACACCCCTGCTAAGTCACCAAACGTAGCAAACCACTTGGGGTGACCTATTGCAGAGGTGTTGGTTATCCAATAAATGGTTCCCGGGGCGGCGGCACCCGTACCCGCTTCCTTTCAAAAATTCCAGTAAGTAAGTGGAAAAGTAAGAAAATCACAAAAAATATAAATCCGTACATAATGCCACCTCTGATACTGACAAAAACTAAACACGGACAGTTGGGCATCGATAATTGCTTCATTGTGTAATTTTTAACATAATAAAAAAACTTAATTTAATTCAACAGTTATTGATTCTGAGGCGGTACGAAGTTGTCGGGTCAGCTAGTTAATAATACAATATCAGAACAGCACCTGTGTTCTGGTTATCTCCAGGGTTGATAGTCCAGCTCCGTATCCTGGCATCGCAGGACCAGCACTGGAGTCGGAAGGTCTGGTAGTCTCGCAGCAAGGCGGCACATTCTTCACACAGCTTGTCGGGCCGGGGCGGGCTGCAGATCTGCTCCATCTTGCGAGGAAATCAACATTTCGTCAATTTGGTCGGAACGGACAGGGTTCTCTAACTAATTTACCTTATTCTGAGATACGCGATTTCAAAGTTTGTAAAGACATTTTCTCATAATCCACTAGAGATGAAACGGATAGTTGTTTGGCCGGATACCGGATATCCGGCAAGCTGCTAGGCCGAAAGGCGCTGAAAATTTAGTCTTTATTCACCATAATTTACTACTTGTTAATTTTGAGTATTAATTCAAAATATTCTCTTTGATAAGAAGAAGAAAAAGAGGTATATGACGGTGCTTCAATGACAGTATTTAATCATTTGAATAATCTCCGTGTTTTAGTTCAGTGATTGTGATTAGTTAATCATGTTAATTCAAGTTCGCTACTCTGCGAGGTTTTTATAACTTTTTAGTTTAGATATTTACTATTTATGTATTTATCATTATATATCACATTCTCAGAAGAAAATTTTAGTTTTTTAGAAGGCCTTATGGCTTTTTTGTAACTTTTTCGACTTAAAATAAAAGCCGTCATAATTATATGCCATTTTATTGATATTTACCTCACAAAGATTAATGTATTGCATTTCATTATAGGCAATTGTCGTAGTTTTTGAATATCCGGTATCCGGCCGGATATCCGTTTCATCTCTATAATCCACTCACCAATTTCTGATTTTGAGGTCAAATCTTATGAAAAGTATTTTAGTTTAACCTATGCACAGTGGAACGTCTATTATACGAACGTGGGCCCAGGACTAGTGTGTACCCTCTTACACACACTTTATTTATGGTTTCGGTGTGTGGCACCTCTAGTGCTTGCCCATTGACATTTGGGCATTGGTAATATTGCGAGCCCTGCTATATTTTTTAATGCAACAGTTGCTGATCCTGGACAAATTGAAATCAGGAGATTTGAAAAGAGAGCTCATCATTCTTTTGTTCTGCAGCCCAGAGCATTGGGCGATCCTCTGGACCGTAAGATGACGAATCGATAAAAATCGCCACGATTAAGATCATAGATCTTGGAAGCTGATTTTAAATCATCCTGGGAGGATGATTGGCCTCTGAAGTCATCAGCCTGTCCTGCTTCTGGATGGTCCTTTTGGCTTATAGCCAATGATCTGCAGCCCTGCCATTCCCACGATGTGAGATTCCTTCTACAAAACGAGGAGTTTTAGACAAGCCACACTTCAGCCACACTATGACTTATCACGGTATCACCATCAACCTATTATCTAAG
Source organism: Limnephilus rhombicus (assembly GCA_929108145.2). Classification (NCBI taxonomy): domain Eukaryota; kingdom Metazoa; phylum Arthropoda; class Insecta; order Trichoptera; family Limnephilidae; genus Limnephilus; species Limnephilus rhombicus. The sequence goes on from OV815290.1 coordinate 45,791,537, forward strand.
CAAGCCCTCTATGCCAGACAGTTTTAGAATTATGATGATATACAAGGTGTCCGAAAACTCGTAGTACAAGCGGGAAACTGGGGAATCCTCATCACATTTGGAGTCGATTTTGTGGTATAATTTTTTTTGATTTGAGCTTTCGTTTTCGAGTAAATCGAGTCAGAAGTAGATTTTTTTTTGGTCAAATTCTTATAAATTATTACTGACGTTCATAGTACCTAACTAATAAAAATTAATTAAAAGAAAACAAACAAAGAAATCCGGATTTAAAGCATTATTTTGAAATTATCCATAATTTTATTCCGTGTAGTACGGTCGTTTCACGGTTAAAAACAGCTGTTCATTATTTTCGCGCTTCCAAGTCAAAGTGCAATGCGAAATTTGCTGTCCCTTTCTGCGCTCGGTTCGATCAACACAATAGAAGGGGTAAGCTACTAAGCCGAATGGCTTGGCCTTGAACTGTGAACTTGCGAACCAAATTCTGTACCCGAAGCATACGGAAGCAAGTCCAAAAAGGTAAATGTTCAGGAGATGTTTTATGATAGATAACAATAAAACTAATTATTAAATCAATTAGTTTTGTTTTAAAAAGGAGCAAATGAAACGAAATATTTATAGTAAAGCCTTTAAAAATAATTGTTTAAAAAAAAAACGCTGACTTGAGTCAACTTTTCAATTTGGGAGGCGGGAATGGGTACCGCCGCCCCGGGAACCTTTATTGGATAACCAACACCTCTGCCATAGGTCACCCCAAGTGGTTCGCTACGTTTGGTGATTTAGCAGGGGTGCCGGGTTCATGGGTTGAGGTTTGTCTAGGTCTTGCAGGCGGATGACCAGGACATGCTGAACCCTAGATTCCTACCCACCCCTTAAACCCTTTTCCTCCCCAGAACTTTCCTCTCCTTCCCTTCCTTAAAAAAAACCCTCCACACAGCATCCCGAAAGATGACATAGGCCCCGAGGGAAATTATTTTCCTCAGGGCCTCCTGTGTGGAGCTCATGTAAAAAAAAAAAACAAAAACATGGACTTGAGTCCTACTGCCTCTACATGAAGTGGACTATTTTGTTATGACATGTGGTGTATTATAAAAGGAATAAAGTCCATGGTACACCCTTCTGCTTCTAAGATAGTTGTTGCATCATGGTACTTGCATCCACATGCAATTTTGAAAATCGTATTTTTTCTTCATAATGGGACTTGCATCTTTCTGCCACTGATAAACATGATAATTTACTTCAAGTCTGCATCAAAAACTCATTTCTTCAAATTTCGGACTTGGACCGTTTTATCCTCGGGAACGGAAATAAAAATGGTTGCTGTTGTAACATCTATGGCCGCCATTGGCTACAGTCGTGTTCGAACCAATTTGAACAAGGTTTTTTTATAATTTTTTTTATAATGTAATAAAATTTATCAATTTAGAAGGCGGGTATGGGTACCGCCACCTCAGGAACCATTTATTGGATAACCAACACCTCTGCCGTAGGTGACTCCAGGTACTAATATCTACAGCCTGTATGTCGGACGAATATCTACAGCTCATATGTTGGACTAATATCTACGAACTTCAGAGTGTTGACTAATATCTACAGAGCTAAGATCGGACGAATATCTATGACGGTCCCAGTGTTGACTAATATCTACAGAGCGTAGGTCGGACTAATATCTACAGAGGGCAGCTGAGCAAGAGGTTGTACAGAGAAGCTTAAATTACTTCAATTACGTAATTACTAATTACGTAAAGGCTTAATTGTTTAAAGTACATGAAGTTTCTGCATAATATTACGTATTTTGCTGTTTACGAGGACAATAATTTATTGAACAAACATGGAGGACATAATACAAAGATATTTATTTATTTCGAAATACACGGCACCTCAACCTAAACTAACCTAACCTAACTCACATAGAAATAGTCATGGTAACAGACTACATAATTTAGAAGCACTCGAAATAAAGAAAGCTGTTAAAACAAAAACCCAAATCCTTAATAATCAGCTAAATGTGTCCAATAGTTCGATATTAGGGGTTTTTACATACATACATAAATAAAGTTTTTTTTTAAACTGCATTATTACGTTATTCCAATATGCTATACATAATTGCAAATCCAACCTATGCCAGTGCCGTAGATATTCATCAACACTTTGGTTCTCATAGATATTAGTCAGCAGTTTGAGCTGTAGATATTCGTACGCACTGTCACATAAATAATTATGTGACTAATGCAGTTCTTGCTTAGGTGGTTATTTTGTCTATGGTGTTTTTTTTGGACACTGGTAATTTTTGGAAAAGAGAGAGTGCCTTTTTGTTTATGGTCACTTCCTCCCGATCAACTTGGGCAGTTGCGTCGGAAATTGGTCACTCACCTTCCTGGTGTTTAAATTTACGTTAATCATGTGAATCTAAGTTGATTTTAACTTAAAAAGGCGCGGGGTGTTTTTTCGTAACACGAGAAGTTCGTGTACGTTTTTATTTTTAGTGGTTGATATGCAAATCCCACTTTTCCGATGTTGGTAGTTGGCCATTTTGTGGTAATATTTTTGGACACGAAATTGTAAAGTGATTTGGTCCTTGTGTTGGCTGCAATAATATGCCATCATGACCCCGCGTAGCGAAGTCACGGATTGCTGACAGTTTTTCCGAAATCCGCAAGTCTTGGAGACTGGTTGGGCCACGTGCCTTTTGAATGGAGTTTGTTGAGATAGCCCGGGGCTGGATACGCTCCTTGGAGGTGTAGCGGCCTTCTTCCCAAATAGAAGGAAGACCTTGGCTCTCTGGATTCCGCGCCGTCCCCGATTGAGGAGGCTGGAAGTCCCGTCCCTTCTCGTCTTCTCTCTACGAAGCAAGTTCGTGGTCGTCATCCGGTGTTATATCCGTTTAGTTAGCTTAGCGTGTCCATTAGAAGTCCATCTGGTATGTTTATGTTTTGTATTCTTATATTACCTTGGTATAAATTTAATGCTAACCTTTCATTGGTATGAAATTTAAAAGTTTGTTTTTTGTTGGCTACAATATAGTTTTATAAAATTCATCTTCTTTTTATTTGACTGAAAACCCTACCTACATGACAGTTAACTACTTGGCCCACTATCCTGAGCCCTGGTCTCTGCTCTGCCGCAAGGTTACCTTTTTATACGAACATGACACGTTTCAGCACTTTGGTTCTCATAGATATTAGTCAGCAGTTTGAGCTGTAGATATTCGTACGCACTTTGGTTCTCATAGATATTAGTTCGATTTTTTCAGTTTTTGGAATTCCTGTAAATATTACTAGACGCCTCCGCCGTAGATCACCCCAAGTAGTTCACTACGTTTGGTGACTTAGCAGGGGTCCCCGAGTTCATGAGGTGAGGTTTGTCCGAGTCTTGGCGGCTTTTATTTGTCTGCCTACCAGCTGCATGGCAGGAGATCGTGAGAGTGGTTGAGGGAGTCCCAGCCGTACTCTCCAGCCGTACTCTCTCGGAACATGACCTTTATTTTATTTTATTTGTTATAAACAGTCTGTATAAATTCATTATTTATGTTATTGACCAATAAAATAACGACAAATTATACGACGTATAATATCAATAATATCTTTCAGGAAGTGATTTTATTTGAATTTGAAATGCTAAAGGTAGGAGAGAAAATGTTGTGAACTAAAAATAAAAAAAAGAGAAATACAGAAATCAATGAACTATTAAGTTATTATAGTAGGGGAGGCATTGATGCTAAATGGGTAGTTACTCGAGCGTCGTGGGGACCTATTGGATTGCAAAGATTAGATGCTAAAAAGAAAAAAAGTTTATATGATGTATGCCATTCCAGTGGTGGGGAGAGCGAGTATAAATTTTCAAACATGTAAAAAAAAATCGTCACAATGACATACTCGAGCTCATCAGATTTTAATAGCGTATACGCCCTACGTGTTTCTGGTAACAGGGAGATATTAATCTGACGACTTGAGTGGTGGGGGTGGCCGTATGAAGAGGTAGAAAATTGAAAAAAAATAAATTTATTCGAGCGTGTCAGATTAAGGTAATGTGAGTTAATTACATGCAGAAAAGTTTACATTCCAATAATCTGACGATTTGGACGTAACCTAAACTCATGGCTGATTTTTAAAGATGTAAAAAAAAATCGTGACCTTGACTTACTCGAGCTCGTCAGATTTTTATACAGAAGGATCAGCGTGATGTCCTTGTTGTGCTGACCAATAATCTGACGATTATGTGGAGGGATTTTCTTAATCTGACGGTTTAAAAAAAAAAAGATTTTTTTTGTTGTTTTTATTAATGAATAGAACAATGAACAAAAAATAAATACAATGAACAAAAAATAATATTTTGTATTTCACTTATTAAACTTCTTTACAAAATTAATTAACCAAATCGTTGTAAATCTACGAATGCGAACGCGCGACCCAACGGTTGATTAGGCTCTGGCTGCGACCATTGACGTAATGGCTGCGACAGAATATATCTACCTAGAGAACAAGCGCCCTTAAGAAGGGAACCAAAGCGCGGAGGGGGAAATACAAAGTTTAGCCACTTCGGCAGGTGGAAGTCGTCAGATTATATTATTTCCATGATCCTTACATTATTTCCTTCAAAATAAAAAAAAAATTAACCGCGCTCAAGTAAATCCACGTGACGTTTTTTTTTTGCAACTTTGTGACTCGCTAACTTTCTTACGTTACGTTCAAACCGTCAGATTATTGAAATGTAAACTTTTCTGCATGTAATTAGCTCACATTACCTTAATCTGACACGCTCGAGTAACTACAGGGATCGATTTTTTTTTACTAATCTGATCGGTTGTCCTAGCCGCACCCACCAATATTATGGGTTCATATATGGTGGTAGTCCATAACAAGGTCGTGAGGTATCTCCCCTTAGTTAATCTGACGCGCTTGAGTAAATCCCAAAATCCCTGCTTCGCCTCCCCTACTATTAGTTAAACATGTGGCATTCAATGGAGTGTTATTTTTTATGTATGCTGTGAATTTATCAAAGTTCGTGTTAAACACATCGATATTTGGGCATAATCTGTTAAATGTGCTACAGCTTCTTCTTATAAGTACATTTATCATATTCCACCGCCATGGGAGGAATGAATTCATACGTCCGTCACATATTACATATTATGATATTGTAATGATATGATTCGATGATAACCGGATTCAGCTTTAGAAGTTCCCAACAAATATCGGCGATCGAAATGTGCGTCGCCGCGTAATGTTCAAGTGGTAAAATAGCTTTCCGAAAATTGGTAGGTACTCGTATATCTCTTTTTGTTTGATGTCCGCAATAATGAACTAATTTAACTCATTAATATTATTTAATTAGAAATTAAATAATATTTGTGTTCAGCGATCATTTTATTGTACTGACCGGATGTTTTAATATTTCGCGTCGAATTCATTCAAAAATACAAGGAATGTGCCGCAGAGTCCCCGCATGCGTCTCATTTTAGCACCGTTTTAAAAAACGAGACAGCGCTAGTTCACTCGAGTTGTATGCAAACAGTTCCGTGTTCTGGCCCGCCCAATTAGTTTGTATTTACGCTTTGACGTGGGATGTTCTTTTAATTGATTTAACTAATTAAATTAAACTAATTCGGTTCAAAATCAAATGTGTGTTTCTTGTGTTTTATTTTTATTTGAAACGTAAATAATAGGGCGTTATTAATTATAGTGTAACAAACTTTAAAACAAGGTGTTTTTGTGACTCGTAAGTTATTTTCTTTGTGTTATTAATTGTGAATGAAATTAATTGAACTATTAGTTAGTGAGTAATCTGTTATTTATACCAGGGCGGGAAAGCGGTGGGTACCCTCCAATGTCGTTGATGATAGTTGTGATAAAGTTGAACAATTGGTGACAAATGTTTGTGATGTGTTTTTGGATTTGAAAACATTGCAACCAGATGCGGAGCTGCCACACAACAAAATAAATAGGTACGCTAATTAACCATATTGTAATGCCTAGAAGAGGTGGGAGAATAAATTATTAAGATGAAAATAAATAAACTATGGACACGAAAAGAGATTTAGTAACTTATAAATAATTTTATATATATACAATATTAATAACATCTTCCATCTGTCATCATGACATTTCTGCTTTTCAAAAATTTTAACCCTAAAAAGCCGAATTTTTTTTAAAATATTTTTTTTTTCTTAATTTTAAATTTAAAAATGCTTAAATTGAAAATCTTTATGTTTATTTGGGTTCTCTATGTGATGTAGGTTCACCAGTTTTCCGCTTGTACTACGAGTTTCCTGACACCGTGTATATATATATATATATATGTAGAACAATTTTCTCGGTTTACCCGCGTAACGTAGTCCTTAAAAGGACTTTTTAACTCCTGACGTTTCGGACAGATCACACTGTCCATCTTCAGAGGCCTTATGTCTTGAGTTTTTGTCTCAAACTGATAGCTTTCAATAGAAAATTGCAGTTGCAATAGAAAAATATCATGTAGAATTGCAGAACATAAAGTAGATGTCACTAATAAACGCTTAACTTCATCCATAGTGCAACACGTCCTTAATGAAGGTCATAAAATAGACTTTAATAATACAAAAACAATAGCTAGCATATACAATGAACCAAAAAGAATTTACCGCGAAGCAATAGAAATTTATAAACATAAAAATAATATGAATACTAGAAATGACGCAATCAGAATTCCCAACACCTGGAAAGTCTTAATCGATGAAAATACCCCAAAAACGGCATTTCCAAAATTACCAGTAGTGTCTCCAATTAGCTTTACCAATCAGGTATCTACTGTCAGCCCCGCCCCCCACCCCCTCCACCATCAATCACCTGCAACCCGGGTACTTCGTTCTAGACATAAGAAGTGACTTGCACTCACTTAAGTTTTAGCTTTTGGACCGAACAGACATGCGAAAGCTATCAGTTTGAGACAAAAACTCAAGACATAAGGCCTCTGAAGATGGACAGTGTGATCTGTCCGAAACGTCAGGAGTTAAAAAGTCCTTTTAAGGACTACGTTACGCGGGTAAACCGAGAAAATTGTTCTACATCTTACACCCGTGAAAACCTTAATCATAACATATATATATATATATATATATATATATATATATATATATATATATATATATTTTAATCGTATTTTTGAAACCCTGGGGATTTTTTGAAAATTTCAATCCGAAAAATCAGACCATTTTTTATAAACCGGAAAGACGGGACATAATTTTATAGGTGTGAAAAAACGATAATTACATAGCCGGAAATCATAAAAAAAAATAAATAACGTTTTCCACACGAATGGCACATGAGAATAACGAGGCATACCAAAAATATTACATCTCATAAATATTTTTTTCCTTGATCCATCTTATTGATCATAAATCATTATAATGTACAGCGTCTATATTACTAAATTCAATGTAATATACTTGTACTTATAAATTATGATAATAATAAGAATATTATAAAATTTTATTTTGTTAAAATCGGCACCATAATCATTATACTTCTAAAACACGTACCGACATCATCTTCACGTTCTGAAGAGAACCCCGTACATCATTAAATGTACGGGGTTCTCTTCAGAACATCTGTCAAAAAGTCAAACCAAATGATAAGTTCGCAGGGAACAAACAATAAATCTAGTGAACGAATTCAAAATTCGCCTGAAATCAAAGTGATGCCATATAAAAAATAAATCAGTGTGGAATTTTACAAAATTAATAGGAACATTTTCGGAGACGGGACATTTTCATGTAGTGACGTCACGAGCCCAAATAATGGATTTATTTATTTAAAAATAAAAAAAACTGTACATATCTCACAATTTTTGCTAACATTTTCGTAATCTATCCACATGATTTTTTTGAAGTCGTTATGAAATTGATGCAAGTGGCCTATTGGTAAAAGCAAGAAATCACGTTGTTTCAAACACTTTAATATGTCTGCGATGCCTATCGTTTACACTTCGCAAAAGAGTTTTTGGATGGATAGTACAAGTTTACAGAAAATTTTATACCCTCTGTAAAAGCCCATCAATTAAAAATGGTAAAAGAGCGAAAACATCTTTGCTTCTCGATAACGCCCCATCTCATCCTTCATGTGACATCTTAAATGAAAAAGACGAGTTTGTAAAAGTCATGTTTCTTCCACCTAATGTGACTTTATTATTACAGCCCATGGATCAAGGCGTTATTGAGGCTTTTTAACGGTATTATAGAAAATAATGTTTACGTAAGTTACTTTTGTAAAAAGGAAAGGAGGGAGAAGAAAGACTGATAAGAAATCATAAAAAGATTGATTTGGAAGATGCATCCTACATGATTGGAGCAGCGAAGAGTATCAAATATCTGACCTTAAAAAAGTACGTGACCTAGCCGCTCGTAAGCGGGCAGACGAACATTAATGATTTTTTTAAGCGTTAATTTTGCACTTTTTTCGTTTAATTCCTATTTGTCATTAAAGATATAAATTAAAATATGGTATTCATTCACCGCTACGTAATAAGGATGTACGTAATATATGTATGGCTCGATTATCCGAAAATACCGTTTTTTCCGAACACCCACATCCCCCAATTAGTTCGGATAATCGACACTCTACTGTATTTAGGAAAAAAATTGAATCGGGTATACTCTTACCACTTTAGAACATACCAAACATGCTGATAGATCCATATGCAACTAGCTATGGCATAATAATTCATTGCACACGGTTCTAACTACATTTCTCTAATGCCATTCCAAGGTAAGGCTACATCTTATTTACATATTTTCCTTCAAAATATCTATACATCTCTACATATTATAAATTAAAGTCCTCCTTGTCGTCTATCTGTCTGTCTGTTCGCAATAGACTCAAAAACTATTGAACGGATTTTCATGCGCTTTTCACCAATAGATAGAGTGATTCGTGAGGAAGGTTTAGGTACGTAATTTGTCAAGGATTTGTGTAAATTGGTTGAAATATAACGATAATTGTTAGAAGTGTCGGAAAAAATCAAGCCGCCTGGTAGCTTACATCGAAAACACTGCTTAATCCCTTTGAGATATAACAAAACAATGCATTGTGGGATATTCCTCTTTTATAGATCTATAAAAAAGTCCAGGATGGTATATATCTATCTTTTACGGATAGCTTACTATACCCATTCTATCTTTAAAAAAATGGTCACGGTAATTTGAAAGTTATTTAGACGTATACAGTATTAATCCTTATCAACTTAAATACGTTAGTTACCTCAAGCATTTCATGCACATTATTATAATCTTTCGCACCATCTCTACGTATTATAAATTAAAGACTTCCGCGGCGTCTGTCTGTCTGTCTCTTCACGATAAACTCAAAGATGGCGGTGGTTATAAAGGTTGGATAACCATCCAGTGGATGGCGTTGTGTTTAGTTAGCCACAGAAATGCGAGGCCGGGTCAGCTAGTGTTAAACTAAAATAGTTTACACAAGATTGAACCTCGAAAACTTTGGAACCTCAAATTTAACACCTTAGAACGTGATAAGGCAAACTTAGAACCTCACCCAATCAAAGTGACGAACTAAACTGCGCAACGAACGATCAACTGTCTGATACCAAAGACGTTATATACTGTAGACACGGGGTAGAAATCTCAAAGTGCGAAGCCAAAAGCAAGGCAATTGCACGGGTCTCGATTTTTAGTACTTTAGTACTAAACTGTCACTAGTCGAGTAAGGTCGTGTCTTACCAGTAGAAAAATTGCATTTAAAAAGCGCCAAAATGCCCTCCTGTGTGATGAGAAAATGTTTCCATTACACGGCAAACAGTAGTAAAAGTGAAGAAATAACATTTCATTTATATGTACACACAAATTACTTATTATTATCGATTATTATAAGCAATGGAATTAATTTTCATGTTCCCTGTCCGACAATTTTGTGCATCATTAGAGAAAAAACACACATTCTTTGATTGTCTTATGGTACGGCCACACTGAGGCCAACTTCCAACTTCAAACTTTCAGACGATTTTGTAGAAGGGTTGTTCGTGCGTTGGAAGTTCGAGTTGGAAGTTTGGCTTCGGTGTGGAAGTGGCATATTTTTTTAATAAATTAAGAACTTTTGAATTAAGAAATTACAGTAAATCGCTGAAAACAAAAGAGTGTTGCTTACTAGCCACTTTATTTTGCGAGTATGTGAGACTATGGCGAGGAATTTAAAAAAATATATATGTATATCCGTTCGAACTTCGACAAGGAATATTCTGTATTATTCCGTTAAGCGGACTTAAGTTTAATTTTATACCCTGAAGATGCTTGAGTAAAGTGAAACTGGTCGGTATTATAAAAATTAAATAAATCATGGTTACAAACTAAGTTATTATTATTTTTAATTTATAAACTAACTTTTAGACAAGATTTTTATGCATAGCACAAAGGGTAACAATTATTATAAGCAATAATTATCAGCCTGAAACACTCATCAACATTGAAAAATCTTCCGAGAAAAGATACTTGCCGCCAACGGGACTTGAACCCGTGTTCTTCTGATTGCCGGTCAGCTGCTCTTGACCACTGAGTTATGGGGGCTTATCAAATACCTGCCAAATAATTCAATATATACTAGTGTTTCATTCAACAATTACTGCTTATTATATTTTTTCCACCTGAAAACAATCAACTTTATTTTTGCGAGAGAGACATTGTAAGTGTAAAAATCCCTCGCTAGGTGGCGTCGAGACAAATTATGACTACATTTATTGGGGAAATACTTAAACTTGTAATTATTGCTTATAATAATTGTTACCCTTTGTGCTATGCATAAAAATCTTGTCTAAACGTTAGTTTATAAATTAAAAATAATAATTAATATTGAATTATTTGGCGGGTATTTGATAAGCCCCCATAGCTCAGTGGTCAAGAGCAGCTGACCGGCAATCAGAAGGACACGGGTTCAAGTCCCGTTAGCGGCAAGTATCTTTTCTCGGAAGATTTTTCAATGTTGATGAGTGTTTCAGACTGATAATTATTGCTTTTAATAATTAACTAAGTTATTGTTTTATTTCATTCAGATATAACCTGTTGCCATCTCAGTAATATTGTACAAACAAAAACGATTAACAACAAAACTATGACGTACTTTTCTAAATATATTGAGAAGCATTTTTCAATAAAGAGAACCACATCGATAACAAATTAAGAAATGTTTGTCACCTTCAAAGAAACACACTCCAACATTCTCTGAGCCATCGTTACATTGTTGACTTCTGTAAACAGTGAAATTTTTCCCTCCCGCTGCAGACAAGCTCGACATAATGCTTCGAGAGCGGCCATATTATTAAATAATTCGTTAAAGAGAGTAATATTAGTATTTTCTGGCCATTGCGGCTTAAATTTTAAAACAATGAATAAAAACAAATCGCAAAGTAACCCACAATCTCAAAATGTCAAAGTTAAAACTGTCAAACTAAACCATAGATTTGTTATAACCTAAATTATCACTGGTATTGCCAGTTTTATAAATTAAATGTATTTGTTTACTTTAGGATGATCTTATTTTCTTATTTAGTAGTATTAATTTTGAAAGCAATGTGACATAATACTGCATTTGTTTTACGAAAGCTTATATTATTATTACTTCATTTGTATATTATTTTGTTGAAATTTAATAGTTTTAGATTTAGATGCTAGCATTACTATGTCTAATCATATTGTTGATATTTAATAGTTCTAGATTTAGATGCCAGCATTACTATGTGTTTCTGATGAATTTTTGGTTTTATGTAAATATGTTTAACAACTGTATATCAACTACCAATAATTCTTATTTGATTATATATACTTGAATGATATTATGATTGTGTAGAGTGGATTAATATGTTTGTGTAAAAAATGACTGGCGAAGGACCTTGATTTTGTGTTACTATCACTGCCTGAAATGATAAAATACATGTGGCATAGAAAGGAAAGGACTCATCGAAAAGGGTAAAAGAACTTGTAGGGTGGCAATGCACTTGTCTGCCTTCTCTCCCATCCAACAGGCACAAAACAGCAATAGTAGTGAATTTCGTTTATTTTATAATACACGGCGGAGTTATTTTTAATGGCGATTAACCGATAGCGGAAGCACAATGGCTATGTTGTGGCGGGCGTTTATTACAGACTGACTGTGGGTAAGCTTGACGGGTAGGCAATTGGGATAGGTAGGAAAAAGGAACTTGCAACAATATTAATACCAATCTCAAGCAGTGACAGTATGTATGCGTGCTATGTAGGTATGTGTATGTGTGGGTATATGTATGGGCGTAACCATGCCCTCCGCCTGGAAGGGGATGAAAGAATCCACTTCCATAAATCAAAAGAGTGCCAATACGTTTTAATGCGCAAACAAAATTGTAACACGCGGTAGAATGTAATTAATTATGTAAAGTTATGAAAATATTTATGTAAGTTATATAAATGCTTTTACCGAATGGTCGATATAGCAAGGAAATAAAAAAAAAAACAAAAAACATTGAAACGAAAAAATATGATTTGAAAGGATTCAATAAATAATACTGAACCTGCGGTAGATAAAACTAGAAGTAGGGTTGGTATCTATTTGACAAAGAAACTAACCTAATTGATTTTAAGAATAAAGGTATTATGAACTAACTTCTAAGATGTCGTTAAATCTATTGTGACGGTAAGGGACAGCGTTTAACGACTGCCCTGTGGTATATGATATGCGGTATGCGGAATGCGGTGTGCGGTATAAGGTATGCGGTATGCGATACGCGGTATGCGGTATGCGTTATGCGACTTGAGATAAGGGGTATGCGGTTAAAGGTATGCGGTATGCGATACGCGGTATGCGATTTGAGGTTAGGGGTATGCGGTAAGCGGAATGTGGTATGCGGTATGCGATACATGGTATGCGGAATGTGGTTAAAGGGTATGCGGTATGTAGTATGCGGTATGCTTTATGCGGTTTGAGGTAAGGAGTATGCGGTATGCGGAATACTGAATGGGGTTTGAGGTAAGGGGTAGGTATGCGGTATGCGGAATGCAGCTTTTGAATCAAAACGTTGTAGAGGCCAATCACATTTAGGTAACTGAGCAAAAGCGGGGCCCTTAAACCATAACGTATGGTCTATTAGCTGAGAGGGCGTAATTGTCTTGAACTTTTTATGATGGAAGCATTCAGCCTCCAGATAATCTTGTATTTTTGATACGCGGTTAGCAATGAAGGGCTGCCATTTAGCGGGCAGTGAATTTATCCATACTAGTGCAACCGTGCTGTCACAAAAGGCTAAAGTCGTATGAACTATCGAATTTGATGCGTAGGTATTACTAACCTTGCGCATTAATCGGGCAAGTACCATCGCTCCACATAATTCTAGACGCGCAAGTGAAATCGTCTTCGCAGGAGCGACCTTAGATTTGGCGCATAATAAGCTTATTGTGGTTTTGTCAGTATTTGAACAGTAAAAATGTAAGTATAATGCGCGTTTGTTTGCGTCAGAAACCCCGATAAGTGTTAATACACATTGGTATTCGACACCTAAGAACTGAGGAATTTTAATAGATTGCAATAATGGCAATTCCTTTTAAAGCTGACGCCAAAGCGTGACAACGGTGTCAGGAGGAGAATCGTCCCAATCCAGGTTGTACTGCCATAGAGATTTATTTATAAGTTTAGCTAATAAAACAACCTGTGCGAAGAAACCCATCAAATCCCAAAGACGAACAATCGTCGATAGGATGTTTCGTTTGGTGCAAATTCTTTCATCAGAGTTTACAACAAATATAAAATTATCAGAAGCGGGTATCCAATGAAGACCTAATATTTTTAGGTTTTCATCGGGATTAAATTCCACATGTTCCTTGACACGACGATCTGAAGGCATCGTGGACAAAAAGTTTGGAAAATTACCAGAGAATTTTACAAGATCGAATCCTCTCGCGGCGAATAGTTGAAAATTGAGGATAATGCGAAATAGAGCACCTTGTAAATTATTACCGGTGTGTAGAACATTATAATGCGAGTAACCAGAATCGGATTTCATACTCGCGCCCAGTATCATCCGGATTTTGGTGGTCAATTTATCTTCGCGAACTGCGATGTGATGCGGGATTACGTAATGCGGAAAATCAGAATTGTCAACTGGGGAAATGAGAATAGAGGGACTGTTTCGAAACGGCAACGCGACGATATAACGACCTGCCGTGTCACGAGAAGTTGTGAGTTTAAACATGTCCTCACACTCTTGTTCCTCAGGCGTTAAAAACTTCTCATCTGGAATGTCTTCCAATTCGAAGAAGCGCGAAAGGCAAAATTCATAATTTTGCGTGAACGTACAAAATGTGTTTATACTTGGGTTTTCAATCATCGTTGGGGCAGTACCCAAGATGAGATATCCTAAAGTTGTTTCAATAGCAAATGGCTGGCCGAGAGAACCTGACATTTTGTTTGCCTTTAGAATGCGAGCAAACATGTCACATCCCAAGATGATATCAATCTCACCGGGCGTACAGAATGTTGTGTCTGCTAAGGACAAATTCTCAAGATACGACAAAGAGGAGCGGTTAATGTTAACAGTAGGCAACTCACTGGTTATGGTTTCTACTACATATGGTTTAATCGTATACGACTGAGTGATGTCATAGCTGGAGAGTAATTTTAAGCAAGTTACGCCATTTGTCACATTTCTTACGTCACCTATTCCCGTGACGTAAGTACTTGGAGATGACCGCACCATAAGATTCAAGCGTGAACAGCATTTGCGCGTAATTATGTCCCTTTGGGAGCCGCTATCTATTAGAGCCCGTATCATCTGTACCTGGCCCTTAGCGTCTCTGGTAGTGCAAACAGCCGTTCCTAAGAGTGCAGTAGTATTTGCACTAGGGCATGAATTTGTTACACATAGCGAAACCGGATTTGAAGAATTTAAGTTATCATTATCGGCATCCGTTTGTGACGCGGGAGATGGTATTGGGTCCGTTTGTGACTTCCGCCCATCAGTTTGTTTGAAATGCAACAAACTATGATGGTTGAGCGCGCATGTTTTGCATGTACCTACTCTTCGGTTTACAAGCTTTCGTGATGTGCCTAGTACTGAGGCAGTTCACACAAACTCGAATCTTCGATGACTTAATACAGTTAAATCGCTCGCGTGGTTCTAGACTTGTGAATTTAGAACATTGGTATATAGGGTGAGATCCCTTTTGACAGCAAAAACAAATTTCGATGGAGTGATTATCGATTTTTTCAACATTAATAAATGCCTTTGCGGAATTAGTTTTTTGCGGTTTAGTGGTATAATTATTATTTGAGCCAAGACGGCTAGATTTCGGTTGCGTGATTTGTGCGCGATTAAGAATTCGTTGCTGTACTCTTACGAAGTCGATTAGTTCCGCGCTGGACGGTAAATTTTCATTATTTTTAATAGGAGATTCGAAAGCCTTTACAGTCTCTATGTCAAGACGTTTAAGACCCAGTTGCAGCAATATGAATTCTGCGAGGTCTTTTATTTTTAATTGCTTCAGCGCGGCGATGTTAGTGGAGTATGCAATTCTCTAAAGAAGCGGGCGTGGCCGAGTTAACTGGAGGTAATTTCAGCAATCGGTCAAAGTATAATTCAGCAAGAACGCGTTGATCATTGGTAGGAAGGTTAAAATTAAAACAATGTAAGCAGTCAAATTATTCGAACAATCACATTTACGCAAGTACCTACAAGTGCGTAGGACTAATCCGAAAACAGTAAGGATGCTACGCAACATCGATTGCCGATTGCGTCAAATCTGGCATTTGAATCGTTTATTAGGGAGAAAAATTGATCAGAAAAAAAACCGAACCGCCCATATTTCGGTATTTTTGTCATACCGAACACCGAACACGGTGCTAAAATACCGAACGGTTCGGTAGAATACCGAACACCTGGCAACCCTGCCCGGACCCCTGACAAATGGTTCCATGGCAACTCAGAATGAAACCAACTCAGAAACTCCTCAGAAAGGTCATTAAAAGCTACGAAAAAATATTTTTAAAATAGCCTGTAACCCTAACCTAACTTAACCTGCTTAACCAATTTTTTTATATTTTTTTATCATCACTCTTAATGACCTTTCTGGGGTCCTTCTGAGTTGGTTTCATTCTGAGTTGTCTGGTCACCGACATAAATACTCACTTTTCGTAATAATAAAGCTAAATCTAACTGTTTGAATAAAAAATATTCCATATTAACGAGTAAGCGGTTCAATGCATTAATATAAATTTTGTAAAAATTAACTATTTATTTAGAATTATAAAATTGAAAGAATATTTCTTCACCTTCCAAAACAGGTTTTAGTTTTCGGATGCGTTCACAAAAATTTCTATTTATGTTTTTGGATTTTATTTTATTCCGACGAAATAAGTTGTGCAAGTATTAGCAGATAATAATAATTATATTGAAAGGGTTAGTAATCTAGAACATGTTCTTTGTAAAATAGCTGCTTGTAACCAGCTATTTTGTGAAATATTATTTGGTTTTTTAATTTTAACTCGTCTGCTTGGTTCAATATATTCGCACCTCACAATCCGGAAGCCTTAGTTTCGCACGAAAAATCAGAAACCCTCACTTTGGATCGAGATTGTAAAATATCTTGGCAAGACAGCTTTCATATTTCAAAGACAATAAGAAGCATTATTTCTTTCTCTTTCT
The DNA here is from genome assembly GCA_929108145.2 of Limnephilus rhombicus. Taxonomy (NCBI): domain Eukaryota; kingdom Metazoa; phylum Arthropoda; class Insecta; order Trichoptera; family Limnephilidae; genus Limnephilus; species Limnephilus rhombicus. The sequence continues at coordinate 45,808,178 of OV815290.1, forward strand.
GGTTAAAAGAAAAATACATATGTTTGCATGAGAGGAAAAGAGATATATATATAGCTTTTAGAATGTAAGGTCGCTCGGGACATTTTTGGTCTTATGAAAGTATAACTTTGGTCTTATGAAAGTATAACCTAAATGCTGGCGTCCCACAGGGATCGGTTCTGTCTCCGACTTTGTTTTTGATTCACACCAACGATCTTTTGTTATGTGCACCAATTCATTGTTACGCGGATGACAGTACAGTTCATGATAGATTTTTGTTTGACAAGCCCCCAAAGGGCTCACAAACTCCAACAGCTCGTAGGGCTTTGAAGCAAAGAATGAACGGTTACCTCGAGAGTGTTTTCTCTTGGGGTAAAAATAATCTCGTTGAATTTAATGTTTCAAAGGCCCAATCTTGTTAAGTTAGCCTCCCAAAAACTGGGCGTACTGTACAGGGCCCGCAGAGACTGCAGATAGTACACAACTGCTAACCCTCTACAAATCACAAGTGCGCCCCACGTTTGAATTTGGCAGCCACCTGTCTGGAGCTCCAAAATACCTGAAAAATACCCTCGACTCTGTGTAGAAACGGGCGGTCTGTTTGATAGATTCTCCCTTCTTAACAGACGAATTGCAATCTTTAGAGCACAGGCGTTGGGTGGGAATGCTATCCTTGTTTTACCAGTATTAAAATGGAAGATCCTCCAAGGAACTAGCGTCATTGATCCCTTCGGCACAAGTGCACAGTCGGGAAATACGCCAAACACATGCCCAATATTTGTACACGGTTGACATCTGTCATGTGAGAACGGGTCGTTTCTTCGACTCGTTCTTGTGTTCAACAGCTCGGCTGTGGAATAATTTGCCGGCCTCTGTGTTTCCTCCTTCCTACAACATGGGTCTCTTCAAGACCAATGTTCATTCCTTCCTCTTCTCAAAAAGACTCTCCACACAGCATCCCAGATGACATAGGCCCTGAGGGCCTCCTGTGTGGAGTTAACTTAAAAAATAAATAAAACACCAATATTTTCAGTAAAACGTAATAATTTATTAATGAATAATTACAATAAACGGTATAAATATTCCCTTTGTACACTTATAATAATTAGGTAGGTATTTAAATCTGTCAATAACAATACTATACTAACGGGTGTATATGAAATACAATATAAACAAATCTCAATTATATAATTGTATACAAAATTGTTGTAACAGTTCTTAATATAAATATAATTATGGCATTTAAAAGATTAACAAAAATAAAGATTGGTATCTACAAGTCAGATTTTAGAAATACATCCACCAAAGAAGGGTGGCATGGATTTGTTTTCTATAAATATCTATGGTTTTATTCTGAGATTGATGAAATTTTCCACATTTGACTTTTGAAACAAGAGGAAGGTCACTGTCTACATCTCATTTTTTTTAACAATAGCTCCACACAGGAGACCCTGAGGAAAATATTTTCTCTCAGGGCCTGTCACCTTTGTGGATGCTGTGTGGAGGGTTTTTTTAAAGGAAAGGAGGGAAAATTCTGGGAAGGATTTGGCCGTTCAAGTATTACGTAACGCACTTGGGGGGGGGAGGGTCTTGTGAAACATTACTGGGCGTTACGAGGGGGGGGGGGGGGGGGGGGTTCGAACAACGTGTTACGTAATATGTATTTATTTATTTAGATAAAAAAAACTAGGTAATTAAAGTCTTCCAACTTGGCAGTCCTTTTCGTTCTCGAAATCTCTTGTTTTATTTATTGCCGCAAACGCGATTAAAACAAGAAAAAAGGTATTTAAGCGACTTTCTAGCACTTTGCGCAATTTAATTGTGACTTGGGAGGATACGGAAAAACGTTATGGCGCGTTACATGGGGGGGGAGGGGGGGTCAAAATCTTCAAAAATTGCCTTACGTAATACTTGAATGCCCCTTAGGTATGAGGGGTGGGTAGGAATCTGGGGTCAGTGGATCCAGGAGACGTATGATTCGATCCCACTGCAGTACAAGGCGACGTTCCAAAAGAGTTATGCCTGAGAGGTCACAACAACTCCACGAAGCTGGCGGGCAGACGTATCCGCCGCCAAGACCTGGACAAACCTCACTTCACGAACCCCGGCTAAGTCCCCAAACGTAGCGAACACTCGTGGTGACCTGTGGTAGAGGTGTTGGCTAAACAACAAATGGTTTGTAAAATTCAGCTAGAATTAACAAATTATTTAACCAACTGTCGTAAAAACCTTTAATTAAAAATTGAAAAAAAATCATTGCAAGATTAGAAACCTTTTTAAGTACATCATAGTTACAACATTAATTATAATAATACAAGAAACTTTGAAATCTAAACATTAAATTTAATGATACTTTTGTGTTCCCAAAAATTATTTACTTTTTCTTTCCTCTTTTACTCTAAAGTATTCTAACAGCCTCCACGTCATGACAATTAGATATTTAATGTTAACTTTTTCATTAAGTATGTAAAATATAATAGGTTTTATATTGTGAAATCTTTTAAAAATAAATAGGTAAGCAATATTGTAGTAGGGTTCCATGACAGATGATCTGCCGACAATTCGTTCTACAGGAATTCCAAAAACTGAACAAATCGGACTAATATCTATGAGAACCAAAGTGTGGACGAATATCTACAGCACTGGCAGAGGTTGGGTTAGGTTAGGTTACTTATTACGTAATTGAAGTAATTTATGCTTTTCTGTACAACCTCTTGCTCAGCTGCCCTCTGTAGATATAAGTCCAACCTACGCTCCATAGATATTAGTCACCACTGGGACCGTCATAGATATTCGTCCGACCTTAGCTCTGTGAATACTGTTCAACACTCTGAAGTTCGTAGATATTAGTCCAACATATGAGCTGTAGATATTCGTCCGACATACAGGCTGTAGATATTAGTATCTGGAGTCTTTTTGAAGTCGATTTTAGGTTTGAAATTGGTAAAATTATTCACAAAAAATTATAATTTTCTAATTATCTAGCTGGTTCCCGGCATGCGTTGCAATGCCATATTCAAATAAATATATTGTTTCTCGCTGCATGTCCTTTCCCGTGCGTCTCCGTTCCCTCCCGCATCCCCTACCCTCCCGCGTTCCCCTTCCACCTTCCTTGCCCGCCCTCTCCCCTCTCCCTCTCCCCTCTCCCTCTCCCCTGTCCTGCAATCCCCCTCTCTATATTCCATATAATCAGTCCCAGTTCATTCAGTTTTCAAATAGCTCGCGTGCCACCTATTACAATTTTTTTATTAAAATTTTCATTTTTCGTATATTACAAATATCATTTTTGCATATTATAAGAACAATCAATCAAATTTGATATTTAATATACGTACCTATTTAAAATATCTATAATTTTAAAAATCCATAGATAATTCTTTTAATACAAAAAAAAAAAACAGCTGCCTGCTAAATTCAATTTCAACAAACGCGCGAACTGTCAAACGTGTGAAGTTAAAATAGTCATTAAGTTTTCATAAATTACTCAATTTTCTGCACGATTTTCTTAATTTTTCTTTCCGTAAGAGCGATCTACAAAGTATTAGAAAACTTAAAAAAAATAGATGTATGAAATAGGTAAAGTCGTTCTGAAGTTGTGACGTGACAAAGGGAAACAGGGATTCATTTATATATATAAGATATCATTTCAGGGGGCCAACTGTCGAGGGAACAACTGTTGAGTTACCTTACTTATGTACCAAAATGAACATTTCTCACCCATTGTCATTTACTAAACTTACTTGCTAAATAATTATATATATGAAATTGATTAAAAAAATATTTTTTTCAACATTGTAGGCTGATTAATATCATATATTATATTAAATAAATATTTAAATATTACATATGTACAATATCTATATGTTAAATAGTCGCTAGGTAGCAAAGGCCTTAATAATAAACGTGTTTTAAGATTTACACAACTGATATATAACCGTTAAAGCATGGTAAATGGTTTTTTAACATTAATGGAAAATTTAAAACACGTTTTTTACAAGGGAGCTAATGATAAAAGTGTTTTAAGGGGTCGCTCATAACTTTTTTTTTTTTTAACCTGTGAACAATTTTACTGGCCTGTCTGGGGTAGAAGGAGTCGAAAAGATTAATTTTTTAAAATGTAATAACAGCACAAGAGTCCCAACTGCTCCCAAATGTCTAGAGCCAGTGAGACCTTGGCATTACCAATTAGGGTATGTATGAGACTGAAGGTAGTGGGGAGGTATTCTGAGCTGGTCACCAAACTCGGCTAAAGCTATTTCAAGCAATGTTTCAACTTTGAATGATAGTTTTACACCAGAGCGATACTGAAAGTATCTTCCACTCTTGAACGAGCCGCAATTATACAATATATTATTTATTTATTTTCTCTCCAAATCCAAGTGGGTAAACCACCAGGCGTTCGCCGCCAAGACCTTGACAGACCCTACCCCATGAACCCGGACGCCCCTGTTAAGTCACCAAACTAGTGAACTACTTGGGGTGACCTCTGGCAGAAGTTGCTTGTCCAATAAACGGTTCCCGGGGCGGTGGTGCCCATACCCGCCTCCCAAAAAGCCACTCCTTCCTTTTCTAAACAATACCCTCCACACAGCATCTCCAAAGATGACGTAGGTACTGAGGGGAATTATTTTCCTCAGGGCCTCCTGTGTGGAGCTAATGTAACATTGATTTGACTTTGTGAGCTGAAAATATGTGTATTAAAATAGAAATTCCAGACAGAATGATCTAAACATATTTCATGATGTCAGAACTCACAGTTTGTGAGTTTTCCTTCTTCAGCACACATATTCACAGTTTTTTAATATATTTTTTAAAGAATCGGTGCAATTTTCATGTCGCCAGAACTCACCGTTCGAGAATTTTTACTGCATCGGCTCAAATATTTCCTAATTTATAAACAAATTTTGATTACAAATTTATGTGTAGTTACATTTTTTATTCTTATACAAATCTTCTATTAATTTTGATTTCAAATATTTTTGTTAAGTATACAATTTCGTGAACTTTTTTTATACACATTTTTGAAAGCATTCAAATTCTTACAACTAACAATACATAATATTTTTTTTGTTTTATCTACGTGCATATACACTCAATGGGCAGACATTTAGAATAATTTTTTTTGTACATGACAGACCAAAAAAGGTTTTTATAAAATTGGTCCTCTGATTTTTGGAATTTTTAAAATTAAATTCAATGGATTTAATAAAAAATTCAAAACATGAGCATTTTACACGCACACAATAAAGTATTTATCCACTGAAGATATTTGCGATAGAAATGTATTTTAGGCAAGTCCATGTGTATTTGTCTAGGTTAGAAAAGAAGGAAGTATGTTTAAGAGAGATGGGAAGGCTGATAGAGATATTGAAAGAAGGGTCAATGGAGGTAACTCCATTAAGGGGGCGTTCAAGTATTACGTGACGCAATTTTTGAAGATTTTCGACCCCCCCTCCCCCCCATGTAACGCGTCGTAACATTTTTTCGTGCCCTCCCCCCCCATCCCCCCTAAAGGTTACGTAACGCCCAAGTGACAATTTTTACCTGAAAGTCACAATTAAGTTGCGCAAAGTACTGGAAAGTCGCTTAAATACTTTTTTTCTTGTTTTAAACGCGTTTGCGGTAATAAATAAAACAAGAGATTTCAAGAACGAAAAGGGTTGCCGACTTGGAAGATTTTAATTCCCTAGTTTTTTTATCTAAATAAAGAAAAACATGTTACGTAACGCATTATTCGAACCCTCCCTCCACCCCCCTCGTAACGCACAGAGTTTAGGTTTCACAATCCCCCCCGAAGTGCGTTACGTAATACTTGAACGGCCCCTAATGGAGGACTGAGTGCCGTTGGTGCTAACAAAAAACTGTCCAAAGAAGCGAAGCTAGCAGTCCACAATGGAGTACTGGTACTTACAGTGAGACATGGAACTGACAGATTAAGGATGAAAGTAGACTGCATTGTTGCACTGTTGAAATGAGATCCCTGTGGCGTATGTGTGTTAAACCACGTATGTTCGTGTGAGAAATGTGGAGATCAGCAAAGAATAAAGTAAGATTAAGAAAGGGATGCTCAGATGGTTTAGGCATGTAGAGCGAATGAATGAAGAAAGGAGTATAATGAGAATTAACGAAGCAAATCTGACAGGTAGAAGAAGTCGGGGATGCCCGCAGAAGTCACAGCACGAATCACAGAATCAGATACGCGGGCCGTCCGCTCATGGAGAAACTGAAAACAAACCAGTTTCCGACGCAATCGCAATCAACCTCCTGAACAAAATCGATAATGTTCTGATTTGACAGATATCGCAGATTACTCGAAAACTTGACAGTTTGTGAGCCGCTACCATGGCAATCTGTCAAAAATGCAATTCAAATGCGACTGCCGCGGTGACCAGCATGGTCCTGTCAAGTTTTGACATGTCAGATCAGAAAAATATTGATTTTGTTCAGGAAGTTGATTGCGATGGCATCAACAACTGTTTTTTTTCAGTTTCTCCATGAGCAAAGGCCCTTAGAGTCAGAATAATGTGTGAAACATGCCATTACCTAAATACTTTTTTTAGTGACACCTCCCATTCCCTGTCTCTTTAAATAGCCAAAAAAATCACAAGCCTTTATAATTGCAATAATTTATATTTTATTTGCCGAAGCGCAGGGATGTGCGCAGTTTTGCGCATGCGCGTGAAAAAAATATGTTTTGCTGCGATTTTGACCCTTCTATGTACAACATTTGTATAAGGACAGCGTCAGAATCGCTTGCACCAACACTCCCTATAAGATGGGTAAAAATTTCATTCACCTTGAAACCCCAGAATATTTTTAAATAATTTTTATCTGTGACATGTAACATCAAAATGTCAGATTTGCCGCTATTCTTTCGGTTAAAGTCGATGCATGTTATTTGACGAAAACATCGTAAAACCTATCAATTTACGTAATTTACGCAAGTAATGTTGTTTTGGTAGATAGTTTATTGTTCTAGGAATATGTTTCGGTCAATAAAGTATACGATAGCTCAAAATTAATCCATAAAACATTCAATTCAAAGTGGGCTTGTGAGGAAATTTCCGTGTTCTTCCCTGATACCACTTTGCACACAAATCATTTCAAAAGTTTGTCATACAAGATGACTTCCAAGCGATTCCCCTCACCATAGATTTGGCCTCAATATCATTCTTACAAAATTGTATTTTGAGTTTGTGAGACAATGAGCGCTTTTATTATTACCGTGACGACACAAAAAAGCATAAAACGTACGTTCTTTTCTTAATAATGCTGCAGCTCTTTCTTACACATCATAATGGTGAGACGAAAAATGTGACACAAAATACATGTGTCTGTTTCTTTCAAAGTACTACTTTTTTCCTTTGGAGTATGCTATGCCCACAGAACTCAAATCGCTTGTAATGTAGGTTTTACACAATCTCTTTATTCAACCCGATTCCCGTAAAGAGACCAAAGACAAAATTTTTCACTTCACGCAATCGCTATTTTCATCTCTATTTTCAAATCTACGATTTCAATTGGCATCACTGCGAACAACACATGAACCATGTTGTTTGCTGTGATACCAACTGAGATGAAAATAGCGATCGCGTAAAGCAAAAAAAATTGTGTTTCTATCGACTGTAGCACTTTTTGCCACAATTATGTTTCTATCGACTGTAGCACTTTTTGCCACAATACGGCACTATTTAAAATACCTCGGATTGCTTTGCTGCCAATTTTGGAAAATTTTCCCGTATTTGGAAGTAATTAAGTAGAAGTTTACGATTTTATAATATTTTTTTTATAAATCATACGAATATGTGATAATCGACAAAAGATAAGTGAATTCATTGGCTATATAGAACTATAATTAGTTTGTATGTCTCCATATTAAAATTCGGAGGTACGATTTTTTTTAATGTGGGCGGAAAATATTCAAAATGATTACCAAAAAGGGTAAATTATTATAAGCAATAATTATCAGCCTGAAACACTCATCCACATTGAAAAATCTTCCGAGAAAAGATACATGACGCCAACGGGACTTGAACCCGTGCCCTTCTGATTGCCGGTCAGCTGCTCTCCCAATTGAGCTATGGCGGCTTATCTTATACCCGCCAAATGATTCAATATATACTAGTGTTTCATTCAACAATTACTGCTTATTATATTTTTTCCACCTGGAAACAACCAACTTTATTTTTACCAAAAAGTTTGGAGCAATCAGAGAAGAAGTTTTAAATTGCGCTGCCGCTCGGGCTGAATAAAGAGACGGTGTAAAACCTACATTAATTTCTCTGTGTATGAATGGTCTAAGCCTGCAAAAAAACCCCAGCGGGTATGCTATTATGCCCGTTGTAAAACATTGTTACAAAATGCTTTCGCACGAAATGCTTTCTCCCGAAACTCTGTCTGATCATTGCTACAAAACTTTATTGTATGAAGAGTTTAGAATAATCATTTATTGTGAGAAAACTGAAACTCCCACCTCTAATTACCTAATAGATAAGTCCTCTATCATTGCATAAACAAAATTTCCCCACTTCAATAGTGGAAGTAGGATGAAATCAAATATTGTCAAGTTATTTGAAACCAGGGAATGTTTGTCTTTCATGAAGAAGGATGCAAATTCAGGGTGAATCCTCAACTTCAAAACTTTCATTGATCATTTCGAGTTCTCCCCTATACATAGGAAGAGCCAAATTGTCCATTTGCTGAGTCAAAACTTGGAGATCGTCTTCTATATGTGGATCATATTCAAAGTTAGTTTCTAAAGATCCTGCGGCTGCCGCAAGTTGAGCTTCAAGCAAAATTGCTTCTATTCTGCATTGGTCGCAGCCAATTACATCAGCTGGTTGATCTTTCTCTTCCACACCTTCCAAAGTGTGTTGAAATTCTGGGTTTTCGTCTGGGTTCTTTGCAGCGGCCTCTGCAATGCATTCCGGACAATCAGTTTGCTCGCACAGATCTATACTTATCCCAGCTACTTTAGAGTTTTCTTGCTGTCCTTGTACTTCGTTGAAAATGACCTCAGCACACTTCTTCAACTCCTGGAGCTGTTCTGGTCTGATCCAGTATTCGTCTTCTATGCACGATTCTGGGTCTTCTGTTATTTCAGATTCTACAGAGAATTGTGTCAACGAGTCTGAAATATCGCAGCTTGTTCCCATGTCTTTGAGCTGCGGTCTAGCTACCAAAGACATTTCAGTATTATTCAAAACTGGTTCGCTTTCTGGTGTTAGTTCGAAGTTTTCTGGTTTTGCTATAGCTACCTTCGTGTCAAATAGAATGTTTAGTTTAGAATCCGTGTCAACCTTTCTGATGCTTTCTTTTCTCACTATTGCTAATGGTTCAACGTAGCTATCGAAACTATCCATGCATTTAAAAACCAGGTCTACTATTTTATCTTTTGTCTTCATTTCTGGGCTTTCGTCAATGAAACAAATTTCCGAAGAGTCTTGAGAAAACCGTCTTAAAAGCGAACAGAAATTGACAGTTTTTTCATTTTTGAACAGCAATTCTACGAGGGAGTTTCTCCTGTCACCGCTTGTTGAAGGCACTTCTCCATCATTGACCAGCTTTACAGTCCTACTACTGTTTTCTTCCAGAGATTTCTGCTTCTTTATTGTCAGCCGTGAGCAGTTACTAGATTTTCTTCTTCTCTCTCCCTTATAATCAAAGAAGAAATCCAAAAGAGACTGTTTGTCTTCACTTGATGACGATCTTTTGCTGAAGAGTTTCCGCTGAATCTTGACATTTGTATTCTTCATATCTAACGATTTTCTGGAGCCCCTCGTGACTTCCCTTTTAGGCATATTTGTACTGGTTAAAAACTCTTTAAGAGATTCAACCTTATCGTCACTGGGAAGGTTTTCAATCTTGGTATCATCAGGTGAAGTTTCATTCATAGATTCCTGACGACTATCAAAGTCTGGGGGGCTTTGTTCCGACCAAAAACAACTGCTTTTCCTTCTCACCCGTTCAACGCCATCCAGTTTAGGACTCTTAACAATATTGAAAAAATACTCTACAATATTTGAAATTTTTCTATCAAAATTCCTTTTTTCTTCATTTCCTTCGCAAATATCGTCACAATCTTCTGTAAGTGCTTCAACTGTGTCCTTTTCTCCATTTAATTCATCCAACAGTAAACTTGTTTCTACCTTCTCGTCTGCTTTAGAATACTTAAAGCTGACGGTTTCATGCAAAATTTTGAAGAACTCTTTTGCTAGCTGTCCCGCTCCTTTAGAGCTAACTGCTACTCCGTTTTCTTTATTTTGAGAATCTTCTTCCACAACATTTTCATCCTCTTTAACATCACTTTCGATTTTATCTAGATTATTATCAACTTCGGTCTTTTTATCAACAACTTTACTTTTATCTTTATCTTTATCGATCAGTTTAGTTTTATCAGTTGCTGCTTTTGACCCGTCGTCTTTGACAGCTACTCCCGTTCTTAAAAACTCCCAGAGGGTCTCGATGATCTCAGCGGAAGAAACTTTGCTGGTTTCTTCCGTGTCCTTCTCTCTCTTGGGGGTGTCTTCATTAGGTCTGGCTTCCCAGGTCCAAAGCCCTGAGTTTAGGCCCTGGTACCCTTCTGCCAGGAAGTGCCAAACTCAGGATTTCCACTGTCTGAGTTTCCGCATGGAGACCCGCTTGAAGCGTGCCACCGTGGCACTGAGCAGGTCATCTGGTCTGGAGATGCTGGGTCTTCTGCCACTCCACCCCCCGAGGGATCCGGAGCTGGATCTTCCCTTCTCCACTTTGATGCTGGATGAAGTTCCCGAAGAGTTTCTGTGATAGTCAAAGCCGCTCGATGTCATCAAGGAGGATGGGAAGAAGTCTTCTTCTCCGCCGCTGAAGCATTCGCCTTCAGAATGCACCTGGAACAAATTGATTATACGCTCAATTTAATTTCGAAAATAGTGCTAACGCATATATTTATGTGAGATGGAAAGGCTCATAGAGATTTTGAAAAAGATTAAATGCAAGAAACTCCATTAATGGAAGAATAAATGCTGTTGGCACTAACAAATAAATGTCTAAAGAAGCGAAGCTAGCAATCCATAATGGAGTGTTGATACCTTCCCTGATGTATGACAGTGAGGCATGGAACTAGCAGAGGAAGGATAAAAGTAAACTGAAAGCTTTACAAATGTATGCATGTGATAAAACCATGTTTGATCGTGTGAGAAATGTGAAGATCCATAAAGAATAAAAGGCTGATCGAAGCGTAATGAGGAAGATTAAGAAAGGAAAACTTAGTTTGTGAAAAGTGTAAAGAGAATATATGACGAGAATGTGAAAAGTCGGGGATGCCCGACAAAGATCAAGTGAAATAGATTCTTATGTCGGACCATGTCAAAATGACAGAAGACCATGTATGAGTCGATGTGTGAATGTGAATCAGGCAAGGAGTATGTGCCAAGACCGAGTTGTTTGGCGGCTTGTCCTTTCTGTTAAAGTATTAAAGCTTTATTGCAGCCAAAAGTGTCTTTACTCCATAAAAATATCCTTCCATTGACCCCGAGGGAAGCCTTAGGAATAGGTAATATTTAAAAAAATTGAAGTAATATTTGGAATTAATACCAACCTCTCGTTTTCCTCCGGCGAGTCTTCCAAACATGCTCCCTACTGCAGATACACGTCTTCTGGAACAAAGGGAATGCATTAAACAATGAACGTGTATTAAGGCGTGGAGTAAAATTATTATGAAGTTATAATATTTTTAAAACACTGGAAGAGCAAGGCATCCACAATTAATGGCTACAAAGCTTCTGCCTACAGAGTATCCTAAGATATTAAACTCTGACTTGATGAAACTCTTTGCACTGGCAAAGTGACAGTAGAAGCAGTGAAAGATCATCGATGCTTTGGAGCATCATTGGAGTGACCAAATATCACCTGTGTTGGTAATGTCGGTGTTTGTTTTTGAAATGAGATTGCATAGTTCCTACCGGGACATCATCTATCTAGTTCCCACCTCTCTCTAACCATCATCTCACTGGAAAAGTATTCAAATTTTGGAACAATGGCAAGAAAAATATGAAATTTGAGTGCATTTGTTTTTGAAAAAACAGAAAAAGATTTGGAACCACCTTGGAAACAAGTTGTTGGTGTTTTTCGTGCACAAAATTTCTTTTTTACCTAATTTTCCCATTTTGGAAGTAAATAATATCGTTTTGCACTCATTCGTTTTATTGTAGCAATAATTACCTACTAACTAATTTGTGATTGTGTTGTGTGTTCCTCCTCAGAAATACCGTGGTAAGTGATTGGTTATCCCTTTTCCTTGCATACCTTGTTTTTCCTACACATATTTTCACCCAATTCCAGCAAACACCATTTTGTTTTATTTCGTTCTTTAGTATTTACAGTTCATTTTCAAGTGCATCTGAAGCTGTCATTTGTAAGCAGTTTAGGATGCAAAAGTTGGTATCCTTTGCTCTCCATGCAATATAGGATCTTGAAGAGTGGAGTATAGAGCCCGGTCAACAGAGAAATCGGTGTGGTGTTCTCGATCCTCAGCAATGAGAAAATGATTGAAGAAGAGGATATAAAAAAAAACAGCAAAAATAAAGACAACTTATTTTAAGGTCAACAAACCTTGCGGTGGAAGTCGGATCGCTCCTGGCGGCTTGTACTGGCTTCTTCTCACTGCCTAACCCGGAGGAACTTCCGCTGCTGGAGTATAGAGCATTGCTCGTCCCTTGAAAAAAGCTTTCTGTTAATAAAAAATAAACAGAGTGACTATTTTATTAAAGATTTTGACCTTTATCCCTTAGCGGCCACATTAGGGGTTCCACAAGGGACTCATCTTGGACCTTTACTATTTCTATTTAACTAAGTAACTTAACATCGTGCAGTTTAGTCGCAGGGGTAGGTAGAGGGGTTTCTCAAATTTATTTTTTATATTATGCAATATTCTATGTCATCGTGTATCATATTATTTGTATTTATACAAGTACTTTTATAAGCTAATTCTTTATTTTCATATCAAACTTTTGTATTCTTTTTTTATGTGGAAGACATAGAATTGCATCCACCGCAATGTTTCGCCAAATTAAACAATACATATTATTTTTATTATTTTAACAACAACAAATTTAATAATAATTTGCCACTTTGAAAGAGGTGGGGACCAAGTTGTACCGGTGCAAGCCAACTTATCAAGAGAATAAGGTAGGAAATTAAATAAATCATGAAAATGAGGGTTGGTGTTACCTGATATAGCGCCCCTGGTGAGGCTGAGACCTCTGCCCAGCTTGGCGATGGCCAACTTGTGTTTGGGCACCCCTGCATTGGGGTTTCCCTTTTCTCTTACCACAAAGCGACCTATGGTTTTCCAGTTGGCCTATAACAAAATATACAATGTTTGGTTAGTCCAAAAGTTCTTAGATTAGGTTAGGTTCGTTTCCTTGTTTCTATCAAATAAGCCACATTCATCACATTTTTCTCCGGTTTAGGCAAATATTCTAAGATATTCTGTATTTTTTTTTTAATTGTACTTTTGAAACCCTGGGGATTTTTTGAAAATTTCAATCCGAAAAATCAGACCTTTTTTTATAAACCGGAAAGACGGGACATAATTTTATGGGTGTGAAAAAACGATAATTAATAGCCGAAAATCATTTAAAAAAAAATAACGTTTTCCACATGAATGGCACAGGAGATCAACGAGGCATACCAAAAATATTACATCTCATAAATATTTTTTTTTCCTTGATCCATCTTATTGTTCATAAATCATTATAATGTACAACCAGGCGCGGCCGGTGCCTCAAATTATAGGTGGTTCACCAAGCCATTCATAAAAAACGAAAGGTTGATATTATATTTAAAAAAAAATCTAGACATCATGCATAATTTTACATTATTTGCTAAGTATCTAAAAATATCATGTAACTGTAATAGTAAAAATATCGTGCGATGTAAAAACATGCTGATGTCTAGAGTTTAATATAGTGAATTGACCTGCCAGGTAAGTAGGTATGTTTTATGTTTCTGTTTGTAAATTCAAATAATAAAAATACATATAGCCTAGGAACTCATAATAAATTGTACAACGCAACATAACTAAAACGGCGCTCTAGTAATTATCCAATTATTATAGAATTATTCTGGTATCAATATTTTTAGAAGCATTTTACACTCCATTACTATTGATATTACATCTATTAGAAGATTAGTGGAAAGGGTGGGTGTGATATCCATTTAAAAATACTCAACCTTCCAAAGATAATAATAATAACGCAATAATCCAATAATAATAATTACCACACAAGAAACACTCTGCGGCGTGGATCGCCAATATCGCCACTTACTGTCGTGACAACTTCGATCAATGGGTGACAAACAAATAATAATGTCAAAAAGGTACATCCCAAGGGCTCGAACAAGATAATGTCACACGAGACGCATAGCTGACCCTTTGACTAATGGTTACATTTTAGAAGAGAAATATTATTACTTAATATTATCTTGTTCAAACCTTACTACCGCTGGAACGAAAGCTTCGGAATATTTCCCAAGAATGCCGAAGCTCTTCGGGTCGGCCGTGCAACGCACGGTCAGCCGATTTTTAGTATGACATGTTTCTGACGTTTTGGGATTTTTTACTACGAGGATCATTCAAATTACGGGGCGCTTAGCTCTGGCGCGCGGTTTGGCATTGTACCTACCTCGGTTCCTCGCTCCTAGCGGGTAGCCGCCGTAACTGGCGGGTGGGAACAATGCATTTATTTGGCCGTAATACATTGTTAATTGTTAGATTGATAAATAATTATAATTAAATTTAAAGATTGTGCTCAATTTTATCAATTTAATAAATAAACACATTACGTAGAAATACGATGAGTTGTAAAATGATGTTGAATTTTTTTGGCGGTTCAGCGCCCCATTGCACGTTAGCGCCAGCCGCGCCTGTGTACAACGTCTGTATTACTAAATCCAATGTTATATACTTGTACTTGTAAATTATAATAATAAGAATATTATAAAATTTGATTTTGTTAAAATCAGCACCATTACCATTATCTATACTCTATACCTCTAAAACACTTACAGACAACATAAAATGTATGGGGTTAAACGAACGGGGTGAATGTTAAATGTCAAATTCAAAAATTTGCCTGAAATCAAAGTGCCATATAAAAAAAAAAAAAACAGGAGACCATGAAGGAAAAAAGTCACCTTTGGGGATGCTGTGTGGAGGGTGTTTTAGGGAAAGAAAGTATAGGAAGTACTGGAAAGGAAAAAGGTATGAGAGGTGGATAGGAATCTGGGAGTCAGTGTGACCAGAAGTAACGGACGTATTTTTTAATTTTTTTTTTATCAGGGCCTATGTCATCTTTGGGGATGCTGCGTGGATGGTTTTTTTTAGGAAAGGAAGGAGAGGAGAGTTCTGGGAAGAAAAAGGGTTTAATGGATGGGTAGGAATCTGGTGTTCAGTGTGTCCTGGTCGTCCGCCTCCTAGACCTAGACAAACCTCACCCCATGAACCCGGGTACCCCTGCTAAATCACCAAACGTAGCGAACCACTTGGGGTGACCTATGGCAGAGGTGTTGGTTATCCAACAAAGGTTTCCGGGGTGGCGGTACCCATTTCCGCCTCCTAAATTGAATATGTATGAATCCACCCCTTCACCCCAAGAACCAGCTCAGCAAACCATTTGGGGTGACCTGTTGCAAAGGTCTTGGTTATTCAAGAAATGGTTCTCGGGGCGGCGGTACCAATATCCGCCTCCCAAATTGAAAAAATTATACAAAAATTTAATGTAAACAATTTTTTTTGTACCTGAACAGCGTAGAGTTCTTCATTGTCGGCTAAAATTCTTCTGGCTCCTCCTCCGCGCATTCCCCAGTCTAGTTGCTCCTCTAACACGTATCTGGAAAGTGATTACCACATTTTACTCAAACATTGTTGTTTTCAGAAGCATCGATAAGGCCTCCACAATCTTAACCCGTTTAATCATGGGAGACCATATTTGTCCCAACGCACATAGGTCTCATATAAAACGCCGTAACTCCCTTACTATCATAGTTAGAAATATGTTCTAATCAGTGTTAGAAAGGAAAAACACCACGCTTTATATTCCAATCCAAAAAATAGTCCCAAAAAAAGTAAAATGTACACTTTTATGAACACAAAGTTTTGAATCGAAAAAAGTGGAAAAAAAATTTGAAACTTTTTATAAATCATTTTCTCATTGAAAGACAAAAAAGTGAGGTTACAAAATGTGAACAATATTTGTATCAGCAACTTAAGTTTGAAAAAACGTAAGGTGAGCCATTTTGAAAATTTTTCCATGTTTGCATGCAAAACCTTTACAATTAAAAAAAAGTTCATTTCAAATTCTATAATTTGAAAGCACATTTCATCACCTTTCTAAAACAGTTTTCGGTCTTTGAATGTGCTCAGAAACACTCCAAATATTTGCATTTTATTGTAAAGCGAAAATATTTTGACCGTCTGAAAAAAATGCCAAATTTTTGAAGGGTTAACAGCTTTTAGTCGAGGGACGAGCAATCCGCGGCCCACGATCATCAATTCAAATATTAAAAAATTGCCAATTTAACTTTTTTTTTGTGGTGTTGTTCATACGAGTACCTTCTAATCATTTTGTATTTACATTATTTTGTTGTATGCCCTTTGTTTGATTTATTCTTGTATTGTTTTTATGTTAACCTCTGTTAAGTACTTCATTACATAGTATAAAATGAAGTCGCTCAAAATATATGTGCGTGTTAATCCTTCAAACTACGCAATGGATTTTCATACGGTTTTCACCAATAGATAGAGTGATTGAAGAGGAATGCTTATATGTATAATATATGTAAATTATATTAGAGGAAAGCCGAGAAATTCAAAGAAAACATATTTTTATGCGATTTAAATCGGCTGGCGGGCCGTACTATAGTCACTTTTGAAATTTGTTCTACGGAAGAAATTGGAAAATAGATGTCCTAGAGTAAGTAGGTATTTGATTTTCCCTTTTCAAATATCCAGTGTTGCATTGCAAGCATTGTATAATTAGTGGCGATCGCTCGAATTGCATTACATAGTATAAAATGAAGTCGCTCAAAATGTATGTGCGCATAGATCTTTTAAACTACGAAACAGATTTTCATGCGGTTTTCACCAATAGATAGAGTGATTTTTTTATTTATTTTTTTTTATTTTTTATTAATAATTTTTTTTTGTTACATACATAAAAATATTACAAAAAACATTTCTTTTGATTAGAAGTAAAAAAAAAGGAACTATAAAATTAAATATGTAGCTTAAAGATAAACAATATTACAATTTAACAAAAAAAAAGATATTACAATAGTATACATATATGTATGATAACAAAAAAAAAATCCCACATAGGCATCGCCAGTTCGTGGGTATATTTAAGTTTTTTTAATGCAGTTAAGTTACAACATGGCAAATTAAACTTTAAATTAGTAAATTAAAACATAATTATGGTTTAACATATTTATAGAACAAATAATTCCGTATTTACAAAACTAAAGTTAAGAAAAGAAGAAAAAAAAAATATATACATGAAAAACAAAAAAGGTTAAATAAAAATTAGGATTTGTAAAGTTATAACAGGTATGATGTTATAGCAGGTATGTATTTGTGTCATTTGTAGTTACCCAAGTCTTTATTAATTTTTTGTATATGCTGTAAGAGGATATGTTTTTAGATTTAATTTCTATAGTCTGATACAGTGCATTATAGATTTTTGGTGCAATGGAAAAAGCATGTCTCTGCGCAAGCCTAGTTTTGCAAAGGGGAACCTCAAATGCATTATTTACTCTACTGCTGGAGCGATTTTCGTTTTTTGTAAAATATACATTTCGTGAAAATATATATTTCAGACATTGCATACAGTAGATTTTTCTTATATCTAAGAGTTCAGCTTCTTGGAATAATTGCAAGGAGGGGTAGATAACATCTTTATGCAACATTATTTTTATTATTAATTTTTGAGTAATTTCTAGTTGCTTAATATGGGTATCATAAATACCCCCCATCCAATTATTCCATAAGATATTGATGGTTGCACCAATGCATGATATACCAGTTTCATTCTTTTAATATCAACTATGTTATTTAATCGTTTAAAAATGTAAGTCAAATACCTAAGTTTATTTAGGGGAAGGGGATTCAAGGGGAAGGTTTATACATATGTATAAAACATGCTTATTATAGTAGAGAAAAGTTGAGAAATTCAAATATTCAATTCAGGCAGCGGGCAGCTGGCGAGCGGGTGGTGTGGATTTTATAAAGGTTGGGTAATGGCGTTGTGTTTCGTTAGCCACAGCAACGTGTGGCCGGGTCTGCTAGTTATAAATAAAATAATATAACATAATGAGTGAAGGTCACTTACTTGTCCGGGTCAGCAGAACTGCGTGCTTTGGATAATGCCTGCTGCAGCACATAGCGCGCACCTGCGCTCTGCGGTACACGAAGGATAGCATACGGGATCTCAGGTGACACTGCGTGCACGCACACCAGGAACTCTTCCGCCGGACGAGTCTCTTCCTTTTGGCTGCCCTGTCTGCGAAGGTTAAACAAAACAAACAAATAATTCAATACAATTCTCCTATTCAAGAAAAACTGCTCGTGAAACAATAAATGGACGTGGACCATAGACATATGAATATCACTAGACCTGCTCCAAGCGATAAAAGCGTATTATTTCTCCCTCCCCATACCGGTTCCATTGGAACCGGCTGGGATTGAGTATGGCTTCGTGTGAATCTAAAAAATGTGACGTCATCATTCTTCTGCGAGCCAGCGTCGAGCACTCATCGGTGCATTTTACGAAATAACACAGGAAAAATAGTGGCTTGTGTTTTGAAAACGTGAAAAAGAGAATAAACCCAATTGTCATATTACATTCCACAGGCAAGCATTATTTTAAGCTTATTCTGGATCACATAATATGGTCGTTTTTGTAACACACACCATCACTCGAAATACATGGCGTGTGCTCGTCGCTGTTTAGTGGGGTAAGTAAATTATGAAACATTTGTAAAAGTGTCTTAACTAAATACGGCAACAAAATATTGGACTATGAAAATAGACGAACTTTACATTGCCGTATTTGAAATTCGCAAATTTGTTCATTAAAAATGTCTACTCATTCAAAAGCAGAGTTAAGTTTTAAGAACTAAATGGTGATATTATAATGCGAGATGCCCGTGTACTTTCAGATTGAGTTATTGACGAATCACATATCGCCAAATTCATCTTCCCGCTCCGCGCCCGCTGTAGTTGGTTTCTCCCCCTCACCTTTATGTCAGGTCTAGTAATAATCAGGGGGTCAATGTGTCCAGGAGTGACGGACGTATGAATCCATCCCTCCAACTGCGGTGCAAGGCGATGGGTTGAGAGAGTCCGGCTGGAAAGATCAAAAGGCCTCTCTCAGCCAGTCTCTCTCGATGTGGCCTACCACGCAGCAGGTGGGCAGAAGTATCCCGTCACCAAGATCTGGGCAAACCTCACCCCATGAACCCGGGCACCCCTGCTAAGTCAACAAATATTGTGGACCACTTGGGGTGACTTGTGTGTGGTAGAGTGTTTGTTATCCAATAAATGGTTCCCGGGGCGGCGGTACCCATACCCTCTTCCCAATGTGTTCAAGTGTAAAAGGTTTATTGAATGGTTTTGTGATGTGTAGAATGAAACCTATTTGTTTGTAGGCTTTTTCTTGTGTTGATGTATAAATACCTGACGGTGGTGAGCCAGGCCCGGCTGGAGGGATCATCTCCCAGTCTCCGCAGTGCCAGGCGTTTGGCCCCCACGGCGCGCTCGTGTCCGCCCAGCACTCGCGGGCCCCCTGCAGCCCCGGCGTCCACCAGCACGCAGCGCCCGCCCGCCTTGTCGCCCGACATACGTACGCAGCGCGCTACCACCTGTCCAAACATACACCAATCGTATTTTTAATGGCAAATATTTCAACTTTTTATTAAAATAACTCGCTTTTATGACAACTTTAGAAGGTTATTCCCATCTATGTGATACATCATTGAAGAAGAAGATATCACTAACAAATCTAAACGAAATGTGAAAACGAACTAGATCCAAAAAATAATAAGTTAACGGTTGTAACTGGGAGTCAAACCCAAGATCTCTCGTCTTACTGGGACTGAATGAGATTTATGATTGTGTAGAGTGGATTGATATGTTTGTGTAAAGAATGACTGGCGAAGGACCTTTAATTTTGTGTTACTATCACTGCTTGAAATGATAAAAATACATGTGGCATAGAAAGGAAAGGACTCACCGAAAAGGATAAAAGAACTTGTAGGCTGGCAATGCCCTCGTCTGCTTTCTCTCCCATCCAACAGGCACAAACAGTAATAGGCGTGAGTTTCGTTTATTTTGATAATACACGGCGGAGTTATTTTAATGGCGATTAACCGATAGCGGAAGCACAATGCTATACGTTGCGGTGGGCGTTTATTACAGACTGGGTAAAATTGACGGATAGGCAATTGGGGATAGGTAGGAAAGGAATTTGCAACAATATTAATACCAATCCCAAGCAGTGACAGTTGGTATGCGTGCTATGTAGGTATATGTATGTGAACCCAAACTAAGACCCTATTTTAGGACCATAGGTTCACATTTTGTTTTTTTTTTTCAATTATTTCTGGCTTTCACCCTTCAAGGGTGTTCTAGGCCATCATTTATAATTACAGAGAAAGGAAAGGTGAATTTATATATTAATTTTATTTAAATGTGACTCCTCTTCCTTGGCTCCCCGTACTTGCAAATATAACCCCGCCAAATATCAGGCGAGAGATTGCAAGACTGAGGGAATACAAGAAGGCGCTGCAAAAAAGCGAAATACCCTTGCACGACGATGTCGTTTCTCACCGCTTAAAGTCTCGCAAACCCTTCTGGACGGAAGGAGAAAGACTCCTTCTAACACCTTTCACCCCAGAAGATAGATGGAAGCTTGAGTGGCAATCAGCCAACATCAAAAACGCCCATCTCGTTCAAGACCCCACTGAGAGACAGCCTGGGTAACTCTGGCCTGCCTTGCCTCGCAAACTCTGGACTGCCATCGATAGGTTAAGGTGCTCCCATAGCCGCTGTGCTCACATGATGCATAGATGGCGAATTTCAGAATTTTATGGAAGATTGGAATAGAGTTCAGACTTAGAAGAGATGAGATGTTGAATGGAGGGGAGGCAATTTTGGATAACGCTTGATAGAAGAGAGGATATTTATTTAGAGAGGGACAACCAAAAAATATGTGATCTAAAGTTCCCACATTTAGACCACAGAACGTACAATCTGGGGAGTCAAGCACATGAATTTTAAAAAGGTGAGAAGGAACGGAACAATGTCCGATTCTCATTCGAATAAGTAAGGAAATTTCTTTTTTGGAAAAATTGGGGAATTTTTGAAACCACGGTTTTGATGGGATAGTCCTTTGTATTGAGGCGTAGCGGGCACCCTTGGATTGACTAGCAATGTTCCAATACTCTGTCCAAACATTGCGGGATCTATCTTTGATGATGGAAAAAATATCAGATAGGAGAATATGGTTTACGAGGGTAACGGTAGGGTTAGACGCTCCTTGTTTTGCCAAGGAATCAGCAACATGTCCAGGAATCCAAATCAGAGCAACAGTTCTGCATACATCTAAATTGAATCATGACTATGCGGGGGGTTTAAAAATAACCTTGCGGCTACTCTTTGCTAAGATGCTTATGGATTTCGATGTGAAATTATGCCCGACCACCAAACAAGAAAGGTAATTCACAATTAAGAGGTACTCACTGCTGTCGTGTCTTCCGGCTTGGTTTCCGTTTGGTGACAGTCACAGATGTGTCCATAAGCGCTCGATAAGATTGTTCTATTCGATTATTAGAACTACGATAAAGTTTGAGTCACAAGTCGATTTACGTAAGAAGTTCACACAAAGCATACGATATAATACGATATGATTTACACTTTATGTAACGATAGGATAAATAACACTTCGGCGTAGAGCGAAATGTCACGATACGATGGTGGTTAGCAACGTACAAATGGACTGACGATAAAGCGGTACTTGACACCTGTTTACCGTGTAGTTAGGCACCCTTATTGTGCAGAATTCCAAAAATCTGGATTCCTCCGATCCCGTATGACAATCGGAGCACAAAACGAATGAAATCCATCAGCGTTATGAAACATAAATAAATATTCAAAAACAAACAAAAACAAAAAGTTCTATAAGAGAAAAAAAAAGTTATCTTAATACTTTGACAACAACTACAAAGGCCGCCAAAGGAACAATGGATTTTAAATTTAACAATTATTAAAATGAATTTTTATTTTCCATTTCCGAAAACTGATGTGCTTACTTCTCATTATTATCTAACTCATACAAAGTATTTCTATATATTTACCTATTTAAGGGTATGAAATATATACATACAAAATATATATATTAAAACTGAACAAATTTCACCTCTTCAGCAGTGGTGTCCTCCGACACCTTGAGGATGGTGTAGGGCTCGTTGGAGGTGACTCCGTGTACTGGTAGGAAGTGCGTGGGCCCCCGCAGACCGCAGCCCTCCTGCTCGGAGCGCGAGAAGATAAACAGTGAAGCTAGCTGCAATGGCTTGTTGGAGGGGGACCTGAAAGTACAATCAACAATCAAATTAAACATTGGACTACCAATAAACTAGGTAGAAAAAAAATTGGTTGTCGCCAGTTCAAAGTGTCCATAAACAGCCTAAACCCCAAATAAACAAGCATTGCGTAATGTTTAAGTGTACCTTTTATAATCTCTTACAGAACTTAATCAAGAATAGTAATCGACCCGGATTGGTACTATGTGGTACACCACAATGTTATCATTTTTTACCGCTCGAAACCTTTATAAATAATTTTTTTCTTCCTGTCCTATTCCTCAAAAATCCTCCACACAGCATCCCAAAGATGACATAGGCCCTATGAAAAATTATTTTCTACAAGCCTGCCGAGTTACTTTTTTTAAACACTGGCTGGTTCCCGGCATGCATTGCTGTGCCATTTAGTAAAGAAATTGTTTCTCCCTGAGTGTCCTTTCCCATTCGTCCTGTTCCCCTTCCGCCTCCCTTTCTTCTCCTGCGTCCTCTTCCCCTCTTGCGTTCCCACTCCGTCACCTCCACATTCCCTCTCCCCAATACACTCCCCCCCCCCCTTTCCCCGTCCCACGAACCCCCCTGCCGAGTTCACCTCTCCCCTCCCAGGTTCCCCTCCCCCCGCCCAGGTTCCCCTCCCCCCTCCCAGGTTCTCCTCCCCCTTTCCATATATTTAGTTTTCAAACCTCACGTGCCACCAATAGCAATTTTTTTATACAAATTTCATAATGCCAGAGCTCACCGGAAGTTTTATAAAAACCTTGTCCTGACAATAACGAACACACAAAAAAATAATTTATCCAATTTGGTGCAGTCGTTTGAAAGTTATGCGCTTAGGAACACATTCAGCGATTCATTTTTATATTATAGATTAGGTGGCCCTGAGGAAAATAATTCCCCTCAAGGCCTATGTCATCTTTGGGTGTGCTGTGTGGAGGTCTTTTTAGAAAAGGAAGTTCTGGGAAGGAAAAGGGTATATGGGGTGGGTAGGAATTTAGGGGTCAGTGTGTCCAGGAGTGATGGACTGAATCCATCATCACAACTCATCAGTCCTGCTGGAGAGATCAAAAACCAGTCTCTCCCGTTCCGGCCTGCCACTCAGTTGATGGGCAAACGCATCCTCCGCCAAGACCGGGAAAAATCTCACCCCATGAACCCGGACACCTCGGCTAAGTCACCAAACGTAGCAAACCACTTGGGGGTGACCTGTGGCAGAAATGTTAGTTATCCAATAAATGGCAGTATGTGTACACGCTTCCCAAATCGATGTTGAAGTCTACCTATTATTCCCTCCTACATAAATCAAGAATAGTAATGGACCCGTTTTGGTGCCCTGTGGTACACCACAAGTTATTCTCTTTGGATTACATGCAAAAAACAAACAATAATAGGTTATATTGAACAGTTCCTTACCTCAATCTGACGTGGCGATATCCGGATCTCAGGCACTTGAGAGGCAGTACGCGCTGTGAGAGCATATAGTTGGTATCGGCGTCATACACGGTGAACCGCAGAAAGGCTAAGTCCATAAACACCACCTTTTAAACAAATTAACTATTTTATTATTTATTCACGCCTTTATATGTATGTATACATTATAACAGGCATCCGAACATGCCCTCCATTGATAAGCTTGGTGTAACCCTAAGTGACCAGCTCAGGTATGGGGGCTCCATCGAAGCCAGAGTAAAGTTAGCCTCCCAAAAACTGGGCGTAACCTAACTAAATTTATACTGGGCTAACCCTGTACAAATCACAAGTGCGCCCCACGATTGAATTTGGCAGCCACCTCTGGTCTAGAGTAGTACTGGGCGTTGACGATAATTCCATCCAATGCCAACGTTGTTATCATTGGCGATTTTCAACTGTTGAAAATAACTGTTGAAAATAACGTCGACGTTGACGCAACTATAATAGGAGATCGACACGATATTAACAAAAAAACAAACAAAAAATATATCAAAATCGTATTAAGGAATCCCTATTAACGGGTGGTTCCCCGAATCATTGATGTATTATTATTATCTCTATGCCCCACGCCCCACACACGTAATAATAATCCTATAATAACGTTGAAAGTTGAAACTGTTGGAAGACGTTGGTTTCGGTGTTGAAAATATTACCCCGTTGAAATATTAAAAGACGTTGAAGATATATTTTGCTTGTCATTGATAAATTTGATTGTCCCCTGGCGCTGCGTATCGGCCGTATTGGATGGGAAAAAAAAAACGTACCTTACCAAAATATCATGTCTAATTGGGTATAATATCATTCACGAAGTGTGATCTCTTGACCCTTTTGATTTAATTAGCCAACACTGTTGAAAACAATAGGTACAAAACGTAGCTGTTAGGCGACCGACATTGATAATTATCAATAGGTTATTTTTTGCTTGTCGTTGTAAAATTTGATTGTCCCCTGATTGATTGGAAAATAAAAAAAAACGTGCAGTAGGTACGCACATTACCAAAAGACCATTTGAAATATCGAGTAATGTTGTTCACGAAGTGCAAACTCTTAACCCTTTTTATTTATTAGGCAGTTGAATCGTTGACTAAGTTGAATAATATTCGCATGTAGGTATTATATTTCAACTGTTGGCGCTAATTATTTTCAACAGTGTTGGACGTTGAAAAAATATAACTATTGTTTCCAACGGCTAGTTATATTTTATTACAGTACTAGTCTAGAGAGCTCCAAAATACCTTAAAAATACCCTCGACTCTGTGCAGAAACGGGCGGTTCGCTTAATAGATTCTCCCATCTTAACAGACAGATTGCAATCTTTAGAGCACAGGCAATCGGCAGGCACAAGGAATGCTATCGGGTGGGAATGCTACCGGTATTACAATGGAAGATGCTCATGTCACATGAGAATGGGTCATTTCTTCGACTCGTTCTTGTGATCAACAGCTCAGCTGTGGAATGATTTGCTGGCCTCTGTGTTTCCTCCTTCCTACAACATGGGTCTCTTCAAGACCAATTTTCATTCCTTCCTCTCCTCAAAAAGACCCTCCACACAGCATCCCAGATGACATAGACCCTGAGGGAAATTATTTTCCTCAGGGCCTCCTGTGTGGAGTTAATGTAAAAAAAAAAAAAACAATTTGCGCAGAGAAGTATAATAATAATGAGTATGATAGTCTCTTGACATGGGTTAATAAATAGAATAAATAAATAAAAAATATTTAGTTGGTTGTGGAGAAGGTATAGCAAATAGTAACACACCCTGAAAGTGAAGGTTTCATTCCAGACGGGATTGAGCGCGTTGGCCGTGACAGCCGGCGTCCGTCTCCTGGCCTGGTCTGCCACCAGCCCGCAGACCTCCACCTCCACCAGCGGGTCGTACAGCCGCACGCCCGACAGCTGGTGTGGTCTCACGGGCCCCCCGGCCACCCATTGTCCTGACACCACGGACAGTGTCACGCGCCAGCTGTGCAGACCTTCGAACTCGCGCTCCAGGGGGTTGAACCTAAAACCATAGTATATTCAGTGAATTCAACAGTAAGTCCAACAATAGCTAATTGGTTAACATGTGTATTTAGGCAAGACAGATTTGAAAATTTTGGATAAGAAAAAGGAGAAAACCTCTTCTCTTCTCTAAGCGGCATGAATGGCTGCGCGGCCTTTTTAATACAAATAATTTTGGATTTGAAGCCAAAATATTCACAAAAACTGAATAAATTTTTTAAAAATCAAAAGTCATAGCAAATATAAAGTATGGTAATAGATTTTTTTATGGTAGGGCAGATGTGTGATGGTGGACACTGTAACGCTGTCTGAAATGTTGGCTAAAGGAGGAGGTAGCGCAACACAGCAAAACCCCCAAAAAACAAAAATACTCTTGGCCGTGAAAATCTGAAATCATACCTATGGTAATAGCTACTTTTTTATTTGGGTTTTGAATTATAAAATGCAGGCAGTTAAAGCCGGGTACAGATTGCAGTAACGTAATCTGCAATGTAACACGAAAGGAACATTTCATAAGTGTGGACGCAGCGCGCGCACGAACCGAGCATGTACCTACTCGCATCATAGTTCTGCAGTATAGACATGAACAACCCGTCCACACTGACGCTCCGTGCACACTGCGCGCCCCTTTGTGTTCGGCGAAAAAACCACTTTGTGGATTACGGCGCGCACAAGTTGAAATGCTCTGTTTGTGCGCGTAGTGTGCATGGTTTGTGCGCGCAAGGCGTCCAATGGGAATTCTGTTACATTGCATGATACATTGCGACAATGTGGACGGCAAATTCTTTCATTGCGTGGCATGTTGCGTTACATCAATTGGTACCCGGCTTTAAGAATTCGATTTTACTTCATTTTGGAAACAAATTTGGAATTTTTTATGAGTTAATTGTGTATTGTGTACTCTATTGTGTATGAAACAAGATAGCAAGTACCTGCGGTACATGATGTGCGCAGGGTCCCACATTACGTTGGGCTTGCGCACGTATCCCTGGCAGCCATTCTGCTCAAACATGGCCGTGTACAGAGCCATGGCCGCGTCCTCTGTCTGGTAATTCATGGCCACCATCTGTATGCCGCATGACCAGAACTGCGTGGGGTCCAGGTTAGAGGAGTCGATTCGTAGCCTGCAGACAGACAGTTACAACATCATCAGACAATATATACGCTAAAATGTTATGTGTGGTCGGTCTTGCTGTATGGATGTGAGACATTGACTTTGAAAGTGTTAGAAGTGTTAATGAACAGGTTAGAGGCTTTTGAAATGTGGCTTCACCGGAGAATGCTCAAGGATCCATAAAAATCAGGAAAATTTCATATCTGGGTCACTTACTTCGAGGGGAGAAGTATCACTTGCTCCAATTAATATTGACAGGCAAGATAGAGGGTCGCCGAGACAAGTAGGAAGAGACAAATGTTTGGCTGCGAAATGTACGAGAGTGGACCGGCATTAGAAGTGTGGAGGAGCTATTCCGGGCAGCGCAAGACAGGGATGCATTTTCCAGAGTGATCGCCAACGTCAGGGGGACCTGATAGGGCACATCACAGCGTATCATACCTGGTTTTACCGGTATACTATGAGGGCTCTAAATTTAAAACGTGTCTCCACTATGAAAGATCTTGGTATTTTGTTTGATAGTAGGTTAACTTTTCATGATCATATCATAATGACGTGTAGTACTTCACTGAGAATGTTGGGTTTCATCCTACGCACTGCGAGAAACTTCAGAGACACCCGGGTTCTCACAGTACTATACAATGCTTTGGTTAGGAGTAGGCTTGAGAGTGGGTCGGTGGTTTGAAGCCCACACCAAGTGAAGTATTCGCTCATGTTGGAGAGAGTTCAGAAGAAATTTTTGAGATTTCTTTACCTGAGGAAGTATGGCTACTATCCGTGGCCTACCCTACCAACTTTCTCTTGGGCATGCTCGGTCTGAACCTTCTACGGGTCAGAAGTAATGCGCTCATTGTAACACATTTCTTCAGACTGATTCGTGGAAGGTTCAGAAACTCTTCTATCATGGAGAGCATTAGTTTCTATGTTCCCAATGGTTATCTCCGTCATCGACAGCATAGACTGTTTTATCTCCCGGCTTGCAGAACTAACTTGCCAATGGTTATGCCAGTCGGGAGCGCTGTCTTGTTGTTAAATAGAATCACTTTGAATATCGATATGTTTAATATCAATGAAGCACAATTCAGACAACAAGCTTTGTTGTTGTTAGTATGATTGTGCTTCATTGAAATATAATTACTTAAACCTCTTTAAATTTTAAATCTTAATACTCTTTAAAACGCATTGAAATTTTATTTTGTAATGTTTTAAAATGAATAAATAATTGAATTGAATTGAATCAAGAAGATGACAATATATGAAGACAAATACCATCCATAAAGATAACTTGGTTTCAGTAACAGCGAAAATGTCTATTTTTTATATTTTAGTCATAAACCAGCGAAGTCCATTTTTAGTCATAAACCAGTGAGGTCTTGGCGGCGAATGCGTTTGCCCACCTACTGAGTGGCGGGCCGGATCTGGAGAGACCGGTTGAAGGAGACATAGCCTGGATGTCTCCAGCTGGTCTCTCTCGACCAATCGCCTTGCACCGCACTGGGAGGGATGGATTCCTACATTCGTCAATCCTGGACAAATTTAACCCTAGATTCTTACAACCCCTCAAACATTCTTTTCTTCTCAGAACTTCCTTTCCATTCTTTCCTAAGAACCCTCCACTACCCTCCACTCAGCATGCACAAAGATGACATAAGCCCTGAGGAGAATTATTTTTCTCAAGGCTTCCTTTGTGTAAAATAAGTATACTAACATTGCGCCTCAGCATTAGATATGGCAATCGGTCTGTTTTGGTGGCCGTGGGTCGCCCGAGAAAGACACGGCATGATCAAGTAAATCAGATACTTAAGTCGGGCCATGTCAAGAGCCAGAATAATAGAAGAGCATGTATGAAACGGTGTATAAATATGAACGAGGCAAGGAGTGTGTGCCAAGATGGAGTTATTTGACGGGCCGTCCTCTCTGCCTACCCTTGCGGTGAAACGGTGTGATGGTTTAGTTAGTTGGTGGCTTCCAGAGGACTGGAGATGAATTAGAAAGGCCAAATCCCAACCAGCGATGTAGCGCAGTGATGATTACGAGGACGATAAAATATTGAAAGGCTATCATTGTGGAGAACTGTAAAAACTTACCCAGCCGGATATGTCCTCATGAGCTGTGTGAGTGTATGTGCTATGGTGGCTTGCGGGTGCTTCCTGCAGACCTTCTTGGCCAGCGGCTCCCCCAGCGTACAGCACTGGTACACCGGATGCTGCGGATTGGCCGCTCCACTGCGTCGCACCGTCTACAAGGCACGGTCG
Source organism: Limnephilus rhombicus (assembly GCA_929108145.2). Lineage (NCBI taxonomy): Eukaryota > Metazoa > Arthropoda > Insecta > Trichoptera > Limnephilidae > Limnephilus > Limnephilus rhombicus. The sequence goes on from OV815290.1 coordinate 45,837,608, forward strand.
GTCATTAGATCAACAATATGGTCAATAGGAGTCAGAACTAAGGTTAAAAAAAATGGCCGGTACTATGGCACAGAGAGGCAAACTGATAGCAATTGAAGGAAGATAGTATTGGTAGAAGTACTTTTTAATTTACATCAAAAGGAATTCCACAAGGCTCCCATTCTGGACCTCTGTTGTTTATTTTGTACATCTCTACATATTATAAATTAAAGTCAACCCGCCGTCTGTCTGTCTGTTCGCGATAAACTCAAAAACTACTAAACGGATTTTCATGCGGTTTTCACCAATAGATACGAGTGTTTCGTGAGGAAGGTTTAGGTATGTAATTTGTCAAGGATTTGTGTAAATTGGTTGAAACATAACGATAATTGTTAGAAGTGTCAGAAAAAGTCAAGCCGCCTGGTAGCTTTCATCAGAAACACTGCCTAATCCCTTTGATATATAACAAAACAATGCATGTTGGGATATTCCTCTTTTATAGATCTACAAAAGAGTCGGTCATGGCATACATCAATCTTTTACGGATAGCTTATTATACCCATTCCATCTTCTAAAAAAATGGTCACGTACAATGGGATAATTGGAAAGTTATTTAGACGGATACAGTATTAATCCTTATTAACTTAAATACGTTAGTTACCCCAAGCATTTCATTCACATTTTTATAATCTTTCACGCCATCTCTACGTATTATAAATTAAAGTCCTCCGCGGCATTTGTCTGTCTCTTCGCGATAAACTCAAAGACAGCGGTGGATACAAAGGTTGGATTTTACAAAGTGTTTTATTAGCCACAGCAACGCGTGGCCGGGTCAGCTAGCCACCAATAAAGGCAGATACTTTAGATGCAATATTTACAAAATAATAAGAATTGTTAATGATATTCTAAAATTTAGCAATAACTTCGCAGGTAAATGCAACATTTTAGAAACTTATTGTATATTAACTGGAATATGGTTGCCCTCATTATGCCCTAATGATATGGATGTTAAAAAATCAGAAGGCAATGACCAAATAAGAATTAAAGACCTAAAGTTAATTGCTGATAATATAATCCCAGTACTGACTAAATTAATTAACCTTTGTCTAAGTAAAAGCATCATGCCTGACGAACTTAAAACATCCATCATCAGACCTATATATAAATCAGGAAACCACAAAGATTTCACAAACGATCGACCAATAGCGATTCTCTTGTGTATTAATAAAATTATTGAAAGGGCTATCTTTAACTAAATACAAAATTTTATAGAAAAAAATAGAATCATAAATCCCATACAGTACGGATTTCAAAAAGAATAAAGTACTACACAATTACTTTCTAAATTCACTGATCATATAAATTGCCAATTAAATGAAAAATATTATATTGGTATAATTTTTATAGATTTTAAAAAGGCCTTTGACACATTGGACCATGAAACATTATTAAGGGCAATGGAGGAATGTGGTATTAGAGGTCCTTTAAATAATTTGTTTAAAAATTATCTGTTTAATAGAAAAATTAAAGTTAAAATTGACGGAATTTTAAGTGATGGAATGTTGGCAAGCACTGGAGTAGCTACGGGCTCGATATTGGGACCTACGTGTTATATAATGCAAGTAAACAGTTTACCAAACGTAATAAAACGTTGTAAATGCTACATGTTTGCAGACAATACTTGCATTATATGTTCTGACAAAAATCCACAAAAAATTGAGGAAATTTTACAAGAAGACCTAAACAACATAATTAAATGGTCACACGACAATGGCATTATTATAAACGCAAAAAAAAACAAATGTATGCATATTCATTCACCATATACAAATTGTCAGGATAAGGAATTGCATATAAAAAGTCATTCATATGCTTGTTTACACACAAAAAACCAATCCCAACAGTGTAATTGCCCAAATATAGAAAAAGTGTACCAATATACATACCTTGGTCTTACAATAGATGTCAATTTTAACTGGTCAAATCATTTTCGTTATTTGTTTTTGGGGTGTTATGCCGTGTTGCGCTACCTCCTTCTTTAGCCAACGTTTCGGACATCGTTGCAGTGTCCATCATAAGGGCAGATCCGGCAGATCCGGTAGATGTGTAATTTTAATCGTGAAGTGTGTGCTTATTTACTTCGAAGCGATACCGTGCCGCCAGCACCACTAACTTTCACCAGTACAAAATAATCGTGACAAGCAGTGGCGTCATGGCCGCGGAACGGAATAGAAAGTTCATTAAAACGTGGTATTTATGCTAGCCGGGGGCAAGTCCGTTTGCGAGATGCCGACGGAAGTGGCTCCATCTCTTAATGAAATCTAAAATTAGAAATCACAATGGTAAGAATTTAAGAAAAAATAAAATAAAAATTACAATGGTTAACTTTCACCAGTACAAAATAATCGTGACAAGTAGTGGCGTCATCGCCGCGGAACGGAATAGAAAACTCATTAAAACGTGGTATTTATGCTAGTCAGGGGCAAGTCCGTTTGCGAGACGCCAACCGAAGTGGCTCCATCTCTTAATGAATTCTAAAATTAGCAATCACAATGGTAAGAATTTAATTTTTATTTTAATTTTTATTGTAATTTTTATTTTATTTTTTCTTAAATTCTTACCATTGTGTTTTCTAATTTTAGATTTCATTAAGAGATGGAGCCACTTCCGTCGGCGTCTCGCAAACGGACTTGCCCCTGGATAGCATAAATACCACGTTTTAATGAACTTTCTATTCCGTTCCGCGGCCATGACGCCACTGCTTGTCACGATTATTTTGTACTGGTGAAAGTTAGTGGTGCTGGCGGCACGGTATCGCTTCGAAGTAAATAAGCACACACTTCACGACTAAAAATTACACATCTACCGGATCTGCCGGATCTGCCCTGATGATGGACACTGCAACGATGTCCGAAACGTTGGCTAAAGAAGGAGGTAGCGCAACACGGCATAACACCCCAAAAACAAATAACGAAAATGCTTTTGGCCGTGAAAATCTTAAAACTTATCTGGTCAAATCATATTGAAAATGTATGTAATAGATTAAGATCCATATTAGGGAAATTTTACCATCTAAAAAACTTTGTTGATAAAAATATATTATACTGTACATACAACGCATTAGCAGAATCAATTATAGGATACGGAATAAATAGTTATGGATTAACGTACAAAACGTACTTAAATAAAAAAAACAATTACAAATCCGTTTCCTAAAATTGATATCAGGCAAAAAAAAGTTCAATTATGTGAAGGCGATTATAAATTTTTTTTTCTCCTTGTGTAATGTCCTCTCTATACACAGTAAGGTAGATTATCAATTAACGCTAGATGAATTCTGGAATACAGAATTCAAAAAACCTGTAAACCACAACTACCCTACTAGGCATAGAGAAGCACAAATGTTTATTATTAATAAATCTCAAAATGTATACGGCGATAGAACAAAGAGGCATAGAATTCCGAAAATATTTAACGCATTACCTGAAAATATTAAAAATGAGACATCTTATTCAAATATCAAAAAAAGGTTAAATCATTCTATCTCCGTAGAACATGAAAGCAAATAATATTGTATATTATACCCAGATCGAATATTGATCAAATACCTGGAAATTACTATCACACACTGTATTCATAAACATTATAATAATTAGTAGTTTATAATAATTAGTATTTTAGATTTTACACAGTTATTACAATGTAAAACATAAAAGTATAATAGTATTAATTAATTAGGAAAAATGAGAGATTTCTTACAATCAAACTGATTGATTAGTTTTGTAAGATTTTAAAGATAAATATTGTAAAATTTAAAAAAAACTGAATAAACATACTTAAAAAAAAAAAAAATGCAATCTACCCAAATTTTGAATCTGTTCAAAGAGCCTTCGCTACTAGGTGCCATGTCCTGTAAACCTCTATAGGTGCCAACTCAAATGAACTTACCGTAAAGAAAAAAACTGCCAATAAATTGAGATATCTAAATTACATATACTAAAGCTTGAGCAATATTTTAATATATAAAACAAAGTCGGGTTAGTTACCCTATTTATAACTCGAGATCGGCTGGACCGATTTTGATGATCTTTGATTTGTTGGATTTGTCTCCGCCCCGGATAACAGAAAAAATTAAAACATCACAAAAATTCACGAAAAAGAAAGTTATGAAGAAAATGAATTTTTTCATACATTTTGTATGGAACGAATTCTCATATTTTGAAAGAACTGCAGGAATATTGTGATAGGTATAATATTTAAGTGTGCGTGAATTCCAAAAATTCAAAAATGTCAAAATGTCAATGCACTAAATCATATAATGCTGCCCCTTTTTCGAACACACTAAATGTCAATAGTCGAAGATGAGACAAACGATGATCGTATGTCTCTGCACCCCTCCAAAGGAAAAATACAATCATAATAAATCTCTAAAATGAAACGCATTTTTTTACGTAAGCTCCACTCAGGACCTATGTCATCTTAGGGGATGCTGTGTGGAGGGTCTTTTTAACGAAGAAAGGATATGAAGTTCTGGGAAGGAAAAAGGCATGAGGGGTGGGTAAGAATCTGGAGGACAGTGTATCCGGGAGTGAATCCATCTCTCCATCTGCGGTGCAAGGCCGTTGCGTTGACCGGAATTGGCCTTTATCTTGACCTTTCCAGCCGGACTCTTTCGACCCATTGGTCGAGAGAATCCGGCTGGAAAGGTCAAAACCTCCCTCAACCAGTCTATTTCGATCCGGCTCGCCACGCAGCAGGTGGGCAGACGCATCCGCCGCCAAGACCCGCACAAAAGTCACCCAATGAACTCGGGCAACGCTGCTAAATCACCAAACGTAGCGAACTACTTGGGGTGACCTATGGCAGAGGTGTTGGTTATCCAATAAATGGTTCCCGGGGCGGCGGCACCCGTACCCGCTTCTTTTCAAAAACTCCCATAAGTAAGGAGAAAAGTAAGAAAATTACAAAAAATATAAATCCGTACACAACGCCATCTCTGACACCGACAAAAGCAAAACACCGACAGTTGGGCATCGATAATGGCTTTATTGCGTAATTTTCAACAGTTATTGATTATGTGGCAGTACGAAGTTCGTCGGGTCAGCTAGTTGTTAATATAAGAACCATGAAGCTTGTTTATGACGCCTTGTGCCTTCATCCATTTCCTATGGAATGATCACCTGGGGAGGAACATACAGTAGCCATTTAAAACTATGTAGTAGATATTGCCCAGAAGTCTATCATTAAGATAATGTACCAGAAGACCAAGAGCTATCCCACTAATCAGTTATTTCAGAAAACCAAGACAGATCTACTGTGTCTAATGTCTTAAATTTATATATATTCATTAAAATTTTACTAAAAACCTAAATCGCTGTAGCCACCACTTGCATATACACAGTGCCCCACTGCGAACTGGCCCAAAGGCACATTAACTGTATTGTCCCAAAATTGTTCAATTCCTTACTTATCCACTGGAGCGATTATGGTCGAAAATTGGACCACTTTTATTTGTTTGCGATTGATAACAGTCCAAAAATGGACCACTTTTTCCTACCATTTGTAAAACATTTATTGTAATTATTTAAAACATTTCCTTGGCCAGCCATTAATTTTAAAAAGAAGCAATTGAAATGCTCTATTATGTCGCAAATTTGAATGTCGTAAACTATTTTAGAACAATGTTAAAAAATATTTTAAAATATTTTTTTCCCGCCGAATTTTTGATCAGCTGTTTACGGTTAAAATTAAGTCCTTTTTCCATAGACACGCACCTTTCATTATCAAGTATCCCACAGATAACAAACAGAAATTGAAAATATTCTATGTTGACTCAAATAAGTACCCCTCACGGCAGTTTCAAAGTAAAAAACATGCAGAATTCGCACGGTTATAAACTTAACGATTTTTTATATTTTTTTTATAAATCCTAGAAAAACGGTAAAATACAGGTTAATTTATAGGACATATAGCACTATAATAAGTTTTTATGTCTCCAAGCTAAAATTTGAAGGTATGATTTTTTTAATGTTGGCGAAAAATTAAAAAAATTATCTTCTGGGAACGAGGCAAATTTATTTATTTTGCGTGATCGCTCCACTGGCTAATTCCATCAACATGTGCCAAAACGTGAACTCAAATAAAAAAAAAATGGAACTGAGTAATCTTTTTGTATAATTTATGCTTTGTTTATCTAGATCAGTTGCTCCTGACCTTTTTTGACCAGGGACCACCATGATATTTATTTGTTCTCACAGAGACCACAAGGCATGTGGACTTGGATCTTCTTCGACTTCTTCAGTTAGCTCTCCATCATTAATACTAAAAGGGTTACGAATCAGCTTTTGGATACCTTTCCATTCGGTTTTGTAGTAAAATGAATGAATGTTTCACTGACCACATTTCAGATCTCGCGGACCACCGGTTGGGAACTACCGATTTACTAAATATTTAAATGAAAGTATGCAGGTATCCATTACCTGCGCCCCCCCACTATCTCCGCTCTCCGAAGAATCGAAGCTCCTGGCGGCAGGGGGAGGGGGTACGGTGGCTTGATGCGGAGAACGAACAGCAGATGTCAGCCCAACGGTGTCCAGACCAGGTCCTGGATTTAGACCACGGAACTTTATAGCCTGAGAAGAAAATAAACAAGAAAAAATACGTAAGTACTTAAATTTATTTGACAAAACTAAGTTTCCTTTGGAAACAGATGAAGTTTATAAACTCAGCTGTTCCGGATGTGACAAGGTTTATGTAGACCAGACAGAGCAGACGATCTCCAAAAGGATAACACTTTCGAATATGTAAACTTGGCCACGAAGAAGATAACACTAATAATCTAAATTAAAATATGAGAGAGAAAAGACACAGAAAAATATAAAGATAAGGTCACAACTGGGACTCAAACCCAGAACCTCACGTCTTACCGGGACAAACGCCTTATCCAATTCGGCCATCAATCACTCTAGGCTCTACAACCCCTGGTGGGTCTTGGCCTCCTCAAGAGTCTTCCTCCACTCATCACGGTTTTGTGCCAACTCTCTCCAGTTTAGAAGCTACAAGGTAGATATGTCTTTGAGGACGTTGTCGCTCCATTTTAATCTTGGCCTTCCCAGGCTCCTTCGCCCTATAGGTGTTGAGTTGATCACTGCCTTCTTCTTCTTCAATGGCGCTACAGCCCATTTCGAGCCTTGGCCTCCTTCAAAATAAGCCCCCACCGCCCTCTGTCCTCGGCCGTCGTCTTCCAATCTGCAACATGGAGTAATCCTCTTGCATCCTTCCTGACATCATCCTCCCATCTCAGTCTAGGTCTGCCCGCCTTTCGTTTACCTCCCGGGTGTCCTGTTAGAACCTTCTTCGGTACTCGTGTGCTTGGCATTCGGTGCACATGTCCGGCCCATCTTAATCTTTGGAGTCTTAAATGTGTGGAGAGTCTGGGAGCTTGGTAAATATCATAGAGCTCATTATTGTGGCGGATTCTCCATGCCTCTCCCTCTCGCACCGATCCTAAGATTCTTCGAAGTACCTTTCTTTCGAAGATGTCCAGTTGTTCCGCTGACTCTGCTGTCAGTGTTCCCGCCTCACATCCATAGGCCAAGACCGTTCTGATAATTGTTTGACCACTGCCACCTCTTATTAAATCTCACATTTTAAATTTCTAGGTTATAGAACCTAAGAACCTAGATAGTGTCTCGGATAAAAATAAAAATAGAATATTCATTTAGAGTTATACAAAAAGGTCAGTAGGTGTTCCAAATAAATAAAATCAGATATATTTATCAGAGACTCTATCTAGGTTACAAACCAGTTCTTAGAACAATTGTTTCCAATGAAAAAGGTAGTTGCCAATAATATGGAAAAAAAAAATATATATATAAAGGAATTAAAAGAAGTGAGACACTAGTTGTTTGAAAACTGAATGTACCGGGCTGAATGTATGGAATGCGGGAGGGGGGGGGGGGGGGAGGGGGGAGGGGAACCCGGAAGTGGAGAGGGGAACCTGGGAGGGGGGAGGGGAACCCGGGTGGGGGGCTCGCGGGACGGGGGAAGGGGGAGAGTGGAGTTTTTTTTTTAACATTCATTTTAACATCCACACAGGAGGCCTTGAGGAAAATAATTTCCCTCAGGGCCTATGTCATCTGGGATGCTGTGTGGAGGGTCTTTTTGAGGAGAGGAAGAAATGAACATTGGTCTTGAATAGACCCATGTTGTAGGAAGGAGGAAACACAGAGGCTGGCAAATCATTCCACAGCCGAGCTGTTGAACATAAGAACGAGTCGAAGAAACGACCTGATCTCATGTGACAAATGTCAACCATGTACAAATGTTGGGCACGTGTTTGGTGTGTTTCCCGACTATGTACCGGTGCCGAAGGGATCAATGATGCTAGTTCCTCGGAGCATCTTCCATTGAAATACCGGTAGAACAAGGATAGCATTAAAGCATCTCTAAAGATTGTAATCCGTCTGTTAAGATGGAAGAATCTATCAAACGGACCGCCCGTTTCTGCACAGAGTCGAGGGTATTTTTCAGGTATTTTGGAGCTCCAGACCAGAGGTGGCTGCCAAATTCAACCGTGGGGCGCACTTGTGATTTGTACAGGGTTAGCAGTTTTGCACTATTAAAGTATCTGCGGGCCCTATACAGTACGCCCAGTTTCTGGGAGGCTAACTTTACGTTACGGAGTGGGGAGAAGGAAGATGGAGGAGGCGGAGTGGGAACGCGAGAGGGGAAGGGGATGCGGGAGAGGAAGGAGAGGCGGAAGGGGAAGGGGACGAATGGGAAAGGACACGCAGGGAGAAACAATTTATTTATTAAATGGCATAGCAACGCGTGCCGAGAACCAGCTAGTTAAAAATAAAAATTAATATGTTTATACATATATACCTGAACGTATGTGACGAGATCGCTAAGCTCCTTGGCAATTTGATTGCCTCGCTTGCCAGCTGCGGATGCAGGTTGCTGTCGAGGACTGTCACTATCTCCCTCGCTCCGCCTGAAACCCGGGTACTGCGAGAGGGACGGACGCATCTCCGCCTTCTCGTCCAGAGAACTCAGGATACTGTGAAGCTCTTTTTCTGGAAAGGTTTTATCAAGATCAAAATAAAGGCCAAGGACCACCGAATCCTGTTGAAATGAGTTCCCTGAGGAGTATGTATTACTATACGTATTCCTCAGGGAACCTTGTATGACAGCCACAAATTTGGCAGCTATCTCTGGTCTGGAGCCCTTAAGTACTTGATATCTTGACTCTTAACAGGTACGTTTGACAGATTCTGAACAAATTAATTGCAATCTTTAGGGCACAGCCAAAAATATTGAAATACAAAAGAGATATGCTATGATGTCCGCGCGACTGTCGGCGGACTACTACCTAATAGAAGTAGTTTGCATACGGAAAGAATTAGTTAATTTAGTTGATTTTTTTAAGGTGTGCATTAGTATTGGTTAACAATATAGTTGAATACGGAAAGAATTCGTTCATTTAGTTTAACATTCGTTTAGTTTATTCGTTAATTTAGTTTATTTGTTAATATCGGCGACACCAGGAAGCACAGTGCCAGTAAAAACTGCGGATAGCACATCTCTTATATTTCAATATGTTTGGGCACAGGCGTCAGATGGGAATGCTGTCCCTGTACCACCAGTATTTTCAATGGAAGATGCTCCGATGAACTAGTGTCATTGATCCTTTCGTCACCGGTGCATACTCGGAAAACACAACAAATGCGCGCCCATTATTTGCACATGAGAATGGGTCATTTCTACTACTCGTTCTTGAAATGGACAGCTCGGTTGTGGAATCATTTGTCGACCTCTTCTGTGTTTCCTCCCTCTCTCTCTTCAAGACCCTTGTTCATTCCTTCCTCTCCTCAAACAAAATCTCATTAGCCACTGGAGTGACCCAGCAAAATAAATGAATTTGCCTGAATTGCTCGAGATTTCTCAGAAGATCTTTTTAAAATTTTTCACCAACATTAAAAAATACCTAAAACATGGAAACATAAAAACTTATTATAGCGCTACATAGCCAATGAATTAACCTGTATTTTACCGTTTATCTCATATTTGTAGGATTTATAAAAAAAATATTAAAAAATCGTTAAGTTTATAAAGGGGCGTTCAAGTATTAAAAAGTGCCGTAATGTTTTTCTGTACCCTCCCCCCCTAAACGTTACATAACGCTCAAGTGATAATTTTTAACTGAAAGTCACAATAAGTTGCGCAAAGTACTGGAAAGTCGCTTAAATACCTTTTTTCTTGTTTTAATCGCGTTTGCGGTAATAAATAAAACAAAGATATTTCGAGAAAGAAAAGGGTTGCCAACTTGGAAGATTTTAATTCCCTAGTTTTTTTAATCTAAATAAAGAAAAACATGTTACGTAGCGCGTTGTTCGAACCCCCCCTCCCCCCTCATAACCCACAGTAACGTTTCACAAGACCCCCCACTTGGGGAAGTGCGTTACATAATACTTGAACGGCCACTAACCGCTCGAATGCACCGTGTTGTTGCTTTGAAACTGCCGTGAGAGGTACTTATTGAGTAATATAGAATATTTTCAATTTTTGTATATTGTTTGTGGTATACTTGATAATGAAAGGTGCATATCTATGGAAAAAAGGACTTCATTTTAACCGTAAACAGCTGATCAAAAATTCTCTGTGAAATTTTTTTAAAAATTTATTGTTAACATCATCCTAAAATGGTTTACGAAGTTTGGATTTGCGACATCTATGGTCATAATAGATAAAACGTTTCAATAGCTTTGTTTTAAAATAAATGGCTGGCTAAGGAAATATTTTAAATAATTACAATAAATATTTTACAAATGGTAGGAAAGTGGTCCAATTTTGGACCGCTATCAATTGCAAAAAAATAAAAGTGGTAAATTTTTTGATCATAATCGTTCCAGTGGATATAACATTTCAAAGGTGACGTAGAAAAAAAATTAGTTAATAGTAAGTATAATAACATATTCACCGTCAATTTCTTCATCATCGTCATCATACTCCTCGTCGGAGAAGTATTCGGAGACGGAGGAAGATGAGCAGGCACTCTGTGCGGACACCAGAGAGCTGTTACGGAGAGGGTCTGCACTCGGCTTGGTGGCGCCGTTACTCTGGCCTCTAGAACAATAAATACATTCATTTAGTTAGTTTCCCAATAGACGCTTTTATAATTACCACGGCGATACATGATTACGGTACCGTGACGGCAAAAACAGGCAATAAACATATGTTCCTTATTGAGATGTACGTATGATGTGTGATGTAAAAGCTTTCAAATTACTCCGCAAGATGTCAGCAGCAAAGTACTTTTCTGCGTGACTGACAGAGGCGCCGGGATCGCTTCTGCCAAAGCCAGCGGTTGGCTCTACAGTGAGAGTGAGCGTCAGTCAGTCAGGTTGGCTAGTTCGTAGCCTTCTTTTGTAAATATAATTATAATTCGATCAACAAACACTTATATTCTTCGCGTCCTATTTAAAAGCTAGAAGTCAATATGTAATAATAAATGGACATGAATCTAAACAATTCCCGACGTTATCAGGTATTCCCCAAGGTTCAAACCTTGGTCCTTTGCTGTTCCTTATACTTATAGATGACATCCAGGTTTGTGTAAAATATTGCAAATGTCTTCTATTTGCAGATGACCTCAAACTTTTGATGGAAATAATCTGTTACTATGACTGCTTAAAAAAGCAATCTGACCTTGATGCTATTGCAGAATGGTCAGTAAAAAACAAATTAGAATTCAATATTAAAAAATGTGTAACCATGACATATACCCGCTCCCAGAAGCCCATAGTTTTTGAATACAACATTAAAGGGAAAACATTATGCCGAGTCAATAGCTTTAAAGATCTCGTCTTTGATCCCAAACTGACATTCTCGGATCATATATCACGGCTCACTCCAGCATGCTACAAACTCCTGGGTTTCATCATCAGAATATGTAAGCAATTTGATGACCCAGATGCAATGATAGCCATGTTTGATGGAGTCATAAGAAGTAAGCTGGAGTATGCCAGTGGTGTGTGGACTCCGCACCAAGCGAAATATATTAATATGCTAGAACAAGTTCAGAAAAAATTCCTTAGGTATGTCTATATGCGGATGAATGGAACGTACCCGAGATTCATGCACCATATGGAATTACTTGAGGCAACAAATAGATTTAGCTTGGAAACTAGACGTTATGCAAATCTTGCAATTCTTAGTTTTAACATAATCCATAATCGTATTGACAGCCCATTCCTCTTGGAATGTTATGGCTTATACGTGCCTGAAAATTTCAGCCGTAGTCGTCGACACGACTTGTTCAAAATACCATACGGCAGAACAGATGTTCTAGCACAGCATAGCATGACAAGAGGAATGGTGCTGTTGAACGAAATATCGGAAACACTAGATATATATAACTCTTCTCTAGATAGCCTTAAGATTTTTTTGTATATTAATCATCTTCCTAGGTGTTAAGACTGTTAAAATGAGAAAATTGTACAGTAATTGGATAAAAATCTGTTGTACAATTAAAAAAAAAAAAAAAATAAATAAAAAAAAAAAAATAAATAAACTAGATTGCCAACAAGAATCTACTGATCATTGAATTATTATCCACAAGCATGCTGCAGCTTTTTCTTACCCATCTAAAAATGGTGAGACAAAAGATGAAATATACAAAATACGTGTGACTGTTCCCTCCAAAGTTCTTCTTTTTTGCTTTGGGGGAAACAGATATGTCTTATTACAGCTCGGCCATGATGACAGGAATTGCGTTTCATTTTCTCTATACATTTGAGGGAGATGTATGATAATGATTGTATATTTCCTTTGGGGGGTGCAGACATACATTCACTGTTTGTCTCGTTTTCGACTGTCGTTATTTAGTGTGTAAGAAAAAGCTGCAGCATTATATGTTTAAGAGAAAAGCAAAACCATCAGCGCATTGACATTTGACATTTTTGAAGTATTGGAATTCACTAACACTTCAATATTATACTTATAACTATATTCCATACTTTCAAAATTATCGTAATGGCTAGTAGTATTGTAGGGGTGTACAGATATGTCACGGTGCGGTGTGTGAGAGAGATGTAAGAAAATGATGACCCCTTTCCTTTGGAGGAAACAAACCTACGTACATTGTGTATCTCATCTTTTGAAAGAAATTAAAAATAATGGTAGGTGTTGGACAGTTAGGGGTGGTGTAAGAGGTTAGGCGGTTATTCGACTGAGTGACCAGTGACGACATGAAAAAGAATTTTTTTTTGTTTAATTTTGAAGAAAAAAATTATTATTAACATTTTTATAACTCCAAATAATACCAGAAATCACTGGTCAGAGTTGTATTCTTATTCGGATTCTTAAATTTCAACCGTGCAGTCACTAGGCTATTATGTAATACTGTTTGAAAATATGTAATAAGTTAGATATTATTAATTATTCCTCCAAGTTATTCAAGAAAGAAGTAAAAGTGTAGAAGTGGAGTTCACCTGGTCTGCTGCGGATGAGACTGTATTGTTGGAAGTTCGTGTCTGAAGATCTTCTTGTTCTTGATGAGCACACGACCCTTGAGGTGTGCGGGTGACGGCAGACGGGGCTCGTCAGTCTGGTCCCACTCCGTCATGAAGGAAGTCACCAGTCTGTCTCCAAACACGGCCTGAATCATCAACAACAACACTCACTTTATTAGAATATCTATAACAATACTAGTTAAGTCCACCTAACCCTGTACAAATCTCAAGCACGCCCAAAAATTGAATGTTTACAGGGTGTTAAGAAATAAGTAGTGAAGACTTGTGAGAATTTTGGGTTAGAACTAAATACAACTAAAACAAAATACACGGTTCTAACCACTGAGCGACTGCGCGCGGAGCGACTGCGCGTTTAACACTTCTTTCTCTGTTTGTTCTACATTTATCAATATACAAGATCATTTTTTAAATTTTAAAAATAGTATAAAAGTAAATAAAATGAAGTCGCTCAAAATGTATGTGCGCGTTAATCTTTTAAACTACGCAATGGATATTCATGTGGTTTTCACCAATAGATAGAGTGATTCAAGAGGAAGGTTCATATGTATAAAAACATGCTTATTATAGTAGAGAAAAGTCGAGCAATTCAAATATTCAATTCAGGCAGCGGGCAGCGGGTAGCGGGCCGCTGGCAAGCGGGTGGTGTGGATTTTATAAAGGTTGGGTAATGGCGTTGTGTTTCGTTAGCCACAGCAACGTGTGGCCGGTCTGCTAGTGGAGACATAAAAACTTGTTATAGTGCTATACACCAATAAATAGACCCGTATTATACCGTTTATCTCATTTTTGAAGGATTTATAAAAAAAAAATCGTAAAGTTTACAACCGCGCGAATCCTGCGTGTTTCTTACTTTGAAACTGCCGTGAGAGGTACTTATTCGAGTCAACATAGAATATTTTCGATTTCTGTATATTGTCTGTGGTATACTTGATAATGAAAGGTGCGCATCTATGGAATAAGGACTAAGGTAACTAAAAGGTAAATAGCTGATCAGAAATTCTGCGTGAAAAAAATATTAAAAAAATATATTTTTAACATCGTTATAAAATATTCTACGAAGTTCGGATGGCGACATGCATGGTCATAATAGATGAAGCATTTCAATAGCTTGTTTTAAGTCCAAAATAACAAACGTGGGAGCTACAAATACCTATATATATATATTTTTAAATTGCCAAATCAAGGAGATAATTGCCTTTTTCATCCGAAAAGCAATTGGAGACTTTTAAAATTGCGCCTATATTCGCAAAAATCGCTCCAAAAATAATGTAGTTGACTTGATTGAAAATCTTTATTGGGAAGAAACTAGAGAAGGTATTAGTATTGTAAACTTGGGCTGCAATTTAAAGTAAAGATAGGATGCTTCGGTTGAAATCAAATGCCGCATTGAGCAAGCTCGTGCAACCTTTATCCGCATGAAAAAGATGTTCTACAGTCATGATCTCAACCTTGGATTACAAATGCGAATGGTAAGATGCTCTAAGTGTTTTCGGTTTTATTTTATGGAATGTAAGCATGGATGTTTACTGAAGAACTAATGAGGTGACTTGAGGCGAGTTATGGATCTACAGAAGAATACTCAAAATAAGCTGGATGGACAGAGTTACGAATGAAGATGTTATGGTTCAGATGAATAAAGAAAAGGAAGTTTTTAAAACAATAAAAATTCGTAAACTTCAATATCTAGGACATGTGACGAGATATCCGGAGAAGTATGAGATCTTGCATCTCATAATGCAGGGAAAGATTGCCGAAAGACGGGGCCCTGAAAGAATGAGAACATCATGGCTGAAAAAGCTGAGACAGTGGTTGGGCCAGTCCATTTAGGGCTGTTCCGGGCTAAAATTTTAAAAAAATCATTCTTCACATTGATAAAAAAAGTGCTTCATATTTTTCCCACTCTCTTATCTACTTTAGTTTTCTGAAGGTTTCCCTTCTACTGCGTGTGAATTGCACACTGATTTAAAAAAAAGAATGTGTTTTTGAAAGAGGTTAATAATGTAAACCATCCAAAAATATTTAAATGCAAGAGATGTGCTGTTGGCACTTTTTACTGGGTGGGACTGTGTTTCCTGGCGTTCCCGATATTGTTAACCAATACTGCTACACACCTTAAAAAATCAACTAAATGAACGAATTCTTTCCGTATTCAAAACTATATTGTTAACCACTACTACTGCACACCTTCAAAATTTAAACTAAATGAAAAAATTATTTCGGCATTCAAACTAACCAATACTACTGTACACCTTAAAAAAATCAACCAAATTCTGTATTCAAATAGGACCATTAGACCGTAGTTCGCCGACAGTTGGGTGGCCATCATAGCAAATCTCTTATATTTCAACATAGTAACCTTGAAGGTGTCCGCCATAACGACCTGCTGCGGCGGGCTGCAGTGGTTCTCGATGCTGAGCACGAGGGGCAGGGGAGACCGCGCGAAGGCCGCGCGCGCGATGGCCTCCACCACGCGGCGGAAGGGGATCTTGGTGGTGAGGGTGTGGCCGTGGTAGATGACGGGGCTGCCGTCCTCGCCGTCCCAGCAGTCCAGCTCCACACAGCGACAGCCCGTCAGCAGAACCTGCAACACATTACATGTAACTGTTATTTTGATATTGTAGATTTAAAAATATTTTTCAAAATAATGATGAAAATGTTGAATTTTTGGTTAATTTTGAATTTATTAGACGCATTGATTTTTACAATAGTTTTTTTGACAGAAATAAAAGTGTTTTGATATATAAGTAATATGATGCGGGTGTCATTTTTTGGATAACCAACACCTCTGCCATAGGTCACCCCAAGTGGTTTGCTACGTTTGGTGACTTAGCCAGGATACCCGGGTTTATGGAGTGAGGTTTGACCAGGTCTTGGTGGAGAATGCGTCTGCCCTCCTGCAGCGTGGCTGGCTGGATCCAGAGAGACTGGTTGAGAGAGGCCTTTTGAACTTTCCAGCCGGACTCTCTCGACCCTTCGCCTTGCACCGCAGTGGGAGGGATGGATTCATACGTCGGTCACTCCCGGACACACTGATCCTCAAGATTTCTACTCATCCCTCTTACCTTTTTCCTTCCCAGAACTTCTTATCCTTCCCTTCCTTAAAAAGACCCTCCACACTCCACACAGCATTTCCAAAGATAACATAGGCCCTGAAGGGAATTATTTTCCTCAGGGCCTCTTATGTGGAGTTAATGTAAAAAAAACTAGTCATAGGTTGAGGTTCAAGTACCGAACTCAGACTTTTTAAATAAATAAAATGAGTTTAATTAATCGAAAATGTACGTTATCGTATTAATAATCTATGAGGAGGATGGAGGAAACCTCTATAAATAAATAAAAGTTACAGTTATGTACTACTAGTCAATAAAAAAATATATAATTTACCGGCCAGTTCTTACTCAACCAGTATAAATGTACAAGGCCATTAAAGTGCGCACGCAGTAGCCATATCGATTAAAAAACAAGGCGTCACCACCCAGTTCCCTGAGAAAAACAAAGTTCCAACAGAAACAATATTGTTATACAATAATATACTCTAAAGTTTCATTCTATAAAGTCTATTATCGCATAGCATTCTCGTAACGTTAGTTTGTCTTGTTATTTGAAGCGTTTATACTGCCAACATCGCCAATGTCTATGGAATATTTTCGCAAACAGTTTTTTGAGTCTGTCAAACGTCAGATAAATCGGATAAGTAAATGGTTTTTGCTTTATTTATATTAAAATTTTGAAATTAAAAGCATAAAATGAAGGAAACTCAAGAAATAGACACGAAGAACGTTGTAAAGAATAGGGAGTTGCTTTACCGGCTTATTATAAGGTAAATTATCGCTTTTTTCATAAGGCCGGTGTTCTAATGTATTTGACCTAACCTAACTTAATACTTTTGTTTTTGGCAATGTTTGTGTATTGTATTTCATGTTTACAGTTCTAAATGTTAATGCTATAACATTTTTCAGTGTTTATTTATTTATTAATGTTCGTTGTGACAGTTTTTAAGCGCGCTTGAGGTGATTTTTCATCAAAACGGCGCTATAAGAAGGGAATGTTCATTTTATTATTTGTTAGGTTATCTCAATATTTGAGTATTACAATAGGCGGTAAATATCGGTTCGGACTGGCCACGCTTATTACGAATAATTTTTAGAAAAAAACTTTAGATTCGCCTTAATTACTATAAAAGGAAACTTTTTGGCTTTGGGGCGGCGGAAAATAATGCATTTTAATTTTCAATTGCATATAACCAAAATTCGCTTCGCGACTGACACAGCGAATATCCGCGGCCGTACCTGTCACTGTGATGTTGGTATCCTTGATAAATTAACAAGAGCTAATACGACTGTAGCCGACTTCGTGGGATAAGGCGCGTAATTATGAAATTTTTCTAGCGGGCTTGTTTGTGTAACATGGTTTGTGATACAAAAGAAAGTGCCCCTTTATAACGCCTACTCGCGTCAAGGCAAGAAAAACATCCCAGTTTTCAAGTGGCTTAGCGGCTACGCTAGGTTTGTGTAACATGGTTTGTGATTCGCGGTATTTCATGTAGGTATCACGCGAAGTCGGCTACAGTCATATATTTGTTAATTTATAAAGGATACCAACAATTACAGTGACAGGTACGGCCGCGGATTTTCGCTGTGTCGGATCGCGAAGAGAATTTTGGTTTTATGCAATTGAAAATTAAAATGCATTATTTTCCGCCGCCCCAAAGCCAAAAAGTTTCCTTTTATAGTAATTAAGGCGAATCTAAAGTTTTTTTCTAAAAATTATTCGTAATAAGCGTGGCCAGTCCGAACCGATAATTACCCAATAGGCTAAAAGAGAGGTTTGTGTTGTAAAACTGGTAATTGTTCGGAACAAACGTCAACGGTTAATACGCACTTTTTTTTTTGATAAAACTTTTAGATTCCTCTTAATTACCATAAAAGACAACTATTTGCATTGGGGGAGGTTGAAAATGTTACATTTTTAATTTTATTTACGTAAATTGAAAATTTGCTTTCACACTATCAAATCACTCTGTTTGCAGTTCGGAACAAACGTCAACGATTAATACGCACTTTTTTTTGATAAAACGTTTAAAATAAAGATAATATACACAAGCCCGCTACACAAACCCTGCTTTGCCAGACAAACCATTCAAAAACGTAGCTGTTTTTTTAAGTAAAGATAACATACACAATCCCGTTACATAACCGTTGACGTTTGTTCCGAATATTTACCGGAAAACTTTTGAGATGACTGGACACGCAATATGAATGTTTGGTAAATTTTCAGGATTAGTGTCCATGGTTATTATGAATAATTTTTAGAAAAAAACCTTAGATTCACCTTAATCACTACGAAAAGAAACTTTTTGCATCACAGCCCGCGGAAAATAATGCATTTTAATTTCAATTGCGTTAAATAAAATTTCACTTCGCGAACCGATACTATGACAGCTCGGCGGCCATTGCGTCACTGTTATGTTGGTATCCCTGATACAAACAAGAGGTAGATACAAACCCTGCTTTGCCAAACAAACCATTCAAAACCTGGGATGTTTTTTAAAGCAAATATAATATACACAAGCCCGCTACACAAACCCTGCTTTGCCAAATAAACCATTCTAAATATATACGAATAGAGGTTTGTTAACATTATAATTCTGTTTTTCATAATTACGCGCCTTTTCATGTATCCCACGAAGTCGGCTACAGTCGTATCTAGCTTTTGTTGTATCTGGGATACCAACATAACAGTGACGAAATGGCCGCCGGGCTGTCATAGTATCGGTTCGCGAAGTGAAATTTTATTTAACGCAATTGAAAATTAAAATGCATTATTTTCCACCGGCCGTAATGCAAAAAGTTTCCTTTTATAGTGATTAAGGCGAATCTAAAGTTTTTTTTATAAAAATTATTCGTAATAACCATGGACACTAATCCTTATATAAATAAAATTTACCGAATATTTTTTTATAAAAGAACAATTTGCATAATTTCAATCTAAAATTTTATAGAATACGGACATAAATTATTGTAAGTGGTTAAATAGAGATGTCTAATTTTGAATTGGATATTGCATAGAATAAGTTTGTTTCAATTTTAATGTGCTTCGTTTGTTTGTTTTTTAGCCAATTGTTCAACGATGGACACCAAACAATTGCTTCAACCCTGTCTGCTGCCACACACGCTGATCCGCCTTGCCCGCCCAGCGACAGGTACATTTATTTCAAGTGGTTTGTAAATTCCCGAAACGGGGAATATGGCCGGAATTTTCGTACAAATGGTGAAATTCCCACAAGTTGGTCTCCTACAACAAAATTTCACGATATTTAGAGCATGCTAACAGGACTTTAAATTTTTTTTTAAAATACCATATGGTATCGAAGATATAAGCTGTCAAATGTTGATATTTGTGTTCGGCCGATAAGTTTGTTATTTTTTTTTTTTAACATTAGCTCCACACAGGAGTCCCTGAGGAAAATAATTTCCATCGGGACATATGTCATCTTAGGGGTCTTTTTAGGAGGAGGAAGTTCTAAGAAGGAAAAAGGTATGAGGGGTGGATAGAAATCTGGGTGTCAATGTGTGTCCAGGAGTGACGGACGCTTTTTTTTTTAATGAATACCGCACAAGAGTCCCAACTGCTCCCATCTGAAGCAAGTGAGACTATGGCATCCCCAATTGGGGTATTTTGTGAGGCTGAAGGTAGTGAGGAGGGGAAGGAGATAGGGAAGAGGAAGGTGGGGAAGTACCCGGCTATTCAGATCTGGTCACCAAACACGGCTAATGCCGTTTCAAGCAATGTTTCGATTCTGAATGGTGGTCTTACACCAGGGCGATACTGAGAGTATCTTCCACTCTGGAACGTGCCGCAAATATACCATATATTATTTTGAAATGAATATATTGTGAAATAACACAAATTAATCAAATAAAAAAATTTTGACACGCCGGGATTCGATCCCGCGACCTTCGGTGTGTGAGTCAAGAGCCTTACCGCTATACTACGCCGGCCGTATGAATTCATCCCTCCCATTGCGATGCAAGGGATGGGTCGAGAGAGTCTGGCTGGAGAGGTCAAAGAACTGACTGATTCCGTGGTTGAAGAGTAAGGCTCTTGACTAGCAATTTGAAGGTTGCGGGTTCAAATCTCGGCGTGCGCAATTAAATTTTATTTGTCATTGTCGAAGAGGAGTTGTTGGACCCACTCGTTGTTACGAGTGGAATGGCTTTACACGTTTAGGTTTCTATGTATGTACCTTCGACGAGACTCAAGATTAATAGAGTCGTCCATTGTATATACTTTGGCCGGCGATTGTGGCCTCGATTGGAGAATTCTTCTTCTTTCGTATGGTGGGGGGTCAGAGGGGGACATCCAGGTCCGCGAGCCAGTCCAGGGCCTCAGGACTGCCCTGTGGACCTCATCAATCCCGCCGGGGAATGAATGGAGCGGGCATTCGTTGACCACATGTTCGGTGGTCTGCACCGCACCGCATTCACACATCGCCGACTCTTTATGGCCCCATCTATGCATCATGTGAGCACAATGGCTATGGGAGCACCTTATCCTATTGATGACAGTTCAGAGTTTGCGAGGCAATGAGAACCCAGGCTGTCTCTCAGTGGGGTCTTGAACGAGATGGGTGTTTTTGACGTTGGCTGATTGCCACTCAAGCTTCCACCTATCTTCTGGGGTGAGAGATGTTCGAAGGAGTCTTTTCCTTCCGTCCAGAAGGGTTTTCGAGACTTTAAGCGGCATGCCAGGTGAGAAACGACATCATCGTGCAATGGTATTTCGCTTTTTTGCAGCGCCTTCTTGTTTTCCCTTAGTGTTGCAATCTCTCGCCTGATATTTGGCGGGGTTACATTTGCAAGTACGGGGAGCCAAGGAAGAGGAGTCGATTTTAAGGTTCCGCTGATGGTTCGCATTGTGGCATTAAGCTAAATGTCGACCATGGAAGTGTGGGCGCTTCTGGCCCATACTGGAGCACAGTATTCAGCTGCTGAGAAAACCAGGGCAATGGATGCCGTTCTGAGCGTGTTGGCATCGCATCCCCAGCTAGTACCAGCTAGCTTATTGACTAAGTTTAGTCTGGTCCTGGTTTTTTTGCCCACTGTTTCCATGTGTTTCCGGTAATTCAGGCCCCTGTCCAAAGTTACTCCAAGATAGCGGGGATGGGGGTCATGTTAAATATTTTTTCCATCAAATTGGAGAATTGAGTCCCAGGAAGCCGATATAGAAAAGTAAAGACAAGTGTACGATTATTTCAGATTGCTTCACCTGATGACCATTGGCCTGCTGAACGAACCGGACATGAGGGAGAAACAGAACGCAGCTATGGGGGAACACCTCATGGGAACTGCTGGACTTGGTAAATATTACACTATATATATAATATACTTGGAGCAGTTGGATGAGTTTGTTTATTTGAGAAGTATGTTTAGGAGAGACGGGAAGGCTGATAGAGATATTGAAAGAACGGTAAATGCAGGTAACTCCATTAATGGAGGACTGTATGCCATTGGCACAAATAAAAACTGTCCAAAGAAGCGAAGCTAGCCATCCACAATGGAATATTGGTACCTACCCTGGTGTATGGCAGTGGGGCATGGAATTGGCAGAGGAAGGATGAAAGTAGACTGAATGTTGTAAAAATGAGATCCCTGAAACGTATGTGTGGTAAAACCATGTACGATCGTGTGGGAAACATGGAGATCCACAAAGAATGTAAGGTTATAATAAGTAAGATTAAGAAAGGGACTCTCAGATGGTTTGGGCATGTTTAGCGAATGAAAGAAGAAAGTAGTGTAAGAAGAATATATGACACAAATGTGAATGGTAGAAGAAGTCGGGGATGCCCGAGGAAGACATGGCACGATCAAGTGTATCAGATAATTGAGTTGGGCCATATCAAGAGTCAGAATAATAGAAAAGTATGTATGAGACGATGTATGAATGTGAGTGAGGCAAAGAGTGTGTGCCAAGAGCGAGTTGTTTGGCGGTCCATCCTCTCTGCCGACTCCTGCGGGAAACGGCGTGATGGTTTGTTAGTTATATTTGGTTATCATTTCGACAAGCTGGAGGCAATCCATATGACCGTACTTTTGCGGGTTCCATGTCAACTCAGAATCATGCAATTTCAACACCCCTTTGAAGAGTCGTTGAAAGTTATAAAAAAAAAAATATTTGAAAAATAGCCCATAACCTATTCTAACGTAACTATCTAACAATCACGCTGTTTCTCCGCAGGGATAAGCAGAGAGGACACACTCTTTGACTCATTCACATTTATACATTGTCTCATATATACTCTTTTATTATTCTGACTTTTGATACGACCCGTCTCAAGTATCTGATTCACTTTTTTTTTTATATATGAATACCGCACAAGAGTCCCAACTGCTCCCGTCTGAAGCCAGTAAGACTATGGCATCCCCAATCGGGGTATGTTGTGAGGCTGAAAGTAGTGGGGAGGGGAAGGAGATAGGGAAGAAGAAGGTGGGGAAGTACCTGGCTATTTTTTGAAACATTAGGGTTAAAATTCCATCGCAAAAAGCTACAGGGTGGAACAGTATTAGAACTTGGTATGGTCGTAAGAAAGTCCACTGGTTTTTTTTATATTAACTGCACACAGGAGACCCCGAGTAAAAAAAAAAATTCTCCCAGAGCTCACGTCATCTTTGGGGATGCTGTGTGTTTTAAGGAAAGAAAGAATAGGAAGTTCTGGGAAGGGAATAGGTATGAGGCGTGGGTAGGAATCTGGGGTTCAGTGTGCACAGGAGTGACGGACGTATGAATCCATCCCTCCCACTGCAGTACAAGGCGATGGGTTGAGGGTTTCTGATTGGAGAGGTCGAAAGACCTCAATAAACAGTCTCTTAGTGGGTAGACACATCGGCCGCCAAGACCTTGACAAAACTCACCCTATAAAGCCGGGCACCACTGCTAAGTCACCAAACGCGGCGAACCACTTGTGATAACCTATGGCAGAGATGTTGGTTATTCAAAAAATGGTTCCCTCGGCAGCGGTAACCATACCGTCTACCAAATTGAATAATAGAAGAGTTTGTATGAGACGATGCTGTGTGGAGGGAGAAAGGAAGGAGTGAACATGAATCTTGAAGAGACCGATGTCGTAGGAAGAAGGAAACACAGATGCCGATAAATTATTCGACATTCGAACTGTTGAACTCAAGATCGAGTCGTAGATGCAACCTGTGACCTGTGGGATCAATGACACTAGTTCTTCGGAACATCTCCTATTGTAATACCGGTAGGACAGTATTCCCACCTGACGCCTGTGCTCTAAAGATTGTAATCCGTTTGTTGATATAGAAGAATCTATCAATGAATATATATAATACACTTAATAACGAATATGTAATACACTTGTATCAGTTCATCTTGAAATGTATTGATTGTTTGATTGTTAGATCTGGAGATCGAAGCGGACGCGTCCAGCCTGGCGCCCGAGCCGGCGCTGTACGAGACGGCGTACGTGACGTCGCACAAGCAGGCTTGTCGCGCCGGCGCCTTTAGCAACGACGGCCAACTTGTCGCTACTGGCAGTGTGGACGCCAGTATCAAGGTAACAGATTCAACCGCACAACAAATAAAGTTGTCCAGCCAAACAATGCAAATTATCTGATGTTGTGTTGATTATACATATACAGAACTCAAAAACACAATTTTAAATTTTACAATATTTTAACCCCTCAGACCTATTTTGTTGAAAGGCCAAAATATTTCCGCTTTGCAATGAAATCCAAATAAATGGAATATTTCTTAATGCATTCAAAAACAAAAACTGTTTTTGAAAGGTGATAAAATATCCTTTCAAATTTTATAATTTAACCCCTCCGAAAATCGCCATTTAAGCCGTTAAAATGTCTCAAACGAAATGACATTTTACAAAAACTTTTTGTTATTACCGCTTCACAATTAAAAGCTCTATAAATGAAACATTTCTGTACGTAGCCGAATAGTAAAAACTGTTTTAGAAAGGTTACAAAATAAGCTTTCGAATTATTATATTACAAATAAATATTAACATTTGTAAATATTAAAATTTAGAACGCAAACATTAAAAATGACTCACGTGATGTTTTTATGTGAAAATGGTACTAAAATCACAGATTATATAAACAACAATACTTATTCTATTGTATATGTGTGTAATAAACACTTTTGTCACCTCACTTTTTTATCATTTCATATAAAAATATTTAATAAAAAGTAACAATGTTGAGCCCGGTCGAGCCGCCGGTAGTAAATTTGGGCAGGTAAATATTTGTGTCAACTACGCGACTGACAGCTGATTCTTGTTATCTATTTCCATGGACAACTTGAATAGGGATGTACAGCTTGATCTACTATCGACCTTTTACTTTTTGTTTTAGGGATGTAACTAAAACAATAACGGAGTTAGAACGATTTCTATGGAGACACACGTGCTGACGTATAAACACGCTTATTCTACTTGACTGCTGTCATATTTTTAATATCTGCTTAAGTTACGGAGGGGTTACAATAAACCTATAAGTTTTTTAATGCAAACACAAAAAAGTGTTAAAAATGGCACATGGTACGTTTTTTCTAACTAAAATTACTGATAATGAAAAAAAAACACCTTAAAAGAAAACACTCCATACAGCATCCTCAAAGATGACATATGCCTCCTGTGTGGAGCTGATGTAAAAAAAAATCCTGAGTTAAGAATATCTGACAATATTTGAATTCCTCCTGCTATTCTTTGAAAATGTTTGTTGTGCAATTAGGAAGAACTTAGCTAACAAGGAATCGAACCCGCAACGCTTAATCTACTGAGCTACTAACCTCATTATATTGTTTAGGTGTTGGACGTGGAACGCATGTTGGCCAAGTCTGCTCCGGACGAGATGGATCCGGGCAGAGAGACGCAAGGACATCCCGTCATCAGAACTCTGTGAGTACAATCATTCTCTTTCGCCTCGTGTATTCTTTGTACACTTCTTTCTTTGTGCATCCGCTCATGTCCATACCATCTAAGAGTACCTTTCTTAATCTGAACTATTGCGCTTACATCATCTTTGTTTTATATATAAACTAGCGAGTTCCCGGCATGCGTTGCTATATTCGTCTCGTTCTTCTTCCCCTCATGCGTTCCCACTCCGCCTTCCCTCTCCCTCTTCCCCCGACCCGCGAACCCCCCTCCCACATTCCATACATTCAGTCCCGGTACATTCAGTTTTCTATTACAATTTTTTATACAAAATTTCATAATGTCAGAGCTCACTATTCTATAATATAAAAATGAATCGCTGAATGTGTTGCTAAGCGCATAACTTTCGAACGACTGCACCAAATTGGATAATTCTTTTTTTTGTGTGTTCGTTATTGTCAGGACAAGGTTTTTATAAAACTTCCGGTGAGTTCTGGCATTATGAAATTTGTATAAAAAAATTGCTATTGGTTGCACACGAGGTTTGAAAACTACTTTGACGGAGTGGGAACCCCCCTTACACCATGCGAGCGAAGCCGCAGGGAAAAGCTAGTTATATATAGAAATCATCGCGGGCATGCGCACATCAAACCCCCAAAGTTTCATCGTAATCGGATGAATGGTTTAGGAAAGCATAGACAACTAATATACACACACCCAAGCAGAAATCTAGAAAATTTTATAACAGTTTTCTGACTCTTTTGACTATAACAATGTATTTTTTTAAATAATATTTTTTTCCTCTATGTTCTGTTAGTGCCACGTGCTTAACCTTTCAACTGTTGCTGGCCGAAAAAAAATCTTTGCTTTTTTTTTTAGATGCGATTTTAACCCTTATGTATAAAGAAACTGTATGAAGGACAAGGTCAGAGCCGCTTGCGCCAATATCTTTCTTGACGTAACACTTCATTTGATTAATATAGCTTCTCGGAATGATTTTAAATGAATTTTCTATGGCTTTGCGGGTCACTTTTAGCAGCTGTCAGTGGCGAAACCAACAATATTTTACGTTTTCAAAAGCGTATCAATGTCATTATTTCTTTGAAAACTCCTTTGAATTGTCTTTTTTCATGTAGGGTGTGTATTCAGTGCTTTTTTTTTTTACATGTATACTGCATGTAAAAAAAAAAAAAGCACTGAACTGAAAAAAACTGCTCCCGTCTGTAGCCAGTGAGACTGTGGAATCCCAAATTGGGGTATGTTGTGAGGCTGAAGGTAGTGGGGAGGGGAAGGAGATAGGGAAGAGGAAGGTGGGAAGTACCTGGCTATTCAGATCTGGTCACCAAACACGGCTAATGCCATTTCAAGCAACGTTTCAATTCTGAATGGTGGTCTTACACCAGGGCGATACTGAGAGTATCTTCCACTCTGGAACGTGCCGCAAATATACTATACATATATTATTTTAAATGAATAAATTGTGAAATACACAAATTAATCAAATAAAATTTATTTGCCACGCCGGGATTCGAGCCCGCGATCTTTGGAATGCGAGTCAAGAGCCTTACCGCTGGACTACGCCGGCCGTCAGAAATAATAAAATGAATAATAAAGTCAACATGAAAAAACACAATTCAAAGAAGTTTGCAAATAAATAAATACCTTTATATGCATTTAAAAATGTAAAACTTCGATTTTTCACCTTTGACAGTTGCAAAAAATTACCCGCCATGTCATAGAAAATTAATTAAAAAATATTTTATAGTAGTTAGATTAATGAAATCATCGGTTACATCAAGAATGATATTGGCGCAAGCAATTCTGACCTTGTCCTTCATGCAGTTTCATTATACACAAGGGTTAAAATCTCATTAAAAAAAAAAAAAGCAAAATTTTTTGTCGAGCCCGCTGTTTTTGGTTGGGGATGTGGTAGTAAGATGACTGTGTTATTTTGCAGGTATGATCACACGGACGAGGTGACCTGCCTGGACTTCCACCCCAAGGAGCAGATCTTGGTCAGCGGCTCCAAGGACAACACCATCAAACTCTTCGATATCACCAAGGCCTCTGCCAAGAAGGCCTACAGAACTATTACGGTCAGTCAGTGACTTCTTCGTCAGCAAGATCTCTATCAATCTAAAATTATTTTTATCCCTAGTGATCTTTTTAGATTATATCGTCAACTTATTTTAAAAGATCTATTCGATTCATGATTTATTTAGAAATATTCCTTTTTTTTTAAAATTTTTATGTTGACTCCTCACAGGAAGCCCTAACTAAAATACTTTCCCTCGGGACCTATGTCATCTTCGGGGATACAGTGTGGAGGATCTTTTTGGAGAGAGGATATGGAGTGAATGCAGCGGCCGACGAATCGTTCCACAGCCGAGCTGTTGAATTCAAGAACGAGTTGTAGAAACATCCCGTTATCAAGTGACAAATGTCAACTGTATACAAATGCTATTGTTTGGTTTGTTTCCTGATTTCCTGTTTGGCACGGTGTCGAAGAAATCACTGACACTAGTTCCTCGGAGCATCTTCCATTGAAATACCGATAGAACAAGGACAGCATTCTCACCCGACGCCTGTGCTCTAAAGATTGCAACCCATTAACCTGTCAAAGGCCCGCAAATTCCAAGAAAAATACGGAAATTTCGTAACAAAACACGATTTTGAATTTTGAATGAAATGTTTTGTTGATTAATTTTGAGCTATTGTATATTTCATTGACTGAAACACATTCCTAGAACAATAAACTATGCACCAAAACAACATTACTTGCGTTAATTACGTAAATGAATAGGTTTTATGATGTTTTAGTCGAGGAACACGCGTCAATATTGACAGCTTCAATTTGTGCCAAAAATGACATTTCGATTCCACAGATAAAAATTATTTAAAAATAATCTGGTGTTGTCAGGTGAATGAAACTAGTGGCTATATCATCAATGATGTTGGCGCAAGCGATTCTGACCTTGTTTTCGTACAAATTCTGTACATAGAAGGGTCAAAATCGCAGACAAACTTTTTTATTATTATTTTTTTTAAATTTATAAACTAACGTTTAGACAAGATTTTTATGCATAGCACAAAGGGTAACAATTATTACAAGCAATAATTGTCAGCCTGAAACACTCATTTACATTGAAAAATCTTCCGAGAAAAGATACTTGCCGCCAACGGGACTTGAACCCGTGTCCTTCCGATTGCCGGTCGAATGCTCTGACCACTGAGCTATGGCGGCTTATCAAATACCCGCCAAATAATTCAATATATACTAGTGTTTCATTCAACAATTACTGCTTGTTATATTTTTTCCACCTGAAAACAACCAACTTTATTTTTGCGAGGAAGACATTGTTAGTGTTAAATCCCTCGCTAGGTGGCGTCGAGACAAATTATGTCTGCATTTATTGGGGAAATACTTAAACTTGTTAAATATTAATTATTATTTTTTTTTAATTTATAAACTAACGTTTAGACAAGATTTTTATGCATAGCACAAAGGGTAACAATTATTACAAGCAATAATTGTCAGCCTGAAACACTCATTTACATTGAAAAATCTTCCAGTGTTGACTAATATCTAAAGAGCTAAGGTCGGACGAATATCTATGTCGGTCCCAGTGGTGACTAATATCTACAGAACTAAGGTCGGACGAATATCTATGACGGTCCCAGTGGTGACTTATATCTACAGAGCTAAGGTCGGATGAATATCTATGACGGTTCCAGTGTTGACTAATATCTACAGAGCGTAGGTTGAACTAATATCTACAGAGGGCAGCTGAGCAAGAGGTTGTACGGAAAAGCATAAATTATTTCAATTACGTAATTACTAATAACGTAAAGGCTTAAACGTTTAAAGAACGTACATGAAGTTTTTGCATAATATTACGTATTT
Organism: Limnephilus rhombicus; assembly: GCA_929108145.2. Taxonomy (NCBI): domain Eukaryota; kingdom Metazoa; phylum Arthropoda; class Insecta; order Trichoptera; family Limnephilidae; genus Limnephilus; species Limnephilus rhombicus. Next base: position 45,866,934 of record OV815290.1, read on the forward strand.
TGCTGTTTACGAGGACAATAATTTATTGAACAAACATGGAGGTCATAATACAAAGATATTTATGTATTTCGAAATACACGGCACCACAACCTAACCTAATTTAACTGACGTAGAAATGGCCGTAGTAACAGACTAAATAATTTAGGAGCACTCGAAATAAAGAAAGCTGTTAAAACAAAAACCCAAATCCTTAATAATCAGCTAAATGTGTCCAATAGTCCGATATTAGGGGTTTTTACATACATACATACGTAAATTAAGTTTTTTAAACTGCATACGCAATATTACATTATTCCAATATGCTATACATAATTGCAAATCCAACCTCTGCCAGTGCTGTAGATATTCGTCCACACTTTGGTTCTCATAGATATTAGTAGCAGTTCGAGCTATAGATATTCGTACGCACTTTGGTTCTCATAGATATTAGTCAGCAGTTCGAGCTATAGATATTCGTACGCACTTTGGTTCTCATAGATATTAGTCAGCAGTTTGAGCTGTAGATATTCGTACGCACTTTGGTTCTCATAGATATTAGTCAGCAGTTTGAGCTGTAGATATTCGTACGCACTTTGGTTCTCATAGATATTAGTCCGATTTGTTCAGTTTTTGGAATTCCTGTGGATATTAGTAGACGCCTCTGTAAATCAGGCACAATGATTTCTTTGAGACCTATATGAGTGGTTGATGATTATTAATTGTTCCAGGATTCGGGACCCGTGAAGTGCGTATCGTTCCACCCGCTGGGGAACTTCATAATCGCGGCCACCACGCACCCCGTGATACGCATGTACGATGTCACCACCGGCTGCTGCTTCGTCTGTCCCAACCCGCGCCACCAGCACACCAAGCAGGTCAACTCCATCAAGTGAGTCTAGTCCCCTCTAACCTCATTCTCTCACTCAATTATATACTGACTGCCAATTGTAAATACGTTTCAACTACGGGAGTTGTAAAGGACTTTGTCTTCTGATATTCTTATGTTTGTTAGTCTTAACCCGTCAAAGGCCGTCAAAAGTCAGGAAAAATAGGGAAATTTCCTAACAAAACACCACTTTGAAGTTTGAATTGAGTGTTTTGTGGATTAATTTTGAGCTATCGTATATTTTATTGACCGAAACTATGATATTTTATTGATCAGCTGCTCTTGACCACTGAACTATGGTCAAGAGCAGCTGACCGGCAATCAGAAGGACACGGGTTCAAGTCCCGTTGGCGGCAAGTATCTTTTCTCGGAAGATTTTTCAATGTAGATGAGTGTTTCAGGCTGATCATTATTGCTTATAATAATTGTTACTCTTTGTGCTATGCATAAAAATCTTGTCTAAACGTTAGTTTATAAATTAAAAAATAATAATTAATAAACTGTGTATCAAAATAACATTACTTGCGTTAATTGCGTAAATTGATAGGTTTTACGATGTTTTCGTCAAGTATTACGCATCAGACTTTGACAGCAAATAATCGTGGCAAATTTGACATTTTGATTTCATAGATAAAATCATTTAAAAATATTCTGGGGTTGCCAGGTGAATGAAAATTGTGGCTTTATAATCACTGATTCTGACCTTGTCCTTCATACAAATTCTGTAAACAGAAGGGTCAAAATCTCATTCAAAAATATTTTTTCTGCGCTCATGCGCACTTACCGCGCGTGTCCGCACGTCTCCGGCAAATAATAGGTTACTAGATTGATTTTCCATGATTCATTGTTGCAAATGTCACACATACGTAAATTGGCCACACACTGTCAGATAGGGATAGGTAATTGGAAAGCAGGTTGGTTGGAGGAAGGGAGATGTGTGTATTTTCTTTATTTATTTTTGGGGTGTTATGCCGTGTTGCGCTATCTCCTTCACACATCTGCCCTGATGATGGACACTGCAACGCTGTCCGAAACGTTGGCTAAAGGAGGAGGTAGCGCAACACGGCATAACACCCCAAAAACAAATAACAAAAATACTTTTGGCCGTGAATATCTATAAACGTATCTGAGATGTGTGTAGTTGCGTCAACACTTTCTCACTGACTAAGTGTTGCTATATGTTTTGTTTGTTGTGTATGTCAGGTTCTCCAGCAACGGTCGCCTGTTTGCTAGCGCTGGAGCGGACGGGAACATAAAGCTGTGGGACGGCGTGTCTAATCGCTGCATCAACACCTTCACGGCGGCTCACGACGGAGCCGAGGTCTCTTCCATCTGCTTCACGCGCAATAACAAGGTTGGTCTTGCAAGAGGCATTGTTTCCACGATTATTATTGCCATGTTTAGAATTCTTCTTGATTAAATAGAACAAGTCTGACATATGTCTTGCGTAAATAGTAGGTGTTTGGAAGTCTTCCTGGTTAAATACTGAATGTTCACCGTTCTTCTTGGTTAATTACTGATTATTTGGTAATGTTCTTAGTTAAATATCAAATGTTCGACATTCTTCTTGGTTAAAAATTGAATATTCAGCATTCTTCTTAGTTAAATATCAAATGTTCGACATTCTTCTTGATTAAAAATAGAAAATTCGGCATTCTTCTTAGTTAAATATCAAATGTTCGACATTCTTCTTGATTAAAAATAGAAAATTCGGCATTCTTCTTAGTTAAATATCAAATGTTCGACATTCTTCTTGATTAAAAATAGAAAATTCGGCATTCTTCTTAGTTAAATATCAAATGTTCGACATTCTTCTTGATTAAAAATAGAAAATTCGGCATTCTTCTTAGTTAAATATCAAATTTTCGACATTCTTCTTGATTTAAAATAGAAAATTCGGCATTCTTCTTAGTTAAATATCAAATGTTCGTCATTCTTCTTAGTTAAATACTCAATGTTCAGCGTTCTTCTTGGTTAAATATTGAATGATCGACATTTTTCTTGGTTTTACTAAATATTCAGCGTATTGAGCGTATGAGTATTCAGCGTTCTTCTTGGTTAAATATCGAATGTTCGACATTCTTTTTGGTTAATTGAATTAATTACTGAATGTTGGGCATTCTTCTTGGTTAAATGTCAAAAGTTCAACATTATTCTTGGCTAATTACTGAATGTCGGGCATTATTCATGGCTAAAATACCAGATATAAGATTTTTCCATTCTTTTGGCTTGATATTGAAATCTGAAGATCCCGCCATCGTTTATCTTGTGTTTGCTCATTCAGAACTACTGGGAATTGATATATTTGTTTGTTTGTAGTACTTGCTGTCATCAGGCAAGGACTCCATGATAAAGCTGTGGGAACTGACCACAAGCCGCTGCCTCATTGCATACACGGGGGCTGGAACCACCGGTAAGTCACTTATTTATTCCACTTATACACCAATCATCATTATTTTACAGTCACTTCTGTTAGGTTATTTCACAAAAATTGATATACATATATTTTTTAAATTAATTTTTTTTTTTTTTTACATGAGCTCCACACAGGAAAGGAAGAAGAGGAGGGTTCTGGGAAGGGAAAGGGTTTAAGGGGTGGGTAGGAATCTGGGGTTCAGTGTGTCCTGGTCATCCGCCTCCAATACCTAGACAAACCTCACCCCATGAACCCGGGCACCCCTGCTAAATCACCAAACATAGCGAACCACTTGGGGTGACCTATGGCAGAGGTGTTGGTTATCCAATAAAGGTTCCTGGGGCGGCGGTACCCAATCCCGCCTCCCAAATTGAACTTTGTCATCAATTTGCCAATCAATGCCATTTTGTTCTTTTTGACATTTAACCTGTTGACAGCCGGGCGTATTTCGAAAAACCGCGCGGATTTTGTTGCTTTCAAAATAAACCATGTACCAAAACAACATTACTTGCGTTAATAGTTAGGTTTTACGATGTTTTCGTCAAGTAACACGCATCGACTTTGACAGATAAAATTCGCAGCAAATTTGACATTTTGATGCCACAGATAATATCATTTAAAAATATTCTGGGGTTGCAAGGTGAATGAAATTTTTACCCATCTTATGGGGAAATGTTGGCGCAAGTGATTCTGACCTGGGTCTTCATACAAATTCTGTACGTAGAAGGGTCAAAATCGCAAACAAACATATTTTTTTCGCGCATGCGCACAACCCGCGCGCATCTGCACGTCTCCGGCCAATAAGAAGTTGATGAGTAAAGCAATACCTTAATGCTCACCATAAATCTAATTTTATATACACGTGTTTGTGTTTTACATATTAAATATACTATAAAATAACACCGGGAGGCATAACGGTCTGGTACATTAGTGTGACATTTTGAAGCATCCTACCAGTGACCCAGAAAACATCAACATTTGGTTTAATCACTAGTTTTTGTGCGTTATAATTGATTTGGTTGTGTTTATGAGTAATCTCAGTATTGTACCAGATAGAGGGTACACTTTTACATGTATGTAACGGCACACTCAACTCAAATTTCGAATTTACGGAGATGTCTGACTAATCAACTGGACATATTATGTATTTATGTTCTTAATTGTTCTACAGGTAAGCAGGACCACTTGGCGCAAGCGGTGTTCAACCACACGGAGGACTTTGTGCTGTTTCCAGACGAGGCGACCACCTCGCTGTGTGCCTGGAACTCTCGCAATGCCTCCAGGGCCCAGCTCATGTCCCTGGGACACAACGGGGCTGTCAGGTAAAACAAACATATAGTCAACTTCAACCAGATATTAAAAATAAGCTTAAGTTCATCACTTCAGTGTTTATGTTTGTCGCTTCAGTGCTCAAGTTCGTAATTTCACGACTTAAGTTCGTCACTTCAGTGCTTAAGTTCGTCACTTTAGTGCTTAAGTTTATTAATTTAGTACTCAAGTTCGTCACTTCAGTACTCAGGTTCGTAAATTCAGGACTTATGCCCATCACTGCAGTACTTAAGTTTGTCACTTCAGTACTTAAGTACATCACTTAGTACTCAAGTTCGTAAATTCCTGACTTACGCCCATCACTGCAGAACTTAAGTTTGTCACTTCAGTACTTAAGTACATCACTTAGTACTCAAGTTCGTAAATTCCTGACTTACGCCCATCACTGCAGAACTTAAGTTTGTCACTTCAGTTCTTCAGTACATCACTTAGTACTCAAGTTCGTCACTTAAATTTGCCACTTCAGTATTTAAGTTCGTCACTTCAATACTTAAGTTCATCACTTGAGTACTTAAGTACATCACTTCAATACTCAAGTTCATCACTTGAGTACTTAAGTACATCACTTCAATACTCAAGTTCATCACTTGAGTACTTAAGTACATCACTTCAATACTTAAGTTCATCACTTGAGTACTTAAGTACATCACTTCAATACTTAAGTTCATCACTTGAGTACTTAAGTACATCACTTCAATACTTAAGTTCATCACTTGAGTACTTAAGTACATCACTTCAATACTCAAGTTCATCACTTGAGTACTTAAGTACATCACTTCAATACTTAAGTTCATCACTTGAGTACTTAAGTACATCACTTCAATACTTAAGTTCATCACTTGAGTACTTAAGTACATCACTTCAATACTCAAGTTCATCACTTGAGGACTTAAGTACATCACTTCAATACTTAAGTTCATCACTTGAGGACTTAAGTACATCACTTCAATACTTAAGTTCATCGCTTCAGCGATTAAATGGTATGTATGTTTTTATTTCAGATACATCATCCATTCCCAGACAGCGCCGGCCTTCCTGACTTGCAGTGATGACTTCAGGGCCAGGTTCTGGTACAGGAGAAGTGCTACCCACTAGGCCAAACCTCTTTCTCACATCTTATATCTTACACTTACTATTTAATGTTATTAATGTCTTGAATAAGGAAAATATGTGAACTATAAAACCCTTTCAAATAATTATGTTTGTTATAATTTTTGAAATGAAAGATTCAACCTGGGACTTGAGACTTGAGTGACTCGTGTTATACGAAGGAGAAAACACAGAAGCTGGCAAATCATTCAACAGTCGAACTGTTGAACACAATAATGCAACAACCTATTCTAATCTGATAAATATCAAAAGTGTACAAATGAAATGACGCTAGTTCTTCGGAGCATCTTCCATTGAAATATCGGTAGAATAAGGACAGCATTATTGTAACATGTCTGGAATTATTAAATTTCGTGGAATTATTTGTTTATAAAATGAAAAAATATTGATTTATGAAAAAATGGTGGCATTTTTTTTCTTGTACGTTTTTTGTAATCGAAGCTTATGAATAAAATGATTAAAATACATGAAACGTGTTGTCTATTGGTTGAAATATCTTATTACATTTGTTAATTTTATATGAGCTCCGTGGTCGAGGGGTAACGCTCTCAACTAGCATTGGATCTAATCCACCACTTACCCGCCTGGTATAAGTAACAGATGGTTACTCCTTCAAGGCTCTCGCAAGGACTCTAATTTTTTTGAAAGAACGAAGCTACATTTAGTTAAGAACGAATTTAGACCTCCAATGTCCCTGCATACGTTGTTAGCAAGCAGTATGCAAGTGCTTAGCGGGAAATACAACTCAATACTCTCAACTAGCAATCCGAAGTTTGTGAGTCCAAATCCCGGTATGCTATTTGTACATCTTTTTTTTAGATTTTTTTTTACATTAACTCCACACAGGAGGCCCTGGGGAAAATAATTTCCCTCAGAGCCTATGTGATCTTAGAGGATCCCGTGTGGAGGGTTTTTTTTTTTAAAGAAAGAAGAGGAAATTCTGAAAAGAAATATCTGTGGGTGGGTAGGAATCTGAAGGTCTAGAATCTGAAGGGTGGGTAGGAATCTGAAGGTCTAGAATCTGAAGGGTGGGTAGGAATCTGAAGGTCAATGTGTACAGGTGTGGCTGACGTATGAATCCATCCCTTCAACTGCGGTGCAAGGCGATGGGTCGAGGGTTTCTGGCTGGAGAGGTCGATAGCCCTCCTCAACTAGTCTCTCAATCCGGCCCGCCACGCAGCAGGTGGGCAAGCACATCGGCCGCCAAGACCTTGACAAATCTCACCCCATTTACCCGGGCACCCCTGTTAAGTCACCAATGCAGCGAACCACTTGGGGTGACCTATGGCAGAGGTGTTGGTTATCCAATAAATGTAAGACTTTAAATGTGTATGTGTATATATGTACATGTGTATACGCTTACTATAATTAGAAATGTTTACAAGCAATATCTCTGTTTCATAATGCTGATGGGTTTCTTTCGCGTTTGTGTTCCGTTTTCGGCCAACGAGATCAAAGGAATCCAGATTGTGGAATTCTGCACATTTAAGGATACCTACACGGGAGCCGGTAGTGGAGTGCTGCATTATCGCCAGTCCGTCGCTAACAACCAGTCAGTGGTTGAGTGGGCATAGCGCTTGGGTCCCACCCGAGCGACGCGTGTTCGATTCCTCGGCTGGCTAAGTCCTCCATCACAACACAAGCAACATTTTTGGCTTTCTGTGGTGGTAGTTGGAGATTTTCAAACATTGCTGGGTTATTCGTAACCCGGGAGTGATTGTCTTTCTTTTAAAAAAAAAATTATTATTGTAAAGTTTCATTAAAATCCATTCAGTAGTTTTTGCGTGAAAGAGTAACAAACATACATCCATACAAACTTTCGCCTTTATAATATTAGTAAGATAAAGTATAAACCCTATCATATTGTATCGTATGCTTTGTGCAAACTTCTTATGTGAATCGACTCGTGAAAATAACCCAAAACATTATCGCGCACTTATGGATATAATAGCTGTCCCGGCCACGCGTTGCTGTGGCTAACTAAACACAACGCCATCTACTGGATGGTTATCCAACCTTTGTAACCACCGCTATTCTTGAGTTCATCGCGAAGAGATAGACAGACAAATGCCGCGGAGGACTGTAATTTATAAGACGTAGAGATGGTGCGAAAGATTATAATAATGTGCATGAAATGCTTGAGGTAACTAACGTATTTAAGTTGATAAGGATTAATACTGTATCCGTCTAAATAACTTTCCAATTACCGCAATGTACGTGAACATTGTTTTAGAAGATAGAATGGGTATAGTAAGCTATCCGTAAAAGATAGATATATGCCTTCGTGAACTTTTTTTTAGATCTATAAAAGAGGAATATCCCACCATGCTTTGTTTTGTTATATCTCAAAGGGATTAGGCAGTGTTTTTGATGAAAGCTACCAGGCGGCTTGACTTTGTCTGACACTTCTAACAATTATCGTTATGTTTAAAATAATTTACACAAATCCTTGACAAATTATATACCTAAACCTTCCTCACGAAACACTCGTATCTATTGGTGAAAACCGCATGAAAATCTGTTCAGTAGTTTTTGAGTTTATCGCGAACAGACAGACAGACGACCCTGTGCATCGTCACGAATCAATCTCAGAACTTACTTTTTCACATAACACTGTCTTTCTGCATATTCAGTTGTTCATGTATTTTTCACCATTTTGATAACACACGCAATCCAATTTCCGGATATCAGAAACGCTTGGTAAATATAGTGTGAGGAAGTGTACTGACCTGCGTGTAGAGCTCCACCGAGCTCTCCCCCTTGAGCTGGTGTCCCGTCAGGTAGGTGTTGTGGCTGGAGGCGATGTAGTACTGACTGAGGGGGCCCCCCATACTGTCCACGGGGGCCGGGGGGCTGCCGGAGCGCCCTGCGCATGGGGACACCACAGAACTGAGAGGAGATAAGGAAATTCTGTTAAATACATAGACATAAATTTGTTCAAACACATTTTTTCCATACATTAATGATAAGGCTACAAAATGTTTGGGATTTATTTTAAGAACAGTACAAGATTTTACGTCTCTTCATTCATTTAAAATTCTCTTCACTGCTTTAGTAAGAAGCAATTTAGAATACAATTCCACGATTTGGTCCCCATACTATAAAGCACATCAAATAAACATTGAGGAAGTTCAACTTAATTTTCTAAGGTTCATTAATTTCAAACTCTCCATACCCATTGAACAAATTAATTATGTTAACTTAACCACTGGAGTGATTATGGTCGAAAAATGGACCACTTTTATTTTTCTGCGATTGATAGCGATCCAAAATTGGACCACATTTTCCTACCATTCGTAAAACATTTATTGTTACAGTAGGGCCTCACTAATCCGAATAGGGAAAAATAAGACCCCTTCCGAATTATCGAGGCGTCTGGATCATAGTATGCAATATTTTAATAGGAATAAACATATTTTTAACTTGGATTGAATTTATAAAAGTAAAGCCTTTGCTGCAAAAACCATGTAAACAAAGAATCTTCTAAAACAGGATTTTCTGACTTGTTTAGTGTTTTTCGTGCATCAGGACCACATTCTGTTTGGCTAACAAACTTGAAGATTTTATCTTTGTTCTTATTTATATCGCCTACAGTTGATTTGCCTATACCTAAAGAATACCCTCGACTCTGTGCAGAAACGGGCGGTCCGTTTGACAGATTCTCCCATCTTATCAGACGGATTGCAATCTTTAGAGCACAGGCGTCGGGTGGGAATGCTATCTTTGTTCTACCGGTATTACAACTAGCATCATTGTTCCCTTCGGCTCCGGTGCATAGTCGCGAAACACGCCAAATGCGTGCCCAACATTTGTACACAGTTGACATTTGTCACATGAGAACGGGTCATTTCTTCGACTCGTTCTTGTGTTCAACAGCTCGGCTGTGGAATGATTTGCCGGCCTCTGTGTTTCCTCCTTCCTACAACATGGGTCTCTTCAAGACCAATGTTCATTCCTTCCTCTCCTCAAAAAGAACCTCCACACAGCATCTCAGATGACATAGCCCCTGAGGGAGATTATTTTCCTCAGGGCCTCCTGTGTGGAGTTAATGTAAAAAAAAAAAATATACCAAACTTCCTCACTGCTGGCAGGATAGTTGTCACCTTTATATAACATTTCTATAATATGCAATTTGTCTTTTATTGTCAACTAGCTGGTACCCCGTCATGCGTTGCTATGCCAGTTAATAAAGAAATTGTTTCTCCTTGCGTGTCCTTTCCCATTCGTCCCATTCCTCTTCCGCCTCCCCTTCTTTTCCGCGTCCCTTTCCCCTCTCGCGTTCCTACTCCGCCTCCTCCACCTTCCCTCTCCCCACTCCACCCCCCCAATTCCCTTGTCCCGCGAACCCCCCTCTCCTGTTCCCCTCCCCCTTCCAGGTTCCTCATCCCCTCCCAGGTTCCCCTCCCCCATCCCAGGATCCCCTCCCGCGAACCCCCTGCCCGAGTTCCCTTCCCCTCCCGCATTTCTTATATTCAGTCCCGGTACATTCTGTTTTCATACAGCTCGCATGCCACCCATTGCAATTTTTTTATACAAATTTCATAATGACAGAGCTCACCAGTAGTTTTATACAAACCTTGTCCTGACAATAACGAACACAAAAAAAAAGAATTGTGCAATTTGGTGCAATCGTTCGGAAGTTATGCGCGTACATACATTTCAGCGATTCATTTTTATTTATACAGATGTGGAATATTGTGGAATATTTACGCGGCGGTGCCATTTTGTCAGCAAATGCACGTTAAATTAACTAACACTGCAAGGTGGAAAAATATAAGACTGATGAGTGACGGCAAAAGATTGAAAATTGACACGTTGTGACCCGCACGCACCTACCGCTTCCCCCGATCCTCTTACCTGTACGGATTACAGCGTGCAGCGGGCCTTGGCGGCGAATGCATCTGCCCACCAGTTGCCTGGCAGGGCGGATCGGGAGAGAATGGTTTCGGGAGTCCCTTTGACTTCTCCAGCCGTACTCTCTCAGAATATCGCCTTGCATCGCCGTGGAAGGGATAAATTCATATGTCTGTCACTCCTGGACACAGCGACACCCAGATTCCTACTTACCCTTAATACCTCCTTCCTTCCCAGAACTTAGCATCACCAAAGATGACATTTTTTTTTTAACATAACTCCACACAGGAGACCTTAAGGAAAATAATTTCCCTCAGAGCCTATGTCATCTGGGATGCTGTGTGGAGGGTTTTTTTGAGGAGAGGAAGGAATGAACATTGGTCTTGAAGAGACCCATGTTGTAGGAAGGAGGAAACACAGAGGCCGGCAAATCATTCCACAGCCAAGCTGTTGAACACAAGAACGAGTCGAAGAAACGACCCGTTCTCATGTGACAAATGTCAACCGTGTACAAATGTTGGGCACACGTTTGGCGTGTTTCCCGACTATGCACCGGTGCCGAAGGGATCAATGATGCTAGTTCCTCGGAGCATCTTCCATTGTAATACCGGTAGAACAAGGATAGCATTCCCACCCGACGCCTGTGCTCTAAACAATGCAATCCGTCTGTTAAGATGGGAGAATCTATCAAACGGACCGCCCGTTTCTGCACAGAGTCGAGGGACATCGATCAATAGACAAATTGGGAGGCGGGTGTGGGTACCGCCGCCCCGGGAATCATTTATTGGATAACCAACACCTCTGCCATAGGTCACCCCAAGTGGTTCGCTATGTTTGGTGACTTAGCAGGGGTGCCCGGGTTCATGCGGTGAGGTTTGTCCAGGTCTCGGCGGCCGATGTGTCTGCTCACCTGCTGCGTGGCGGGCAGGATCGAGAGAGACTGGTTGAGGGAAGTCTTTTACCCTCTCCAGGCCAGAATCTCTCGATTCATACGTCCGTCACTCCTGTACACACTGACCCCCAGTTTCTTACCCATCTCTTGTACCTTTTTCCTTCCCAAAACTTCCTCTCCTTCCTTTCCTTAACCCCTCAGGAAATCGTCATTTAAGCACTTTAACTGTCTCTAACGAAATGACATTTTACAAAAACTTTGTGTTATTACCGCTTCACAATTAAAGCTCTATAAATGAAACATTTCTGAACGTAGCCGAATAGTAAAAACTGTTTTAGACAGGTTACAAAATAAGCTTTCAAATTGTTATATTACAAATAAATATTAGCATTTGTAAATATTAAAATTTAGAACGCAAACATTAAAAATAGGTTAAAAATGACTCACGTGATGTTTTTATGTGAAAACGGTACTAAAATCACAGATTATGCAAACAACAATACTTATTCTATTGTATATATGTGTAATGAACACTTTTGTCACCTCACTTTTTTATCATTTCATATAAAAATATTTAATAAAAATTAAAATTGTCGAGCGCGGACGTGCCGCCGGTACTAAATTTGGGCGGGTAAATATTTTTGACAACTACGCGAAACACATGCGCTGATGTATAAACACGCTTATTGTACTTGACTGCTGTCCTATTTCTAACGCTTATATCTGCTTACGTTGCGGACCGGTTAAGAGCATCTCCTAAGATGACATAGGCCCTGAGGGAATTATTTTCCTCAGAGCCTCCTGTGTGGAGCTAATGTAAAAAAAATATGGTGTTGTGTTTCGTTGGCCGGGTCAGCTAGTATCATGTAATTTTTCACAGGTTCTCGCTAGTAGTTATATAGAACAGGGAATGAGGATCTCCTGAATGGAGTGGTGGTGTTTGAAAGTACCTGGGTTGTTCAGCTTCTTGACTTCTCCACTCCGGTATGAAGGCGTAGTTGTCTTTATCAGTCAGGTATCTGGCGAACCCTTCGAAGGACAGGCAGTTCTCCAGCCTCAGGGCGGGGTCTGGCTCGTGTCTCTGCAACAAAACACTATATATATATATACACATCTCCATCTCATCTATTGCAAAAATACTGTACAAGTTCCTCTTCCCCATCTCTCCCTCCCTCCCGCTTTCCTTAGCAATAGCCGCTTCCTCGCGTGCCACCAATAGCAATTTTTTTATGCAAATTTCATAATGCCAGAGCTCACCGGAAGTTTTATAAAAACTTTGTCCTGATAATAACGAACACACAAAAAAAAAGAATTATCCAATTTGGTGCAGTCGTTCGAAAGTAATGCGCTTATAGCCCATTCACATGGTTCACTCGGATGAAGGTTTACTCGATGAAATGTTCCATTCTCGTTTCACCGCGTGTTCAGATGGTTCCTTCGAAGGAAGAGTACACTCGACATTCTCGCTACGAAGTCGTCGAGCGTAGTCGTGGCGCGCATTGGAATTCGTCCGGCGCTGACGGCTAAGTTCGGGAATATTTACGATTTCAATTGACATTTCCGATAACATCGAACTAAATTAAAATGAACATGTGGTTAAATAATAACCTGAAAACTGATATCTACCAGTATTTTTGGACCATGAAATGTTTTTTATTCCAAAATAGGCCTCGGCTTGCAATAAAATCCATATAAATGGAATATTTATTAACGTATCCAAAAACTAAAAACTGTTTTGGAAAGGTGATAAAATATGCTTCCAAAATTTATTATTAGAAATAACCACATAATTTTTTAAATAGAATAATTTTTAATGTAAATTTTTAAAACTTAAAAAAATGGCTCTCCATGCTTTTATTCTAACTAAAATTACTGGTAACAAAAAAAAATTAAAAAACACGCACCTATTTTGTTAGACAAATAAATTATGAATGTTTCTGTCACCTCACTTTTTTGTCGTTTCATATAAAAATAATTCATAAAAAATTCACAATGTTTCATAAATTTTTTTCAAATTCGATCAAAAACTTTGGTTCCATAAAAGTGTACATTCGTATTATTTTGTGGTTAATTGACATATTGAATATATAGAACATTATTTTCTATTTCCAATACCGTTTAGATCATATTTTTCACTATGATATTAAGGGAGAAACAACGATTTCTATGAGACGTGTAGGAGTTATTTCGAAAAGCGAACTTAACGGAGCATTTTGACGTTTAAGCCGTTCCGGCTACTCGTCCTCACGCCAGAACATTCTCGGCCGACTAATGCGCGAGTGAAAGACTGTTCACTTGAGTGTTCACACACATCATTCGCGTCACGTGATGTTAAATTCCGGTTGCGAGTGAACAGTGCCGAAGGAAGCATTCCAACATTGTTGGAATGCTTCATTCGGCACTGTCTCTCTTCACTTTCGTGTTCACATGGTTTACTTCGAGGGAAAGAGGCGGAATGAAATCACGAAATGAAAGATAAATGAACCACAATAATAATATGGGAACAAGCCTTAAAAACTCAAAAAGTAGAAATCCTAAACTCAATAACGGTGGCATATATGAATTAAAATGTGACCACGCCGACTGTAACGCTACGTACATCGGACAAACAGGTAGGGCATTCTCAACTAGATTCAAAGAACATATAAGATGTTATAAAAATAAAAACACCTCTTCAAAATTCGCCGAACATCTCTTAGTGAATAATCACGTTCCACTTAAAAATAACCAGCTAAAACCATTACATATAGAACGAAAGGGTCTTAGATTAAATTTGTTTGAACAATTAGAAATCAATAAACGAACGAATGACCCCAACATAACGCTAATTAATAAAGTAAGGAAAATTATTTATTCCCCACTACTTAGTATGTTTAAGGGAAATACTCCGAATCCCACATTAGCACTCTCTCAATTAGTGTCTCTATAAATTGGTTTAACCGGTAATAAATCAACAGACACCTTCAAAAATTGACATTTTTTACTGCACAAGAGTCCCAAATGTTTCCGTCTGGAGCCAGTGAGACCATGGCATCCCCTATTGGGGTATGTTGTGAGGCTGAAGGTAGTGGGGAGGGGAAGGAGAAGTGAAGAGGAAGGTGGGGAAGTACCTGACTATTTAGATCTGTTCACCAAACATGGCTAAAGCCATTTCAAGCAACGTTTCAATTCTGAATGGTGGTATTACGCCAGGGCGATACTGAGAGTATCTTCCACTCTGTAAAGTGCTGCAAATATACTAAATATTATTTTAAATGAACTAATTGTGAAATAACAAATTAATCAAATAACATTTATTTGCCCACGACGGGATTCGATCCCGCGTCCTTCGGATTGCGAGTCAAGAGCCTTACACCTCGACAACGCCTGCCGTCGGGTCGAGAGAGTCCTCTTCAAAAGTTTAAAGGGTCTCCCTCAACGAGAGAGAGAGAGAAGAGGAAAAACTTACCTGCACAATGTTTCTCAGCTCTTCTTCCGTGTTGGTCTCCCCTTGGCGCGTCTGACAGAACTTGTTGAGTGTTGCCATGGTGATGACTCTGTCAGGTTGGCTCCCTGCCTCGAGAGCTGCGCTGTTGTCGGTGATGCTGGCAGTGGCGAGACCCTCCAGGGCGTGCTTCCGGGCCGTCTTGTCTCCGGGTAGTTCCATGTCTAGTGAGCCATTCCGGGTGAGCAGTCCTGAAAATCATATTTTATTAAGATTTATAGTCTGCCAATTAAGGGTGGGTTTCTTCATTTACCGAGAATGCTAAATGCAATGCTAATTGTAAAAGTAAACGATCGAAATTAAAAAATTTGTATGTATTTGACTGTTTACTTTTACAATTAGCATTGCATTTAGCATTCTCGGTAAATGAAGAAACCCACCACAAGAGTAGAAAATATTAAAAATGGAACTACGAAATTTGTAGGCTGACAACACCAATTTAACTGTCAAATATTATTTTAAAGCGCAATGACACTGAACAAATAGAATACTGTAAATCAAAGTTTTAATTTGAATTTAAGAGTAGGTAGAAAGGAAGTCACTAATGGTGAGTTTAGTTACACTACTTTTTGATCTGAATGAGTTAAATATATTCAGATCTAAAATCAAAGACATGATCTAAATTATTATAAGCAATAATTATCAGCCTGAAACACTCATCCACACTGAAAAATCTTCCGAGAAAAAATACATGACGCCAACGGGACTTGAACCCGTGCCCTTCTGATTGCCGGTCAGCTGCTCTCCCAATTGAGCTACGGCGGCTTATCTTATACCCGCCAAATGATTCAATATATACTAGTGTTTCATTCAACAATTACTGCTTATTATATATATATATTTTTTTTTTTTTGAAGATTTTTCAATGTGGATGAGTGTTTCAGGCTGATAATTATTGCTTATAATAATTGTTACCCTTTGTGCTATGCATAAAAATCTTGTCTTAAACGTTAGTTTAACAATTAAAAATAATAATTTACATGATCTAAAGCCCGGGCAACGCTAAATACCTTAAGCTAGTATTAAATAAATGTGACCAATTTCTAAACTTGCTTTACATTTTATTACGATATCGTTATTCTTCATTATGTTAACACAAAAATGCAAAGGTATAATATACCTTGTTGTTATAAGACCCATGTTGTAGGAAGGAGGAAACACATAGGCCGGTATATCATTCCACAGCCGAGCTGTTGAACACAAGAACGAGTCGAAGAAGCGACCCGTTCTCATGTGACTAATGTCAACGGTGTAGAAATGTTGGGTGCGTATTTGGCGTGTTTCCCAACTATGCACCGGTACCTAGTTCCTCGGAGCATCTTCCATTGTAATACCGGAAGAACAAGGACAGCATTCCCATCTGACGCCTGTGCTCTAAAGTTTGCAATCCGTTTGTAAAGTTAGGAGAGTTTTTCAAACGGACCGCCCTTTTCTGTGCAGAGTGTTTTTTTAGGTATTTGGGGCTCCAGACCAGAGGTGAACAGAAAAAGCAAATAAATGACATAAATCTGACAGGAGATCACGTCCGTTATCTCATAACGATCCCACAAAAGATGTAGAATCGCTCTTCTAGTTTTCTTGTTTATTCTATGGTGATGATGTATTGATTGACTCACCACTCTTGGGTACCCCCTTGGCCCTGAACAGCTCCGGTGAGCTGCGACTCTTCTCCGGACAGAGCGAGGGTTTGCCGTATCGCGCCATGGCCAGTTGGTCGAAGAGGTCTCGCAGATCTTTCCGCATCATCAGACTACAGGGAAAAAATTTGCATAATTTATTTCAAACATGTTTAGAAAGAAGACTAGAGATTTGGGAGGCGGTATGGCTACCAAAACATTCCTGCCATAGGTCACTCCAAGTGGTTTGCTAAGTTTGGTGATTTAGCAGGAGTGCACGGGTTCACGGCGTGAGGTTTGTCTAGGTCTTGGAGGCGAATGTGGTGAGCTGGATCGGGAGAAACTGGTTGAGAGAGACCTAACCTAGATCTCTCCTGCTGGACTCTCTTGACCCATTGCCTTGCACCGCAGTAGGAAGGATTTTCCTACTTTTTCCTCTGTTGAACTTTCTCTCCTTCCTTTCCCTAAAATGACCCCCCACAAAGCATCCCCAAAGATGACACAGGACCTGAGAATTTTTTTTTCTCAGGGCCTCCTGTGTGGAGCTAATGTAAAAAAAAAGATATACGAAGAGGCTCATGGGCAGCAAGAAATGGGCTGCAGGTTGTTCATCACAAGAGTCCCAACTGCTCCCGTCTGGAGTCAGTGAGACTATGGCATCCCCAATTGGGGTATGTTATGAGACTGAAGATAAGTGGGGAGGGGAAGGAGATTGAGAAGATGAAGGTGGGGAAGTATCTGGCTATTAAGATCTAGTCACCAAGCATAGCTAAAGCCATTTCAAGTAACATTTCAATTCTGAATGGTGGTCTTCTATTAGGGCGATTCTGAGAGTATCTTCCACTCTGGAATTGCTGCAAATTTACCTTATATTTTTTAAATGCAAATCGCAAATCAATCAAATAAAATTTATTTGCGCACGCCGGGATTCGACCCTGGGACTTCCGGATCGCTAGCCAGGAGCCTTGTCCCTCAATCTCGGAGGCTAGTGGAATTTCAAAGTTTTATCATCACTTGGTAGTAATTAGTAAATAAATGGGTAAAATGGATGGGTAGCGCCGCCCCGGGAACCTTTATTGGATAACTACACCTCTGCCATAGGTCACCCCAAGTGGTTCGCTTTGGTGATTGGTGAGGGTGAGGTTTGTCTAGGTCTTGGAGGCGGATGACTAGAACACACTGAACCCCAGATTCCTACCCACCCCTTAAACCCTTTTCCTTCACAGAACTCCCCTCTCCTTCCTTTCCTAACAAAAATCCCTCCACACAGCATCCCCAAAGATGATATAGGTCCTGAGGGAAATTATTTTCCTCAGGGCTTCCTGTGTGGAGCACGTGTTTAGAGAGAGAAACAATAATAATAATAGACAGGTCAGTGGCTGAGTTGGCATCGCATTTGGGGCCATCCTGGGGCCGCATGTTCAATTCTACGGCTGGCTAAGTCCTCCATCACGACACAAACAACATTTTCCGCTTACTGTGGTGGTAGTAGGAGATTTTCAAACCTTGTCAGGTTATTCGTAACCCGGGAATGTTTGCCTTTCTTTAATAAAAGAAAATTAATATTAGGTCCTTACATATAAAATTGGCGTTTTGCCGTACTGGCAACTTTGATCTCAAATATCTTCTCTTTGGTTAGGAATTTCAATTTCAAATTTATGCAGCTATTTACTCATGTATTTGCATTTCGAAAATTATAATTAATTTGTTTTTTCCTTAATTGTTTTTTTTCTTTGCGTCACTTAGTTTATAAAATGGAAAACTTGAAATATCGCGTTATTTACGAGTACGAGTTCCACCGTGGCACCAGTGCTGCAGAAACGGCTCGAAGGATTAATGATGTGTATGGCGACAGTGCCGCAAAAGAAAACACAGTGCGTTTTTGGTTCCAACGTTTTCGTTCTGGAAATTTCGACCTGCAGAACAAGCCCCGTGGATGGCCGGAGACCAATGAAGAATTGAAGGCTATTGTGGAAGCGGATCCATCGCAAACCACGTCCGAGTTAGCTGCAGGCTGCGGTGTTAGTGATAAAACTGTTTTAATCCACTTGAAGCAAATTGGGAAGGTGAAAAAGCTTGAAAGGTGGGTACCTTATGAATTGAGTGAAGCAAATCAACAAACGCGCGTTGACCGCTAGACCACACACTGCACAACAGACGGCTACCAAATTAGAGGAGCTTCAATTGGAATGTCTAAGACATCCACCGTACTCTCCGGACCTTGCCCCAACAGATTACCATTTTTTTAGAAATTTGGATAACTTCTTGCAAGGGAAAAAGTTCAACTCCGATGGGGCAGTCCAAACCGCCTTGATTCCCGTCCGAAAGGTTTTTTTAGTAAAGGGATCGATGAACTACCTATGGGATGGCAAAAGTGCATAGATAGCAATGGTACATACTTTGATTGACTTTATGTTCCTCCCGTACTAAACGCCAATTTACGCCAATGTAAGGACCATATAATAAACAGTAAGCAATAGAAATAATGTTTATTACTTACCTGAAAGCCCTGAAAAGGATGACAAAGTCCTTGAAGTCGAGTTGGGTGTCGAACCCAAATGATCCGGACCGCAGTTGTTTTATATTCCTCCAAAGCTGTTCACTGGTCTCCACTCTTTTCAGGCTACAAAACAATTATATGTATAACGAATTATAATTGAATTTCTAACAGTATGGAGGGTCTACAATCTCTCGTATCTAGGTTGCATCAAGTACCTATATATATTTATTTATTGTTGTTATACGCCCGTAGGGGCTTTTACATAGATTAAAAAATAATATTTAAGATATCAAGGATTACACATGCATAGTATTTATACCAAAAGTTATAAAAGTGAAAAAACTTTTAAGAATATACAAGTAGTTTTAAAAAAAAAAAAAAACCACTTGTATAATCTTGTGGAAAACCGTGAAATATTTTAAACAATGTAATATTTAACAATAACATAGAACAAAATATAATATAAACATTACAATAAAAAATCAAATCGTTAAATATATTATACCCATGTTACAATAATTTGTAGGATTCCACAAAGTGTTGGTTTAAATTGCATTTTAGAATGTAAAGGGAATCAGCGAATACATCTACAATACCACCAAACTTGTTGCCTAAATAATGCATCCTATTGGTAAGTGGGTGTGATTGATAGTTAGTTGTGTATGTGTTGCAAAAGAATGTTATATTTTGTCTAGTATTCCTTGTCGGTACATGAAGTTTAATAGTAGCAACGATGGCAGGGCTGTCAATTAGGTTGTTCATAATTCTGTACAATAAAATTAGGTCTGAAATGATTCTTCTGTCAGACAGCGTAATTAAATTTAGTTGATTCATTAAACTTAAATAATTAATGTTTTCTAATGGAATTTTGAGTTTGAAATTTAAGTACCTAAGAAATTTGTGTTGAACTCGTTCTATTTTGTTAGAGTGTACTTTATAGAAAGGGGACCAAATAGCTGAATTATATTCTACTTGACATCTAACTAATGAAATGTAGATACATAGAATATTATACAGAACCAGTTGGATAAATGTACGCAAGCGTTGAAAGAGGTGGGATTGGGCGCGAAATTGAGTAATCTGAAAGTATGTTGCCTGTTGTATGCTGATGACGCGGTGCTGATTTCTAACAGTATAGAAGTATACTCTTATGTCTAGGTTGCACCAGTTTGAAGAATGAATTGGGAATGAATTGCATGCAAGAATTGAAAGAGGTGGGATTGGATGCGGAATCGAGTACGGAAGATCTACGGTGTCTCGTTGCACCAAGTTCCTATAATATATGAAGAATGAGTTGGATAATTGTATCCAAGAGTTGAAAGAGGTGGGATTGGGCGCGGAATCGAGTAATTTGAAAGTGTATTGCCTGTTGTATGCTGATTTCTAACAGTACCGAAGATCTACAATGTCTTGTTGCACCAAGTTCCTATAATATATGAAGAATGAGTTGGATAATTGTATCCGAGAATTGAAAGAGCTGGGATTGGGTGCGAATTTGAGTATTCTGAAAGTATGTTGTTTGTTGTATGCCGATTTTTATTAGTATAGAAAATCTACAGTCTCTCGTGTCCAGGTTGCACCAACTTCCTATATATTTATTTATTTATTTATTGACGCCCTATTGGGCTTTTACACATCAAATACAAATTTCATTTATAACAACAGTTTAACATAAATAAAAAAGATTACAGAATATACAAATAAAGCATAAAATCAATGTAAAAAAGTAGGAATACATCATTCATATGAAGAATAAGTTGGATAATTATGTACAAGAATTGAAAGGGGTGGGATTGGGCGCGAAATTGAGTAAACGAAATTGATTTATGTTATACGCAGTGCTGATTTCTTATAACATGAAAGATCTACAGCCTCTCGTGTCTATTAGTTGCATCAGTTACCTATATATGAAGAATGAGTTGGATAATATGTTTGTAAGAACTGAAAGAGGTGGGATGGGGCACGAAAATGAGTAACCTGAAAGTATGTTGCCTGTTGTACGCTGATGATGCGGTACTGATTTCTAACAGTATGTAAGATCTACAGTCTCTCGTGTCTCGCGGCACTCGAGTGTATGCTGTAGATTTTCTGATTCGACCTTTCACAGGGTAATGTAGTTATATTTTTATTTAATTTGTTTGATAATGGGTGGGAGTTTGTTTAATTTAAATGTTTAAATTAAGTCACACCCATGGACATATGAATATATCTGAACCTGCCCTAAGTGATAAAAGCGTATTATTTCCCCCTCCCCGTACCGGTTCCATGGAGCCGGCTGGGCTTACAAGAGCCTCGCTTGAATCTAAAAAATGTGACGTCATCTTTCTTGTCCTGACCAGCGCCGAGCTCACATCGTACATTTTACGAAATAACATGGCAAAAATGAGAGCTTGTGCTATATATTATACCATAAAATATGTGGACATAGCGAATGTGGGTGGTTCTCCAGTGAGCTCGTCGCTGATTACAGGGGTAAGTAAATTATGAAACATTTGTAAAAGTGTCTTAACTAAATACGGCAACAAAATATTCCTCTGTGAAAAGTGGCAAACTTTACTTTGCCGCATTTGGACTTAGCAAATATGTTAATAACGTGGCGAGCAATTCGCGCTCCCATGTAAAAAGGTCTATTCATTCAAAAGCAGATTTTGCTTTTAAGAACTAAATGGTGATATTATAATGCGAGATGCCTATATACTGTCAGATTGATTTTTTAACGAATCACAGTCGTCTTTCCCCTCTTCGTCCCCCATAGTTTGGTTTTACCCCTCATCTGCACCTTCTCGTCTATTAAATTTGGATGTCTATGTTCACACCCCTGTTTATGTCATATTATCACAATACAGTGATGGAATAAAAACTAATGAAACAATAATGGTTGTGTTAAAATCATTAACTAGCTATCACTGCCATCTGTGGAATAAAATGCATGTTAGGCGGGTTCGGTACTTAGCTAAATCCCCCCTAATATTGCTTTTATGAACAGTTACTGATCATCCGATGGTAATACAGATTTCTAACCTAGAATGTCATGTTGACTTGACAGATATACAAGTTTTTGTTACATTAGTGTAAGTTTTTACCATGTTTAAAAATACAATCAGATGCTTCAATCCGGTCTTCTTTACCCTAATCAGCCAGCGAACTAAGAAGTGTCTTACGGCCGCTGTTCCCAATCTACTAATCAACTTCTAAGCTGAAACTAAGGCTCAACACTGCTTAAGCATCGCTTAATCTAAGGAAGCTGGACGCGTGGATTAAGCTCGACTGAGCAAAGCAAAGTTATAAAAAGTGTCACCAGAGTGGCGCTAATGCCACAAGGTTTAATTAAATTAATCATATAATATAACCACGAGGTTTACCGTGTCAACGCCACTCTGTTGACACTTTTTATAACTTTGTTTTGCTCAGTCGAGCTTAATCCAAGCGTCCGGCTTCCTTAGATTAAGCGTAGCTTAAGCAGTGTTAAGACTTCGTTTCGGCTTAGCAATTGATTAGTAGGATTGGGAACAGCGGCCGTTAGATTGCTATAGGACTGAGCCTGTGGATCAATTTCAGTGTAGAATTAAAAAAGTGCAAGTTATGTTAAAAGGAACTCTGTAAATAAAATTTCGAAAACTTATTTTGTTTCGGAGTGTTTTTTATTGAAATAATCATAATACCTTCCAGTGACAGATTTGCTCTTGAAGCTGGGCGAGTTGGAACTCATGACAGTGGTGGTGAGGGAGCTGTGGCGGTTTTGCTTGCGGTAGAGCAGGACGCTGCTCGCAGATGATGAACTCCTGCAGACATAGGTAATTTATTTATATAAATTTAGTAATTTAATTATTACTAGCACAAAAGGATAATTTTACTAGGAAGCTTAGGATATTTTTACTAGCACAAACCGGCGAAGAATCACAGTAAAATTAAAAGAGTGTTTTTTAAATTTATTTTTAATATTCATATATCCACTCCAGCGATCTTTGACATATATTGGCACTTTTGCAAAACGCCTTGAGCGATTCGTTGACATAATATGCCAAATTTACCTAAAACCTCGATTACATTGAGCGAGTTTACAAGCTACTAGCCGGCAAGTTCAAAAGTGGGCGAATCGGCGAGTGAGATTGTCGTGATGACACACAAAACTGTTCATTCGCTTAGTAGCGAATTAGCTAGCGAGTTGAAACCATGTTTTGCTATCTTTTCTGGGTGTTCTAGCGTTAAAAATAAAGTGGAACATAAATCATACTCGTTTTGCTTTCCTTTTTAACCCCTTTTTGATAACATGAGTTAAAATAATGGCTCCCACGCGAACCAATTCTGTCGACATTTTGCAGAAAACTGAGCTCGCAGCTAGCGCCACACGCTAGACAGTAGTGAGAATAACGACTCTGCGAACTAATTCTGTCAGCTGTTTGACATTTACAAAATCAGCTGTTGGCTTGCCGCCCTCTTGTGGCACACACTAGCGAGTAGCGAATAAAGTTGACACCCTTTCAACTTTTTTTGTAGATTGTTCACAATCTGCTAGTTAGCTAGTAATATGATTACACTGGACGAGTTTACTAGCAGATAGTGGATTCGTTGGCTAATAGCTTGAAAAACTCGCTCAATGTTATCAAGGATTTACTTTTATAAAACATTTTAAAATAAATTTTCAAACCTTTCTGCGATCTGCAGTCTGCTTTATTAGAAAGCTGATATAATACTCTCCCATTTTATCAATTGGTATCCCACTTACTACAAGAGCTTCCAAAAGCGTCTAAAATTATATATTTTGTTTTTTCATATTAACAAAAGTTAGTTCTCTAACGCACGCTTGTAAAAAAGGACCAAAATTGTTGGTTTTATTCAGTTTTATTACAAACTAGCTGACCCGGCCACGCGTTGCTGTGGCTAATAAAACACAACGTCATCTGCTGGATGGTTATCCAACCTTTATAACCACCGCCGTCTTTGAGTTTATCGCGATGAGACAGACATATGCCGCGGAGGACTTTTATTTATAAAACGTAGAGATGGTGTGAAAGATTATAATAATGTGAATGAAATGCTTGAGGTAACTAACGTATTTAAATTAATAAGGATTAATACTGTATCCGTCTAAATAACTTTTCAATTACCGCAATGCACGTGAACATTGTTTTAGAAGATAGAATGGGTATAGTAAGCTATCCGTAAAAGATAGATATATGCCTTCGCGGATTTTTTTATAGATCTATAAAAGACCAATATCCCACCATGCATTGTTTTGTTATATCCCAAATGGATTATTCAGCGTTTTCGATGAAAGCTACCAGACAGACGGCTCGATTTTTTCCGACACTTCTGACAATTATCGTGATGTTTCAACCAATTTACACAAATCCTTGACATATTACATACCTAAACCTTCCTCACGAAACACTCTATCTATTGGTGAAAATCGCATGAAAATCCGTTCAGTAGTTTTCGAGTTTATCGCGAACAGACAGACAGACGACGTGGGGGACTTTAATTTATAAAATGTAGAGATTTATATACCAACGTATTAGTTATTTAAATATCTATCTATTTAATGTGTTTTCAACTCATGTGAATAAAAGAATAGTGACTTTTTTTCTAAATAAAGTGTGCTCGTCAAAAGAAACTTTATTGAACTAAATAAAGCAAGAATCGAGATTTTTCTTATTGATAATTGTATACAGTCTTGTTCATCTTTTGTATGGTGGAGGGTCAAAGGGGGCATCTTGGTCTGTGAGTCAATTTAGGCCTGGATCTCATCAATCCCGCCAGGGAATGAATGGAACATTCATTTACCGACGTGTTCGGTGTTCTGCACCGTATCACATTCACACATCGCCGAATCTTTAAGGCCCCATCTATGTATTGTGTGGGCACAGCGGTTATGGGAGCACCTTATCCTATTGATGGAATATCAGAGTTTACGAGGCAGTGAGAACCCGGGCTGTCTCTTAGTAGGGTCTTTAATGAGATGGGCATTTCTCACGTTGGGGGGCGTTTAAGTATTACGTAACGCAATTTTTTAAGATTTTAGATCCCCCTTCCCCCCCATGTAAGGCGCTGTAACGTTTTTCCATACCCACCCCCCCCCCTTAAACGTTATGTAACGCCCAAGTTACAATTTTTACCTGAAAGTCACAATTAAGTTGCGCAAAGTACTGGAAAGTCGCTTAAATACCCTTTTTTCTTGTTTTAATCGTGTTTGCGGTAATAAATAAAACAAGAGATTTCGAGAACGAAAAGGACTGCCAAGTTGGAAGACTTTAATTACCTAGTTTTATTTATTTTAAAACATGTTACGTAACGCGTTGTTCGAACCCCCCGTCCCCCCTCCTCACAGTAACGTTTCACAAGACCCCCCCCCCCAAGTGCGTTACGTAATACTTGAACGGCCCCTTAACCAATTGCCACTCTAGTTTCTGCCTATCTTCTGTGGTGAGAGATAATTGGAGGAGACTCTCTCACGAGGGCATGCCGGGTGAGAGACGACATCACCGTGCAAAGGTATTGCGCTTTTTTGCAACACCTTGTGTTCAGTGTTGCAATCTGGTATCTGATATTTGGCGGGGTTACTTTTGCATTTACTAAGAACTAAGGAAGAGGGATAGATTTTAAAGACCCGCTGATGGTTCGCATTGTGGTATTAAGCTGTACGTCGACCCTTCTGGCCCATGCTGGAGCACACTATTCAGCTGCTGAGAAAACCAGGGCAATAGATGCCATTCTGAGAGTGTTGGTGCCCCATCCCCAGCTAGTTCCAGCTTGCTTATTGACGAAAGCCTCGATGACACAGGGCGAGTTTACAAGCTACTGTTTGGGCAAATTCACTATCTGTTAGTAAACTCGCCCTGTGTCATTGTGTTACTTCCTAACTAGCAGATTGTTGATAATCTACGAAAAAAGTTGAAAGGTCGTCAACTTTACTCGCTACACGCTTACTCGTGATTGGTTTATTTATGTTTTTCAAGATGGTTGCCAATCAACAGCTGATTTCGACTGTCAAACATCACAGAATTGGTTCACGCAGGCGTCGTTATTCTTGTTACTGGCGCTAGCAGTGACCTCAGTTTCCTACGCTACTAAGCGAGTGGACAGTTTTGTGTGTCATCACGATAATCTCACTCGCCGATTTATCCGCTTTTAAACTTAGTAGATAGTAGCTTGTAAACTCGCCCTGTGTCATCGAGGCTTAAGTTTAGCCTGTTTGCATATGCACGTGGAGATTACCTCAATATTCACAAATAAGTCAATCCCTTTAGAAGATTAGAGAAAGTTTAAGAATGCGTTTGATTACCTGTGTTTTGCTGGAGACGATTCGTCCTCACTTCTAGCTCCTGATGAATGGGAAGCCACTTTTGGTGAACAGCTCTTCAGCTCAGAAGTAGACTTGTTTTTCTGCAATGTAAATGAGGGTAAATATATTATTCTGGACATCCTCAATAAGCATCAGGCCTATAAAACCTGCTCAAAATCACCTAATTGTGAACCCCATTTCGGTTATGGTTTTATTACTTTTTTTACTGTGTTTTATTAGTTTTTTTACTGTGGAAAATTAAATTGTGTAGAAATTGATCGTAAAACATTTAAATATTTTTGCCTAAACTTCTCAAAATACAATAAAAACATACGTGGCGATATTTCTACATGAATAAATCAAGGAGTTTAATTCTTTAATTTAAATCTCATCCCATCTATATCTATGGAGAGTTAGCGTTAACGGCCTAACCTGAATTTTACACGACGTGATGCATCGACTTGAATGCCTTTAAAAATCTTTTTAGGATTTGTAAATAGGGCAAATAACAGTAAACACATAATTTAATGAAACGCATTCACAACACAGAAGTGGCTTTACCTTGAACTTAATGTAGGAAGTGTTTTTGCCTGTGGAAGTGACTGATTGTTCGCTGTTGGAATGACCCTTGTTCTGCTGCGCATTTACAAGCCCAGCTACAGTCCAGTCCCGTCCTCCGAACGCCTGCAAACAAATACAACATAGGAGGAGGTGGTTATTTCACACTATTGGACGCTTTTATTATTACCGTGACGACACAAGAGGCAATAAAATAATGGTGAGACACACAAAATACGTGTGACTGTTTGCGTGAGGGAGATGTATGATAATGATTCTTTGTTTCATCTGGCTTCGGCTAATTAGGAGACGTTCAAGTATTACGTAACGCAATTTTTGAAGATTTTGGACCCCCCCTCCCCCCCTGTAACGCGCCGTAACATTTTCTCTTAGAAATTATTATAATTTTTATCGGCCTTGGATTCCTTCCGGATTTCCACAATTTAACACTGACCTATTATATACGTACATGGTTTTACAACACGTACTTTTTTACATTAGCTGCACTGAGGAGGCCCTAAGAAAGTAATTTTCCTATTGTTTCCCTGTAGAGCAACACTTTACTCCACTTTGATTCGCAAGCTGAATCATAGTGTAATAAAACCTTTTTCATGTTCTGAATGCAGTTATACAAGTTCTCAAAGGGGAAGATTTAAAAATCCACAATAAGATTCACAGAAGTAAAAAACCGTTTTCATGTCCTGACTGCAACTATTCGTGTCCTCAAAATGGATATCTAAGAAGTCACTTGCTGACTCATAGTGGAGAAAAACTCTTTTCGTGTTCCGACTGCAACTCTTAATGTACTACGAAGAGAAATCTAAAAATCACATGTTTACCCACAGCGGAGAAAGACCCTTTTCAAGTCCTGACTGCAACTATTCCTCTTCTTGAAAAAAGTAACTAAAACGGTACTTGCTAACTCACTGTGACGAAAAACCTTTTTCTTGTCCCGACTGCGACTATTCCTGTGCTACACAACGGTATTAAAAAATTTACATGCTTACCCACACCGGACAAAAACCTTTTTTATGTCCCGACTGCAATTATTCATGTTGTTCAAAGACACTTCTAAGAAATCATTTGTTTTCTCCAAGTTACATAAAACCTTTTACATGTTTCCACTGTGACTATTCATGTTCTACAAAGAGGCGCAAAAAAAAACACATGTTTTTGCACAGCAGACAAAAACCATTTTCCTGTCCGGAATGAAGTTACACAAGTTCTCAAAAGGACAATTTAAAAATCCACCGTACGATTCACAGAAGAGAAAAACCTTTTTCATGTTCCGACTGCAACTATTCAAGTACTACGAAGAGAAATCTAAAAATCACATGGCTACCCACAGTGGAGAAAAACCCGTTTCATATCCTGACTGTAACTATTCTTCTTCTCGAAAAAAAATTAACTTAAACGGCACATGCTAACTCACACTAACGAAAAACCTTTTTATAAAAAATAAAACAAACACTTTGTATTTAACCACGAATTTATTATTTTATATATCGACCGGTTTCGCTTCGACCAAGCTTCCTCAGGATATAGTCGAAGCGAAACCGGTCGATAAATAAAATAATAAATTCGTGGTTAAATACAAAGTGTTTGTTTTATTTTTTATAATATAATGTCTAACCATAAATTAATTACTTCTCATGAAAAAAAACCTTTTTCATGTCCCGACTGCAATTATTTATGTCGCACAAAGGAACTTCTTAGAAATCATTTGCTGACTTACAGTGATATAAAACCTCTTACATGTTTCTACTGCGACTATTCATGTTCTAAAAAGAGGCACCAAAAAATCCCATGTTTACCTACAGCCGAGAAAACCATCTTCTTGTCCCGAATGCGGTAATTCAAGTTCTCGAAAGGAGATTTAAAAATGCACAGCGCGATTCACACTGGAGAAAAACCTTTTTCATGTTCTGAGTGTAACTAGGCATGTACTACGAAAAATATCTATATGTAATATTATTATATTTAAGCAGTAAACTAACCTGTGTGTAATAAATAAAAAGCATTGTTCTAACTAAAAACTCTCGTATAACATTATTCATATGTTATGTTCCATAAATTTTTCGTTATTTTTTCTTTTGCTTTTTTCCAAATTTCATTGTCATTTTTTTGGTTGCGCTGCGCTGACAAGTCAGCATGAGAACCTGTATAGGCCAATAAAAGCTGATGATGTAAATCTCCCGCTTTTCAGGACCTTATAGTAACTTCAAACTCACTTTAACAACACTGACTACAGAAATTTGTGTTTATGCGTATTTCGTGTTTAGAACACTAATGACTACTGACAACGAAAATAAAATAAAAATGACGCACAATACAGTCGAGGAATTAATTCCCTGTACAACATAAACGAAAAGGGTTGCAAACTTGGAAGATTTGAATTCCCTGGTTTTTTATTTAAATAAAGAAAAATATGTTACGTAACGCGTTGCTCAAACCCCCCCCCCCCCAGTAGTGCACCGTAACGTTTCACAAGACCCCCTTCCCCCCCAAGTGCGTTACGTAATACTTGAACGGCCCCTTACGCCGTTTTCAAACTGTGGTTAAACCACTTTGAGACGACTTATTTATACGAGTCTAAATGTCAATTTTGTCTGTAAAGTAAATTTCAGCAGCAAAGTCATGATTAAACACTTAAGGAAATCTTAACATTTAGTGCGGGGAGAACAGATTCCAAAGTACCACACATAATGAATCTACTGTCTCAAATAGTTTCTCAGCTAATTAGTTTAACCGGTAAAAAATCAATTTAGACACCTTCAAAAATCGACATTTAGATTTGTATAAGCAAGTCGTCTCAAAGTGGTTTAACCACAATTTGAAAATGTCCTTGTAAGCCGAAACAGCTGTAACAAACATAAAAACAAAAATACTTGCAACAACATTATTAAATAATTTTCTTGGATATTAAAAGAAAGTTAGGTATATCTGGTATTTCCATAATGTCGTTCAACAGCACCATTCCTCTTGTCAAGCTATGCTGTGCTAGAACATCTGTTCTGAGAATGAATCAGAAGTTAGTTGGATACGCACCTTGATGGCATCTGAAGCTAGGGGCTCGCAGCAACAACCGTCCTCGTAGTACAGCCGCGTGTATGTGGCCCGCAGCCAGGAGAGGCTGCCGTCTATAAGAGCGGCCTGCCGCATCAGAGCACGCAGCACCTGCTGGAAGCCCAGTTTCCACACCCTGGAATAACAAGACATTCAAAAGAAGATTAGGTATTAAAGATGGTTTGAAAGGGAGATGTACTACTCGTTATGGACAGTGCACTCGCTGAGGGAACTGGTAGGACTACTTACGGGACACTGCCATCTCAGGAGACTATTAGACTAGAGCTATTGGGAGTGGAAAGCACCAATACATGTAGAAAATGTGAAAAGGATGAAGAGACTCCAATTGGCGCATCAGATCACGCAGCACCTGCTGGAAGCCCAGTTTCCACACCATGGAAGAATGTGACATTCAAAAAGAAGATAACTGAAGATGGTTTAAAATAATAATAATAATAAATTTGGACAACTTATATAGCGCTGTTTTTGCGAAAAATCGCCTTAAGAGCGTAGGATTTTAAAATGGAGATGTACTACTCGATATGGACAGAAACTCGCTGAGGGAACTGATAGGACTACTAACGGGACACTGCAATTTCAGGAGACTATTAGACTAGAGCTATTGGGAGTGGAAAGCACCAATAGATGTAGAAAATGTGAAGAGGATGAAGAGACTCCGATTGGCGCATCAGAGCATGCAGCACCTGCTGGAAGCCCAGTTTCCACACCCTGGAATAACAAGACATTCAAAAGAAGATTAGGTATTAAAGATGGTTTAAGATGGAGATGTACTACTCGATATGGACAGTGCACTCGCTGAGAGAACTGGTAGAATTAATACCGGGACACTTTCATCTCAGGAGACTATTAGACTAGAGCTATTGGGAGTGGAAAGCACCAATAGATGTAGAAATGTAAGAGGGTGAAGATGCTCCAATTGCCGCATCAGGGCACACGGCACCTGCTGGAAGCCCAATTTCCATACCATGGAAGAACACGGCATTCAAAAAGAAAACGAAAATTTCTAGGGAGGCAGTTTATGTTTAACTTCGATAAAATAATCCCAGTAATCTTTAACAGTACCGACACACATGTTCATAAATGAGCATGCTCATCAACTGTACACATTTGCTCATAAATGAGCATACTCATCAACTGTACATATTTGCTCATAAATGAGCAAGTTGTTTTAAGCATATTCATGAATAAGCATGCTCAAAGCCAACAATTGAACATACATGCTCTCGGCCAAAATAGAAGCGAAAATATTTTGGCGGGAGAACGTGAGGATTCTGGGCATTTCTTGATTATCCATAATCTTCTTCTTCCTTGCACTGTGACAACTCATTGCCTAGGTAGGCTGTTGGGGTCGGCTCTTCTCGTTCTCAGGCTATATCTTCTTTGGTTCTCGGTATCGCTTCATCCAGGTCGTTTCTCTGTAGTATTTTGGAGCATTGAGTCATCCAGGAGTTGTTTGGTCTTCTTCTGGATAACTGCCGATGAAGCTCCGTAGACATTGCCTGCTTCACTGTGTGGTCTGGCTGTCGCCGTATTATGTGCCCATACCATCTTCTTGATTAACGGCAATATCCAGGTAAAAATATATTTATAATAATCGTGATAAAGTAAAAGTAATTTTGTTTTCTTTCGCAACAAATTAAAAAAAAATTTCTAACAACGGGTTGTTTAAAAAATTCGAAGTTAATTAAAATCAAATATTTGAAGTTAATTTCCACGTTCTGTGTAAGTTCTATTCTTATATCATTAAATGCCAGTTGCTTTATAAAACTGAAATTTTTTTATTTTTTTTTTTTTATTGAAATAATAGATAATACATAATATAATCAACAAACAAGTCCTGCTAAGCCAATTGAATCGGCTTGTCAACAGGTGCTTATATTTTAGTTACATATTTATACATATTTAAAATTTACATCTTATATCTACAGATACAACATTTTTTCATACATATCAAAATCAATATAAATCTTTTTTTTCCGATAGCCAATTTTTCACCATATATTTAACCTTATTCATAGAATTACATTGCTTTATAGTGTCAGGTAATAAATTAAATATCTTCGGTATGATATATTCAAACGTTCTCTGTCCGTACTTATTGTTAAATTTCGGAACTATTAACCCGTCGTTACGCGTGAATCTAGTGCTGTATTTATGTTCTAATTTCTCTTTATGCTGCGGGGTAAATATATGTTGAATTATAATTTTGTGCCAAAGTATTGCCTTAACAGGTAAAATTTTGGCACTCTGAAACAGCAACGGTTTATTTTGTCTCTGTTTGAAAATATTAGGGACGACCAATAATTTTACAATTGCGTTTTGTACAACTTGCACTTGTTTCAGATTGGTTATAGAAGTATTTCCCCATATTGTTAATCCATATCTTATAATAGATTCTGCTAGTGACATATAAATTATTTTAAGTGTTTATTATTTTAAATAATAACAGAACTTGTAAAGAACTTTCACAGAATGTGAAAATTATCTCAAATATTCGATAAATTGTAAAATTTTTTTTAAACAACCCATCCTCAGTTTTGTTATTTGTTTTTGGGGTGTTATGCCGTGTTCATCATCAGGGCTGATGATGGACACTGTAACACTGTCTGAAACGTTGGCTAAAGGAGGAGGTAGCGCAACGGCATAACACCCCAAAAACAAATAACAGAAATACTTTTGGTCGTGAAAATCTAAAATTATATCTCACAAACCCATCCTTAGTTTACATCCTGAACGAAAGAGAAAATCCAAAAATGACTTTGGAGGTAGAGAAACTTTTTGGGATATTGTAGGGAATTTCAAAATCTATCGTGGTTAGTTTAGTGACCGTGTTTTCCAAAGGCATTCTAGATTCCTATAATAACTCACGAAAAGCAAAGGTTTTTCATCTCCCCAATGGACCATTTTGCCGCGAACTGAGATCGGATGATCGGTTCGGTGCTTAGAGTACTTCCCCTTCCACACGCGATCCAGTGGCATGCTCAATACTAGCAATGTCACTGACAAGTATGCAACAAAGTAGCATTTGCTCATTAGTAGCATGCTTTAGTGCTACTGATGAGCATGTCTGTCCGTATCATTATCTCTTTCAACGAATTCCAGCGTATTTACCTGAATGACTGCAGAGGCATCATGACGTAGATGGTCCTGTTGTCACTGAGGGTGTTCCCGTACACCAGCCCGAGGGAGTAGACCTCTTCAAGGCCATATCTCTTGCCAGCGGCAGTCAGTTCCATGACCTCTCTAGCCTCTAGTCTGCCGGTTCCAATCACCATGTCCTTCACTGTTTGCAGGTCCAGGAATCTGGAAAACAGGACGCATATGAAATATATGAAGATAGTACATATTATGAATATAAAATAGGACATATGTGAAGGTCAATTGAAAAGAATCCATGATTTAAAAAAAAAAACTCGAATTACCCTTGGAGAGCCCGTATTATCGTTAGAGATGGTGAAAATAATTAATACTTATATTGCAAGAATGGTGATTCGGCACTCTCTTTGGATTAGCAGAGACACTAAAATGTATTATTAAAAAAACTGCTAAATTTTCATGACCGGCCACAATGAATTATAGATGGCGCTCCCTTGTCGGTTTGGAAGAATAGTACAGTTAAAATATATTTAAAAATTATTATAAGCAATAATTGTCAGCCTGAAACACTCATTTACATTGAAAAATCTTCCGAGAAAAGATACTTGCCGCCAACGGGACTTGAACCCTTAAACTTTTCTCGGAAGATTTTTCAATGTAAATGAGTGTTTCAGGCTGACAATTATTGCTTATAATAATTGTTACCATTTGTGCTGTGCATAAAAATATTGTCTTGAACGTTAGTTTATAAATTAAAAATAATAATGAATATTTAACAAGTTAAAAGTATTTCACCAAAAAATGTAGACATAATTTGTCTCGACGCCACCTAGCGAGAGATTTAGTACTAACAATACCTCCCTCACAAAAATAAAGTTGGTTGTTTTCAGGTGGAAAAATGTAATAATCAGTAATTGTTGAATGAAACACTAGTATATATTGAATTATTTGGCGGGTATTAGATAAGCCGCCATAGCTCAGTGGTCAGAGCATCCGACCGGCAATCAGAAGGACACGGGTTCAAGTCCCGTTGGCGGCAAGTATCTTTTCTCGGAAGATTTTTAAATGTAAATGAGTGTTTCAGGCTGACAATTATTGCTTATAATAATTTTTACCCTTTGTGCTATGCATAAAAATCTTGTCATAAACGTTAGTTTATAAATTAAAAATAATAATAAAAATATATTTATTTAAAATTATTATTTGGCATGTGCAAATAACTATCACATCATCTGTGGTTTGAATATTTTGCGATTCATTGTGAATTCTACTCTAGTTGTGTACTATCATTCTCAAATTGTGAGATTTTTGACAGTTTCGTAAGAGTTTTTGTGATGACTAAAAAGCTTTTCAGATGTATTGTCATGTGGTTGTAATTCGCGAGGGTAGAAATAAGTTATACTGAAAGTTTCAAACATTTCCTATGCTTAATAAAGCAATACATAAACTAACATAATACATAAATATATAAATATAAGCAAGCGTATTTTGATTTTATATATTTATATAAATTGAGATTACAAGACAACACAAAATGTAAAGCAAACACATTTACATAATATACAGCCCTTAAGTAAAAATACTAACCCCTCTTCGCTCACAATTCCGGACTCTCCATCGTTGACTAGATTGGTTGTGTACTTCAGTGGAACCACCTCCTCTGGGTTCATGCTGAGGCTGACCTCAATGCAAGCCGCCCCCATTTCTGCGATTATGTCACCTGGAAAATATTAAGCTAATTATTGATGAACTAAGGCGTACCACAGGGTCCACTTTTGGGACCTGTATTGTTTTTAATTAGATTTGATTTTAGATTTTCACTGCCAAAAGTATTATTGTGATTTAATTGCAAAGTACTTTTAAAGATTTAAAAGTATTATTATGATTTATGTCATATTGCGCTACCTCCTTCTTTAGCCAACATTTCGGATATAGTTACAGTGAAACTGCTAAGGCCTACCGAGCCTATCACAGGGTCCGCTTATGGGACCTGTACGGTTTTTAATTTGGTAAGTTTTGAGATTTTCACTGCCAAAAGTATTAATGTGATTTAATTTTCGGGAATTGTGCCATGTTGCGCTATCTCCTTCTTTATCCAACATTTCAGACAGTGTTACAGCCAGTTACTGCCAAGGCCTAACAAGGCCTACTACAGGGTCCGCTTATGGGACCTGTACTGTTTGTAAATTGTTATGATTTTAGGTTTTCACTGCCAAAAGTATTATCGTGATTTATGTTTGGGTATTATGCCATGTAGCGCTACTTCCTTCTTTAGCCAACGTTTCGGACAGAGTAATACTGTCCAACATCTGCCCTGTTTTAAACTTGTTCATTTCACACATCTGCCATGCTTTTAACTTGTTCATTTTATTTATTACTAGCTGAAGTCCCGGCTTTCCAGGGCTTTACATAAAGTTTTTCAAAATCAGATGTAGGTGGTATTTTCCTATCATCTTAAACAGTGTGCAAAATTTCACGAAGAAGCATCAAAATTCTGCTTTAGGGGGTGAAAAAACCTTCCTCCCATTTTTAAGGTCAAGTGTCCATTATTTCATTAATTTCGGAATAAAACTGTAGATTTTTTGGAAAACAAATCCATACCGGGACACTCTTCTGTACTTTATATATTATATAATGAACTAGCTATGGTCTCCGGCGTTGCCCGAGTTTTATAAAGAGTTTTTAGATATCAAATTAAGATAGTAATTTTCCTGCCATTTTCAACGTCAAGTGCGCAAAATTTCATCAAAAAATATCGAAATTCTGCTTTAAGGTTAAACGTCACGTACGTTATAATCTACGCATTCACAGATGGCGCCAATCAAATTATTTTGGGTTTTTAATACTTTTTGCACGTTACGCTTTAAAATATTATATATAATTTACAGGATGTCTGTATTATTTTTGTCCCATTTTGTTGTTGGGTTAGGTTGTAAATAACACGATTTATCGGTTATGTTTTAGTAGATATTTGGTTGGGGGATGTTTTGTCCGTAGGATATTTTGTGGGATGTTCGTAGGATGTTTTGTCGTGGGATGAAAACGCTCAGTACCGTGTGGGTCTTTGGTATTTTCTGAGAAGAAATAGTGAATCTTAGTCTTGAAGAAACCCATGTTATAATGGGGAATTGATATAAATAAATCAATATACCAAGTGAGTGGAGTTATGGGATGGTTCCTTGGTATAGTACCTGGTCCATCGGAGTTCCTCGGCTGTCTCCAGGGCGTGCGGCACCAGCTGAGCAGCGCTCCGCCCCTCTCGAGGCGAAGGTGCGCGGGGGTGCTCCTACTGGCACCCGGGGACTCCGCCTCCCACAAGACCCCGCTGCAGCCGTGGTGCATGACCTGGGGGTTACATTTTTCTTATTAAAAATTGCCATGTCTCTGTCCTATCGACTTTCTTTTGGATATGCTCGGAATGAACCATCTACGAGTTAGAAGGGATTCGTGGATGGTTTGAAAACTCGGCTATCATGGAGAGCATTCATTGAAGTACCCGATGGTTATCTCCGTCACCGACAGCATAGACTGTTCTACCTCCCAGCCTGCGGGACTAATTTACTAATGGTCATCCCAGTGGGGAGAGCAATCTTGCTATTAAACAGAATTAATTAGGATATCAACACATTCAGCATCAATGAAGCAGAATTTAAAAGGCTAGTCGATAGTCCGGCTGGGGAGGTTAAAAGGTCTCCCTCAAACAGTTTCTTCCGTAATAAGCCGCCAAGACCTGGACAAACCTCACCTCAGGAACCTTGGGGAACCGGCTAAAGGGCGCGGACTTCGAGCGTCGTCTGCGGTTGGGCCGATAGCTATACGCATTCTCATTGGGACTGACCGGTGGTCTATGGAATACTTTGTCTGGCTTTTATTTTTATATATTTTATTTTATTTCTGTTATTATAGTATTTACTTACAATATAGCATAATCATATAACTGTTTTTCCTCATTACTTATTTTATTTTCAGAAGGTTTCCTCAACTGGTCATAGCCGTTATTTTTCTTATTCTTTTACTAACATTATTATATTTTTTAAATGTTATTCATTTCAGAAGAATTATTCCACGGGGTGCTATTTCTATTTATCTTTTGTATAATGTTAATGTAAGTACTTGCATTTTGCTTACTAACCCCGTATGCAGTATGCATGGACATTGGAGGGTCTAGAGTCGTTCAAATAATCGTAGCTTTGTTTAAAAAAAAGTAGACTCCTGACGTGTGCGGTGAAGGAGGAAACGATATGTTTCCTTATAATGCCGTTCGGAAAGTGGTGGGGTCCCCTCCAATCACCTCAGGAACCCGTGCACCCCTGCCAAGTCACCAAAGTGAACCACTCAGGGTTACCTATGGCAGGGGTGTTGGTGATCCAATAAATGGTTCCCAGGGCGGCGTAGGGGTGTTGGTGATCCAATAAATGGTTCCCGGGGCAGTGGTACCCACACCCGTCTCCCAAATCTAGAATACTACTTCATTTTGGAAGGCGGGTATGAGTACCGCTGCCCCGGAAACCATTAACTGATTTAGGCGAAGGTCACCCTAAGTTCACATCGTTTTGTGACTTAGCATGGGTGTCCCGGTTCTTGGGATGAAGTTGTTTGAGAGAGACTGGTTGCGGGAGGTCTTTCCAGCCAGAACTCCTTGACCCATCGCCTTGGAACAGTTGGAGGAATGAATTCTTACGTCCGTCACTCCTGGACGCACTGACCCCCAGATTCCTACCCACCCTTCCTACCTATTTCCTTCCCAGAACTTTCTATCTTTCCGTTCCTTAAAAAAAACAACCACACAGCATCCCTCAAGATGAGATTGCTGTGTGGAGCAAATGTGAAAAAATAATGCTTTTCCTAGGTTAGTGCACGTTTTCATTATATGTTTAGGCAATTCTTGACCATAATCTTTGAGGTAATGATTCATAATTTTGTTATATTTCTTAGAGTATATGAAGCCCACCTTTGTTGGGCTATTTATACGCTCCACCAGTGGCGGTTCTTCACAGGGGGGACCATGGGGACAGTCCCCACCAGTTACACTCGAAACCTACCGAAGGAAATCACAGTCGATGCTTTGTCTTCGCCAAAATGAATGAATCATAAATATACCAAACCACCCACATTCTTTAAACATAAAAGTCATTAACATTTGCAGAAATAAAGTACGCGCGTACAGCGAACAATTGTACGGCGCATGAGAACAGCGAGTCTACTTCTCAGTGCTCAGAATCTAATGCGCACTTAGGGGACGATCCGAGCTATCCCCATAGATTCCTTGCGTTGTTTCGCGATCGTGTGCAACTGCGCATGCGCATGTGAATTCAAATACCATGGGGACAATTCTTCGAATCCCAGCATCAGAAGGCCCATTTATAAAAATGGGGATCACACCGTAATAAATAATTATAGGCCTATTTCATTGTTACCCGCATTAGAAAAAATCTTAGAAAAATATATATCGATAAATTTGGATAAACATTTAAATAAATTGGGCATTATTGATGAATGTCAGTACGGCTTCCAAAAAAAAAGCTGTGATAAACTTCTCGAAAATTTTTCTAATTATATAATTTCACAGCTTAACTCTAGAAAACATGTACTGATATTATTTATTGATTTTTCAAAACCTTTCGATACACTCAGCCATACACAATTAATCAAGGTACTTGAAATCATAGGAATCCGTGGTAAACTACTATCATTTTTCAAAAACTATTTAACAAATAGAAAAATGTATGTTAAGATTTTGAATGAAATGAGTAATTTTAGATTTATAAAATCAGGAGTACCGCAAGGGTCAAATTTAGGCCCTAAATTATACATTATATCTGTCATTGCCTTGTCTAAACTGTTTAAAATAGCCCGTAGATTCATTTTTGCAGATGATACTGCACTAGTTGTATCAAATGAAAACCCGGAAATAGCAATTAATGAATTACAAAGACTTTAACGAGCTACTCAAATGGTCTCATGATGTAGGACTAATTATTGATTTATTACTGAAAATGTGGAATTTACCTAAAATAATTGCACATAATTTTGAATGTATACATAAAAAAATTGATAACATTTGCTACTGTGAAAAAATTGATTTTACAAGTGAATATACTTACCTTGGCATAATCGTAGATAATAACTTTAAATGGGATAAACAAGTGATCAAAATTTGTAACCAGCTCCGATGTTTGGCGAGTAATTTTTATAAATTAAAATTTGTGTTGCCTCGAAACACTCAAACTTATATACACTCTCAAACTTATATATCATTCTATGGTCGAATCCATACTTAGATATGGAATTCGAACTTGGGGACACTCGAGCAAAATTAATATTAAATACATTCAAAATTTACAAACTGCTTTAATTAAAAAAATGTTAAACCTAGCATTTATAAACAAAGAAACAACCTGAAATTACTGTATGGGTCTGAGGGCCTACTTCCAATTAAAGGGCCTCTCTGGTACATTATAATTATGGATAATTTGGGAGAAAGCACATATAAAAATTTATTGGTGCATAATCACACAACAAGATTTACCGAAAACAAAGGCCTAAAAATACCACGAATATCAAATAAGTATGGTAGCAGAACGTTCGAATATATGATACCCTTGATTTACAACATGTTAAATCAAAACATTAATTTAAAAAATAATGAGGAACCCTGCCATAAACTGACAAAAAAGTGGTTAATAAATGAACAACATACAGTTTGTCAAATAAGAGTAGAAAATATATGAGGGCGCCACTGTTGATCAAATGGCAATACTAAACATATAACTCATGGTGTTAAAGTAAAGCTGTGTAACCTACATTTTTATAAAAAAAGGCATAATAGTGGAAAAAATATTTTTTTCATTGCATTCATCGCCGATCTCAACATTAAAATTGCATATATGTATGTTATTATTATACCTTCGCAATTTTGTGTTAACATAATGAAGAAGAACTATAATTTAATGAAATATAAAGCACAGTTTAGAAATTGCTCACATTTATTTAATACTAGATAAAGTAATTGCATTACCTGTGCTTTATATCATGTCTCTAATTTTAAATCTGGATATATTTAACTCATTCAGATCTAAAATTAGTGTAACAAAACTCACCATTAGTGATCCTTTCTTTCTATATATTGTTAAATTCAAATTTATGTTAAATTAAATTAAAGAAAATCGGTTTATAAATCACCTTTTAATCAAATTTATGTCATGAAGAAAAAATGTTTTTTAAAATGTGGTTTACTGTGTTTTACACATTCAGTGTCATTGCACTTCAAAAAAATATTTGACAGTTAAATTGGTGTTGCCAGTCTAAAAATTTAGTAGTTCAAGTTTTTATATTTTCTACTCTTATTTGACAGACTATATTTATCTATCTTAAATCTTATATTAGGTATTGATATTGTAAATTGAGCTAAAGTGTATTATGTAATACCTAATATTAAATGGTAGAACCTACAGACAAGCTGATCTGTCACAGCTTTGTGTGACTACCCATATCTTATATTGTATCACATGTTATTATATTCAATTAAATAAAAAAAAAATAAAAAAAACCGGAATTGTTTGCGGCGTTATGGGCGGGAATCGCTCACATTAAGTTTAATTAAGTTCGATATTAATCTTGCAAGATAAAGCTATATTTTTATTGTACTGTCTTGCAAATTGTTATCTACATAAACCTATATATAAATCGATATTTTATATTATTTTGTGTTTAGATATCCGATTAGCAAGATTAGACCAAAAATTTTTTTTTGATAAATTTTATATTTTATTCTACGGGTGGTGAGACTACGGTACAGTACGTAAAAAAATGTCGATCCCCACCACCGAAGAAATTCTCGAGCCGCCACTGCGCTCCACCACGCATTTATAGAATGAACCTATTTATTTTAGAAAAATTATTATATTATAATTATTTAAAAAAAAATTTATTATTATATTAAATATTTTGTTTATTATTCAGTCTACCATAAAGAAATGTATGTGGTCGATAATGTAGGTGTGAATGTATGCACGAAAAAAACATGTATAATCGCACTTTATATAGATAAATATTAAATTTAAAAAAAACGAAGAACAGACCTGTAAGATGTGATGGTCCACGCTGTTGGGTGGGAACATGGTGACGCCATGGTCGTGCGGTAGTGACTGCACGGGCACGTAGGGGGGCGCGCCCTCCGTCTCGTACAGCGCGTCGTCCTCCGTACCCGGAGCACCCCGGCCAACTGCTCCAGAGCTCAGCACGAATACGGGCTCCGAGGCTGAGGCGGACGAGCATGCTTCTCTGTGGACAAGAAACATTAATGAAGTTTGTATGTAATATTGGCTCCCAACGTGGTGCAGAAAAAAGCTTTTTATTTTTTAAATAGTTTTTTTAAGTTGGAAAAACAGAAAGTATATTTTTTTTAATGCTTCTCATAAAATATTTTAAAACTGACTGACAGAAAATTGATATCTGATATCATTTTTCTCTCTTTTAAAATCGTTAATTCCCTTAGTGACAGATCTGTAAATGATTTCATTTTATGTTCATGGAGTGAGGTTTGTCTAGATCTTGGCGGTGGATCGGGAAAGGCCTCTTTGACTTCTCCAGCTGGTCTATCTCGACCCATTTTGTTGTTAATCAAAACAATGCGCGGGAATTTTTGACATAACTCCAATAAATGTTTTAAATATTTCTTCAAATTGGCCACATTTTGACAAGCGAACGCTCGAGGGTGTTTGTAAATTGGTCAAAATATGGCCAAAAACATATATTCATTGAACAATTAAATTTCTAAACAAAATCAATATAATATTTTAAAACAAAGCGTACATTTGTGTGCGTCTCGCTAAAACTCAGGAACGAGTACTGATACGATCAAGGGTGTATAAATGGTGTGGTAGCCCTCTATCCCCCATCCATGAAGAAGGTTCCCGTTTTTACCTGTGGTGTGCTTTCGAAGATATAAGGGCTGGATGTTTCGCCCTCCAGAAAATTTCTAGAACAGTCCAGAACATTCGAGAGTATTCGAAAGCATTCCACAACATTCCAGAACATCATTCTGTAATGTTGACTGGTACTTTCTGGAACATCCCGGAACACCCCAGATCATTGTGGAACATTTCAGAACACTCTCGAATGTTGTGAAATGTTCTGGAACATTGTGGACCATTCAAAGCCTTTTTTGTATGGGTGAAACTACCCAATGGTAGGGGTATATAAAGCAAGATCTGTCGTGGGTTCGAAGGTCAGTTCAATTTCAACATATCAACTACTACTATTTCAGTCATATCAACTCCCTGGGCGAAGCTGGTTACCCCAGCTAGTAAAAAAAATCAGTTTTCTATGATATTTCCGTGCTGAACCAAAACCTCCAACGTGATCTAGGAGGTTTTCGCTGAACCAAGTGACTCCCGATGCGATCGACAGGCTGAATAACCTCATATCCCACCTTGACCTACACGAAAGGAAAAAGAAGAAGACATACCTCAAATAGTCCCCGAAACCCGCAGTCCCGTATCTCCTGGTGAGGTCATGGTGATGTTGGTGGAAGGCTGCTATGTGATCCATCACGGCCTGTGTCCTGTACACCCTCTCCAGGTTCAGCACTCCCTCTGGACCTATACTGCGCCAACTCCCCGAGGTCTCACAGCCGTCGAACGAGGCTATATACTAATCAGAACACTCATCATTAAAAACAATGAATTCAATTCAGTTGTTTAATGTAATATTGTAACAGTTGTCTCTATTCCTGCCCAAAAAGGTCAAGTATGCAGCTTTCTACACTAATAATTAATTTGGAAGGCGGGAATGGGTACCGCCGCCCCGGGAACCTTTATTGGATAACCAACACCTCTGCCATAGGTCGCCCCAAGTGGTTCGCTACGCTTGGTGATTTAGCAGGGGTGCCCGGGTTCATGGGGTGAGGTTTGTCTAGGTCTTGGAGGCGGATGACCAGGACATACTGAACCCCAGATTCCTACCCACCCCTTAAACTCTTTTCCTTCCCTGAACTCTCCTCTCCTTCCTTTCCTTAAAAATAACCCTCCACACAGCATTCTCAAAGATGACATAGGTCCTGTGGGAAATTATTTTCCATTTAAAAAAGCCCAATTTTTCAACAAATTTCCCCTCCCCACGCCTACTTTTACCCCCTCCTTCTTAGGTACCTCCCCCCCGCCCTCAAGCAAAGTAGACCTTCTCTCTCTCTCTCTCTCTTCGCATTTTCATTTAAATACTCTGTATTTTATTTAATATATTTTATTCACCCATGTTGAATTTTCATGTAGAAACAAAACCAGTTGGTTAAAGATATATAATAAAGTGGAATTATAACAAACTAGCTGCCATAGCTGTTCACTAATGAAACACAACGCCATCTACTGGATGGTTACTCAACCTTCATAACCAAGTATTATTAACTCACACCGCCATCTGCTAAATTGCATACAAATCAAATCCACACTGTCCGCTTGCCAGCCCGCTGGTCCACCATATACAGACATTCTCCTTTAATTATATATTCCAACCAATTTACACAAAACCTTGACAAATTATATACTTTTACTTGCCTCATGAATCACTCTATCTATTGGTGAAAACGGCATGAAAATCCGTTTAGTAGTTTTTGGTGTTTTGCGAACAAACAGACAGACGCGGCGGAGGATTTCAATCTAAAAAAATAAAAATGATTCGCCGAAATGTATGTACGCGCGTAACTTCCGAACGACTTCACCAAAATGGATAATTCTTTTTTTGTGTATTCGTTATTGTCAGGACAAGGTTTGTATAAATTTACTGGTGAGTTCTGGCGTTACGAAATTTGTATAAAAAAATTGCAATAGGTGGCACGTGAGCTATAGTAATTACAAACACAACTTTTTGGCAAAAAAATATCTTATAACCTCTACAATAAAATTCTCCCCTCTCTCTCAAAAACAAAAACAAAATTAAATCTCAAATAAAAAAGTTGGATACAAAATAAAGTGTAACGGACGTGTTCGCACCCTCAAAACATCTTTCATCAAGGTTCATCGCTGGTGGCATTCTCTACATTTTGAGGTCATTTCTTGGAAATTTTGCTGAATTTTCTGGCCTCGAAATGCTAATGTACCGTGCCGCCAGCGACTAATTTTGGTG
The DNA here is from genome assembly GCA_929108145.2 of Limnephilus rhombicus. Taxonomy (NCBI): domain Eukaryota; kingdom Metazoa; phylum Arthropoda; class Insecta; order Trichoptera; family Limnephilidae; genus Limnephilus; species Limnephilus rhombicus. The sequence goes on from OV815290.1 coordinate 45,911,144, forward strand.
AAAATATATTTTGTTTCTTTAGGTATAAATTTCCCTATACTTATTTTATAACATTATGTAAATTAAATGTTTTCCTAACGATGTGCATGTTCCCGGTGCGACAAATAAACTCTACCTATCGCAGGTTGCCACCGGGGACATTTTATAATTTTTTGTAAAATTTATACTTGTTATTCTATTGTTTTAAATCTTAAGCCCCACAAGGCATCCAGGGAAGCAAACCGGGGTCTTGACTCCTTTTCCTCCTTTGCCGCCAGCAAGAAGACTCCTTTCCCTGCTTCGCCGCCAGCAGGCACTTCTTTACCGCCCGACAAAAGGGGCAAGAAGAGCCTGCTCCTCCATCGGGAGCAAGAAGCCTGTACCCGAGAGAGGGGAGGGGAATTCGGGAGGGGAGTTCGCGGAACGGGGAAAGGGGTGGAGTGGAGAGAGGGAAGGTGGAAGAGGCGGAGTGGGAACGCAAGAGAGGAAGGGGACGCGGGAGAGGAAGGGGAGGCGAAAGAGGAACGGGACGAAAGGGAAAGAACACGCAGAGAGAAACAATTTCTTTATTAAATGGCGTAATAACGCATGCCGGGTAGCAGCTAGTTTATAATATTTAGAGATTTATTTTATTGTCATTATTATTATTGTGGGTCATACATGAGATGTCTCTATTGCTAAGGTTCGCCCCTCCAATTTTGAACCGAGATGAGCATTAAGGTTTCTAGCAACAGAGAAGGAGTTTCATTAAATTAGATAACCGACACCCCTGCCAATGGTCATCCCAAGTGGTTTGTTACATTTTATTTTTTTATTTTTTTATTAATAATACCTTACAAGAGTCTCAGCTGTTCCCGTCTGGAGCCAGTTAGACTATGGATTGCTAGTCAAAACAAAAGCCTTACCGCTAGACCACGCCGGCCGTTGAGCTAGCATTAAGGTTTCCAGCGACTGAGAAGGAGTTTACTTTATTAGATAACCAAAACTCCTCACCAATCACCTCAATGTTTGCTGACTTAGCTGGGGTGCACGGGTTCATGGAGTGAGGTCTTGTCCAGGTCTTGGCGAATGCTTTTGCCCACCTACTGCATGGTGGGCCAGATCGAGAGGCTGGTTGAGGGAGAACTTTTGACCTCTCCAGCCGGATTCTCTCGACCCATCGCCTTACAACGCAGTGGGAGTATATAATACACTTAACACCAGATTCCTACCCACCCCTCATACCATTTTTCTTCCCATAACTTCCTCACCTTCCTTTCCTAAAAAGACCCTCCACACAGCATTCCCAAAAATGACATAGGTCCTGAGGGGAATTATTTTCCTCAGAGCCTCCCATGTGGAGCTAAAGTAAAAAAAAAACAACAACACCCAACTCTCTAAGAGACATTACCATCAGGGTTAGGTACCTACTTTACCAACTTTTGAGTTATTAAAACATATAACAGGGGTTTAGCCAAGCACCTAACTATTTTTATACAAAACTAGCTTTTTCCCACGGCTTCGCTCGCATGGTGTAAGGGGGGTTCCCACTCCGCCTCCTCCACCTTATCCCCTCTCACCGCCATCCCTCCCCCCTCTCCCCTCCCCCCTTCCCCAACACTCCCCCCTTCTCCCCTCCCCACTCCCATCTCCCCCAACCCCTCTTCCCCATCCCACCTCCCCCTCCCCCTCACCCTCCCCCCTCCCCTTCCACCTTCTCCCCAATTCCAGTATATTCAGCTTTTAAACAGCCCGCGTGCCACCTTTTACAATTTTTATTCAAATTTCCATTTTTCATGTATATTAAATTTGGTACCTAACATAGGTACCTATTTAAAATATCTAAAATTCTTGATTCGATTCAAACTATTAGGGGAGTACCCACTTTAAATAAAATTTTCAACTTAAAGATTTTCAAAAATAGAATCCTGATTTAAAATGTCATTCTCAAATACGCGAACTGTCAAACGTGCGATAGTCGTTATGTTTTCTTAAATTATCCAATTTTTTGCGCAATTTTCTTAATTTTTCTCTCCGTAAGAACCATCCTCGTACTTCAAAAAATATTCTAAAAAAAGAATTGGCGAAATCGGTTCAGCTGCTCTCGAGATTTGCGCTTAGCAACACATTTAGCGATTCATTTTTATATAGAAGATTAGATTCATTATGAGTTTTATTCCAAAGAGGACGGTATTAGCAGGTTATTGATTTTACAAACAGGTGTGATATATTGCATTAATCAACAGTGAAAATAAGAAAATATCGTAGCTTCCCACTTTAATTAAAAAATATCAATTACTTATAAAATGGTCACACTTACGACATCTATCGGATCAGAGTAAATTGAGTTCATATTGACAGTAGAGATCTATAATAACCCTTATTGTAATGAGTGTTGATAAAAAAAATTACAGATGGTATTAAAATCGTCACAGCGCAAGGAGATCCCCTTTTCTTAGGCTTAATAACAAAAAATGAAATTTTGACAGCCAATTAGATTGGGACGGAGACTATGAGAAATTAAACAAACCAATCACTAAACGGAAAGGCATATACCAACGGGGAACAAAGGATTGACCTTTACACCCGATAATTAGAGAAATAATTAATGACATTTTCATTCCCACCGAACCAAGAGGTGAATAAACTCATTGATAAACAAAAGACGATTCAAGGACTTTAGTACGACGAACCCAAGAAATGTTGTGAATAATGTTTACATTTATGGGAAAGTAAACCATAGATTTCGAAGTGATATCGGAACTTTGAGGTGTGAAAAAAAATACACGTGAACAACGACGGAAATTTTTTTAATGGAAAATTGAATAGAAAGTGAGAAAAATGTAAAGGAAGCTATTAGGGGGATTTTCATCTATAATACGATTGCTTGTGACAACCGGAGATGATCAATTTGAGGGAAAACATGCTAAGGGAAATTGGAAATGCTGAAAACAATGGAAACTTATTGTTATCAATTCTAGATGGAGCGGAGATATTAGGAAAACGATTTGGAAAGAGAATTTCATAAAAAAATGGGCATTTATAAAGAGTGTAGCGACTGAACGAGGGGACGTTTCAGAGGTTTTAGTGCAATTAAAAGGTTTTGAGGAAATTAGAGTAGAATACCTAGGGAAGAGTGATAATACTGAACACATTGCGATAGATTTAACTCAGAAAAAAGGAGTCACTTTACGTAATTATGATGATGGGTGAAGCATGAGACTGCAAAAGAAATGAGACGTTACAAATGGTTGTCGATATCACATGTGTATTGTTTTTATAAACAATGAATACTCGAACATGGGTTTTATTTAGATTAGCGCAATTAGCCGTTAAAAAGGACCATTAAAATTAACCCAGGCCTTACGTAGTGTTAAGATTATAAAAATCTCATAAAAACTAATGACTCTCAGATAAAAAGGAATTTATGGCCCGGTATATAGAGGAAATAATATCAACAGATGTTAACGCTTATGGTTTATGAGATTTTGAGTAGAAGAGAGACAGATTTCAATTTGGGAGGCGGGAATGGGTACCGCCGCCCCGGGAACCTTTATTGGATAACCAACACCTCTGCCATAGGTCACCCCAAGTGGTTCGCTACGTTTGGTGATTTAGCAGGGGTGCCCGGGTTCATGGGGTGAGGTTTGTCTAGGTCTTGGAGGCCGATGACCAAGACACACTGAACCCCAGATTTCTACCCACCCCTTAAACCCTTTTCCTTCCCAGAACTCTCCTCTCCTTCCTTTTCCTAAAAAAACCCTGCACACAGCATCCCCAAAGATGACATAGGCCCTGAGGAAAATTATTTTCCTCAGCGCCTCCTGTGTGGAGCTCATGTAAAAAAAAAAAAAAAAGATTTGGGGGAGAGTCCTGACGAAAAAGTTAATTTGACAGATATTTAAGGGTCAAACTGGGAATATCTCCTATAAAAATATGAAAAATGATATAATAATTAATAACAGATAGAAAATGAAATTTTCCAAGAGGCAGCAATCATCGAGAACAATAGGGGGTAAGGTGGAAAAGGGTAAACACCGTAAAATGGGGGTGATCCAAGCGGGGAAAATCGATGTAACTCCAAGTTATCCATGAAATTAATAAATACGGTTAGAAATATAATTATTTATAGGGTTATAGTAAAATAACATAAGAATAAAGAAGAAAATTCGTAAAAAGAGAGTCGTTAATAAAAGAAAATTCTAGGAAAAAGGGAAAAATAAAATCTACGACGTAAATAGAGAAAATACAGTTTTAAATGGAAAGGCTCATATAGAAGACAGAAAAGCTCGAGGGGAAATCATAAAATAAAGATGGAAAAATTGCGAGAAAGACTTCGACATGAAGGTATCTCTGTTACGCGACAGGTTTGGTACATATGGTGGATGCCGTACGCATGGATATGTTGCGAAATTAATGAAAATAGAACTTTAAAATTATGAAATTCAAACTAATTTTGTGTGAACAGTAGAACAAAGAAAGTTGGGGTAATCTAACATGGACTTACTGAATTCGGACTTTATAGGTATGAAGATACGAGACAAAAACTAGCTGCCACCCAGAGCAAGATGAGTGAAAAGGTACAAAAGATCTTATGTATGAACAAGACATAATAGTGTGGGCTTTTCGAAACATTACGAGTTGATAAGAATTAGATTGTTTTATCAAAGGAAGTTCAGATACACTCTTTTGGACCTGAGAGGAGGTATATAACCCGGTGCAGACGTATTTGGAGTCGGTCAGTCGTCGGTTTTGGAAAATTAGAGGTTCGTGTTACGCGGCGAAACGTTCGGTAATTTACTTGTGGAAAAGTTTCTAAGAGTTTGAATTTTTGGAGACTTAGAAAAATTTCAAATTTGCAGTTAAAATCAGTGAAAATAAAAATAAAGTTTACGTTTTAATTACTTGTGAAAAAGTTAAAAAGGTGCTTGTGATAAATAAAATTTGTTTTAGTGGAAAATTAGGATTTTATACTCAATAAATATTATATTTTGAGTATTTTCGCGTATAGAATCAGCGAATAGAATCAGTGAAGTTAATAAATAAAGTGATGTGATAATTAAATGTAAAGAAGTTATAAATAAATAAGTGCGTTCAGTTTAAACGGAAAAAGTTTTAACAAATATTTAATGTTTAAATTCAGTATTAAAAAAAATTAAAAAATAGTGCAAATTGAAAAGTTTAAAATAAGTGCGTTCAGCTTAAACGGAAAAAGTTCTAACAAATATTTAATGTTTAAATTCAGTATTAAAAAAAAATAGTGCAAATCGAAGAGAGTTAATAAATAAATAAGTGCGCCCAGTGTAAACGATAAAGTTTAACGAAAATCTTTAATTAGATTAAGTGTTTAGAAAATATTGTAGTCGAAATAAATCTACTCGTAATATTATAAAATTTAGAATAAAAAAAAGTGATTAATCATAATTTATTGTGCGATAATGAAAGTGTTGTTTATTAGCAAAGTAAAAAAAAACAGTGTTTAATAATTATTATTATCTATATAATTAATATTAAAGTTAACATCAGAATAATTCGGCTAAATAATTTACAATTGTACGGCGCATTTCTATCAAAAAGTATTAATCTATTATTAGATTTATACTATAATAATAATTAATCCAAAATTTTAATAAAAAAGAGATTAAAGAAAAGAAGAATAAAAATAATAAAATACAATAATATTTAGTTACTAAATAAAGTTCGGAGGAATAAAAATTAATTTAACAACAATTTACCATTTCGAAATAAATCGTGATTTGAAATTAAGTAAAGTTAACACTTTAATAAACGGATATAAATAACTTAAATCAACGGATTTTGAAAAATACAATACAGTTAGAATGGTAAATATGAAATGCCGATTAATTTAGTTAGATTAAACGAGAATAAAATATAAATTGAAATTAATAATCGAAAAGATTTATTAAAAATTTAGTTATAACAATAGATAAATAGGTAGGAAAATTTCAACAAGGTTTTATCCGCGTAGCACCCGGATAGGAAAAACCATGGGGGGGGGGGTGAGTTTTTCTATTATAAATATTTTCAGATTCCCAGGGAGATAGCGGAAGATAACAGGTAGCTGGTATTTGAATTTAATTATCATAATACAATATTAATTGATCAATATGGGTGATATGTATAATAAAATATTATTTATATAAATAATGTGTATAGGTATATTTATATATGTATTTATTCCAAGAAAATTCTAAAAGGTTACCACAAAGATGAAAGTAATTAAAATCCTATATCATAAATCAAAAAAATACACAACGTTTGATGGAGTTTAATTACAATATAAATACGAAAATATTTACGTTCAAAGTCGTAAATAACGTATTAATTAGTCAAGTACATATATCTATAAAGATATGTAGTACAAGGGAGCTTTAAGTAGCTTTCTGTAGTTATTAAAGGAAATAAGGGTCCAATTTTCATGAAGGCTTGTGTGACGTAGGGGAAGAATTTTCCATCCCTACTACACATATGCAAAGCCTTAAAAATTTAGATATCGATCAGAGCCAAGAGAAAAGTAAAAAAGAAAATATCTCTAAAAAAGATAATAATACGTAAAAGCGAAAGAAATATCACATAGGTTAGGTTAGGTTAGTTTTGTTTATTTCTCTTCACCTTTCTTCAAGCTTTGTCACTGTTATATTTCGTCGTCGAACTATTTAGATTTAGTATTACCATAAAAAATAGATTGCTAACTGAGTTTAACATTTCGGACAAACCTTTAAGTGGAGAGCTTTGTCTCTGCCCTACAGACCATAGACTAAAGTCACTTCGGTAATCAAATAAATCAAACGCATTACTTAAATCGACTTAATCAATTTTATAATTATTCTCAGTGTTGAACAAGTTTGGCAAACTCTTTCATTGGAATAATTTGAACTAGATTGGTGTTTTCGAAATATCCAATTTCAGTTGTTCCTACCGATTTCCCCTCTTTGTACACGGTAAAACTAGCAACAACAATCTGGGGTATGTTATATAATGCTGGAGAAGTGGGGAAGGGAAGATATGGGAGAGTGGAGGTTGGGAAATGATTGGCTATTCAGATGTGATTGCTAGGGAACGCAGCGCTAGAAGTGAGATTTACCTATTGTACACAATGTCGACTGTGACATTTAAATTGCCGTGTGTTAAGAGTCGCGACGGAAGCCGTGGTTCGCCTTCAAGAGATAGCTGACCAAGTTGGAGACCAGCCCGTCTTTCCAGCAGCCCATGTGAGTTCATATGTATTTACCCCCTTTTGCAAGTGCCATATTATATTGTTTAAACTCGCGGCAAACACGTGCGTGAATGCGGACGCCGCGAGCGGAGAAAGAGTTGGAAATTTGATTAGATGATTATTAACCATGTTGTATTTACCATATGGATGTGAGGCGCTGACACTAACGGTAAAGATGGCTGAAATGCTGGATACTTTTGAAAGAAAAGTGCTGAGAAGAATATGTGGACCCGTGAAAGAGGGTGAACAGTGGCGCATCCAGCACAATACAGAATTGTATGATTATATATAAGCATCTCAGCACATATGAGACTCCTCAGGCTGAGATGGGAGGGTCTAGAGTCGTTCAAATAAATGTAGCTTCATTAAAAAAAGTAGAGTTTTGACGTGTGCGGTGAAGGACCATATGTTTCCTTATAACGCCGTTGGGAAAGTGGTGGGTTCCCTTCAATGGGCATGTACAGAGAATGCCGGATACACGCGTCCCAAAAAGAATTTTGACTGGACACCCAGGTGGAAAGAGAAAAGTGGGAAGACCCAGACTGAGGTGGGAAGACGAAGTAAAAGGAGATGGAGCACAGCTTCTCCAGGTACCAAATTGGAAGTCAGCCGCTGAGGACGGGAGGGGTTGGAGGCGACTGTTGCAGGAGGCCGAAGCTCGATATGAAGATTTACCATGTGCCCAACTGTACTTTGCTTTGTGGAATAAACCGGGACTGATTAGCAAAATATATTTAGTTTGAATGAAATGACTGAGCCCTCCCGTTTTACAGAGTATTACTAGCCATTTGACCCCCACGACCCGATAGAAGGTATTGCGATGATTCCGCTGAGCTGGCTCTTGAATCATCTGGGAATGTAATCCGAAAAGATAGGTTCTGGCATCCCTTCTCGCACAAGCGGGACCCTTTTGTTGAATACACGTTTGATTTCAAACAATGTTTCTGTTTTTCTTTTTTTTCAACCATTTTAATAGGTCTTTTAAAAGAAAGGAAGGAGAAGAAGTTCCGGGAAGGAAAAAACGTATGAGGAGTGGAAAGGAATCGGGATGCAAGGAGATGGGTCGAGTGAGTCCTGTTGGAGAGGCCAAATGATCTCCCTCAAGCGATCAGGTCTCTTCCGATCCAGCTTGCCACTTTTGCACACCTGCAGTTGGTGAGCATACGCTGCCAAGACCCGGACAAACTTCACCCCACGAACCCTAACTTGTTGCGTTTCGGAACAACTCATATAGGTCTCATTAAAATCTTTGTATCTCCCTTACTACCTTACTTACAGTAAGAAAATGATATAACCCGTGTTAGAAAGAGAAAACACCACCAAATATAAAAGTGAACCGCAAAATAACGAGCTTCTGTGCATTTCAATTTGGGAGGTGGGAATGGGTACCGCCGCCCCGGGAACCTTTATTGGATAACCAACACCTCTGCCATAAATCACCCCAAGTGGTTCGCTACATTTGGTGATTTAGCAGGGGTACCCGGGTTCATGGGGTGAGGTCTGTCTAGGCCTTGGAGGTGGATGACCAAGACACACTGAACCCCAGATTCCTACCCACCCCTTAAACCCTTTTCCTTTTCAGAACTCTCCTCTGCTTTGTTTCCTTAAAAAAACCCCTCCACACAGGATCCCCAAAGATGACATAGGCCCTGATGGAAATTATTTTCCTCAGGGCCTCCTATGTAAAAAAAAATACTTTTCAGCCTACCTTAGTATTTTAAGTGATTCCATGAAGACTCAGAATCAACTCAACTCAACACCTCTTTGAAAAAGTCAGTAATGCCTATGAAATAAAAGAAAAATAGCCCCCGACCAAACCTAACCTTTTAAAACTATTTGGGATTTTTTTATTATTTATTTTTACATGTTTTATTTATTTATTATATTTATTATAGACATAAACACCATTGCAATACTCACTAATATATAAAACCTTTTAATTTCACTATCGGTTTATATGTATCTATCCTATTTATATAGTTTTATTCTATTGTTTTATTTTAGTGTTATTTTACTCTATTTTGTTTTGCTCTATTTTCTCTCTTTCAATTCTCATATGTTATTGTTGAGTCTCTTTTTTCTTTAGTTTTTATTTTATATGTATCTTAAATAAATAAAAAAATCATATCAAACTGTAAAATGAGGTCCTCAGCACGGGTAAAGCACCCAGTGAGGCCCACATTAGTCAAATATGTAACACACATTTATAAATCAGGTGAATCAAATAAAAAAAAAAAAAAAAATAAAAAAAATTATTTATTTTATTTTATTTATTTACGCCTACGAGCTCATGTAAAAAAAAAAATAGGTAATATTTTATTATATTTTGGCTTAAAATACGAAAAAAAACTGAGAAACGTTTTTTATTAAAAAATAAATTAAATAATGAGCCTATTACCAGTTCGGCCCTTCCCTGTAAAGCGCCCCCCCTCCCCCAGCTCGCTGAGCGGTAACCCCGTCACTATCGCCGCCGTGAACGAGCCAAAGCGCGAATGACGTCAGAAACATTGCTTGACAAATTTTAAAAACTATCATATGATTCACTTAAATGAGTGCGGTGTGTAAATGCGATCTGTAACACATAACATATTTTCTTCTGTATTCTGATAGCTGACTACGTTTTCAAAAATAAAATCCGCGGCGTGTACCTTGTAAAATATTCGGTAGTGGTATATTTTTGTGTTTGAAAAAATTAACCCCTGTCTGGACGGCTGGAATGCAAATTAGTTTCAGTGTAGACCTTACAGTCCGATAAAACGTAAAACACTAAGAACTGTGCGATCTAAACGGTGCAAAACGATGCATATACTTTTTCATAAATGGGCCGTGAGCCAATTTTATTTTGGTTTCGGGAATTTCGGGATCATTATGAATTCCACAGGGCATGTCTAGGATGTACTTGGTCTAAGGAATTATATCTTCTTTCTAAAACAGTTTTTAGTTTTCGGATACGTTTAGAAATATTACATTTATTTGGATTTTATTGTAAAGCCAAAATTTTTTGACCCTGAGGCCTGAGGGCGGTTTAATAATAAACTTGATTTTGGAATTTGATTAACGGTTATTTAAAATGCAATTGTGTCCAAAAGCAGTTTTACTCTTTTTTTTTTTTTTTTTTTTACAGTGAATACCGCACAAGAATCTCAACTGCTCCCGTCTGGAGCCAGTGAGACTATGGCATACCCAATTGGGGTATGTTGTGAGGCTGAAGGTAGTGGGGAGGGGAAGGAGGTGGGGAAGAGGAAGGTTGGGAAGTACCTGGCTATTCAAATCTGGTCACTAAACACGGCTAAAGCCATTTTCAAGCAACGTTTCAATTCTGAATGGTGGTCTTACTGATAGTATAGTCTTACTGATAGTATCTTCCACTCTGGAACATGCCGCAAATATACTATATATTATTTTGAAATGAATTAATTGTGAAAACTCTGCCTCTAAGGTTGTCACTTTTTCACCGTGAGCCCATCTAGTACATTCTAATCCAGCGGAGTCATTGTTTTGAGAGCACAGAAAAGTTTGACGGTGTGAAAGTAACAATATTGAATTAGGAACCATTTTGACTTTGTAAAAGGTGTTTGTATTTCGCGTCTCGTCTAAAATCGATTAAGTGCTCAGGTCTTTAAAATTGTTTAGCTAAAAGTTATAAAGGTAATTTTTAAATACGAATAATGCACAAGATTCCTAACATTTTGGAGGCGGGTATGGGTACCATTTATTGGAGAACCAACACCTTTGCCACAGGTCATCCCAAGTGGTTCGCTATGTTTGGCGAATTAAGAGGGGGGCCGGATTCATAGGGTCAAGTTTTGACGGGTCTTGGCGGAGATCACAGCATCCCCAAAGATGACATAGATCCTGCGGGGAATTATTTTCCTCGGGACCACCTCCAGGTATTCCTCCTCTGACGGCCTCCGTGTTCACAGCGAGCGCAAGTAATTTTTTTTTTTTTTAATTTAATTAAAATGAAATTTGATAATGTTATTATTTTAGTATGTATTTTGTTACAGCTGTTTTGGCTTACAAGACCATTTTCCAACTGTATTTAATCCACATCGAGACGACCTATTTGTGGATTAACCATAGTTTGAAAATGGTCTTATAAACCGAAACAGCTGTAACAAAAATACATAATAAAATAATTGCAGAACTCGATAATAACAGTATCAAATTTAAATTTAATTAATTTAAAAAAAATTAAAATGAAGTTTTACGAATTAAACACAAAAATAATCAATAAATTTTATTTGATTAATTTGTGTTATTTCACAATAAAATAATTTAAAATAATTATATAATATATTTGCGACACGTTTCAAAGTGGAAGAAACTGTCAGTATCACCCTTGTGTAAGACCACCATTTAGAACTGAAACGTTGCTTGAAATGGCTTTAGCCGTGTTTGGTGACCAGATCTGAATAGCCAGGTATTTCTCACCTTCCTCTTTCCCATCACCTTCCCCTCCCCACTAACTTCAGTCTCGCAATATACCCCAAAAGGAATGCCATAGTCCCACCGGCTCCAAACGGTTGGGAGCAGTTGAGACTTTAAAAAAAATAACATGTGTAACTTGTGATACAACCCACACCTCGGCCTAGGTCACCCCAAGTGGTTAGCTACGTTTGGCGACTTAGCGGGGGTGTCCAGGTTCATGGGGTGAGGTTTGTCTAGGTCTTGGCGGCGGATGTGTCTGCTAAAGTTTGCCTCTCAAAAACTGGGTGTACTGTACAGGGCCCGCAGATACTTTAATAGTACACAACTGCTAACCCTGTACAAATCACAAGTGGGCCCCACGGTTGAATTTGGCAGCCACCTCTGTTCTGGAGCTCCAAAATACCGGAAAAATACCCTCGACTCTGTGCAGAAACGGGTGGTCCGTTTAATAGATTCTCCCATCTTAACAGACGGATTGCAATCTTTAGAGCACAGGCGTTCGGTAAGAATGCTATCCTTGTTTTACCGGTATTAAAATGGAAGATGCTCCGAGGAACTAGCGTCATTGATCCCTTCGGCAACGGTGTATAGTCGGGAAACACGCCAAACGCGTGCCCAACATTTGTACACGGTTGACATTTGTCACATGAGAACGGGTCGTTTCTTTGACTCGTTCTTGTGTTCAACAGCTCGGCTGTGGAATGATTTGCCGGCCTCCGTGTTTCCTCCTTCCTACCTTCATTCCTTCCTCTCCTCAAAAAGACCCTCCACACAGCATCCCAGATGACATAGGCCCCGAGGGAAATTGTTTTCCTCCTCCTGTATGGAGTCAATGAAAACAAAAAAAACCTACTTGTTAAGAATAGTGACATCTATGAGATAAATACTGTAGTTAATACCATTGGTATAATTATTCTTAGTTTATTAAAAGAGTATGCATATTAGAGACCTCTGTAGGAATTTTATAGAAGATAGTATTACCGACTAACTAAATTAGAGCACGTGACCCAGTATTTGTTTAGTGCCATTATTTATTATTCTTGTCTTTTTAACAGTCTAAAAGACGGTATTTTTACAGTTTTTAGCAGTATAAAAGGGGTGCTACTCAAATATTTCCTTCTCTCGCATTAACCGATACTTAGAGTATAGACCCCGTGTTGCCCAGACGAGGTCCGGACCAAAATTTGCTTCAAAAAGTGTTGATTTCTTTGTTACTCAAAAGTGTTTGTAAATAAAACGACTCTTCAGTAAAAAAAAGTGTTTTACAATAAAAAGTCCACCAACCTAGACGATATCGAAGTGACTTTGACACTACTGATCGAAAGAGACTAGTTAAAGGAGGCCTTTTGACATCTTCAGGAAGACCCTCCTGCACCGCAGTTGAAAGGATGGATATATCATACATCACTCCTGGACACACTGATCTCCAGATTCCGTTCATTGCTCATAACATTTTTTCTTCCCAAAACTTCCTCTCGTCAAATGAGAGCGGTTCGCTTTTACAACTCGTTGTTGAATTCAAAAGCTCGGCAGTGGAACAATTTGACGGCCTCTGCGTTTTCCCTCAACTATAACATGGGTTTCTTCAAGACTTCTTCTTCTTGATAAGACCCTCCACACAGCAACATTAAAAATTGATCTAAAATCTAGACTCCACCCCAGTATCAGCACCTCCGCAACGATGCGGTCAAAAATGAATGTGTCGTTTAAAATCGTCATAGTGAAAACTACACAAACCTCTTACCACTTGTCGACACTGTTGCGGTGACATGACTGCACTGGACGGTCCTCCCATCCCGGTGCTAGCTCCCTCCAGGCTGCTCCTCTTCACGTCCCTGCCCCTATGGCCACTTGCACCAGCCGCCCCCGGTGTCTGGGTGTCGTGAGAATCCGTTGAAGATGTACCGACATCTTTCTTACTGGATAAATATCCTGCGTGGTATGTCTCAACAGCTGGACTTAACCTTGTATCCTTTTTGATTGATTCTCCACGTGAACCTCTTGGCGCGGACCCCTTTGGTTCGGTACTAGTAGAAGCGTTCTCACATTTTGAAGAGCTTTCCGTAGAAGTTAATCTGAAGTCTTTTTTAATTGAATCCCCTCTCGATCCTCTGGAAGCTATGGACCCTGATCTGCTGTCCATGGAAGCAAGACTACTTCTTTTCGACACGATGCAGCTTTGTAAAGAGCTTTGACTGTCTATTGATGGTAATCTGCTGTCTTTACGTAAAGACTCTCCTCTAGACCCTCTCGAAGTCATGTATCCACTTGCATTGTCTGTAGTTGTTGCAGAACTGTCCCTTTTAACTAAATATGAGCTTGGAATTGAGCTTTGGCTTTCTAAAGATGACATTCTGTCTCTTCTTAACGATTCGCTATCAATTGAAGATATTCTACTTTCTCTTTTGGCGCACTCGCTGTCGATGGAAGATACCCTATTTTGTGCCAAGCTAAAATCTTCTCTGGAACTTTTCAAGTTATGTGGTTCATTGTGGATTTCTATTGAAGTGGTCAATTGGTCTCTGAGTGCGATATCTGCTTTTGAGAATGTCAAACTTGTAGGAGAGTCTTGACTTTCGTTTGATTCCAGTCTTTCGTCGGTGAGTATTTCCTCTGTAATATCGCTAGAGAGAGGCTGGGGTTTTTCTAATTCCGTTAGCGCTATATTAGTCTTTTCTTTAATAGAATCACTCCTAGAGTTGCTTCTTGAATTGGCACCTGAATTTCCTTGCGTTGTATCTGCTCTACGAACAGTCTCTCTTCTTGAAGGCGAAACGTCTTTCCTAACAACTGAGGATCTGGAAAAAAAGATAAACATTACCGGACATAATGATCAATAAGCAATTGTACAATATTGCTGTAATAATACTGAGAAGCCGTGAATCGGCTATGAACTGGAACATTTCTTGAAATTTATTACTCTATCAAACAATTAAAAATGGCGCTGTCTAGCGATTTGATAACACTGTCCCAATTTGCTTTGTCAAGATCTCAATGTACTTCCGGGGGTTAGTGATAGAATTTCTTTTAATAGTCACAGAGAGTGGCCATGCGTATTGTCGTACGTATCGTCCTATTCCTTTTCACTAAACTTGTATTATAACGAAAGAGACAGTAGATACTAGAAAGATGACGTCAACTACTACGTCTCTTTGGGACAATTTTAAGTCAAGTTTTGTTATTTTGAGTTAGGTATCATAAAGTATTCTAAATTGTACATTCTTTTAATGCTACAAATTCATATATTAGTCACTATCGACGAATGAAATTGTCGACAGCCTATTAATTTTTCAATTTACTTTAGGCGATGAAATTGACAAATTGACAAACTTTGCTAAAAAAAGACTTCGCTACTTATTTGACATAGATTTTTCTAGTACTAACAGCAAGATACATAATTTTAGATCAGTTTTGGATGCATTCTACCAAAGAATTTTCTATTTACCTTTTGGAATCCTTTGCATAGGCCTCTCTTTGACTAGTCCTGGAATCCCGGCCAGTTTCCTTCCGCGACATGTGCTGGTATCCTGGACTTGGCATCATTGGGGAAGAAGCCAGGATCTCCCTGTTAAAATAATACCAAATTTTCTTAACATTTTTATGTGTTCATACAGAATTTCAGAATACATTTTGATTGTAGTAAGTCTTTGAAATGATTTGAGATTCTAAAAATCATTGAGTCTAAAAATCTGTATGTATTATTTAACTTTAACAGTGAAACCCTTAATTCGGAGGCGGGTATGAGTACCGCCGCGCAGGAACCTTTTATTGATTATCCAAAAGCTCTGTTAAAAGGCACCCCAAGTGGTTCATTACTTTGTGACTTTACAGGAGTGTCTGTCTTCATGGAACGATGTCTTTAGAGGAGGTGTGATATCGGATTGGGAGAGGCCGATTAAGGGAGACTATTTAACCTCTCCAGCCGGATTCTATTGACCCATTGCCTTGCATCCCAGTCGGATGAATGGATTCACACATCTGAAACTCCTGGACACGCTGACCCCCAGATTCCATACTACCTTTGTCCCTTTTTCTTGCCCCTTCATCGTTAAATATTTTTCTACTATCTGGATACTGTGTGTTTTAAAGGAAAGGTAGAAGAGGAAGTTCTGGGAAAGAAAAAGTAGGAGTAGGTAGGAATATGTGGATCAGTATCCAGGAGTGACATACAAATGAATCCGTCCGCTCCATCCATATTGATGAATCCATCAATTGCGCTGCAAGGCAATGAGTTGAGAGAGTCCGACTGGAGAAGTCAAAAGACTTCCATCAACCACTCTCTCTCGATCCGGCCTGCCACGCAGTAGGTGAGCAGATATATCTACCGCCAAGACCCGGAAGAACCTCATCCCATGAACCCGGGCACCCCTGCTAAGTCACCAAACGTAGTGAACCACTTGGGGGTGACCTATGGTAGAGGTGTTGGTTATCCAATAAATTATTCCCGAGGCGGCGGTACCCATATTCGCCTTACAAATTAAGAAATTATTTAAAAAGATACTCCACACAGCATCTCCCAAGATTTCTCCAGCCCTGAAGGAGGTTGTTTGCCTCCAGTGCGAAGTTAGAATGCATATTTTTGAAAAAAGCAATTTAAAAACACTTATTGAAAAATAAAAGTGGCCCCACCTCAGTTCCCTGAGGAACGCCCCGAAGAAGGGCACCACGCGGCAGGAGGGCATGGCCAGCGCCCGGGCCAGCGCCCGCTCGTACTCCGCGGAGAGGAGTGCTGCTGACAGAAAGTCCAGACCCGGGACCGGCTCCTCGCTGATGCTGAACCAGAACCCCTTCAGCTTGGTAGACCTGCAACAAAACATTTGATTAATTTCTGTGAATTAATAAGAAATACCACCATTTTGTGTCAAGGTGGGAAGGAATTTGGGGTCAATATGTCAAGGAGTGATGGACGATGTTCATTTGATTTATTTTGTGGTTCACTCTTAGATTGAATAACGACATCAATAGATCTAGTTACATTCGGTAGTTTGCATTCGGTGTCCAAAAATGGATACCCGGAAAGGGGCGAAATTTATTTAAATAATTTTTTCAAAAAACATAAACTTTCATGCTACCAATAAAAGTTCAATTCAAATAAGTTCGTCAGTGGCGGCGCAATGAATTCGGCGTAAGTGGGCGCTACACTTTTATATACACCGAACACCTGCAACTTGCAAAGAGAGGTACAGGAGGTAACTACCATCGATACAGCGGTTTGGCACTATGCGAAGACATGGTTAATGTTGCAATTTTGCAAACTTTTGTTCACCTTAGTTTGTTGGTTGTATTTTTATATTACGTACGTATTTTTTCATCGTAACTCATTGATATTATATATCTCACTGTACTTTAAATTTTTGATGCTAATGTTTAATAATACCATTTTTTTCTCATAGTGTTAAAGATGGAGGTACTGTCTTTATTATTTATGTAAAAACCCTCTGGGCGTAAAATAAAATAAATAAATTAATGTTCTCCAAAAAGAGCTCGAAAAAATTCGTTTGTCATATATTTGGTTTATAATTGTGTAATATCTACTACTTAAGAAATTCTAAAAATTATAGCACTTTATTAAAATTAAATAGTCATAAATACATTGGGAATTCATATGTCATATATTGATAATTAAATGCGTAAATTCTAGTAATGCAATTGTAAATGTTCTCTAAATGGAAAGAATCTTCTGCTTGTGATCTCACTAACGAAACCACTCACTCACTCTGAATGCAATTATTAAAGTTCTCCAAAATGACCTTGAAAAAAAATCACATCTTTGCGATTCTTTCAAAGACATAAAGAAACCATCCCTTCGTTCAGAATACAATTTTTAATATTCTCAAAAGTTGTCTTCTTCTTCTTTGTGTGCCGTATCAGGTCCCCCCGACTGTCTCTCTGTCCTGCGCTGCCCGGAATAGCTCCTCCACACTTCGAATGCCGGTCCACTCTCGTATATTACGCAGCCCAGACATTTGTCTCCTACCAGGCCCTCGGCGACCCTCTATCTTGCCTTTCAATATCAAATGGAGCAAGTGATACTTCTCCCCTCGAAGTATATGACCCGGATATGAAATTTTCTTGATTTTTATTAATGTAAGCAGTTCTCTATCTGCTCTAGCCCGCCTGAGAATTTCTGTGTTGGTGATCATGTCGCTCCATGGGACCTTGAGCATTCTCCGGTGAAGCCACATTTCAAAAGCCTCTAACCTGTTCATGGTATTTACTTTCAAGGTCCATGTTTCACATCCATAGAGCAAGACCGACCACACATAACATTTAAGCATTCTCTGCCTTAGTTTTAAGCTGATATTGTCATTGCAGAAGAGGGATTTCATTTTGATGAACGCAGTTCTTGCTGCTTGTTGTCTAGACAGAAGCAAATTCCTGTGATATCTTAAACGAAACCATTCCTTTGTTAAGAATATTATGAACTAAATATACAATTTAGCTGTCCTGAAACGGGTATCCTTCCCATTTAGACACACAAAGTATCATTTTGTAATATATTGTAATATATATGCATATATAAAAAAAACTTTTATTTCTTTCATACTCTTTTCCTAATATTTTATATGCCATTATCTTATTTCAAATGGTAATGCACTATGCTCTATAAATAATTCACTATTTATTAAATATTATGTAAAATCGACCACCATAACACTCACAGTGGTCTTTTAAAAAAAAATTATATGAATACCGCACAAGAGTCGCAACTGCTCCCGTCTGAAGCCAGTGAGACTATGGCATCCCCAATTGGGGTATGTTGTGAGGCCGAAGGTAGTGAGGAGGAGTAGGAAATAGGGAAGAGGAAGGTGGGGAAGTACCTGGCTATTCAGATCTAGTCACCAAACACGGCTTATGCCATTTCAAGCAATGTTTCAATTCTGAATGGTGGTCTTACACCAGGGCGATGCTGAGAGTATCTTCCACTCTGAAACGTGCCGAAAATGTACTATTTATTATTTTAAATGAATAAATTGTGAAATAACACAAACTAATCAAATAAAATTTATTTGCCACGCCGGGATTCGATCCCGCGACCTTCGGTGTGCGAGTCAAGAGCTTTACCGCTGGAGTACGCTGGCCGTCGACAAATAATGTCAACCGTGTACAAATGTTGAGCACGCGTTTGGCGTGTTTCCCGACTATGCACCGGTGCCGAAGGGATCAATGATGCTAGTTCCTCGGAGCATCTTCCATTATAATACCGGTAGAACAAGGATAGCATTCCCGCCTGTGCTCTAAAGATTGCAATCCGTCTGTTAAGATGGGAGAATCTTTCTACACAGAGTCGAGGGTATTTTTCAGGTATTTTGGAGCTCCAGACCAGAGGTGGCTGCCAAATTCAACCGTGGGGCGCACTTGTGATTTGTACAGGGTAAGCAGTTGTGTACTATTAAAGTATCTGCGGGCCTTTTGCAATACGCCCAGTTTCTGAGAGGCTAACTTAACTCTGGCTTCGATGGAGCCCCCATACCTGAGCTGGTCACTTAGGGTTACACCAAGCATACCAATGGAGGGCCTGTTCGGAAGATTGCTTCCGTTGAAAGAGACTAGATTTTCATTGATGTAATGAGTAAGTATAATTGAGTCCCGTAGCATAAATGCTCAAATATGTCAAACTACGAATAAAGAAAAAAATAAAAATAGTGAAATGTGGTGTTTTTTTTCTTTCTAACACGGTTTGATCATATTTCTGACTATGATAGTGAGGGAGATACAACGATTTCTATGAGTCCTATATGATTTATTCCGAAAAGCGAACAAATTAAACCGAGGGATTAAGGTAATTATATACATACCTTTATGAAAGGACACTATCTCATATATAAGGATCTTCTAGTGTAGAATACCTTCAGTTATAATTATCTATGCCATTGTCCTTATTCGTGAATGGTCCCAACCGTCAAGTCAGTTTAACCAGACCGTTAAATCTGATAGCCTTAACGACCAAAATCTTAACTACCTAGTTAACGTGTCGTGTAATCCCTACCTTTAGTATAAACTAATTTGACACTGGCACTATCTACTGGAAACTGGACAGACAATTTAATATACTAGATGGTACCCGGCGTGCGTTGCTATGCCATTTAATAAAGAAATTGTTTCTCCCTGCGCATCCTTTCCCATTCGTTCCGTTCTCCTTCCTCCCCCGCGTCCCCTTCCCCTCTCGCGTTCTCACTCCTCCACCTTCCCACTTCGCGAACCCCCCTCCCAAGTTCCCCTCTCCCCTCCCGTATTCGCCTCCTCAATACCGCGGATCCCCCTCCCGTGTTCCCCTCCCCCCTCATGAGTTCCCCGCCCTCCCGGATTGCCCTCCCCCTCCTGCATTCCATACTTCATTCCAGTCCATTACGGTTTCAAACAGCTCGCGTGCCACCTAATGCTTTTTTTTATACAAATTTCATGATGCCAGAGCTCTTATATGTTATTTTGATGTATGAGCTATATAATTGTAAAGTTTCATTAAAATCCATTCTGTAGTTTTTACGTGAAAGAGTAACAAACACATAGATCCGTGTTTCGTTTAATATAATACGTGCTTCAATTCGAGTGGACCCGAGTCTACCGTACCGAAGGGACGAACGTCAAACGATTGACAGGAAATTAGGTAGAACAGTTTGTTTGGGAAAATGAAATTGTTGTTTTTACTATCTTCCCCGCAATTTATCCACATTAAACCTTTCCTGGACTACGACAAACATTTCAAAACCAAAATCAGCTAAATCGGCCGAGCTGTTCTCGAGCTTTGGCGAGACAAACGAACAGCAATAGATTTATATATATATATATATATATATATATATATATAAAGATAGATAGATAATATTATTAATTTAATTTAATTTGCTTATTGTTATAAGTATTAACTTATTATTATCTACTTCTTTCATATCATAATTTACTTACTGTACTATATAATTGTTTATTAGTATTTACTCATAAGTTTAGGAGGTGTCTGTCTCTATAGTCGAGCTGACGTCAACTGTGTGCGACTGTCGAATCTGGAAAACTCCAGATTCGACGTAATGTGGGTACGCGTCAATCTTACCAGTACGGTAAGATTCTACGCGTGTTTATAGCGCTCACCGAACCTTAGCGAATCAGACAGGTCCGAGCTCTTCAAACATTTAAGCGATACTATTGATGACCTCTTGCCCCGCTACCCTACGGCAGAATTTGTGGTCCTGGGGAACTTCAATGTTCATAACGAACCTTGGTTGAAGTTTTCAGGATCAACAGACTCGGCTGGACGCCAAGTGGAATCCTTTGCCCTTTGCTACGGATTGGAGCAAATGGTTCAGGAGCCTACAAGGGTTCCTGATGTCCAGACTCACCGTTCCAATCTGTTAGACCTATTTTTAACTACTGTGCCACACGGTTACAAGATTGAAGTTACAGCGCCTTTAGGATCGTCCGACCACTGCCTGGTGACGACATCAATCCTTGTAAACTTCAGACCACCAAACGAGAGGCTGATGAGAAAAGTGTGGCACTATAGGTCAGCAGATTGGTTCGGTATGCGGGCACATTTTAATGCTTTCCCGTGGTCAGCTGTCTGTTTTCGGACTTCGGATCCCTCAAGTTGTGCTCAGGAAATTGGTGAAGTCATCACATCCGCGATGGATGGCTTCATCCAATCTACTGTTAAGGAAACTGGTGTAGGCTCAAAGCCGTGGTTCAGTCGACAATGCGCTGAAGCAGTGCGACGAAAAAACGCGGCTTACTGAGCCTACAACACATCTAGAACATCCGAAGAGAGAACAGCTTACAACAAAATGGCAAAGGAAACCAAGAGAATCATAAATAGGTCAAAATTTGAGCACGACCAGCAGATCAGCAGAAAGCTGACTGCATGCCCGCATGGCAGCAGGCAATTCTGGTCGCTTGCGGGCTCAATAGGTCGCAATTTCTGCAAATCCAGTTTGCCACCTCTTACCAGACCTGACGGCTCACTAGCAAACACCGCCACCGAAAAGGTTAACTTACTAGGGAAAATGTTTGCGGATAACTCAACCCTCGATGACCAAGGTGCTGTCCCGATGTCGGTTCCTCACTGCGGCTTTCGTATGAAAAAGCTGAGGATCCGGCATCGGGAAGTACTCCATGTTTTACGAGTGCTTGATGTTAATAAAGCTAGTGGGCCTGACGGAATACCTGCCCTGGTACTGCAGAGGTGCGCTGCAGAAATAGCTCCAATTTTGACGAAGCTTTTTAAAATGTCCATGAAGACTGGCTCTGTGCCCTCTGGTTGGAAAAAAGCGGTTATCCATCCTATTCCAAAGAAGGGTGACCGCTCCAACCCGGCCAACTACCGCCCCATAGCGATCACATCAGTTCTGTCTAAGGTGATGGAACGTGTGATCAACGACAAACTGCTCACATACCTCGAGAAGAACAAAATTATTAACGATCGTCAATATGGATTCCGGCGGAACCGCTCGTGCGGTGATCTTCTCGCGTATGTGACGCATGTTTGAGGGCGATGCCTGGAACGTTTCGGTGAGACCCAAACGGTTGAACTGGACATCTCCAAGGCCTTTGACCGGGTTTGGCACCGAGGACTTGTCAACAAACTGCATTCTTACGGACTTCCCGCATCCTTGTGTACGTGGATTGCCGACGTCTTGAGGGAGAGGTCGATTCAGACGGTAGTCGATGGTTTCACCTCTTCCTCACACTCGATAAATGCTGGCGTCCCGCAGGGATCGGTTCTGTCTCCGACTTTGTTTTTGTTGCACATCAACGACCTTTTGTCATGTGCACCCAATTCACTGTTACGCGGATGACAGTACAGTTCATGATAGCTTTTTGTTTGACAAGCCCCCAAAGGGCTCACAAACTCCAACAGCTCGTAAGGCTTTGAAGCAAAGAATGGACGGTTACATTGAGAGTGTTTTCTCTTGGGGTAAAAATAATCTCGTTGAATTTAATGTTTCAAAGACCCAATCTTGTATGATTACGTCTAAAAGGGATCGAAATAAAAATCTAGTCTCTTTCAACGGAAGCAATCTTCCAAACAGGCCCTCCATTGAAATGCTTGGTGTAACCCTAAGTGACCAGCTCAGGTATGGGGGCTCCATCGAAGCCAGAGTAAAGTTAACCTCACAGAAACTGGGCGTACTGTACAGGGCCCGCAGATACTTTAATAGTACACAACTGCTAACCCTGTACAAATCACAAGTGCGCCCCACGGTTGAATTTGGCAGCCACCCTGGTCTGGAGCTCCAAAATACCTGAAAAATACCCTCGACTCTGTGCAGAAACGGGCGGTCCGTTTGATAGATTCTCCCATCTTAACAGACGGATTGCAATCTTTAGAGCACAGGCGTCGGGTGGGAATGCTATCCTTGTTCTACCAGTATTACAATGGAAGATGCTCCGAGGAACTAGCATCATTGATCCCTTCGGCACCGGTGCATAGTCGGGAAACACGCCAAACGCGTGCCCAACATTTGTACACGGTTGACATTTGCCACATGAGAACGGGTCGTTTCTTCGACTCGTTCTTGTGTTCAACAGCTCGACTGTGGAATGATTTGCCGGCCTCTGTGTTTCCTCCTTCCTACAACATGGGTCTCTTCAAGACCAATGTTCATTCCTTCCTCTCCTCAAAAAGACCCTCCACACAGCATCCCAGATGACATAGGCCCTGAGGGAAATTATTTTCCTCGGGGCTTCCTGCGTGGAGTTAACGTAAAAAAAAAAGTATGATATACTTAATTTAGTTATGTTTATTTACTTTTTATTAATAAATTGTTTATTATTGTTTACTCATAATTATATTTTATATTATCTACTTAATTTATTTATATTTATTTACTTAATATATTATATTTATTATATAAACTATGTAAATTTTTTATTATTAATATACATAATTGTTTATTTTTATTTACCTAATATTATTTAGCTCTTTTGTTATTTTCCAGTCTTTTTTTTGTTTGTTAATAATTAAATGCTACTGTGGTATGGTCACCCTATGAATGCATCTGGAAAGCCACAACTAACAGGTACCTTGTATTCACATATTATTTAGTTTACAGTATAATGTTATTGTTGCCAACGATGAGCTATAATTATAAATAATCCATGTCTGAATAATTGTACTCAGTGCTTCTTTTGTAGGTTTATAATTATATTTTTATTAAGTTTATATGTATGTTTTTTTAAAATTACATTGTAAAACTACTGCAAATCTCGATACAGGAATGCCCTAGTGAGATAGGCAACTTATATTTTTTATGTATTTCTTGTTTTTCAATAAATAAATAAATAATTATTTATTGTTTCCTGGTGGAAAACTGTAATAAGCAGTAATGGTTGAATGAAACACTGGTATATATTGCATTATTTGGCGGGTCTAATAAGCCGACGTAGCTCAGTGGTAGAGCACCTGACCGGCAATCAGAAGGACACGGGTTCAAGTCCAGTTGGCGGTATATATCTTTTCTCGCAAGATTTTTTTAATATAGATGAGTGTTTCAGGCTGATAATTATTGCTTATAATAATTGTTACCCTTTGTGCTATGCATAAAATCTTGACTTAAACGTTAGTTTATAAATTAAAAATAATAATTAATAATTATGATTTGAAACTGGCTCCAAAACAGCACCTTACTTGGATCCACTGTCATCCAGTGATAGCTGGTCACCGGAACGGGCAATTAAGTCGTATGTAATATATAGCCGCGTAACACATTTAAGCACTACCGCCAATCTTTCCGTATCCGAAGAGATACTACAAATTCACTAATTCGTAGTACTTATACCTAGGGGGCAGGTCCCCATGCGACCTGCTAACGCAAGTAGCGCCATCTGTTGACGAATTCTTGAATTCAAACCGAATTACAAAGGTAGCTTTGTTTGAAATTCCACTTACACAGATTTTAAATTTTTTTACATGAGCTCCACACAGGAGGCCCTGAGGAAAATAATTTCCCTCAGGGCTTATCATATTTGTGGATGCTGTGTGGAGAGTTTTCTTAAGGAAAGAAAGGAGAGGAGAGTTCTTGGAAGGAAAAAGGTTTAAGGGGTAGGTAGGAATATGGGGTTCAGTATGTCATTTTCATCCGCCTCCAAGACCTAGACAAACCGCACCCAAATGTTATTTGTGGCGCGGCGCGTATACCGTGGCGTCAGACATGCACTCGAAGCTGGGTTCTGTAATTCAACCACGCAGACTACTATGTGATGATGATTAACTGGCAGTTAAAATCCCGCTGCTAGGCCCTGCGACACGACAGTAGCTTTGTAACAAACTTCACGTACGAAGATGGTTTTTGCATAAGGCGCGGCGTCAGAGATGCACTCGAAGTTGGGTTCTTAAATTTTAACCATACAGACGCTAGCGTAAGATTATGATAATTTGTGTAGAGTCGTTTTTGTTAAAATATCACCTCAAGGGCTAATTGTTTTATCTTAATAAGCGGATTGCAATGTTCAGAGCACAGGCGCCAAGTAGATATGGTGTCCTTGTTTTACCAGTATTACACTGGAAGATGCTTTGAGGAACTAGCGTCATTGATTCCTTGGGCATCGGTGCAAAGACTTATTCCTCTGATTAAAATGACTCTTGACACAGCATCTTCAACGATGATATAGGCCCTGAGGGAAATTATTTTCGTAAGTTAATCTAAAAAGGTGCTATTTTCCATTTTTTTAACATTAGCTCCACACAGGAGGCTCTTAGGAAAATAATTTCCCTCAGGGCCTATGTCATCTTTGTGGATGCCGCATAGATGGTCTTCTTAGGGAAATGAAGGAGAGGCATTTCTGAAAAAAAAAACGTATGAAGGGTCTATAGAAATCTGGGGGTAAATGTGTTTAGGAGTGACGGATTGAGACGACTTATCAATATATATTATAAAATAAATTGTACAATGTGCGTGCCTCTAAAACTCAGAAACGAGTCTCGGGACGATCAAGGAGTTATATAGTGTGGTAGCACTCTATCCCTCATCCATGAAGAAGTTTCCCATTTTTACCGGAAGGGCGTGCTTTTGAAGATATGAGGGCTGGAAGTCTCGCCCTCTAGAAAGTTCTAGGACAGTCGGGAATATTCTAGAGTATTCGAGAGCATTCCACAATATTTCAAACATCCGGAACATTCTGGAATGATGTGGAATGTTCGGGAATAGTCTGGAACGTTCGGGAACCATCCGAAACACCCCAGATCATTGTGGAACATTCTAGAACACTCTCGAATGTTATGGAATGTTCTGGAACATTGTGAACCATTCGAAGCTAATTTTGTATGGATGGGGCTACCCATTGGTAGGGGTATATAAAGCATGTTCCAGTCGTGCGTGGGTTCGAACGTCAGTTTAATCTCTTATCAACTCCCTGAACTAAGCCAGGTACCCCAGCTATGTACTTATAAATAACATTTTATATATCCCTACCGTATTTTAACTTTTATAATATTTAAAATGATTTATAAGCATTTTCACTAAAAACCGATTTTCTTAGCAAAACATTGGAGATAATTGAAATTCTTTTAAAACAACGACATTTACAATGTATTCGCTATTTTCCTACCGTATTCCCTTTCCATACAAAATTAGCACCTGTGTCCTGCTACAACTGAGCAACTAAGCTATGTAAATTATCTGAAATTATTTTAAGAGGAATATAAACGCTAGAAACATTTCGAATCTCATGCCTGCAAAATTTTAAAATCGAGCGTCTTTTTGCTTTTGCAAGAGGCTAGTAAGCGAAAAAGTGGTTTTTATTTATTTTATGCATACTTTTACAAGAACGAAAAGAAGTTAGAACATGGAAAACCTCAAAAATAGTCTTAGCCATAAAGGGGTATTTTTAAAAAATTGTTTCTTGTATTACTTCATAGTTAAGTCATGAAAAAACATTTTTTTTGCAGTTTACGCTTATATTTTTTGTTACGTAAATAATAATTTTATTGTAATTCCAATACATAGAAAAGCTGTTAAAAACTTCGATTTATCCGTAGCATATTTTTTGATGTTCATACTGTAAGCCGATTCGTCGTAAAGATTAATCAAAATAGTATCTAAATAGGATTTCACGTATTATATTTATCTGGAGCCACCGAGTAGTAGTTACATTATTAAAACTAGCAGAAAAAACCAACTATCGCAGGTTTTTTGCTGCTAGGGCCTGTAGGAGGGTCTTTTTGAGGAGAGGAAGGAATGAACATTAGTCTTGAAGAGACCCATGTTGTAGGAAGGAGGAAACACAGAGGCCGGCAAATCATTCCACAGCCGAGCTGTTGAACATAAGAACGAGTCGAAGAAACGACCCGTTCTCGTGTGACAAATGTCAACTGTGTACAAATGTTGGGCACGCGTTTGGCGTGTTTCCCGACTATGCACCGGTGCCGAAGGGATCAATGATGCTAGTTCCTCGGAGCATATTCCATTGTAATACCGGTAGAACAAGGATAGCATTCCCACCCGACGCCTGTGCTCTAAAGATTGCAATCCGTCTGTTAAGATGGGAGAATCTATCAAACGGACCGCCCGTTTCTGCACAGAGTCGAGGGTATTTTTCAGATATTTTGGAGCTCCAGACCTGATTTTAGAGTTTTGACCCTTTATTTGTACAACAGCAATTATTAGAATGTGTGCTAATTTTATATATCAGATAGGTAACTATTAAGTTTTCTATCAGAATAATTAACCAATAACAGTTAAAAATCCGCTCCGCAGAATTTTACTGCTAGGCCCTGCGGGCGGTTTTTGGTTCGCCTTCGCCCAGTTAGTGTTGGTGACAATCGTGGAGATTATTTTATAGATCCAATAGGAACGGGTTCCAAAAATAGCCCGTTCCTCGGATCCACTGTTATCCAGTGACAGCGAGTCACCGGGACAAAGTCACCGGAACAAAGTAACCGGGACAGGTCATGACGTCATATGTACTACAATTTGGGAGGCGGGAATAGGTACCGCCGCCCTGGGAACCTTTATTGGATAACCAACACCTCTGCCATAGGTCACCCCAATTGGTTCGCTACGTTTGGTGATTTAGCAGGGGTGCCCGGGTTCATGGGGTGAGGTTTGTCTAGGAATTGGAGGCGGATGACCAGGACACACTGAACCCCAGATTCCTACCCACCCCTTAAACCCTTTTCCTTCCCAGAACTCTCCTCTCATTCCTTTCCTTAAAAAGACCCTCCACACAGCATCCTCAAAGATGACATAGGCCCTGAGGAAATTATTTTCCTCAGGGCCTATGAGAAAAAAATTGCCACGTAATTTTAACAATGGTGACCATTTTATAAATCCAACAGGAACTGGTTCCAAAAATAGCCCGTTTCTCGGATCCACTGTCATCCAGTGATAGCTAGTTACCGGGACAAAGTCACCGGGAAATAGTCACCGGGACAAAGTAACTGGGCCAGGCCATGACGTCATATGTAATATATAGCCGCGTGATTACAACTAAGTATTACTGTCAATCTTTGCATATCCGGAGAGATACCACATATTCACAAATTCTTAGCAGCTATACCTAGGGAAGACACGTCCCTGTCCGACCTGCTGACGGAAGTGCCGACACCTCGGAACCGAATTACAACGGTAGCTTTGTTTGAAATTCCACGTGCACAGATGTTATTTGTGGCGCATGTGCGTATTATGACATGCACTAAACTGTAAAGTTAGCCTCCCAAAAGCTGGGCGTACTGTGCAGGGCCCGCAGATACTTTAATAGTACACAACTGCTAACCTTGCACAAATCACAAGTACGCCCCACGGTTGAATTTGGCAGCCATCTCTGGTCTGGAGCTCCAAAATACCTGAAAAATACCCTCGACTCTGTGCAGAAACGGGCGGTCCGTTTGATAGATTCTCCCATCTTAACAGACGGATTGCAATCTTTAGAGCACAGGCGTCGGGTGGGAATGCTATCCTTGTTCTACCGGTATTACAATGGAAGATGCTCCGAGGAACTAGCATCATTGATCCCTTCGGCACCGGTGCATAGTCGGGAAACACGCCAAACGCGTGCCCAACATTTGTACACGGTTGACATTTGTCACGTTAGAACGGGTCGTTTCTTCGACTCGTTCTTGTGTTCAACAGCTCGGCTGTGGAATGATTTGCTGGCCTCTGTGTTTCCTCCTTCCTACAACATGGGTCTCTTCAAGACCAATGTTCATTCCTTCCTTTCCTCAAAAAGACCCTCCACACAGCATCCCAGATGACATAGGCCCTGAGGGAAATTATTTTCCTCAGGGCCTCCTGTGTGGAGTTAATGTAAAAAAAAAAAAAACTCCAAGCCGGGTTCTAAAATTCAACCAGGCAGACCCAAGCCTGTTATTATATTCGTTAGATGGCAGCACTTCCGTTTTTATCTTTTTTTAAACAGAGTGTGTACGCAGACCCAAGGTTATTAATACTGTTTGATATCGTAAATTAAATTTTTAAAACCAGAACAACTGTCAAAATATTTGGCTGTATTGTGTTTCTTTGTAGAATCTGGCAGCTTTTTTTTCGATAAATAGGTATATTTGTATGAATACTTACAAATAAATGACGACCTATTATAATTTATACGATACTAGCTGACCCGACAAACATTTTTCTGCCATGTAAATTATTTCTAGTGAATATTTTGGTTGTTAAATAAAAAATAACAAATATATTGTAAGTGTGTGGGGATGGGATCTATGACAGAAAGAGAAATGAAGCGCTGTAGACGATGACCGCCGATAAACGCAAAAAAATCACCAACTAAAGAAGGAAAATGAAATAAAAAAATTCAATATGAATTTCGAAGAGCAATTGAGTGTACGATATTTTTTGTCAGTCCGTCTTTAGCCAACACAAATAAGCTTGAAGGTTTGCCCACGCGAGAACATGATGCCGAATGAAATATCAAAATGACGCGACGCTTCTCTTGAATGTCTTGCGCATATGTGGATGAAAGTTCGTTGAGGTGGACGTAGCGCCGTCTGTCATTCAACAACATAAATAATTTCATTCTGCTTGAAATACGAAAGACGGTTAAATTTGTACATACAAAAAATACTAAAATCGGGATTAAAAAATGAGAGGGTTAAAATTTGGGGTAATAGGTATTTTTTGATGCCAAATAAAAAAAAACAAAAAAAAAATTGTCAAAAATTTTTTAAAAAATTCTGGGTAGGGGGACACCCTAATCACCTAGTGGTATGAAATGTACTTTAAAACCTATTCTCATACCTACCAAATATACAGGGTATCCCAAAAGAAAGTTGATATTTAGTGGATCGATTTAAAAAAACGTAAGGGTTCTATCGAAAAAATGTTTATTAAATACTAAAATATACAATTTGGGAATTTATTCATTTAATCGAAGAGTAAAATTTCTTACGACGGCTCGCCAGATAGGCTTCGTGATGGGTGCCATTTCGTGACGGATATTTTCTTTTAATTGCATCAGGGAAGTCGAATTTTTGGCGTACACTTTAGATTTAAGATAACCCCACACGAAAAAAATCGATAGGGGTTAGGTCAGGACCACGAGGAGGCCAATTTATGTCATCTCTCCTGGAGATCAATTTGCCAGAGACAATTTTATGAACTCATGGTAGAGACGTATTGGACGTATGTAATGTTGCTCCGTCTTGCTGGAACCATGTTCTTTGGTTATAGCCAGTAAGTATGTAGGGGTGCAGCATTAGGCATTTGTGCAAAATGCTGTGTAACGATGATCTATGCACATTTAAAGCACTTGCGCGCTTCCAAATCAAAAAGTTTGAGTCGTCACGAAAAGACTGATAAACACCTTTTTCTACCGTTCTCGATGATCTTGGTCGCCCGGATTTTGGTTTTGCCAGCGTTGTACCGATCTTTTCAAACTTTTTGACCCATTTTCGAATGAGAGGATTGCTTGGCGCATCATTGAATTGACGAAAACCTCAAATATTGCAGAATCTTATACGCGCTACAGTCGCCGAATCACCATTTTCATAACAACTAAATTCCCAAGAACCAGACTACTGGTTGACATACCCCCACGCCCCTCGGAAAAGTTGCGTTCACACAGAAAGCAAAACAAATATCAACTTTCTTTTGGGACACCCTATATATAAAAAAAATCATAAAAATCGGTCAAGCCGTTTCGGAGGAGTGCGACCACAAATACCGTGACAGGAGATTTTTATACATAAAATTACACGAGAAAAATGTGATTTACTTTTCTGCAGTTATAATATCTCCTTGGATTTGATGTGACAAAAATTTGACAAGATTATGTTATTATTACATTATTCTGGCATAGGAATTATTAGACTAGAGGCTTTTGAGATGTGGTCCTATAGAAGACTATTAGGAATTTCCTGGAGAGACCACATCACAAGTGAGGAGGTTCTCCAAAAAATCGAAGGAGGAAGGCACCTGCTCAGGACCTTGTCCGAAAGGCGCGCAAGATGGATCGGCCATGTAATAAGACAAGAAGGCCTCTTGCATGCCATAATGGAGGGTACGACCGAGGGGACAAACGTTAGGGGACGCCCACGCCGAGAGTACCTGGAGGACCTGCTGGTGGACGTGCGCTGCTCATCATATGCAGACTTCAAAAGAGCCGCACAAAACAGGGAAGAGTGGAAGAAACGTATAGATGAAATTGCTGCAAACCAATCCCACGATTGAAACCAGAGAGAGAGAGGAATTATTTATCAAAACGTGTACTAACTGTCTCTATTAAAGAACACTTGTCTTACGAATTTGACTTACTAGTAGTGTGCCTCAGGGTTCGCACCTTGGTCCAATATTGTTTATAATGTTTATAAACGATGTCACCTCCATATTCTCCGATGTTAACATAATATTATTTGCTGATGACATGAAAATTTATAAAATCATTAAAAATATATACGACTGCTTATCCCTTCAATCCAATTTTGTAAAATTCGCAGAATGGTGTAACATTAACAAACTTACACTTAAAATTAAAAAATGTGAATTCATGAGTTTCTTTAGAATAAAAAAAACCCCATCAAATACAGTTATACAGTTATATTAGAGGAAGGGGGGGTATTCATGATTTTTAAATCGATCAATTGCATTTGTAGAGATCCAGTATCAACTCCAAATAGCTCAATGTGGTTTTCGTTACTATTTGTGTTGACAGGATTTACTATGAATACTAGAGTGCTTTTGTTGGTTTTGAATTTCTGAAATCTGTCAGCAAATTCATCTTTATTTTTTTTATAACTGTGTTGAAGTAATTAGTGTCACCGTTGCACTGGTTTTATTGCGATATTGCTTTAAAAATTGAAATGAAGTAATTTACCGCTCTGAAAGCACTGGTGAAGACGTCAAACTGTCTTGCGTCGAAAGGAATTACCCGACGGACTGACGACGTATCACGGGGTAGGGGTGCGGTGAAAAGCGTGACTGAAAAACAAGTGGCTGAGAGATAGAAACGGTACCTAATCCTCGTTCATCGATTCAGAACCATTTTTAAATGTTTTTTTTGTTGATAAAATAAATCATTTTTGCGGATGGAACTAAAGAGCCGCAGCTTCACATTCAAAGAGCCGTATGTGGCTCGCGAGCCGCAGGTTGCCGACCCCTGTCCTAGGGTTATCGTCGCTTCATGGTGTTATCTAGGCCAATTTCCATTACACTCACCATTAATAAGGTAACTAACGCCCGCCCCCTCGAGACTACTTCACTTAAAATTCTTATTAAAAAGGGAAAATATAAGAGTGTTTCCAAAGTATAATAACAAAAATATTCCCCATAGAGGTGCGGGGTACCACAGGACACCTTTATGAGACCACTGCTAAATAAAACATTAGGTGACCACTTAGTTTTGGCGACTGCCGTAGCAGGGCGGAAAGCTTCTTGACTCTTTTGTTATTCTTTATTATAAATTATTAATAAAGATAAATATAGTCTGGTTATGAATATCGTGACAATGTTTAGATCATCCAGTTGATCAGCAAAATACTAAGTTTTGAGATAATGCGGAAAGCAATATTTGAATGCTTAGCTAAATCAAATATTTTTTACAGGTGTCTTGTTTTATACGTCAAACGTGTTATAAAATTACACCAGGAGGCATAACGGTCCGGTACATTTATGAAATTATGAAATATCCTACTAGTGACCATATACATACATCAACATCTTGTTTAATTTACTATAACTTTTTTTGCATTAGAATTGATTTGGTGGTGTTTACGAGTAATCGAAGCTCATTCAGCTGAGTTTTGACGGGCTTAGTTTTTTTTTACATGAGTTCCACACAGGAGGCCCTCAGGAAAATAATTTCCCTCAGGGCCTTTGTCATCTTTGAGGATTTTTTTTTTACATGAATACCGCACAAGAGTGGAGGGGTAGAGGGTGGGGGAAGGGGTGGGTGGAGGAGGTGGATGAGGGGGATGGGGGAAGTGGAGTGGGGAGAGGGAAGGTGGAGTGGGAATCCCACTAATACCATGCGTGCAAAGCCGCGGAAAACGGCTAGTGTTTAAATATTTGTTTTATTTATTGACTTTTTATTTATTATTTGTGCAAGATGTGAACATTATTAATTAGGTTACAACCTAATTATTATAATTTGTTGTTTTCTATAATGCATGTAATGTTATTAACCTGTAAATTTTCCTAACAAAAAAATATTTTTAAACAAAATTAACTTCTTGAAAGAAAAATTGATTGTTTACTGTTATATAGCTTATTTTTTACACTTATTCAGGCAATTAACATGTGTTAAATTAAATAAATAAAATAAAAACAATAATTGAAGTATAAATGTGAAAAAATAATATTTTTTTTATACTACTTATTTTATCATTAATTTAACATGTGTTAACTGTCTGAAGAAGTATAAAAAATAAGCCAAATAAGTAAACAATCGGTTTTTACCATGTCTAAAAAAGTTTCGGTTTCGGTTTCGGCCGAAACTGAGACAGACACCGAAGATTCAGTTTACTGAAAGAAAGTCCTGTTTCGGTCGAACGCTAAATAAAATGTTTTAGCGGTATCATATATTTAATAATATTTGGATGATTTATATAGCGCCGTTTTTGTGAAAAATCACCTCAAGGGCGCCTTTATACTGTATAATTGTTTTGTAATACATTTTTATGTATTTTTTATTCACTTAATAAATAAATCTGCTCATCCCTACGGCAAATGGCGTAGAGGTTATTTGGTTTTCGTAGGGTTATTTTGAAAGGCTTAAAACTTTTTAATAAGCTGTTTGTTAATATGTCGTTACATGAAACGAAATGTGAGTAATTATGCGTTGAAAACAGCCCAAGTTCAGGGAAAACGCCCCCTTAATCATTATTTAGTAAAAGTATCAACTGGGGTATTTTTTATGGTAAAACTTCTTTACACACGCTCGACTTGGGGACGCTGGTGAACGCGTTACGAAAAGTGGTGATGTGTTACGAATAGTGTGATGCGAACGGTAATCGAGGCAGACGGTGATCGATGGTGAGGCGAACGGTCGGGCATTTACGTACGCTTGACTTGGGACGTGATAAGGATAAGTATAAGGATAGTCACCCCAGGTCGTAGGTCACCCCAAGGTCGTAGGCCACCCCAAAGTCGTAGGTCACCCCAAGGTCGTAGATCATCTCCAGGTCGTAGGTCACCCCACGATCGTAGGTCATCCCTGGGTCATAGGTCACCCCATGGTCATGTCACCCCAATATCAATGTCAATGTCAATGTCAATGTCAATGTCAATGTCAATGTCAATGTCAATGTCAATGTCAATGTCAATGTCAATGTCAATGTCAATGTCAATGTCACTGCCAATGTCAATGTCAATTTTAATGTCAATGTCAATGTTAATGTCAATGTCAATTTTAATGTCAATGTCAATGTTAATGTCTATGTCAATGTCAATATCAGTGCCAATGTCAATTTCAATGTTAATGTCAATGTCATATGTTCTTTTATAAGTCAGTGAAGTTTTACTTCAGTCGTGTGGTCTAAAGCACACTCGTTTTTTTGGGTTTTTATGCCGTGTTTTTTTTTACGTTGGATTCACGCAGGAGGCCGCAGGAAAATAATTTTAAATCACGGCCTATTTCAACTTAGTCGATGATGTGTGGAGGGTCTTTTTAAGGAAGTGAACGAGAAGAAGTTCTAGGAAGGAAAAAGTTGGGGGTCAGTGTATCCTGGAGTGAGGGACGTACGAATCCATCCCTTCCACTGCGGTGCAAGGTGATGTTCCTAGAGCGTCCATGATCTCCCGATCCGACCTGCAATTGCAGCTGGTGGACAAACGCATTGTCGTCTCACCCCGTGAACCGGGCACTCCTGCGTAGCGAAAGTCACCAAACGTAGCGAACCCCTTGGGGTGACCTTAGGCGGAGGTGTTGGTTAACCCATAAATGGTTCCCGGGGCGGCGCACGTGGGAATCATTTTAATTTACTGAATTTAAGGGCGAGTTGTTTCACAGAAATTCAAATGTAACATTGTCATTGAGTGGTCACTTAGAGCCATTTTGTTTTTTTAACAGAGGTATTTAACGGGGGGCGTTTTCGGCGTTTAGTTTTGGTGTAGCTATCAACCCGTCGCACAAAATCGTTGTGCCTCACTTACTACCGTAGTTAGAAATATGATCTAAACGGTATCAGAAAGAGAAAACACCATGTTATACATTCAAATCTAAAATTTTCCATGAAATAATTCAAATTTTTTTTTTTTTTTTTTTACATTAACTCCACACAGGAGGCCCTGAGGAAAATAATTTCCCTCAGGGCCTATGTCATCTGGGATGCTGTGTGGAGGGTCTTTTTGAGGAGAGGAAGGAATGAACATTGAGACCCATGTTGTAGGAAGGAGGAAACACAGAGGCCGGCAAATCATTCCACAGCCGAGCTGTTGAACACAAGAACGAGTCGAAGAAACGACCCGTTCTCATGTGACAAATGTCAACTGTGTACAAATGTTGGGCACGCGTTTGGCGTGTTTCCCGGCTATGCACCGGTGCCGAAGGGATCAATGATGCTAGTTCCTCGGAGCATCTTTCATTGTAATA
This sequence comes from Limnephilus rhombicus, assembly GCA_929108145.2. Classification (NCBI taxonomy): domain Eukaryota; kingdom Metazoa; phylum Arthropoda; class Insecta; order Trichoptera; family Limnephilidae; genus Limnephilus; species Limnephilus rhombicus. Next base: position 45,946,740 of record OV815290.1, read on the forward strand.
CCGGTAGAACAAGGATAGCATTCTCACCAGACGCCTGTGCTCTAAAGATTGCAATCCGTCTGTTAAGATGGGAGAATCTATCAAACGGACCGCCCGTTTCTGCACAGAGTCGAGGGTATTTTTCAGGTATTTTGGAGCTCCAGACCAGAGGTGGCTGCCAAATTCAACCGTGGGGCGCACTTGCGATTTGTACAGGGTTAGCAGTTGTGTACTTTTAAAGTATCTGCGGGCCCTGTACAGTACGCCCAGTTTTTGGGAGGCTAACTTTACTCTGGCTTCGATGGAGCCCCCATACCTGAGCTGGTCACTTAGGGTTACACCAAGCATATCAATGGAAATGTACACCTTTATGAATTCAAAGTTTCCGATCATAGGCGTAGTTTGAAAAAAAATTAAACCTTATGATTTTTTTGTGAAGTGAAGGTGACAATAATGTTATATTACATTTGCCTAATTAAATACGTGTCGTTTTTTTTTTTTCATAATGTGGATTAATTTTAGATAGGATAAATGTAAGATGAGCCATATTATTAATTATCCTTTTCCCGCGGCTTCGCTCGCATGGTATTAGGGGTGTTCCCACTCCGCCTTATCCACCCCCATCCCCTCCCCCCACCCTATCCCACGCTCCACCCTTCCTGTCTCCCAGGATAGTAAAAACCACAATTTCATTTTCCTATATAAACTGTTCTACCTATTTTTCTGTCAAACATTTGACGTTCGTCCCTTCGGTACGGTAGACTCGGGTCCACTCGAGATTGCGGTGAAACTTTGGTGAGTCGTTGTGAGCATGCCCGCGAAGTTTTCTATATATATACTGGTGAGCTCTGGCATTATGAAATTTGTATAAAAAATTGCAATAGGTGCCACGCGAACTCTTTGAAAAATGAATGTACCGGGACTGAATGTATGAATTGCGGGAGGGGTAAGGGAAGAGTAGGGGAGGGGAGGGGGGGAGGGGAACCCGGGAGGGGGGTTCGCAGGAGAAGGAGAGGGGAACGCGAGAGGGTAACTCGGGAGGGGGGAGCGGAACTCGGGAGGGGGATCCGCGGGAGGAGGGAGGCGAATACGGAAAAGAGGAGGGAACTCGGGAGGGGAGTTCACGGGACGGGGGAAGGGGGGGGGGGGGAGTAGAGTAAAGGGGAGGAGGAAGGTGAACGGGATGAATGTGAAAGGACGCGCAGGGAAAAACAATTTCTTTATTAAATGGCATAGCAACGCATGCCGGGTACCAGCTAGTTATTAATAAAATGAAATACGTTTTCTCTAAAAAAAAATAGTAAAGAAATCAACATTATTCCAAAAAAATATTAATTTTACTGCCCAGCATACTCGTACATATTGCAAATGTTCTTTTCCCTGAAATCAAAGGGGGTTGTTTGTAGTTTCTACAAAACTATCCATGAACAAATCAAGCTCAAAGAACAAGAATTTACAACATGTTTTAACTCCGCGGAACAACTTCCGACCTTTAACTTTACTTTAGCTAACTGTGGGCTTATAAAAGGTCTTAACTAACGATCTTTTCATATGAAAACTTTCGCTAAAGTTCGGTTAACCTTCGTAAACTCGCGCCTAACTGCATAACAAGTTTACTCGCGCGCGGTGTCTCAGACCGAGATTTAATCTCGTGCGTATTATATTAATTACACAAGGTGTTAAGGGCCCGCAACCCGAATTTCTATCGATTTCTTACATATTTCCCTTAAACACGGTAAGTTTTAAAGCTCTTAAAAAATATATATGTTATTCTTGAAGATAATATCTAGACATTGCCCGCACCGAAACGTAAATTATATAAAATTCCTTTGATAGAAAAAAGTGTGCTCCAATAATTATTATAAACACGTTTTTTTCAGTTATTTTACAAGTTACATTTATGAAAAAATTCACAGTGTTTCTTTAAATGCTATTTAAGACACTGCCCGCAAGATTTTTGCTCTATTTCAAACGAGTCGTGTTTTATTAAACATTTTCGCAACTTTCGCATCGATTTTGTCGCTGTAAATGTTAGCGCTCTCCTCTAACATTCGTAATTTCATATCTTTCCATCTTCTTCTTTTCGAGCCCGGTTGCAGACCTTAAGGGGCATACTTGGCTTTCTTTAACCATTGATTCCTCACATTATTTGGAGTAAAAAATGTAAACGAAAGTTTGGACTCCGGTGACATTTTTGATGTTTTTTTTCTTCTACAAAAACATTAAAAAATGGTAGGTGTTGGACAGTTGGAGGCGGTTTATTGGGTTTGTCGGATACTCGGCTGAGTGTCCAGTGACGACATGCGAAAGAAAAAGAAATTTGTTCGATTATGAAGAAAAAACAAAAACAAAAAGTCACCAAAAAACGGTACCGGAGACCAAAATTCATTTACATTTTTACTTCAAATAATGTGAGGAATGACTGGTTAAAGTAAGTAAACTACGTCCATTAACACTCTGTATATTTTTGAAGCATTATAGGTATTTATTAAGGGGATATAATTTCTGGGGAATTAAAAAAAAGAAAAATATTAGAAATTTTTCTTTATTTGGTAAAAACAGACTTTTAACTCAGCCTCTTAAAAAGAACATATTTTTATTTACACTTAAATTAGGTACTTCAATAACAAAAGTTTAACTTTTTTATGCGTTAAGTAATAAAAAAAAACTCTGAAATCTAATAAATGAAAGTATCAAAAATAATAAAATATTATAAAACAGAATGAATCATCATGAGGATTTTTGTGTAGTAATTGTTACTTACCTAAAATAGTAATAATAATAATTTGATAATTTGTAGAGTGCCGTTTTTGTGAAAAATCACGTCAAGGGCGCTAAAACTAAACAATGCCCAATAACAAATTAAGAAGCTACTAAAAATCTCAAAATTCCAGAGATGTTAAATTTTTGAGAAAGCAACGATTTGTTTGTCTGAGAGACCAACGCGCGAGTATAGGAAGGTTAACTTTGCGTTCATAGAACAAGAAATACAAATTACACTATTTATAAAAAAAGTATTTTGTGCTGTCGTATATTATGATAAAGACCGCGAGGAATCTTGTATATAGGGTGTTAAGGGACGTACTTGACTTACTTTAACCAGTGATTCCTGACATTATTTGGAGTAAAAAATGTAAATGAAATTTTAGGCACGTCGTCACTGGTCACTCAGCGGGATGTCCGACGAACCTCTTACCCCGCCTCCAACTGTTCAACAACTACAATTTTTTTATGTTTTTGTAGAAAAAAAAAAAAACATCAAAAATGTCACCAGAGTCCAAAATTTCATTTACATTTTTTACTCCAAACAATGTCAGGAATCACTGGTTAAAGTAAGTGAAATACGTCCCTTAACACCCTGCATAGGGTGTCCGGGGGTAAAGTGCATTAACTTCGGGAGGTGATTCTACATGATGGTAGGAGTAAAAAAGATTAACAACTTTTCCGAAATTCCAACATTTTTTCCCTACTAAAAATCCTTAGTGTGATGTACGATCTTACTTGCTGAGCGCCCGCCGGGCACGATTGCGGCAACATTGCATGGTTGCGACTGCCCGTATAGTAACAGCGGAAAATAATAAAGCTAGCGGCACACGCCGGTCTATTTTTATCCTTTTACCATAAGGTCAAAACAACCCCTAAAAGTTAAAATTTCGAAAAAAGTTATTTATCTTTTTTACTTATAATATCATAAAAAAACACCTCCCGAAGTTATTGCACTTTACCCCCGGACACCCTGTATAACTGTATATTTCTCGATGTTTGTTTGAAACGATAATTTTCAATTTGGGAGGCGGGAGTGGGTACCGCCGCCCCGGGAACCTTTATTGGATAACCAACACCTCTGCCATAGGTCACCCCAAGTGGTTCGCTGCGTTTGGTGATTTAGCAGGGGTGCCCGGGTTCATGGGGTGAGTTTTGTCTAGGTCTTGGAGGCGGATGACCAAGACACACTGAACCCCAGATTCCTACCCACCCCTTTAACCCTTTTCCTTCCCAGAACTCTCCTCTCCTTCCCTTTCCTAAAAAAACCCTCCACACAGCATCCCCAAAGATGACATAGGCCCTGAGGAAAATTATTTTCCTCAGCACCACCTGTGTGGAGCTCATATGAAAAAAAAAATATGCTGAAGTAGGCATTTTTGTCGATAATTTAGATTCAGAAAAAACGTCCTTCTAGTACTAAAAAATAAGTCCCTTAATATACAGAATATTAAGGGCGTACTTGATATGCTTTTAAACCAGTGATGTCTGAGATTATTTAAAGTAAAAAATGTAAATGAAATTTTGGTCTTCATTGACATTTTTGTTCCTTTTTATTTTTTTCTACAAAAACATTGAAAAAATGGTAGGTTTCGGACAGTTGGAGGCTGGGTAAGGGGTTGGCCGGATACTCGGCTGAGTGACCAGTGACGACATACACTGATTTTGATTGATTTTGAAGAAAAAAATTAAAAAATGTCATCAATAAAAGTAACCAAAGACCAAAATTTCATCTACTTTTTTAACTCCAAATAACGTCAGGAATCACTGATTAATGTAAGTCAAGAACGTCACTTTTAAGGGCCTTTAATCAGCCAGCGGCCGAGAATCCAATTTTCGGTGAAATATGTTCTTACGATCGTACAGGGCTGTTCCAGTGAGAGAGATTAATTATTCTCAGTACCAGCTTTTTAAAATTATAACTCAATATCGATTTTATTTCATTCCAAATTGGCTTTAATTTATACCTACATCCAAAAATGCTGAAAGACGTGATGATAAAACAATAAAAATTATGTACTTATTGTAATTAATTTTTGATCATCTTCTTCTTTGCGTGCCGTATCAGGTCCCCCCGACGTTGGCGATCACTCTTGAGAATGTCTCTCTGTCTTGCGCTGCCCGGAATAGCTCCTCCACACTTCTAATGCCGGTCCACTCTCGTATGTTACGCAGCCAAGACATTTGTCTCCTACCAGGCCCTCGGCGACCCTCTATCCTGCCTTTCAATATCAAATGGAGCAAATGATACTTCTCCCCTCGAAGTATATGACTCAGATATGAAATTTTCCTGATTTTTATTAATGTAAGCAGTTCTCTATCTGCTCTAGCCCGCCTGAGAATTTCTGTGTTGGTGATCATGTCGGTCCATGGGACCTTGAGCATTCTCCGGTGAAGCCACATTTCAAAAGCCTCTAACCTGTTCATGGTATTTACTTTCAAGGTCCATGTTTCACATCCATAGAGCAAGACCGACCACACATAACATTTTAGCATTCTCTGCCTTAGTTTTAAGCTGATATTGTCATTGCAGAAGAGGGATTTCATTTTAATGAACGCAGTTCTTGCTGCTTCAATTCTGCATCTAACCTCCACATCTGGGTCAAGAGTCTCCGTGAGAATACTGCCGAGGTATCTAAATCTTTCCACCTTTTCGACATTTTGATCATAAGTATTTATAATTTTTCAACAATGTCTAAGCAAAATAAGAATGCAATTTAATTTTTTTTTTTTATTTGAACTAAAATTAGAATTCTGAAACATAGCTTTCCCAGATAATGTATTGATTTATTTTACTGCATGATTATATGATTTGAAATGTGTGTTGTATAATACAAAATTTTGTTTGAAAATTTAACAAATCTGCTAACGACCTATGGTATAACCTTATTAAATTAAAAATAAACATTTTTTCTCAAAATTTAAAACAAAAATTTATTACATAAAAGAACAATCTTTTGAAATCAATTTTTATTTTTTGTGGAAAAGAGTCAATACGTCTAAAATTTCATTTAAAAATGACATATTTCCGGTTTTCTCTGGTTATTTAGACAAGACAAGTAGTTTTTTCCTTGATGCATTTGAATGAAAATATGTTTAATAATTTTGTTATTCGGCGTTACATCCTCTCTGCAAATTCCTTCGGGGACACTTAGTTGTATTTTCTGTAAGTAGGTATACCGTATTTTCCCTAAGCCGACTGCGTATTGTATAAGTATGCCGGGGGCCAAGTTTTGGGGAATTAACTGTCATGGAATCGTAAAAGAAATATTGTATACTAGCTGGTACCCGGCATGCGTTGCTATGCCCTTTAATAAATAAATTGTTTCTTCCTGCGTGTCCTTTCCCATTCGACCCGTTCCCCTTCCTCTCCCGTGTTCCCTTCCCCTTCCCCCGTCCCCCGAATCCCTCCCCCTTCCCGCATTCCATTCATTCAGTCCCGATACGTTCAGTTTTCAAACAGCACGCGTGCCACCTATTGTAATTATTTTACACAAATTTCACAGTAGTTTTACACAAACCTTGTCCTGACAATGACACAAAAAATAGAATTATCCAATTTGATGCAGTCGTTCGGAATTATGCGCATACATGCATTTCGGCGTTTCATTTTTAGAGATTTAAGAGGGTGATTTTCGTCGTTAAAAAAACATCGTTTCCAAGGCAACAATTTGTTTGCTTTTCTTCTGACGTTTGCAATTTTACGTCAAATAATTGACAGGAAAGTAGGTAGAACAATTTGTATGGGAAAATGAAATTGTTGTTTTTACTATCTTCCCCGCAATTTATCCATATTTTCTCACCGTTTAAACCTTTCCTGGAATATGACAAAAATTTCAAAACCAAAATCAGCTAAATCGGCCCAGCCGTTCTCGAGTTTTAGCGAGACAAACGACAACAATAGATTTTTATATATATATAATAATATAAAAGATAGGTAGATTATGTTAAGGCGACCTCCGTAGTCCAGTGGGTAAGACTCTTGACTCACAATCCGGAGGTCGCGGGTTCGAACCCGGCATGCGCAAATAAATTTTATTTGATTAATTTGTGTTATTTCACAATTAATTCATTTAAAATAATATATAGTATATTTGCGGCACGTTCCAGAGTGGAAGATACTGTTAGTATCGCCCTGGTGTAAGACCACCATTCAGAATTGAAACGTTGCTTGAAAATGGCTTTAGCCGTGTTTGGTGACCAAATCTGAATAGCTAGGTACTTCCCAAGCTTCCTCTTCCCCACCTCCTTCCCCTCCCCACTACCTTGAGCCTCACAACATACCCCGATTGGGGATGCCATAGTCTCACTGGCTCCAGACGGGAGCAGTTGAGATTCTTGTGCGATATTAACTGTAAAAAAAAAAAAGGCGATGTGGTATACAATCCTAATAATTTTTGTTTGCTCAAAACTCACATTTTAATTGTTTCCAGCGAATTCGTAATTAAAATAACTTTTTTATTTCCATGCCGCATAAGCGATGCGAGTTATTCATATTTTAGATGAATAAAAACAGTACCTTACCATTAATATATTTTACGCACAACGATCTTAAAACTTTATAACCCGTTTTTCAACTATAAAGTTAGCGATACGCACCAGATTTTATTTTTCTAGATGATGAATGAATAATTTCGGAAGGACAACGTGTAGACACATTTTAAATATTTGTAACACGTTCTTCAGAATTCATTAAAATGAACGCGGCGGAAAGGTCCACACTCCAGGCCTGCTAGGGTGAATTCGACAGTACGTTCATCCAATACGCCGTGCCGAAGCGTATATTAGTTTACACGCTTTCTTCACTTACGTCGTTAAGATTTCCACATTATTTATCTCCTTATTCTTTTCTTTGATACGGCAAATTCGACAGTAGTTCCGTCCAATTTGTATACTATACACGGCTTCTTTACTTACGTCGTTTAAATTCTGAATATATTTTAGGGTATATTGTGGTCTTAAATACGTTGTATTGTTTTTTTTTGGAAATTAATTAGATCACACTATGATGTATTTCAGTGCAATGTGACTTTTGCATATATATATATTTATTGTAATAGTCCTAATTTGCCCAAACCAGCTTCAACAGACTTCTAATACCAAAACTGTAATGTAATTTAACGTAATGTTATACCGGAAAGCTCATAAAATGCAACCCTACTTCAACACGCGCAGGATGTGCGAATGTGGATGGATTCTCCAACCACACATTAACGCTTTGGCTAAACCAAAACAAACTCAAATTGAATGTTACGAAAACTAAGTTTTTTATTGTGGATAGCCTAGGTGGAAACGAGCAGGCAATACTAAAAAATGATATCGAAAGCTAAGAAAGGGTTAGCAGTATTAAATACCTGGGTGTGATATAAAATTCGACGAACACTTATGTATTATGTACTAACAAAATATGGTGGTATAACATCTAAACCACGTAGTACTAATAAAGGCGTTCCGCAGGGCTCTGTCTTAGGTCCACTGTTGTTCATTATATACATGAATGATAAAATGATAAAATGAATGATAAGAATGGCGTCCTGTAAAAATTTACAGGACGCCATTGAAAAAATGCAAATTGATTTAAATTATGTAGAGCTTTGGCTTCACCAAAACAAACTAAAATTGAATGTTACGAAAACAAAGTTTTTTATTGTGGATAGCCTAGGTGGAAACGAGCAGGCACTATTAAAAATTATTAGAAAACATAGCAAGAGTTAGCAGTATTAAATATCTAGGTGTAATATTGAATGATAAATTAAAATTCGACGACCACTTTAGAATACATAACCTCCATTGATATGCTTGGTGTAACCCTAAGTGACCAGCTCAGGTATGGGGGCTCCATCGAAGTCAGAGTAAAGTTAGCCTCCCAAAAACTGGGCGTACTGTACAGGGCCCGCAGATACTTTAATAGTACACAACTGCTAACCCTGTACAAATCGCAAGTGCGCCCCACGGTTGAATTTGGCAGCCACCTCTGGTCTGGAGCTCCAAAATACCTGAAAAATACCCTCGACTCTGTGATTCTCCCATCTTAACAGACGGATTGCAATCTTTAGAGCACAGGCGTCGGGTGGGAATGCTATCCTTGTTCTACCGGTATTACAATGGAAGATGCTCCGAGGAACTAGCATCATTGATCCCTTCGGCACCGGTGCATAGTCGGGAAACACGCCAAACGCGTGCCCAACATTTGTACACAGTTGACATTTGTCACATGAGAACGGGTCGTTTCTTCGACTCGTTCTTCTGTTCAACAGCTCGGCTGTGGAATGATTTGCCGGCCTCTGTGTTTCCTCCTTTCTACAACATGGGTCTCTTCAAGACCAATGTTCATTCCTTCCTCTCCTCAAAAAGACCCTCCACACAGCATCCCAGATGACATAGGCCCTGAGGAAAATTATTTTCCTCAGGGCCTCCTGTGTGGAGTTAATGTAAAAAAAAAAAGAAAATTGCTAAAAAACGTTGGATTCCTAAAAAGGATCCGAAATAACTTGGATCTCAAGACATTTAAATTATTGTTCTAGTGTTTTATTCCTATGTAACGAAGCCCAATAATAAACTACAGGTTATACAAAATAAGGGAATGAGGATGATTTTAAAATGCAACACTTTTACTAGAGTTAAAATTATGTTACAAAATTTAAATATGATAACAACAAAACAACAAAAAATATATAATATATTAACAATGATATACAAACTTAAAAATAATATGCTCCCAAATTATCTGCAGAAAATGTTCACAATTATCCTACGAGAAGACGCGGAGACTTTAGGCTTCCCAAAACTAAACTTTCGTGCACCCAAAATTGCGCGTTTTATAAAGGGCAAAAACTTTATAACAGCCTGCCGAATGCCGTAAAGGAAGCCTCAAGTCTTACCACTTTTCGTAGGATGTTTGCATTATATTTAAGAGCGTTTAACGAGCCAGCGGACGAAAATCCACATTTCATTGAAAGTTGTTCTTACGATCGTGTAGGGTGGTTACAATGAGAAAGATTAATTATTCTCCGTACCAGCTTTTTAAAATTATTTATTTATTTATTTATTTATTTACGGACTTACGTCCAATTTAAAACAAAGTATCACGAAGTATAGAAATGAACAATGTAAGGATTCGGATGGTACATGAAAGCAAAGACAAACAGTGAAAATAGAAGAAAAAATAAGTGTCAAGTCACGTCAAGACCTTGCAAAAATTAGGGTGAATATTACATATCTTCATTTGTTTAAAGAGCGACAGAAATCATTTAAGCTAATACCAAAAAAATCAAGGTCTTGACGTGAGTTGACCAGTCTACACATTCTGGACAGTGGTGAGTTATAACCATAGTTAGTCGAGTGCTGATTGAGGAAAAGCAGGTCTTTATTTCTGAGTCTACGAGAAGGTATATTAAATGTGACGAGTTGTAGTAATGTAGGCGAGTCGATTAAACAGTTAATAATTTTGAAGAAACAAATGAGATCAGATTTTATCCGACGGTCTTCTAAAGGAGAAAGGTTTAGAGTTTGTTCAATTTCAGCATACGAGTAATTGCCTCGCTCTAATCCTAGCCTCCAAGCAATTCCCTTTAGGAACCGATGTTGAACGGATTCAATATGACGAATATGGACAGCATAAAAAGGAGACCATATAATACAAGCATATTCAAGATGGGGGCGAACCAAGGAGCAGTAAAGAGTTCTTAGGGTATTTATGTTTTTGAAGTCAGAAGTGGTTCTAGTGATAAAACCAAGTAGCTTGAGAGATTTATTAACAATTATATTTATATGTTCCCGGAAAGAAAGCTTGCTATCAAGAGAGACACCAAGATCTTTAATAGATTGAACAGTTGTTAGGCAATTATTATTTAATTTGTATTCGAAAACAATCGGATTTTTAGATCTGTAGAAGGACATAATTTTGCACTTATCGACATTTAGTTCCAAGCAATTAATTAACTAAATATAACTCAATATCGATTTTATTTCATTCCAAATTTGCTTTAATTTATACCTACATCCAAAAATGCTGAAAGGCGTGATGATAAAACTATTAAAATATTGTACTTTTTGTAATTATTTTTTGATTATAAGTATTTATCATTTTTCAATAATGTCTAAGTTAAATAAGAATGTTAAAAAAATCTGAAATATATTAGTCTGTAAGTGCGCAAATAAATACACAAACGGACCAATTTTCGTCAAGAAACACATGTACGTATATATTTTGTAATGATTTTATTTAAACTAAAATTAAAATTCTAAAACATGCGATACCCAGATAATGTATTGATTTATTTTACTGCATGATTATATGATTTGAAATAGGTGTGGTATAATACAAAATCTTTTTTGAAAATGTAACAAATCTGCCAACGACCTTTTTATACTAAAAATAAACATTTTTTCTCAAAATTTTAAACATCGAATGCTAGATAAAAGAACAATCTTTCGGAATCCATTTATAATTTTTTGTGGAAAAGAGTCAATACGTCTAAAATCTGATATAAAAATGACATATTTCTGGTTTTCTCTGGTAATACCGTCTTAATGGAGAACTGAACGCGGTTGGCGCTAGCAAAATACTGTCCAAAAAAGTGAACCCAGCAGTCCACAGTGGAAAACTGCTACCTGCCCTGACATATGGCAGTGAGGCATGGAACCTACAGAGGAAGAATGAATGTAGACTGACTTGTGTAATGAATGTGACTGACTGTAGAATGAATGTGACGGAGGCGTATGTGTGGTAAAACCATGTATGATCGTGTGAAAAATGTGGAGATCCGCAATGAAGAATACAAGGCTGATGTAAGGAAGATTTCGAAAGGGACCCTCACATGGTTTGGGCTTATAGAGCGATTAAACGAAGAAAGGAGTGTACGGAGAATATATGACACAAATGTGAATGGAAGGAAGTCATGGCACAATGAAGTGAATTAGAAACTTGAATCGGGCCATTTCAAGAGTCTGAATAATATAACAAATTATGAATGTGAATGAGGCAAGGAGTTTGTGCCAAGAGCTGTTCGGCGGTCCCTCTCTGCCTAACCCCGCGAGAAATGGCGTGATCGTTATTTCGTTAATTAGACAAAAATAATAATTTTCTTCTTTTTAATTCCAAACAACGTACCATCCACGACCCTTATATCTCCCAAGAACCCCACCCATGTACCTCTAGGGAAATAAAGCGAGTAGGTCCCACATCAGCCCTCCCCTTTCCCCTCTCCTCTGGCCAGTACCCTCTTACCACCGCCATGTGGAGTGGCCCATATATTCATATCACAATCCAAACATGGTCTGTTCCATATGGTCTAACAAGCGTGCTTTATATTGTGCGACTGATCTACGAGTATACTCCATTGTAGAAAATATATCAGGAATCATACTAAAAAACATCGTGAATCTATCTATATATAAATATATGTATATCTATTTTACGCACCAGGTTTAAATTTCTGTGTTAAATTTTTCCCACAGGAAAAATTAAACCCTTTCACACACTTCCCAAATGATCATCTAGTCAATCCACGCTATGCAATTGCACTATATAAGTATTATAAATACAAAACAATACAAAAAACAACATGCAACCTACCAGAGACCAAATGGGAAAATAATTCACCGACTACAGATATTTTCATATCAGAGGGTTCGGCTCTGTGGAATTCAAAATATTACCATTTGTTATTTCGGCTACTGGCATAATACCTAGGTCTCTCATTCAAAATTTAGGCATATTAGATTTGTCAAAGAATTTATACATAAAAATGCAAAAATCGGTCATTTTAAATACATGTAGGATTAGGAAAGATTTTTTAAATATTTATATTGAGGGATCAGTAGGCGTTATAGGTCCAATTAGGAGTTATTAGTATTATTATCATTAATTATTAATGTTCTCCAAAATGACCTTGAAAAAAATTCACATCTTTGCGATTCTTTCAAAGACACATCCCTTCGTTCGAAATTTTTTTTTTTTTTACAGTGAATACCGCACAAGAATCTCAACTGCTCCCGTCTGGAGCCAGTGAGACTATGGCATCCCCAATTGGGGTATGTTGTGAGGCTGAAGGTAGTGGGGAGGGGAAGGAGGTGGGGAAGAGGAAGGTTGGGAAGTACCTGGCTATTCAGATCTGGTCACCAAACACGGCTAAAGCCATTTTTAAGCAACGTTTCAATTCTGAATGGTGGTCTTACACCAGGGCGATACTGATAGTATCTTCCACTCTGGAACATGCCGCAAATATACTATATATTATTTTAAATGAATTAATTGTGAAATAACACAAATTAATCAAATAAAATTTATTTGCGCATGCCGGGTTCGAACCCGCGACCTCTGGATTGTGAGTCAAGAGTCTTACCCACTGGACTACGGAGGTCGTCATACAAATTTTAATGTTCTCAAAAGTTGTCTTGACAGCAGCAAATTCCTGTGATATCTTGAACGAAACCATTCCTTTGTTAAGAATATTATGAACTAAATATACAATTTGACTGTCCTGAAACGGGTATCCTTCCCAGTTGGACAGACAAAGTATCATTTTGTAATGTTTTGTAATATATATGCATACATAAATAAATAAATAAATAAAATAAATATATATGTATACACAAATGAATCCCTGTTTCCCTTGGTCACGCCATAACTTCAGAACGACTTTACCTATTTCATTCATATTTTTAAAAAGTTTTCTAATGCTTTGTAGAAGGTTCTTACGGAAAGAAAATTGCGCAGAAAATTGGATAATTTCAGAAAAATTAACGATTATTTAAACTTCGCACGTTTGACAGTTCGCGCGTTTGATGATTATAACAGTCTTGGCGGCGGATGCGTCTGCCCACCAGCTGCTTGGCAGGCCGGATAGGGAGATAAAAGTTGAAGGAGTCCCTTTGACTTCTCCAGCAGTACTCTCTCGGAACATCGCCTTGCACCGCAGTGGGAGGGATCTATTCATACGATGGACACACTGACCTCCAGATTCTTACCCACCCCTAATACCTGTTTCCTTTCACAGAACTTCCCCAACTTCCCCATCTAAAAATACCTTCCACACAGCTTTCCCAAAGATGACTGTTTCCCTGAGGGGAATTATTTTCCTCAGGGCCTAATTTTTTTTTTTTTACATTAACTCCACACAGGAGGCCCTGAGGAAAATAACTTCCTTCAGGGCCTATGTCATCTTTGAAGATGCTGTGTGGAGGGTCTTTTTGAGGAAAGGAAGGAGTGAACACGGGTCTTGAAAAACCCATGTTGTAGGAGCGAGGAAACATAGAGGCCGGCAAATCGTTCCACAGCCGAGCCGTTGAACTCAAGAACGAGTCATAGAAACGACCCGTTCTCATGTGACTAATGTCAACCGTGTACAAATGTTGGGCGCGTGTTTGGCGTGTTTCCCGACTATGCACCGGTGCCGAGGGGATCAATGACGCTAGTTCCTCGGAGCATCTTCCATTGTAATACCGGTAGAACAAGGACAGCATTCCCACCTGACCCCTGTGCTCTAAAGATTGCTGTCCGTCTGTTAAGATGGGAGAATCTATCAAACGGACCGCCCGTTTCTGCACAGAGTCAAGGGTTAAATTAATGTAAAAAAAGATTATTTCGTAAATCTGTTTTATATATTTCACAAAATATTCATTTAAAATAATAAACGTAATTTTAGTTTATATGCGGCACGTACCAGAGTGAAATATACTTTCAGTATCGCCCTGGTGTGAGACCACCATTCAAACTTGAAAAGTTGCTTGAAATGGCTTTAGCCGTGTTTGGGTAGGAGATCTAAATGGTCAAGAACTTCCCCACCTTCCTCTTTCCCTCCCCGCTACCTTCAGCCTCACAACACATCCCAATTGAGAATACCAAAGTCTCACTGCCTCCAGACGGTTGGGAGCACTTGGGACTCTTGTGCGTTGATCAATTTATTCAAATTCATGAGTCGGGCCTCAAAATAACAGAAGAGTGTGCATGAGTGTGATTGAAGCAAGAAGTGTTTGATGACTACCAAGATGACTACCAAAAAGACTGAATTTTTTGGTAGTCATCCTCTCTGTCTACCCGATTTTGCGAGCTTATTAATTCAACGTTAAACGCCAATATTCATGTTCATAAAATCAACATTGACTCCCGTTCATTACGAATTTTAAAAGAAAACATTTTCACCAAACTGACCACCGATTATACGAGATCGGTAGAAAGTTGTCGAGGGCGTGTCGGTAAGCACGAATATGCTATTTTTTTCCTCCCTTCTTGTGACCAAATGTTGAAAGTATATTTTTGATGTGCTTGCTGCACGAGAGTCCTAACTGCTCCCAACCGTCTGCAGTCGGTGTAGGGCTGCCACCTCTCCGGGTTTGACCCGGAGTCTACGGGTTTGCATGGTGCATGTCCGGACTACGGGTTTAACATCGATATCTCCGGGTCAGACCGGGCGTTGACGACAGCATTTCTGCCAAAGAAAAATTATTTCGAAGAGCTAAACATAGCGACAATCGAAATTGCGTCGATTTATCATGCAATTAGACACCATCACAGTTATTTGAGCACCGATTGCGGAATTAAATTGAATGACTCTCTTTATTCCGATTCACCACTATCACATAAAGTTCACTGTGGCAGAACCATTGTTTTGAATGTCCAAGCACCGAACTCAATAGAGTCTAAAATACAAGACCTAAAAAGTTCTCAATCTGGAAATGGAGTTCACTTTTCGATTGCTATCGACACCTCAAATAAAGGATCCCAGAAAATGTATCCAATAGTCATCAGTTACTACGATGACCAAGAAAAAGGTGTTCAAGATAAATGAATGGATTTTTATGAGGATTCCAACGAAACATCTCAAAAGATTTTTCAGAACATTAAAAATTTTATGCATCAACACGATTTAGACACAACTTTGTTGTGTGCATTTTCTGCAGACGGTGAATTTTGGTGCTCAAAAAAATAATTAGAAATAATTCCTACAATATATTTTTTTTATTTTAATTAAAAAAAAACTATATTTCTAAAATCTCCGGGTCTACTGTTTTTGAAAGGTGGCAGCCCTAAGTCGGTGTGAGATTATGGCATAGTGTATAGTGAGGCTGAAAAGGGAGACGGGGAAGTGACTGGGTATTCAGCGCTGGTTACCAAACCCGGCTAAAGTCATTTACCGGTCAGCAACGTAAGCAGATATATGCGTTAAAAATACGATAGCAGTCAAGTACATAGAATAAGCGTGTTTATACGTCAACGCGTATGTCTCCATAGAAATCGTTCTAACTCCGTTATTGTTTTAGTGACATCCCTAAAACAAAAAGTAAAAGGTTGAACGTGGATCAAGCTGTACATCCCTATCAAGTTGTCCATAGAAATACATAACAAGAATATTCTCAGTCACGCGGTTGACACATATTTTTACCCGCCAAATGGCCTACGGGCCGCTCGACATTGTTAATTTTTATTAAATATTTTTATATGAAATGATAAAAAAGTGAGGTGACAAAAGTGTTTATTATACATTTATACACTAGAATAAGTATTGTTGTTTACATAATCTGTGATTTTAGTACCGTTTTCACATAAAAATATCACGTGAGTAATTTTTACATTTTTTTAATGTTTGCATTCTAAATTTTAATATTTACAAATGTTAATATTTATTTATAATATAACAATTTGAAAGATTATTTTGTAACCTTTCTAAAACAGTTTTTAGTATTCGGCTACATTCAGAAATGTTTCATTTATAGAGCTTTAATTGTGAAGCGGTAATAACACAAAATTGTCGTAAAACGGACATTTCGTTTGAAACATTACAAGTGAATATTTGCGATTTTCGGAGGGAGCAACGTTTCTATGGATAGATGTCTAACATCACTCCACCTTGTTCTGAGATATGAGTCATCGAAGACCATTTATCGATGATTTTGAGGTCGAATTAGAGTAAAGTTTTCTTAGTTACTTTTGTTTTAATTGAAAATATTTAAGTAGGGTATATAAACTTACCATTTCAGAACATATAAACGTGTAAATAGCAACCAGCTAGGGAATAATAATTCATTGCATAAGCTTCTATCTACGTTTCCCTGATGCCATTCCAAATTAGGACCACGTTCCGAATTAATGTATTTTCATATAAAATATGTAAAACTAAAAAACTTACACAATATTTAACCTCAACATCAGATATTGTTAAATAGATTATGTGAATTCAGCTTTGAATTTTATTCATTTAGACTTTAAAAAAAAAGGTCAAAATGTGTTCCATATAAATAAAATCGAATATATTTATCCAAGACACTATCTAGGTTGCAAACCAGTTCTTAGAACGATTGTTTCCAATAATATGGCAAAAAATAGTTGAAGATAATATTGTTAATTCTGAAATTTGGAATATGAGATTGACGGTTTTATAAGAGACGGCAGTTGCCTAATTGGATAAGGCGGTCGACCCGATAAGACGAGAGGATCTGGGTTATCTGGGATCTTTTTTTATTTTTCTGTGTCTTGTTCTCTTTCATATTTTCGTTTAGATTATTAATATTAACTTCTTCTTACATGTTAAATCGTTTTCTAAAAATTAAACATTTTTTTATTATTAATTATTATTAAATGAAACATAGAAGTTGAACTCCCATGAGTTATCAAAACTCATTAAGGGATTGCCAATTGGTACTTTTGAAAAGTTAAACCCAACCCAACCCAATATGCAGACACAATATATAAATAATAATTTTACAAAACATTTCACAGAAGCAACATACAGACACAAAATACGAAGAATCACTTTGAAAATATGTCACAGAAACATGTGTTATAAGATTTTATGAATTATTATAACCACTCGTTTGATTTATGTACTGTTGATGTCAAAAAGTTAAAATAAAGTATCCTCCGTGATGGACTATAGAAATGCATAAAAAAAACAAAAACAGGAAAATATAATAAAAGGTATGGGCTCAAACATATACAGACCTGATACTAGATATTTACATACAAAATACATGACAAGATTTAAAAAAGATATAAACTGCGCCCATCATAATATCTGGATGTATAAAGTCAAAATAACATTTGAAAAAATAGGATTTCAATATACCGTTTCGAGATTTGTTAGAGGCATATCTGGCCTGTCTTAATTCTTGAGGCAATTTGTTATAGTTAGTGTAGGCCAGGGGTGCTCTTTTTTATTGAGACCTCATTTTATGCCGATTTTTATATCACATGTGACGAGTATGCTTCAGTCGGTAGACGACAAATCAGCAACTTGTTATTTAAAATTTATCTTTATATTGTGAACAAAAAACTGGTTTAAATTAAATCTGTATGCGGTGAATTAAAACTACACTCAGAACACGAAAATGGTTTTTCTTTGATTCTGGCAGTACAAAATTGTCTGCAACTAGAATTTTATAATTACACTTCGACTAAGAGAATGTTTTCCTTCGATATGTGTCAGCAGATGAATCCACATCCGGAATTTTACATTCTGAACACAAAACTGGTTTGAATTAAATCTGTGTGCTGTGAATTAAAACTACACTCAGAACATGAAAATGCTTTTTCTTTGATTCTGGCAGTACATAAATAGACTGCAACTAGAATTTTATAACTGTACTTCGAATAACAGAATGTTTTCCTTCGAAATGTGTCAGCAGATGAATTTTGGAAGAATTTTTTTTTTCTCATGAATTCGCAACTGGAATTTGATATTCTGATAAAAAAACTGGTTTTAAATTAATAGTGAATCTCTTCACCGCACTAATTTTGTATTATTTATTGATAAACTTCGTATCGCCTTCAAGTTACAACTCCGGCTGACTGACTCATAAATAAACCAAACCACACACTAGAAATTAGATCGATAACTTCGGGCTTTTGAAAGGGGCAATTTTTGACAATAGTTCACTATGAATATGCAATAATTTGACGATTTTTTTCTATGTGAACTTGTGACTTGTATCAAACGGGATGGTCCGATACTCTGTGGGGAATCCGCTTGCACAGCACGGGTGTAAACCGTGCGCCCTAAAGTTAAAGCTTAGACTTTCGGATTTTCAATACTTCGTTTGTATGGAAACACTATGATATGAAACAAACACAATAATAAACAAAAAGGCATGAAAAATGGGTGGTCTTATTGAGGCACAATTGAGGATCATCTAAAACAAAAACTGTGAATCTATTTACAAAAATTTTTGGCAAAATTTTCTCGAGATCGACTTAAAAAGCACTCGCGATAGACCGGTCGATCGCGATCGAATTGTATAGGCCTGGTGTAGGCAATGTATTCTAATGATTTCAGTCCGAACTTTGTTGAGTGTATTTTTGATATATTTAGTTTGTTGTGTTGTCGTGTATTATATTAGTGAACGTCGTTGTTATAGTTCAGTTTTACATTTGTGTGAGTGTTGCACTGAATAATATTTAAGATGGTGTTTGTTATCTCAAATCTAGGAACAATCTTTAATGGCAATACAAGTGCGTGACGGTAAATATCTTTAACAGGTGTATCCCAAGGCAAGCCAAAAATGTTACGTAGTGCTCTATTTTGGATTATTTGCACCTCCGATATCATTTTTTTGGTAGCAAAACCCCAGATACTCGAAAAGTATGCCAAATCTGTTTAAATGTTATAAAATTGCATCGGTATCATAGACATCCAAATGGATAGACGAGAAGATACAGATGAGGGGTAATACCAAACTATGGAGGGCGAAGAGGGAAAAGATGACTGTGATTCGTTGAAAAATCAATCTGACAGTATATAGGCATCTCGCATTATAATATCACCATTTAGTTCTTAAAAGCAAAATCTGCTTTGAATGAATAGACCTTTTTACATGGGAGCGCATTGCCCGCCACATTATTAACATATTTGTGTAGTCCAAATGCGACAAAGTAAAGTTCGCTCTTTTTCACAGAGAAATATTTTGTTGCCGTATTTCGTTAATACACTTTAACAAATGCTTCATAATTTACTAACCCCTGTAACCAGCGACGAGCTCACTGGAGAAACGCCCACATTCGCTATATCCACATATATTAGGGTATAATGTATAGCACAAGCTCGCATTTTTGTTCGTAAAATGTACGATGCGATCTCGGCGCTGGTCAGGACAAGAATGATGACGTCACATTTTTTAGATTCAAGCGAGGCTCTCGTAAGCCTAGCCGGCTCCATAGAACCGTTGTGGGGAGGGGGAAATAATAAGCTTTTATCACTTAGGGCAGGTCCAGATATATTCATATGTCCATGATCGGTATGAACCACACTTCTAGGGTTTTTGTATTCAGTATGACCAATGCTTTGTAAGGTAGAAAAGTTCAAGAAAAGGGGCCTAAAAAGTTTCCGAGCCAACGGCTGTTATGTATGCTTTTAAGAAAGGAACGCTTTTCGGTAGAGCGGATGTACTGAGAAAGGAGTTTCAGGAGATTTCAGTATGGTGACCAGGTCGGAAGAGCTTAAGTTTCAGTCTAACAACTTGTCCTACTATGTATTTCGCTAAGTTGGCGACTTAGCAGGGGTGCCCGTGTTCATGGGTAAAGGTTTGTCTAAGACTTGACGGAGGGTGCGTCTGCTCACCAACTGCATGGCGGGCCGGATCGGGAAAGAATGTTTGAAGGAGACCCTTTGATATTTCCAGATGGACTCTCTCGACACAACACCTTGCACCGCAGTGGGAGGGATTGGTTCACATTTTGAGGGGTAGGTATGGGTACCGCCGCCCAGGGAACCATTTAACCAATACGTCTGCTATAGGTCACTAAAAGTGTTTTGCTCTGTTTAGTGACTTAGTAGGGGTTCCCGAGTTGCTGAGGTGAGGTTTGTTCAGGACTTGGCAGCGGATGCGTCTGCCCACGAACTGCGTGACGGGCCGGATCGGGAGAGGCTGGTTGAGGGACCTTTTGACCTCTCCAGCCGGACTCTCAACACAACGCCTTGCACCGCAGTGGGAGGGACGGATTCTTATATCATTCCTGGACACACTGACCCCTAGATTTTATCCCACCCCTCACAACTTCTTAAAAGACAGCATCTCCAAAGATGATATTAAATTTTTTTTGTTGTGTGAATACCTCACAAGAGTCCCAGCTGCTCCCATTTGACGTCCGTTTGAGACTATGGCATCCCCAATTGGGGTATGTTTTGAGGTTCAAGTTGGTGGGAAGGGGAAGGAGATGGGGAAGAGGAAGTACCTGGCTGTTCAGATCTGGTCATTGGATAAAGCCGTTTAAAGCAACGTTTCAATTCTGAATGGTTATCTTACACCAGGGCGATACTGTGAGTAGCGATCTTCCACTCTGGAACGTGCCACAAATATACTATTTATTATTTTAATTGGGATTGCAAGTCAAGTGCCTCACCCCTCGACCACGGAGGCCGCCATTTTATTGAAATTAATTTACCTAAAACTGCGTGGAGTTTGCGTAAAAAAATTAAAATATCCCAACAGGGAATGCTTCTACGGATTCTAACCTATTGGGACGTATCGTGTAACGTTAAAAAGTGGTCGCAGTCCGAAACTTGGATACCCCTGCTCTAGAAGTTAGTTTTTAACTTCTGGCTTTATGGCACGATCGCTAAAACTTGTTAAATACTTTAGCCAAAAGTTACTCATTTTCTTTTTATGGTACAAAGTAACGCTCCTTTGATAATGGAATTCATCGAAAATTTCATAAACAACATGATACAAGAAATTTAACCAAATACTTTCAATAATTTTGTGGTTTGCCTCTGAAAAGGCAACGTTTCATATTTTTTGCGATTTTGCTTCAAACAAATTAAGTATTACGAATTTTAAAAAAGTAACAACTATTGGAGACCAATGTTACAGTAAGGCCTCATAGAGAAAATTAAAAAAAAAATTGTCGACGCAATCGCAATCAACCTCTTGAACAAAATCCTTATTTTTCAGATTACTCGAAAACCTGTCAACAATGCAACTGAAACGCGACTGCCGCGCGACCAACGGTTGACATGTCAATTGGGAAAAATACTGTTTTTTTTTTCAGTTTCTCCATGAGCGAAATACGCACACTTCCCCTGCCGAGTCACCGAAAGTAGCGAACTGCTTGGGGTGACCTATGGCAGAGTTGTTGGTAATCCAATAGATGGAACCCGAAGCGGCGTTTGTTGACATTATTGACCTTTTATGATATTTATTTTATTTATTTATTTATTTATTTAAACGCCCATAGGGCTTTTACATAGAATGCAGTACATTTTTTTAATTACAGTGAAAAGAATGGGTTTACAAAATACAATACACAATACAAGTAACATAATATTTGTTAAAACAAAATATAGGTTACATAAAATATAAGGGTTAAAAAAAAAAAAAAAATAAAAAATTTAGGTTACATAAAATATAAGCGTTAACAAAATACAGGTAACATAAAATATAAGAAACAAAATATAGTCCATAAAATATAGTGGTTGACATAAAGTAGGTAATTTTTAAAATTGTTGTTCTCATTAGTTTACGGGATAGGTAGAAATAAATAGTTGGCACATATGGCGTTTGAAGTTTGCTAAGTTCAAATTATTGTCAAATACATCCAGATTGTTTAAGTATTTGTTACCAAGACTATGCAAACGTTGTATTGGAGAATGTAAATCATAGTTCGAATGAGATGTACGTATATAAAATGTCAATGTTTGTCTAGTTGTTCGTGTAGGTACATGTAGATTTATTAATTGCAGGAGTTCACAACTGTCGAATTTAGAGTTTAATAATTTTAATAAAAAAGTTAGGTCGTTTATTTTTCGTCGGTTTTCTAATGTTGGAATATTTAAAGCATTCATTAACGACGGATAATTTATGTGCCCTAAAGGGATGTTAAGTTTAAAATTTACAAAACGTAGAAATTTTCTTTGAATTCTTTCAATAGTATGAATATGAATTTTGTAGAAGGGCGACCAGACTATGGAGTTATATTCTATTAGGCTTCTAACAAGGGATGTACACAGTAGTTTAATGATTTGTAACGATTCAAAGTTTTTAATTGTTCTTAACACAAATCCTAAAGTTTTCATACCCTTATTTGCAGTTTGTTGAATGTGAACCGTGAAGTCTAGTTTCTCATCCATTATGATATGTTTAACTTGTCGACCTTCTTGACGGTGTTGAACTTATTGACTTTATCGACCTTTATCAACTTGTTAAGCGGGCATACATTAATTACGCGAGCAGTTTTTCTTCCAATCTCGACCCCCCCCCTTGCTGATATAAATTTGGGCCACTTCGTATATTCTTTTTAAGTAATGTGAGATTTTGCAGGACCCCCCCCCTCTCCCTTTGAGCTCACCTAATTAATGTTTGCCCCCTAACCTATTTGAATTTATTAATTGATCTTGTTGACATTGTAGACCTTGTTGACTTTGTTGTTCTTGTTGACCTGGTTGTCCTTGTGGACCTCGCTGTGTTTGTTGACTTCGTTGTCCTTATTGCTCTCATCGTCATTGTTGTCCTTATTGCTCTCATCGTCATTGTTGTCCTTATTGCTCTCATCGTCATTGTTGTCCTTGTTGACCTCGTTGTCCTAGTTGACCTCGCTGTCTTTGTTGACTTCGTTGTCCTTATTGCTCTCATCATCATTGTTGTCCTTGTTGCTCTCATCGTCATTATTGTCCTTGTTGACCTCGCTGTCTTTGTTGACTTCGTTGTCCTTATTGCTCTCATCGTCATTGTTGTCCTTGTTGACCTCGTTGTCCTTATTGCTGTCATCATCATTGTTGTCCTTGTTGACCTCGTTGTCCTTGTTGACCTCGCTGTGTTTGTTGACTTCGTTGTCCTTATTGCTCTCATCGTCATTGTTGTCCTTGTTGACCTCGTTGTCCTTATTGCTGTCATCATCATTGTTGTCCTTGTTGACCTCGTTGTCCTTGTTGCTCTCATCGTCATTGTTGTCCTTGTTGACCTCGCTGTCTTTGTTGCTGTCATCATCATTGTTGTCCTTGTTGACTTCGTTGTCCTTATTGCTCTCCTTGTAATTGTTGACCTGTTTGACATTATTGTAATTTTTTGATATTTTGGCCTGTTTGATCTTGTTGAACTTGTTGACCTGGTAGACCTCGTTGACCTTGTTGACCTGGCCGTCCCAGAGCAAGTAGTTTCCGCCGGCCTACAGACTTTAAAACAGCTGAAGGCCGAAAGAAACCCCTGACCTGAAGAAGCGCAATGAAGACAGAACCAATTATCCTCCATTGAAACTTCCGAACCACTGGAAAGCGTCTACTGTGACCTACTAGAATTCTTCATTAAACATTTTTTTATACGTTCGAAACAAATTTCTTTCATGACACATTTCATCTTTGTGGATGCAGTGTGGAGGGTCTTTTTCGATGAAAGAAAGGAGTGAACATTGGTCTTCAATAGACACTTGTCTATGAGGTGGGAAATACAAATTTGTTTAACTGAAGAGCGTGTCGTAGAAATGACAATTTTTATTTTATTTTTTTATTTTTATATGAGTCCCAACTGCTCCCGTTTGAAGCCAGTGAGACTATGGCACCCCCAATTGGGGTATGTTATGAGGCTGAAGATAGTGGGGAGGGAAAGAAGATAGGGAAGAGAAAGGTGGGGAAGTACCTGGCTATTCAGATCTAGTCACCAAACACGGCTAAAGCCATTTCAAGCAACGTTTCAATTCTGAATGGCGGTCTTACACCAGGGCGATACTGAGAGTATCTTCCACTCTGGAACGTGCCGCAAATATACTATATATTATTTTAAATGAATAAATTGTGAAATAGCACAAATTAATTCGGTATGCTAGTCAAGAGCCTTACCGCTGGACTACGCCGGCCGTCAACCATGTGTCAACTGTATTTATATAACAACTCGCGTTTTACGTGTTTCCCGATGAAGGGATCAATGACATTCGAACCTTGGAGCATCTTCCATTGTAATACTGGTAGAACAGAGACAATATTTGTAGTAGTTTAATTTTGAGCAATGGAACAAGCTACCCCGATAAATAGTGTTCAGCATCTAAATATCCCTAGCTATTTGACAGGTAGCGGGAGCTCATGGTTAAAGTCATTTGAAATTCTGACAGATGCAAGGAAGCACGTTTATTCACGACGCAGGATCACTAAGCAATTGGGGAACTTACGATAATCATGTAAAATCTATAAAAACTGACCAAAAATCAATTATTAAGATTATGTACAAGAAAACTAAATCTCATCCCTCCAAACAATTGTTTAAGGAAACCGATATTTTGAACCTTAGATAGGCCTATAGTTTTCAATGTCTTAAATATATTTACATGCGTAAAAACAAAACAAAAAAATTCAAAACGTACCAGCCAAATACGCAGCGCTTGTGAGTACTCTGTACCCCACTTCAAAACTAGGTTGTCCCAAAGGCATATTAGTTTTATGGCTCCAAAAATGTTTAATTTATTGTGTAAGTACAACCTTTAAAGAGACCACGTTTCAAAATCTTCAATCTTATTAAAATTTACCAAAAAAATAATTATCAAAAAATCTTCAAAATTATTAACTGTTTAATCGACTCGCCTACATTACTACAACTCATCACATTTAATATACCTTCTCGTAGACTCAGAAATAAAGACCTGCTTTTCCTCAATCAGCACTCGACTAACTATGGTTATAACTCACCACTGTCCAGAATGTGTAGACTGGTCAACTCACGTCAAGACCTTGATTTTTTTGGTATTAGCTTAAATGATTTCTGTCGCTCTTTAAACAAATGAAGATATGTAATATTCACCCTAATTTTTGCAAGGTCTTGACGTGACTTGACACTTATTTTTCTTCTATTTTCACTGTTTGTCTTTGCTTTCATGTACCATCCGAATCCTTACATTGTTCATTTCTATACTTCGTGATACTTTGTTTTAAATTGGACGTAAGTCCGTAAATAAATAAATAAATAAATAAAACTTGGCTAAAAAACACATCACTCTCACAAGTATTAAGAAAATGAAACGCAATTCCAGTTGAAAAAAGTAGTACTTTGGAGGAACTGTTACACCATTATTTAATGTGTAAGAAAGAGCTGCAGGAATATAGCGACAAGGAACACGTTTATTCCCTTTTTTGCCGCCACGGTACCGTAACCGTAAAACCGTATAAATAGGGAAAAAATGATAATGACTTACAAAGATAATGACTTACAATGATAATGTCTTTCAATGATAATGATTTACAACGATAATGATAATAATGGGTTCATGGGGAGAGGTTTGTCTAGGTCTTGGAGGCGGATGACCAGGACACACGGAACCCTAGATTCCCACCCACCCCTTAAACCCCTTTCCTTCCCAGAACTCTCCTCTCCTCCCCTTCCTTAAAAAAACCCTCCACACAGCATTCCCAAAGATGACATAGGCCCCGAGGGAAATTATTTTCCTCAGGGCTTCCTGTGTGGAGCTCATGTAAAAAAAAAAAAAATTAGTCATAATAGACCTGATATAGTTTTACATGACAAAATTAAAAAAAAAACTTATATCATTGATGTAGCTATTCCAAATTCCTGTTATATTCAAAAATCTATTTGTGAAAAAATAAGAAAACATACAGATTTAGGAAATGAGATTGAAAGAATTTTGCATTCTCAGACTATAAAAATATTACCATTTGTTATTTCGGCTACTGGCGTTATACCTAGCTCTCTCATTCAAAATTCAGGCATATTAGATTTGTCAAAGAATTTATATATAAAAATGCTAAAATCAGTCATTTTAAATACATGTATGATTACAAAAGATTTTTAAAATATTTATATTGAGGGATTGAGGGATAGGTCCAATTAGGAGTTCTACAGGGCAGAACCCTCTGATATGAAAATATCTGTAGTCGGTGAATTATTTTCCCATTTGATCTCTGGTAGGTTGACATGTTGTTCTTGTATTGTTTTGTGTTTATAATACTTATATAGTGTAATTGCATAGCGTGGATTGACAAGATGATCATTTGGGGAAGTGTGTGAAAGGGTTTAGTTTTTCCTGTGGGGAAAATTTAAATCTGGTGCGCAAAATATGACTTACAATGATAATGACTAAATGATATGACTAAATAACGACTTACTTGAGTCCAGCGACTATCTCCATGGCCCCGTTAAAGTTGCCCATATTCCAGCACGCCAGCGCGACACGCAGTAAGCACGCCAGGCAAGCGCGTCGCTCCAGCACGCCGGGCGCGCCA
Organism: Limnephilus rhombicus; assembly: GCA_929108145.2. NCBI lineage: Eukaryota > Metazoa > Arthropoda > Insecta > Trichoptera > Limnephilidae > Limnephilus > Limnephilus rhombicus. Next base: position 45,973,631 of record OV815290.1, read on the forward strand.
AGCACCAGTTCCGTGCTCCAAGCGCTCACCTGAAACACAAACAGAATACAAATTTAACCCCTCAGGTTTCCAGCATGTTCTGACTCACTCAATTTGAGAAGTGGGTATGGGTACCGCCGCCCCGGAAACCATTCATTGGAACAACAATACCTCTGCCATAGGTCAACCCAAGTGGTTCACAATATTTAGAGACTGAAAAAGGGTGCCCAGGTTCATGGGGTCAGGTTTGTCCGGGTCTTGGCGGTGAATGCGTCTGGATTTGGAGAGATTGGTCGAGCGAGACATTTTGACCTCTCCAGCAGGGCTCTCTGGGAACATCGCCTTGCACCGCATTGGGAGAGATGGATTCATACGTCATACAATTTCAGAGATGGATTCATACAATTTGGGAGGCGGGTATGGGTACTGCCGCGCCACCCCGGGAACCATTTATTGGATAACCATCACCTCTGTCATAGATCACCCCAAGTCGTTCGCTACGTTTGGTAACTTAGGTGTCCGGGTTCATGGGGTGAGGTTTGTTCAGGTCTTGGCGGCGGATGCATCTGTCCACCAGCTGCATGGCAGGCCGGATCGGGAGCGAATGGTTGAGGGAGTCCCTTTGATTTTTCCAGCTGTACTCTCTCGGAACATCGCCCTGCACCGCAGTGGGAAGGATGGATTCATTTGTCACTCTTGGACACACTGACCCCCAGATTCCTACCCACCAATTATACCATTTTTTTCCCAGAACTTCCTCTCCTTCCTTTCAAAAGACCCTCCACACAACATCCCAAAAGATGCAATAGACCCTGAAGAAAATAATTATCCTCAGGGCCTTTGGAAAGCTATAATGGTGAGCAGACGCATCCGACGTCAAGACCTGGACAAACTTTGCCCTCTGAATCCGGGTAACCCTTCTAAATAACCACTTGGGTAGGTGTTAGTTATCCAATAAATGGTTCCCGAGGCGGCGGTACACACACAAAATCAAACTGACCTATCTTTACATTTAAAGAAGGTATTTTCAAAATAAAATCTTCACATCAATTTACAAAATCTCAATTTACATTGTTTTATTTTTAAAATAATGTAAAAACAAACATTTTTTACAAAATGATGCTTTTCATTATAAAACGAAATTTATATAATTAATATTTCGAGAATTTGTAAGAGTGTAAAATCGTTTGCATGCCCATATTATTGGTTCTTTTATTTTCCATACAAATGGTTACACCTTTTTACTTCACCCTTAAAATTGTTTAATAGTAAATATGATATTTTGTTTTTGAAGACCGTCATGTAATCTAATATTTTTGCTCATTAGGCGAAATGATGCAAAGGAAGTTCTAACGAAGGGAATTCAACAAATTATATTTTTAGAACTGATTTTACTTCTCCTTCTTGTGCCCTGTCCGTTCAACGGACGTTGGCTATCATGTTGGCTATGCGGACTTTGTTTACTACGGCCCGGAACAGCTCTACGGTAGACTGGCCAAACTGTCTCAGGTTTTTCAGCTATGAGGTTCTCCTTCTTCCAATAGTACACAACTGCTAACCCTGTACAAATCGCAAGTGCGCCCCACGGTTGAATTTGGCAGCCACCTCTGGTCTGGAGCTCCAAAATACCTGAAAAATACCCTCGACTCTGTGCAGAAACGGGCGGTCCGTTTGATAGATTCTCCCATCTTAACAGACGGATTGCAATCTTTAGAGAACAGGCGTCGGGTGGGAATGCTATCCTTGTTCTACCGGTATTAAAATGGAAGATGCTCCGAGGAACTAGCATCATTGATCCCTTCGGCACCGGTGCATAGTCGGGAAACACGCCAAACGCGTGCCCAACATTTGTACACAGTTGACATTTGTCACATGAGAACGGGTCGTTTCTTCGACTCGTTCTTGTGTTCAACAGCTCGGCTGTGGAATGATTTGCCGGCCTCTGTGTTTCCTCCTTCCTACAACATGGGTCTCTTCAAGACCAATGTTCATTCCTTCCTCTCCTCAAAAAGACCCTCCACACAGCATCCCAGATGACATAGGCCCTGAGGGAAATTATTTTCCTCAGGGCCTCCTGTGTGGAGTTAATGTAAAAAAAAAGGGCTCGGTTCGTATGAATAAAGAAAAGGAAAAAATTAAAACTATATAAATCCGAAAACTTCAATATCTTGGACATGTGATGAGACATCTTATATTCACAATATATATGTGTGTAATCAATTATTATTAGTACATGTTTTGCTTGCAAAGCGTTGATTTACAGTATTTATGTAACTTGTTGAATGTCAAATCCTCATGTAGTGGGGAGTGGAAGGAGATGTGCAAGAGGAAGGTTATTTTTTTACATTAGCTCCACACAGGAGTCCCTGAGGTAAATACTTTCCCTTAGGGCCTGTGTCATCTTAGCGGATGCTGTGTGAAGGGTCTTTTTAAGGAAAGGAACTAAACGAAGTTTTGGAACTAAAGGAATCTGGGTTTCAGTGTGTCCAGGAGTGACGGACGTATGAGTCCAACCATCCAACTGCAGTGCAAAGGGTCGAGAGAGTGCGGCTAGAAAGGTCAAAAGGCCTCCCTAAGCATCACTCCCGATCCGACCCGCCACGCAATAGGTAAGCAAACGCATTGTCCGCCAATACCTAGACAAACCTCACCCTGCTAAGATACTAAACATAGCGAACCACTTGAGGTGAAAACTGCAGAGGTGTTGATCATCCAACAAATGGTTTCCGTGTCGGTGGTACCCATGCCCGCCCCCCAAATTCAAACTATTGGTAATCGGCTATTCAGATCTGGTCCCATCCGGAGGTCACGGGTTCAAATCTTGGCAGCGCACGTAAATTTTATTTGATTAATTTGTTTTATTTATGAATAATCTATTAATTTTAATTAATAAATGGTATATTTAGGACACGATCCAGAGTTGTAAATACTTTCAGTATTGCCCTTTGGTTAGACCTCCGTTAGAATCAAAACGTTGTTTGAAATGGCCGGGTTTGGTAACTAGATCTGAATAGCCGGGTACCTCACCACCTTCCTCCCCCAATCAACTTCCCCTCTCCATAAACTTCATCCTCACAACATACCCCATTGTAACATAAAATCTATTTAGTGTCAGCTTCTTTTAATAGATATCGATAGGTTAGAACTTCTGGCATTCGAGTTGATTATAAGAAGAGTACCATCTATCGAAAGCAACAAGACTGTTTTCGGAACCACGACCAAAATACAAGACCTACTGAGGTCTGCAAAGACCAAGTTTCCTCTGGAAACAGATGGAGTATATAAACTCAGCTGTTCCGGATGTGATAAGGTCTATGTAGACCAGACAGAGCGGACGATCTCCAAAAGGATATCGGAACACTTTCGCCACCACTTGGCCACCCTGACAAATCGGCAATCGCTGAGCATTTAATTGAAACCGGCCATTACTTTGGATTTGTTCCTGAAGTCTTGGGAAGACCCAAAACTTATAGAGCACGCCTAATTACAAAGGAAATTGAAATTCATAAAAATCCTATTAACATTAATAGAGACGACGGAGCTAAGCTCAATAGTTCTTGGTATCCGGTAATTGACGGCTACACCAAAGCTAAATGCAGAAAACCATCTTCAAGTATACTGTAATGCCAGCTCGCTGTGGAATGGAGCTGGCAACACGGTATTTCTTCGAAGTACTTAAGCACACATTTCACCACTAACATTAACATATCTCTGAGACACAGTAAAAATAGACTTATAAAGGAAATCGGTCAATACAATGCACCTAGTGACTTTACTTTCAGATATACACACAGACTACCTAAACATATTCTGATGGACCTGAACCACATCTGGTATGAACCAGATTCAGACGCGGACGAATGAGCAAGCAGTAGGTATTCCTAACTACCAGACGCCCCCCCCTCTAACTTATGTTTACATATCTATTTATATATCTAGATGATATTGTATAATATGTATGTTTATTCTAAAAATTCCCATAAAGTATATATTTCACATAAAAACAGACACATACACCCCACACCACAAAATGCAGGATTTCATATACTGAAATCACTGAAGGCCGACCAGTTTCATGTTGACTGTCGGCCGACTCTTCCCGGATGAGGTTTTTCATGGTTTCCTCATTCCCAAAGGCAAATGCGGAAGAGCTCCAAATCAAAAGGACATGACCGCCTCCTTCCCACTCCCAACATAGCACAAACAGACACGTATGTATATATGGCTGTCGACCGCTGCTACTCTGATGATGAAGATTGATGTTGAGTCTGGACGAAACATGCAATTTAAGTAGGGTTTTTAGATAACAATTTTTCCCTACCGATGAAACACGAGACCTTTAAGACTATAATAGCCAGGTAACATTTTTAAATACCCACATGAGGTAAAAATTGCAAGGCGCAAATGACGCCGTTCTATTTATAAAGAACATTACCTTTAAATTCAGTAATTTTAAATGATTCATCTCTTCAAGAAATATAAGAATCTAGTAAATGAAAAAAAAATGAAAAACTAACATTAACATCTCTGCCCTGATGATGGACTCTGTAACGCTGTCCGAAACGTTGGCTAAAGGAGCAGGTAGCGCAACACGGCATAACACCCCAAAAACAAATAACAAAAAACCATCTATCGTAGTTCGTGTCTTAGGCACGATGCCATAGTCTCACTGGCTCCAGAAGGTTGGGAGCAGTTGGAACTCTTATGCGGTAGATATTCACGTAAAAAAGCAACGTTTCGATTTTGAAAGGCGGTCCATCATCAGGGCGATACTTAGAGCATCTTTGCAACACTCTAAAGAAGAGGAATTGAGAATAAATGTCTCTTTTGGCACGGAAGTTCAGCCCGAAGCAATGGAACATTATATATGAAGGAGGTTGAGTGTCCCGAATTAAGGCGTGAATTGGTCCCACCACCCCGAGAGGATAAGGAAACGGGAGGGTTGACCCGTTTAGCATTCCTGTCGCGAAGGGTTGACGTGAATTATTAAAGAGGTATATACCTTCTTTGTTACTTGTTGCGGACAATTTATTATCGGGTGACGCAACCCGGTTCGGTAGACAATTGCAATCTCTTTGTTTATCAACATCTTTGTTATCTTTAGGGATGCTGTGTGGAAGGTGTTTTATTTATTTTGAATTTCATTCCTGGCTGGGCTTTTACATGTTATTTTTTTACATGAATACCGCACAAGAGTCCCAACTGCTCCCGTCTGGAGCCAGTGAGACTATGGCATCTCCGATTGGGGTATGTTGTGAGGCTGAAAGTGTGGGGAGGTGAAGGAGATAGGGAGGAGGAAGGTGGGAAAGTACCTGGCTATTCAGATCTGGTCACCAAACACGGCTAAAGCCATTTCAAGCAACGTTTCAATTCTGAATGGTGGTCTTACACCGGTCGCCCCGGTGAGCGTATCTTCCACTGTGGAACGTGTCGCAAATATACCAAATATATATATATATATATATATATATATATATATATATATATACATTTTTTTTTAACATAAGCTCCACACAGGAGGCCCTGATGAAAATAATTTCCCTCAGGGCCTATGTCATCTTTGGGGATGCTGTGTGGAGGTTTTTTTTTTAAGGAAATGAAGGAGAAGATAGTTCTGGGAAGGAAAAGGGTTTAAGGGTTTAAAAGGTTTAAGTTTCAGTATGTCATGGCCATCCACCTCCAAGACCTAGACAAACTTCATCCCATGAACCCGGGCACCCCTGCTAAATCACAAAACGTAGCGAACCACTTGCTTGGAGCGATCCATGGCGGGGTTGTTGGTTATCCAAGAAATGGTTCCAGGGGTGGCAGTATCCATAACCGATCCATCCGATTGCGTTGAAACTTGGTGAGTTGTTGTGCGCACGCCTGCGAAGGTTTATATTATATACAATGGTGAGCTCTGGCGTTACAAAATTTGTATAATAAATAAATCCTTGAAAGGGGGAGTGGACGTTTGACGACCGGCGTGGTCCACGGGTAAGGCTCTTTACTCGCAATCTGAAGGTAGCGGGATCGCATCCTGGCGTGGGCAAATAAATTTTATTTAATCAAATTGTATTATTTCTCAATTAATTCATTTAAAATAATATGTAGTACATTTGCGGCACGTTCCAGAGTAAAAGATACTGTTAGTATCGCCCTGGTGTAAGACCACCGATTCAGTATTGGAACTTTGCTTGAAATGGCGTTAGCCATGTTTGGCGATCAGATCTGAATAGCCAGGTACTTCCCCACATTCCTCTCCCCCATCTCCTTCCCCTCTTACTACCTTCAGCCTCACAATATACCCCTATTTGGGATGCGATAGTCTCACTGGCTTCAGATGAGAGTAGTTGGGACTCTTGTGAGGTATTGATAATGAATGAATGAGGTATTGAGAATGATATGATAGGTGGAGACGCGTGAGAGGAACGGGAGCGGGAACGGGGATGTATAGTTACTGCTAGCAAATAAATTGTTATTTACAGACTTTAGTGTAGAGGTGAGTTCTTAATAATGTACGCATGTATGAGATGAACATTTATTGTTACTATACAAGTTATAAGCTACTTGCTAACTCACGAGCTGTCGGTAGGAAAGGAGGGCGAGCAGGTACATACACCAACTTTTATACCGAGTGATCTGCCGTCCCGCTCTACATATTCAAAAAGGCAGGCGTGCCACCAAAACCATTCTCACTTAAATAAATATACAGGGTGTAACAGGACGTACCAGAGGAATTTTAACCAGCGATTCCTGAAGATATTTGGAATGAAAAATGTGACATTTTTTTTCTATTAAAAACAAAAATATTTTTTTTTTACTGTGAATACCGCACAAGAATCTCAACTGCTCCCGTCTGGAGCCAGTGAGACTATGGCATCCCCAATTGGGGTATGTTGTGAGGCTGAAGGTAATGGGGAGGGAAAGGAGGTGGGGAAGAGGAAGGTTGGGAAGTACCTGGCTATTCAGATCTGGTCACCAAACACGGCTAAAGCCATTTTAAAGCAACGTTTCAATTCTGAATGGTGGTCTTACACCAGGGTGATACTGATAGTATCTTCCACTCTGGAACGTGCCGCAAATATACTATATATTATTTTTAAATGAATTAATTGTGAAATGACACAAATTAATCAAATAAAATTTATTTGCGCATGCCGGGTTCGAACCCGCGACCTTCGGATTGTGAGTCAAGAGTCTTACCACTGGACTACGGAGGTCGTCAACTATGTTTTAATCACACGTCGCTACTGTTCCCATCGCCATGGGATATATCCTGTCGCGATGGGTGTCAGCGAGAACGAGACGCAACGCTTATCAAATGATCGCTAGGCTATGAACGCGCCAATATCGTAACTATTCAGTGGCGATGTGTGATGGAAAAATATTTTTAATGTTTTTATTAGAAAAAAAATGTCATCCCTTAGGTACGTCCTGTTACACCCTGCATAAAAGTCGATAGTAAAATGTCTCAATCAGTTAAAAGTGTCTTGTGTCTAGCATCTAGTGTCTAAATAATAGTTGGTAGTTTACCTCGTTGAACCGCTTGATGAGGCACCGGACCTGGCTGGCCGAGCTGGAGGGTGGGGGGGTGCCGAGGGCGGTCTCCCCGCCCAGATCCACGCTCACCTGACGCAGGAACTCGATGGGCGGCACCTGCAACAAGAACACAGCACAATTTTGATAGGCTGCAGGTATTGTTAGGGTCACCGGCATCGGAATAAGTAGACCTGCTTTAATGCCGAATTTGCTTTCGATCTTTACCCCAGTAGAAAATTGCAGTATCATCTGCGTATAACAAAAAAATCAGAGTGTGCAATTCACAAGCGGTAGAAATGAAACCTTCAGAAAACTAAAGTAGACAAGAGTGGGGAGAATACGAAGCACTTTTTTGAATCAAAGTGAAGGATGATTTTTTCCATATTTGCATATTTGTGCACCCTTTTCTATACATTTGGTCATCTTTTTCATATTTGTGGTTTCTTCTTTGGAGTCACTAGATGAAGTTTACCTTTGCACGTTCATTTTGGAGTGGTTTGAAGAATATTGATTTTAGAAAAATAATGTATATATTTTTTTGGATATCGTATGATTCGATTAATGGTCGGTTGAATGTCTGCAAAGATTCGTCAGGCGCTTTATACCACTACTCCAAAGGACGGGGGATATAAAGTATTATATTAGAAAAGAGTACCCGTGAATAAAATAAATATTTAATTGCTATCTCATTCTTTCGCAGGCTAAATCTTATAGATGTATGTGTTTGTCTCTTTTTAGCGTCGCTCGCTTCCGTTTCAACGAGTTTCAAATCACAACGGTGCTAAAGAAGTTTTCACTAAAAAAAATTACCGTTTAAATCTAGTTGCGAAACATCATTGATGTAAATTTGGAAAAGTATTGGTCCTAGTACGGATCCCTGCGGGACACCATGGTTTATTGATTGTTAATGCTTACGAATTGCTTTCTATTGCTAAGATATGATTACAGTAGGTTAAGAACAGAACCAACTACACCAATTTTCTGGAGTTTCTCGAGAAGTATGTCATGGCTAACTGTAACAAAGGCTTTTTAAAGGTCAACCATTTTCAATTTGGGAGGCGGGAATGGATACCGCCGCCCCTGGAACCTTTATTGGTCACCCCAAGTGGTTAGCTACGTTTGGTGGTTCATGGGGTGAGGTTTGCCCAGGTCTTAGAGGTGGATGAGCAGGATACACTGAACCCCAGATTCCTGCACACCCCTTAAACCCCTTTCCTTCCCAGAATTCTCCTCTCCTTCCTTTCTTTAAAAAAACCGTCCACACAGCATCCCCAAAGATGACATAGGCCCTGAGGGAAATTATTTTCCTCGGGGCCTCCTGTGTGGAGCTTATGTGAAAAAAAAACTAGTATAGATAAAATATAATTTCCATAATAAATGCGTCTCCTAAGATTACTGATTTAGTCATTTATTGCCGCTAGAGTCAAAGCAAGTTTTAAGTTTGCCAGTGAATGACACGGATGTGTCGAAACCGGTAGCGTATTTCCAAAACCTATACCGATTCAGTCGCGGTAGCGACAATTTACATTTTAAATATACCTCTATATTGGTTATTTTTTATCACATTGCAAAAACAAAAATTGTTCTAAAATCTAGATAAAATAATCTTTCTGATGTGTATATAAGAAATTAAATATTTTATTTCTAAATATTTAAATTTTGTTATTGAAAATGTAAAGAGACTGAACCGGTATAGGTTTTGGAAATACGCAAACCAGTAGCAGCTATATTTATAAATTAAATAGTAAATGTACACGTGAAATAAAACTTCTCGATCCATCAAGATTGTAAAATTCTATGATTAAAAAACTTCAGTCTTATTTCTTTTTGAAGACATTATCATTTAGAGCCACTATACAATAAACCATAAAAAATACAGTTATCTGACTGATAAATCATGTTCGAAGAGTTAGAATAAGGCAGAATTCATTCGCTTCTCCGTTACTTCTCGCCTAGGAACATAAGACAGTATTTTATCGCCATTGGAAGTGCGAAGCTCTCAGGGAAAACTCCGCTGGGCCAGCATTTGTCATATTTCATTCCCACTTCGATAATAATTCCAATATTTGATTATATTTGACAGGCATTGGTAGATAATACACCAGATTGGCTCTCCGCCACAAGAATATGACAAACATATTTATGTGTATGATTAACGCTGTTTATATGGGCTTTTACATGGATAGTAAAAATGATACAGTATATATTGTACTGAACTGTTTAAGTAAAAACATTTTGTATTTATTTAGTGACAAATTGAAGATGTCATTTAGCATGGAGCGAATAAGTTTTTTTGAGAATTTTGAAATCGGCATAGTTGGAAAAGATGCTCCATGAATTAACAATTAAAACTGGAAACAAAAATTTTGATATTAACATTTTTTGAACAGCACAAAATCTTTATATATATTTTTTTTATTTTCACATTGTTATCCAAGTATTTAAGGCCCATAAAAGCGAAATAAAGCACACATAGAAATTTTTGTTATTTGTTTTTGGGGTGTTATGGCATGTTGCGCTACCTCTTCCTTTAGCCAACGTTTCGGACTGCGTTACAGTGTCTATCATCAGGGCAGATATGTAAATGTTAGTGGTGAAAAATGTGCTTCAGTAATTCGAAGCAATACCGTGTTGCCAGCTCCACTCCACTGCGAGCTGGCATTACAGCAAACTTCAAGATGGTTTTCTGCATTTAGCTTTGGTGTAGCCGTCAATTACCGGATACTAAGAACTATTAAGCTTAGCTCCGTCGTCTCTATTAATGTTGTTGGGATTTTTATGAATTTCAATTGCCTCTGTAATTAGGCGTGCTCTATATGTTTTGGGTCTTCCCAGGACTTTAGGAACAAATCCAAAGTAATAACAAAATTTCAGATGATTTTAGGGTAGAATGTAAAGCCGAAGAATTTTATTTGCCTTAGTGAGCCACCTGGAATGTATAATTTTACCGGATTTCTTTTGAACAAGTTTGTATTGCAGAATTCGGAGTCAATGGTTTTACAAATTTTCAGTAACTGACAGACAATCCATTATAGGCCATTTGATACGCGATTCAAGACGTTGAACCACACTCCTTTACATCCCGTTCTGACTGCAGTTCCATCGCATCCAATTGGCACAAAATTTTCAACAGCAATATATAAAAGTAAAAATATAAGGATAGGAAGGAGAGAAGGTTCTTGGAAGGAAAAAGGGATGAGGGGCGGGTAGGAATCTGGGGGTTAAAGTGTTGAGGAGTGACGAACGTATGAATCCAACCCTCCCATTGTGGTGTAAAGCGATGGGTCGAGAGAGTCCTGCCGGAGAGTTCAAAAGGTGTACCTCAACCAGTCCGACTTTAGATATAGGGGGGCAAAAGCATCCGCCGATAAGGCTGAAATAAACCCTACCCCATGAACACTGGCACTCCTGCTAAGTCACCAAATGTAGCGAACAACTTGGCGTGATCTGTGGCATGGGTGTTGGTTATCCAAAAAATGGTTCCCGGGGCGGCGGTAAATTTATAATTGAAATATTTATTATAACACATTACTACAAACTACATTGAAAAAATCTTCCGAGAAAAGATACTTGCCGCCAACGGGACTTGAACCCGTGTCCTTCTGATTGCCGGTCAGGTGCTCTGACCACTAAGCTATGGCTATATATAAATAGTAATTGTTGAATGAAACACTAGTATATTTGAATTATTTGGCGGGTATTAGATAAACCGCCATAGCTCAGTTTTGTTTGTTTTTATTTTTGTAACTTTATTTAGATGTAAGCAAATTTTTTCATACATCTAGTATTAAAAAAAACATATAAAATACATAATAAAATAAATATAGTCATAAAATTATAACGGAAAGAATACTGTTTTAAAAAGAAATACAGTTAGAAATACAAACAATAGGGTTTAAGACATACAGTTAATACAAATAAATACAATTCATAAATTTTTCTTAATGTATGTAGCACATGTTTTACGAAAAGTGCCAAGACTTGAGGCTTCCTTTATGGAATTTGGTAGGTTATTAGTTTTTTACCTTTATAAAACATGCTGTTCTGTGTACACGTAAGTTTAGTTTTGGGAAGCCTGAAGTCTCTGCAACTCCTCGTAGGATAATTGTGAATATTTTCATGGTACATAATATTAGTTTGCAGATATTTAGGGAGGATGTTATTTTTAAGCTTGTGGTGAGAGCACCTGATCGGCAATTAGAAGGACACGGGTTCAAGTCCCGTTGGCGGCAAGTATCTTTTCTCCGAAGATTTTTTCAATGTAGATGAGTGTTTCAGGCAGATAATTATTGCTTATAATAATTGTTACCCTTTGTGCTACGCATAAAAATCTTGTCTTAAACGTTAGTTTATCAATTAAAAAATAATAATAAATATATTTCTTTAATTTCTTTCAGTTTTAGTTAATTTGTTTATTTAGTATTTCACAGTAAGTGGAAGTACAACCTATAACAAAACCCCCCACTGGTCGAGAAAGTATCATAAAAAATATGCGGGGAAAATTTTTATTCTTTCTTTTTTATCATAATTCACCATCGCCAAAGAGAATATAACTTTATACAGTGGCGTAATTACATTACCGGCTCATTGTGTCAGAACACGACGCGCGCCACTGAAGTACGCTCAGTGGAGAGATTAACCAATAGGAATATATTGTGGGCTTGCCAAATGCCGAAATTAAGCTGTATATTTCCTTACCTTTTTTGAAATATGAAAAAAAAAAACATTTTCAACAAATAGCGAAATTCATGTTTTTTTTATTTATATTTATCTATGTATTCTATGTACAAGCTGAATCGGACGTTATTATTACGCTAACATCTGTACGGTTGAAATTTAAGAATCCGGCTAAGAATGCAACTCTCTTGTCGCGCAATACGCAAAACCATCGTTCTACTTGAAGTTTCTTAAAAAGCTGTTTTCGTAATTCGTTTTTGAATTCAAGAATTTGTCAAAAGATGGTGCCACTTACGTTAGCAAATCGCACGAGGACGTGCACCTGGCAGGTATAAGTACGAAGGATTTGTAAATTTGAGAATCTCTCCTGATATGGAAAGATTGACGGTTATACTTAGAGTTAAACATGACGTCATTGCCTGTCGCGGTTACTTTGTCCCGGTGACTAGCTGTCACTGGGTTACAATGGATCCGAGGAACCAGCTATTTTTGGAACCAGTTCCTATCTGATTAATAAAATGGTCACTCAAACACTCAAACTGCGCGAAGTCGAACCAAACGCCGCCGGCAGGGTCTAGCAGCATAAACCGGTGGGGCGGGTTTTTAACTCCTAGTTATGTATATTTATCTATGTATTCTATGTTTAAGCTGTTATTATGTATATTTATCTATGTATTCTATGTACAAGCTGCTAATTTGCATATTTATAGTTTATTGTTTAACTTAATTTAATTTTTAATTTTATGGTTAATTTTTTGTTATTTATATTCGAACTTTATTTGAATTCATTGTTTTCATTAGGTACCTACCTAAAACGTTATCATATTTTATTTCTCTTAGATTTTTATTATTATTTTTAAAATATTATCGTAAGTACTATAGTTTATGTAATATTAAACTTAAATAAAAATAAATATATATATCGACTACGAATTTGGAGATCACGGTATTACGTCGTGTTGTACTACCTGCCTTTTAAGACGACAATATACCCTAAAATATATTGAAAATCTTAACGACGTAAGTAAAGAAGCCGTGTATACAAATTGCGACTCGCGACCCGTGCACTGGACGGACCTACTGTCTAATTTGCCGTATCAAAGAAAAGAAGAAGAAGATAAATAATGTGGAAATCTTAACGACGTAAGTGAAGTAAGCGTATAAACAAATATACGCCGTGGCACGGCGGCGCATTGTACGAACGTAAGGTCGAATTCACCCTAGCAGGCGTGGAGATTCGGCCATTCTGCCGCGTTCATTTTAATTAATTCTGAAGAACGTGCTACAAATATTTAAAATGTGTCTCAATGTTGTCCTCCCGAAATTATTAATTCATCGCCTAGAAAAATAAAATCTGGTGTTTACCGCTAACTTTGTAGTTGAAAAACGGGTTATATAGTTTTGAAATCGTTGTACGTAAAATATATTAATGGTAAGGTATTGTTTTTAATAATCTAATAAATAAATAACTCGCATTTCTTGTGCGGCATCGACTAGTTATCCACAATGTAGATTCACCAGTTTTCCGCTTAACGAGCTTTATCCTAAAATATTAGCCGCATGTTTTAGAATGAAATATACTTTCAGTATCGCCCCGCAGAAAGACCACCGCTCAGAATTACAACGTTGTATAAAGTTACTTTAAGTTTTCCCATCTCCCACTATGTATTAACCTTCAGTTGAACAACGTACCCCACATTATATATTATAATTATATTATAGGAGATGAAGTTGTACGAAGTAAAAATGTATGAGGAGGGGTGGTTAGGAATCTGGAGGTACATAGAATATATAGATAAATATATATATGAACAGCTTATACATAGAATACATAGATACATATACATATAAACAGCTTGTACATAGAATGCATAGATAAATATACAAGTATTAACCGGTTGTGCATAGAGATAACATTGTACATAATACATATAATAAATAGTTTACACACGGAATACGTAGATAAATATACATATTAACAGTACATAGAATAGAATACATAGATAAATGTACATATATAAATGATAAATGTACATAGTACATAGAGTACATAGAAAAATATACAAATACTAACAGCTTGTATGTGTCTAGGAGTGACATAAATATAAATCCATCCCTCCCACTGCGGTGCAAGGTGATGGCTCGAGAGAATCCGGCTGGAGAGGTATATTTTAGATCTCAATCAACCAATCTCTCCCGATCCGTAGTAGTAGGTGAAAAAACGCATTTGCCGCCAATACCTAGATAAACCTCACCCCATGAACCCGAACACCACTATTAAGTCACCAAACTTACCAAACCACTTGGGGTGTCTTATGACAGTCCAATAAATGGTTCCCGGGGTGGCGATACCCATACATTGGGAGTCTTGTGTGGTGCTCACATAAAGAAAGGTAACCCCGACTTATTCCTACCATTAAGTTCCACGTCATACATTCACATTTAAAAAAAAATTCGTTAGCTTGTCCGGGGCCTAGGAGTCAAAGTCAACCGATTTTAAAGAAAACTTATGTAAACTAGTGACATAAGTTTTCTTTAAAATTGGTTTAGACAGACTCTAGGTGTTTTCTGATCAGTGGATAGAAAGCTCCCTTCGAGGGACAATTGGATTTGTGCACATACATTTTCGTACGAATACTTTGCGAGGCGTTTTCCCCTCGGGTGACTCTACTTAATGAAAATTTAGAAAATTTAGAGAAATTTTGTAAAACTTTATCGATTTTTGTATTCATGACATTAAAGCCCCTTAAAATTTATTCTTAATATTTGTTTATTTATTTATTTGTAAGAAACAAACAGCTTGAACATAGAATATGTAGATAAATATATATATACGAGTATTATTGTATAATAATATGCGAGCCTGGGGTGTGTAAATAACCGTTGATTTCCCTAAAATAAATAAAATGCAAAACTAACTCTAAACAAAATTCATTAATTCACCGCGCTTCACACATCTTCAACATTTCATGCAGTGAATTCGACTTATTTAACACAGTACCTAACATTTTCAAACCTAAAACGAATAAATAAAATTAACAAATACATACTACTATTTACACAGAATAGATCCACCCCTTTCCTCTCCCTCCCACCATCCCATGATCCCAAGTCAGTGAAAACCTATTATTGGTTAAATATTTACAGATTATTTCATCAAACATTATTAATTATTGTATCTTTTGTTTTCCCAAAAAAAAAAAAATATTCAAAAACTAAACTGTACAAAAAAATCGTAA
Organism: Limnephilus rhombicus; assembly: GCA_929108145.2. Lineage (NCBI taxonomy): Eukaryota > Metazoa > Arthropoda > Insecta > Trichoptera > Limnephilidae > Limnephilus > Limnephilus rhombicus. The sequence continues at coordinate 45,989,050 of OV815290.1, forward strand.
TGCTACTAATTCTCCTCCAATTCTGAACTTCAAAATGGCGGGAGTCGAACAGCTGATTGGCGCTGTATGCTGTAGTTGCCCACAATTCCAAAATATTGATTTCAATTCCAAAAAGCCAAAAAAATAATAACATTGATAAAAATAATATTGAAAAATGTAAAAAAATGTAAAACGATCCATATAGAGAAAGGCAAAATTGTAGATGGAGACGAGGGTATATTTAGAAATTTCAAAATTAAAAGTATGAAAGGGGATGAGGTTTATAAATATTTAGGATACCCGCAATCGAATAGATTAGATCACACTAGTATTAAAAATGATATTAGGATTAAATTTCAAACTAGGATCAGAAATTTTTTAAAATGCAATCTATCTGCTAAAAATTTAGTAAAAGCAATAAATACTTGGGCAATACCTCTATTAACGTACTCATTTGGCATAATTAAATAGTCCAATATAGATTTAGATAGTTTAGAACGATTAATTAGAACTACGTTAACAAAGTTTAATTGCCATCATCCAAATTCAGCTATAGGACGAATTAATTTACCTAGAAATTTAGGAGGTAGAGGTGTAGTCAAAATAACATCTTTGAAACACAATCAGGTAGAAATGCTTAGAATTTTTTTCCATAGGAAAGCTAATAGCTCAGAAATGCACAAAATAATTTGCAAGGCAGATAGAAACATTACACCTTTAAAATTATATGACGAGAATGCCAACATTCTTATAAATACTAACCAGGAATTATTAGATTCCTGGTCAAATAAAATTATTCATGCAAAACACTTCAATTATCTCAACCAAACGTATGTTGACAAACTTTCGTCAAACAAATGGTTGAGTATTGGAGAGTTGAGCGCAGAAATAGAAGGATTTATGCTTGCCATTCAAGATAGAGTCATTAATATGAACAAAACAATCACAAAGATATAAATCAAATTGATGATTTATGTAGAAAATGTTTGGCTTTTCCGGAAATTATAGAACATATTATATCGGGATGTTCTATATTAGCGCCGTCCGAGTATACATTTAGGCACAATCAGGTTTTAAAAATAATCCACCAAAGTTTAGTAATTAAACATAACTTGATTGACTGCCGTAATATAGTACCATATTATGAATATGAACGAAATTCATTTTTAGAAAATTAATTTTATAAAATATATTATGATAAAACTATACTAAGAGACAGAACAATTAGTCATAATAGACCTGATATAGTTTTACATGACAAAATTAAAAAAATAACTTATATCATTGATGTAGCTATTCCAAATTCCTGTAATATTCAAAAAACTGTTTCTGAAAAAATTAGAAAATACACAGATTTAGGAAATGAGATTAAAAGAATTTAGCATTCTCGTACTATAAAAATATTACCATTTGTTATTTCGGCTACTGGCATTATACCTAGGTCTCTGATTCAAAATTTAGGCGTATTAGATTTGTCAAAGAATTTATATATAAAAATGCAAAAATCGGTAATTTTAAATACATGTAGGATTACAAAAGATTTTTTAAATATTTATATTGAGGGATCAGTGGGATTTATAGGTTCAATTAGGAATTCCACAGAGCCGAACCCTCTGATATGAAAATATCTGGAGTCGGTGAAGTATTTTCCCATCTGGTCTCTGGTAGGTTGACATGTTGTTCTTGTATTGTTTTGTAATTATAATACTTATATAGTGCAATTGCATAACGTGGATTGACCAGATGATCATTTGGGAAGTGTGTGAAAGGGTTTAGTTTTTCCTGTGGGGAAAATTAAACCCTAACATTTAAAACTGGTGCGTATATATATATTTTTTATTTATTTATTTAAGTTTTTATTCCAGCAAGACTGGGAGGGTAGTGCAATCCCAGTCTGCCATATTACATAAACAACTATAAAAGAAAAGAAAAAAAAAATTGTTTAAATATTAGGTAGGTACCTAATTAAAGCATAAAATGAAAACAAAATTCATCACACAAATAACAAAAAATAAGCATAAAATCAAAATAAATAATAAGTAGACAGAATTAAAAATATAATTGAAGAAATAAATAATTCCACCTAAACAATGTTTTTTAATTATTGAAAAGTTTCATAACGTCTTCCATACAACTGTCACACAAAATGACAACACCTGTTGAAAATAAAAATAACTTTTGGTGAGTGATGACGTCACACGATTCAGTATACATACGGTGGTTTTCGGGGGATTGAAAAATTAAAACTTTGACAATTATTTTAACAATTAAAACTAAATCTAAAAATAAAAATAAGTTTTGCAGTTATATAAGTAAAAAGGTCATTAATCATTAATTTTTTTTTTAAATTGGACAGGAGTTCCTTATCGGTAGTATAGTAATTACCTGGTAGAAAAGTTGGTATTCCTGGTCAGTTAGTCTCAGAGCCACTTCTTCAGGGTAGGACAGGATGTTCCTCAGGGACATCAGTTCTTCGATCCCGCTTTCTGCTGAGATACCTGCAAAAATAATTTTGTTAAAATATTCACGTTCTTGACTAGCAATCCGGAGGTCGCGGGTCAAATCCTGGCGCGCGCAGATAAATTTTAATTAAATGATTTGTATTTTCACAATTAATATAAGGTATATTTGCGGCACGTTCCAGAGTGGAAAATACTCTCAGTATTGATTATTATTTTTAATTTATAAACTAACGTTTAGACAAGATTTTTATGCATAGCACAAAGGGTAACAATTTAACACTTACAATGTCTCTCTCGCAAAAATATTTTTTTTCAATGAAAAAGAAAAAGATTTTTCAATGTTGATGAGTGTTTCAGGCTGATAATTATTGCTTATAATAATTGTTACCCTTTGTGCTATGCATAAAAATCTTGTCTAAACGTTAGTTTATAAATTAAAAATAATAATTAATATTTGACAAGTTTAAGTATTTCCCCAATAAATGTAGTCATAATTTGTCTCGACGCCACCTAGCGAGGGATTTAACACTTACAATGTCTCTCTCGCAAAAATAAAGTTGGTTATCATTAGTTGGTTAGCATAAGTATCTTTTCTCGGAAGATATTTCAATGTAAATGAGTGTTTCAGGCTGACAATTATTGCTTGTAATAATTGTAACCCTTTGTGCTATGCATAAAAATCTTATCTAAACGTTAGTTTATAAATTAAAAAAATAATAATTAATAAAGTTGGTTGTTTTCAGGTGGAAAAAATATAATAAGCAGTAATTGTTGAATGAAACACTAGTATATATTGAATTATTTGGCGGGTATTTGATAAGCCCCCATAGCTCAGTGGTCAAGAGCAGCTGACCGGCAATCAGAAGGACACGGGTTCAAGTCCCGTTGGCGGCAAGTATCTTTTCTCGGAAGATTTTTCAATGTTGATGAGTGTTTCAGGCTGATAATTATTGCTTATAATAATTGTTACTCTCAGTATTACCCAGGTGTAGAATCACCATTCAGAATTCAACTTTAGCCGTATTTAGTGACTAGATCTGATAAGCCGAGTACTTTCTGACGTTTCTCCGCCCACCTCATTCTCCACCCCATTTAAATCAGCCTAACAACGTACCCCGATTTGGGATGCCGTAGAATCACTGGCTCCAGGCGGTTGGGAGCAGTTGTGACTCTTGAGCAATATTCTCACAAAAATTGTAATAAAACAATTAGGTAATAAATTACATTTGACAAGAGGTTAGCATTTTGCTGACGCGCGGCTATCCGTGTAATTTTTAGGTGCTCATTTTCACGATTTAATATAATTTTCATGGTTTAAATCTTTACATAGTATAAAATGAAGTCGCTTCCGCTGTCTGTGCGCTTAGATCTTCTTAGAACGCAATGGATTTTCAGGCGGTTTTCACCAATAGATAGAGTGATTCACGAGGAAGGTTTAGATATATAATTTGTCAAGGTTTTGTATAAATTGGTTGAAATCATTATTATTATTATTGTATAAATGAAGTCGCTTAAAATGTATGTGCGCATAGATATTTTAAACTACGCCACGGATTTTCGTGCGGTTTTCACCAATAGATAGAGTGATTCAAGAGGAAGGTTTATGTGTATAATACATGCTTCTTATAGTAGAGAAAAGCCGAGAAATTTAAATATTCAATTCAGGCAGCGGGCAGCTGGCAAGCGGGTGGTGTGGATTTTATAAAGGTTGGGTAATGGCGTTGTATTTCGTTAGCCACAGCAACGTGTGGCCGGGTCTGCTAGTATATAAATAAATGGGGCGGGCTGGCAAACGGGCAGCGGGCAGCGGGCAGTGGGCTGGCATACGGGCGGTGCGGATTTGATTTAACAGATGACGTTGGTTATAAAGGTTGGGTAATGACGTTGTGTTTCGTTAACCACAGCGAAACGTGTGGCCGGGTCTGCTAGTATAAAAAAAACCATTCATACATACACATAAAGGTTGGTATTAGTGGCATAATGTTTTAAAGCAAGTAAAAAATGATTAAATTCAACTAAATTGATTTTCCAAAGATGAATAAATAAATAATTAATCTCACACGCTTATTTGGTCGTTTTTCGGAACAATTCATACAGTTTTCATAGACATTGTTGTGTCTTCCTTACTATCAGCGCCCTTGAGGTGATTTTCCACGAAAACGGCGCTATATAAATTAGCCAATTATTATTATCATGGTTATAAATACGATCTAAACAGTGTTAGGAAAAGAAAACACCATGCTTTATATTAAAATCTAAAAATTAACCACAAAATAATTAAAATGTACATCTGTAAGAAGCAAAAATTTTTTTTTTGGGATTTATTTATTTATTATTTTCACAAGAAACGACAAAAAATGTGTTGCTAATAATAGATTTAGGTACCTAATAAAATATGCGTGTGATATTTTTTAATTTTTACATCAGTTATTGTAATTTGAAAAAGTGTATGGTGAGTCACTTTTTTATATTTGCATTAAAAAAAACAGAGTTTGCAGTTCACACGCGGTAGAAATGAAACCTTCAGAAAACTAATCGACAAGAGTGGGGAGGCTACGAATCACCGCACAAAGAGGAGACAGATAGGTTACAAAGTACCGCGCAAACAGGATACCGATTATAATATCTCATTCTCACGCAGTCCAAATCCTTTAAATGTATGTGTTTGTCTCTTTTTAGTGTCGCTACTTTTCGTTTCATCGAGTTTCAAATCACAACGGTGAAAACGAAGTTTTCACTTCAAAATTATATGTTGATTTCAAATTAAAAAAAAAAATCTATCGAATTTCATCAGCTTCCAAAAACAGTTTTCAGTTTTCGAATACCTTTAGAAAAATTCTATTTATTTGGACCTTATTGCAAAGCGAAAATATTTTGGCGTTCCAACAAAATATTCTCGAGGCTTAATGGGCTAAACATACTTGAGAATATTTCACCTCATAAACTCTGGACGTATTTTCATCGCTCCTAACAACTAACCCACCGAGGCCTTGGCGCAATTTACGCAGTATTGTCTGCATTTAATTAAATATGTAATTACTTAAGACAATTATTCTCCATTTATAATTTATTATCTTTCATAACCTATAGAAAGACGCCGAGAATGCCTACAGCGACATACACAGCATTAGATTGTATATTCGCTTCTAAAGATCTTATTACTTTTAAAATACTTTTCTCCTGCGTTCGTAGTACCCTTGAATACGCATCTCAAGCGTGGAACCCAGGCTACGCAGTGAAAGTGTTCAAAATATATTTTTAAGCTAACTTAAGAGCGTTTAACCAGCCAGCAGCCGAAAATCCATATTTCGCCGAAAGTTGTTCTTACGATCGTGCAGGGCGGTTACAATGAGAAAGGTTAATTATTCTCCGTACCAGCTTTTTAAAATTATAACTCAATATCGATTTTATTTCATTCCAAATTTGCTTTCATTTATACCTACATCCAAAAATGCTGAAAGGCGTGATGATAAAACTATAAAAATATTGAACTTTTTGTAATTATTTTTTGATAATAAGTAATATCTGGGCAAAAGTATATAAACATATATAATGTTATTCTTGAAGATAAGTATTATCTTCAAGAATAACATATATATTTTTTAAGAGTTTTAGAACTTAACGTGTGGGAGATATGTAAGAAATTGGTAGAAATTGGGGTAGCAGCGCATTACCATATTGATATTTTTAACTCGACTTTTTTTTTAACATTAACTCCACACAGGAGGCCCTGGGGGAAAATAATTTCCCTCAGGGTCTATGTCATCTGGGATGCTGTGTGTAGGGTTTTTTTGAGGAGAGGAAGGAATGAACATTGGTCTTGAAGAGACCCATGTTGTAGGAAGGAGGAAACACAGTGGCAGGCAAATCTTTCCACAGCCGAGCTGTTGAACACAAGAACGAGTCCAAAAAACGACCCGTTCTCATGTGACAAATGCCAACCATGTACAAATGTTGGGCACGCGTTTGGCGTGAAGGGATCAATGACGCTAGTTCCTCGGAGCATCTTCCATTGTAATACCGGTAGAATAAGGATAGCATTCCCACCCGACACCTGCGCTCTAAAGATTGAAATCCGTCTTTTAAGCGGACCGCCCATTTTTGCACAGAGTCGAGGGTATTTTTCAGGTACTTTGGAGCTCCAGACCAGAGGTGGCTGCCAAATTCAACCGTAGGGCGCTCTTGTTATTTGTACAGGGTTAGCAGTTGTATACTATTAAAGTATCTGCGGGCCCTGTACAGTACGCCCAGTTTTACGCAGACTTGACATTAAAACAAAAACTCACTAAGCAACATGACTCAAACTAGAAAGTTAAATCTCTATATTTTCCCGTCTTTTCCTTCTTAATCCTAATTCTATGTTACTCCTTTCCACTCCCTCCCTTCTAAATGACTCCACTCATCTTTGGGGAGGCTGTGTGGAGGGTCCTTTTAGGAAAGGTAGGAGAGTAAGTTCTCGGAAGGAAAAGGGTACGAGGGGTGGGTAGGAATCTTGTGGTCAGCGTATCCATTCATCCACTGCGGTGCAAGGATATGTTCCGAGAGAATATGGCTGGAGAAGTCAAAGGGACTACCTCAACCATTCTCTCCCGATCCGGCCTGCCACGCAGCTGCTGGGCAGACGCATCCACCGCTAAGACAAACCTGGGCACCCCTGCTAAGTCAGCGTAGCGAACCACTTGGGGTGACCTATGGCAGTGGTGTTGGCATAGACATATGAATATTAGTAGACCTGCCCTAAGTGATAAAAGCGTATTATTTCCCCCTGCCCATACCGGTTCCATGGAACCGGCTGGGATTGAGTATGGCTTCGCGTGAATCTAAAAAATGTGACGTCATCATTCTTCTGCGAGCCAGAGTGGAGCGCTCATCGTTGCAATTTGCGAAATAACACCGCAAAAAACATGGTTTGTGTTTTGAAAACGTGTAAATATGTACTATCATTCGAGATACATGGCGTGTGCTCGTCAATGTTTACGGGGTAAGTAAATTATGAAACATTTGTAAAAGTGACCTAACCAAATACGGCAACAAAATATTGGCGTCTGAAAATTTACGAACTTTACTTTGCCGTTTTCAGACTTCGCAAATTTGTTCAATACGCGGCAAGCAATTCGCGCTCCCATGTAAAAAGGTCTATTCATTAAAATCCAGAGTTTACTTTTAAGAACTAAATGGTGATAAATTAATGCGAGATGCCTATATACTGTCATTTTGAGTTATCGACGAATCACATATCTCCAAAGTCATCTTCCCGCTCTGCGCCCCGCTGTATTTGTTGTCTATCCCCTCACCTTTATGTTCTGGTCTACTAATATTCATATGTCTATGGGTGTTGGTTATTCAATGAATGGTTCTCGTGGCGGCGGCACCCATACCCGCTTCCCAAATCGAGAATATAGAAGAGATACCGCGTTGCTAGCGTTAATCTTCTTAATGTGGTTTTCTGCGTTTAGTTTATACAAGTACAACAAAAAAATTGCAGATTGGTGTTCTAGTGAATTATATTCCATTGGTTTCTTGTATTCTATTAAAATATGAAAACGTATTAGATATCAAATGCGATATGAATGAAGACTATAGACCTCAGTTTGATGCGCTGATGACTACACAATACTCAATCAGTGGTTCTCAACTTGGGACCGCGCTCCATCGGGAAACAATTTGAATATGTTGTCATTGATGACCGGCGCGGCGTGCTCTGGGGGTAAGGCTCTTGACTCGCAATCCGAAGGTCGCGGGATTGTAACCCGTCGTGGGCAAATAAATTGTATTTGATTAATTTGTGTTATTTCACAATTAATTCATTTAAAATAATATATAGTATATTTGCGGCACCTTCCAGAATGGAAGATACTCTTAGTATCGCCCTGGTGTAAGACCACCATTAAGTATTGAAATGTTGCTTGCAATGGGTTTAGCCATGTTTAGTGACCAGATCTGAATAGCTAGCCAGCTGAATAGCCCACATTCTTATTCCCCATCTCCTTCCACTCCTCACTAGCTGCAGCCCCACAACATTTATAATTTGGGAGGCGGGAATGGGTACCGCCGTCCCGGGAACCTTTATTGGATAACCAACACCTCTGCCATAGGTCACCCCAAGTGGTTCGCTACGTTTGGTGATTTAGCAGGGATGCCCGGGTTCATGGGGTGAGGTTTGTCTAGGTTTTGCAGGCGGATGACCAGGACACACTGAACCCCAGATTCCTACCCACCTCTTAAACCCTTTTCCTTCCCAGAACCCTCCTCTCCTTCCTTTCCTTAAAAAAACCCTCCACACAGCATCCCCAAAGATGACATAGGCCCTGAAGGAAATTATTTTCCTCAGGGCCTCCTGTGTGGAGTTCATGTAAAAAAAAATGGCTTTAGCCATGTTTAGTGATCAGATCTGAATAGCCAGGTATCTCCCCACATTCCTCTTCCCCATCTCTTCCCCATCTCCATCCACTCCCCACTAGCTGCAGCCTCACAACATACCCCAATTGGGGATGACGTAAACTCACTGTGTCCAGACGGGAGCGGGTGGAACTCTTGTGCGGTATTCATGTAAAAAAAAACATTTTTTTAATAAGAAAAAAATAGGTGGCATTAGTTTTTGACTGACCCTAGTATAATTATTTAACCTTTATATGTTAACGTGGGTTGATTGGTTTCACTTTGCTGATGACCCACCCGAGGGACGGGTTTTATTTTGTACTATTTACCGCCTTTAATAGGCCACTTGCAACACATTTTAAAAAAAAATTCCGGTTTAGGCAAATATTTTAAGACATTCTGTATTTTTTTTTATCGTATTTTTGAAACCCTGGCGTTTTTTGAAAATTTCAATTAAAAAAATCATACCATTTTTATGAACCGGAAAGACGGGACATAATTTTATAGGTGCGAAAAAACGATAATTACATAGCCGAAAATTGTTTTAAAAAAAAGAAGAACGTTTTCCACAAGAAAGGGCACAGGAGAATAACGTAGCATACCAAAAATATTACATTTCATAAATATTTTATTCCTTAATCCATTTTATTGATCATAAATCATTATAATGTTCAACGTCTATATTTCGAAATCCCATGTAATATACTTGTACTTGTAAATTATAATAATAATAAGAATATTATAAAATTTGATTTTGTTAAAATCAGCAACACTACCATTATACCTCTAAAACACTTACAGACATCGTAAAATATATGGAGTTCGCTTCATAACATCTGTCAAAAAGTCAAACTAAATGATAAGTTCACAGAGAATAAACAATAAATCTAGTGAACGTTAAATGTCTAATTCAAAAATTCGCTTTAAATCAAAGGGTTTTTTTTTACATGAGCTCCACACAGGAGGCTCTGAGGAAAATAATTTCCGTCAGGGCCTATGTCATCTTTGGGGATGCTGTATGGAGGGTTTTTTAAGGAAGGGAAGGAGAGGAGAGTTCTGGGAAGGAAAAGGGTTTGAGGGGTGGGTAGGAATCTAGGGTTTAGTATGTCCTGGTCATCCGCCTCCAAGACCTAGACAAACCTCACCCCATGAACCCGGGCAACACTTGGGGTGACCTATGGCAGAGGTGTTGGTTATCCAATAAAGGTTCCCGGGGCGGCGGTACCCACTCCCGCCTCCCAAATTGAAAAAAGTGAAGTGAAGTGAAGTGTTGCCATATAAAAAAAATAAATCAGTTTGGAATTTTACAAAATTAATAGGAACATTTTCGGAGACGCGACATTTTCATGTAGTTACGTCACGGGCCCAAATAATGGTAAAAAAAAAAATGTACATTTCTGAAAATTTTTACTAACATTTTCGTAATATTAGTAAAAAAATCTATCCACACGATTTTTTCCAAGTCGTTACGAAATCCATGCAAGTGGCCTATTGTACAAACGTGAAAAAATCTATTCAAAATGTTTTATCGGGATATCTTTATTAATTTGAGGCGGAAATATACGATTAAATCACGGACATATGAATATACATGGACCTGCCCTAAGTGATAAAAACGTATTATTTCCCCCTCCACATGGCGCCGGCTGGAGCTCCTCCTTGGAACCGGCTCGCTCCATGGGGAGGGGATAGAGCCTCGCTTGAATCTAAAATGTGTGACGTCATCATTCTTGCCGTGAACAGCTAGAAGGTAACATCCATACATTTATCGAAATACAACGCCAAAACGGTAGCGTATGCTATACAATATATCTACATATCAATGTGCACATAGCGAATGTGGGCGGTTCTCCAGTGTGCTCGTCGCTGGTTACAGGGGTAAGTAAATTATGAAACATTTGTAATAGTGTTTTAACTAAACACGGCAACAAAATATTGCTATGTGTATTGGGGCGAGTCTTTTTGGGGCGAGCATTTGGCCTTAGCAAATACGTTATTATCGTGGCAAGCAATTCGCGCTCCCATGTAAAAAGGTCTATTCATTCAAAGCAGATTTTGCTTTTAAGAACTAAATGGTGATATTGTAATGCGAGATGCCTATTTACTGTCAGATTGATTGTATAACGAATCACAGTCATCTTTCCCCTTTTCGCCCTCCATAGTTTGGTTTCACCCCTCACCAGTAACTGCTTGTCTATCCATTTGGATGTCTATGGATTAAATGTATACATGCCGTCCGACAGACTCCCACGCCAGCAATTAAAGGTTATATATTTTTTTCAATCATTCTGGTATTCACCCAAACCTTTGACATTAAAAGTTAAAAGCGAATAAAACACAATCAAATAAAATCATCCCGTTATGTTGGTATCTCTACATTGGCTGTTTCTTTCTGTCTGTGCGGGTATTTATCGTATGAAAAATTTTATAATTTTTTTTCTGAAATTCGTAAATCTAATGGTACTTCCACACCAAAGCCAACCATCAAACTCCGAATTTAGTTGGCCGATAGTGTGGTGGCTGCGGCCAACCTTCCAATTCCAAACCCGATTCCGAACTCCAAAATGGCGGACGCCAAACAGCTGTAGCTACGCTGTATCTTATATCAGTTTCCTATAATTATTACGCACGTATACTTATATACTTATGTACACGCAGTGGCGTAGTAAGGGGGGGGGGGGTTCCGCCCCGGGTGCTACCCGACAGGGGGGTGACACTTGCCTGTGGAAAAGTGAAGGTAGTGGGGAGGGGAAGGAGGTGGGGAAGAGGAAGGTTGGGAAGTACCTGGCTATTCAGATCTGGTCACCAAACACGGCTAAAGCCCTTTTTCAAGCAACTTTTCAATTCTGAATGGTGGTCTTACACCAGGGCGATACTGATGGTATCTTCCACTCTGGAACATGCCGCAAATATACTATGTATTATTTTAAATGAATTAATTGTGAAATAACACAAATTAATCAAATAAAATTTATTTGCGCATGCCGGGTTCGATCCCGCGACCTCCGGATTGTGAGTCAAGAGTCTTACCCACTGAACTACGGAGGTCGTCAAACTAACATATTTAAGTTAATAAGGATTAATATTGAATCCATCTAAATAACTTTTCAATTCCACAATGTTCGTGACCATTTTTTTTAGAAGATAGAATAAGTATAGTAAGCTATCTGTAAAAGATAGATATTTGCCTTCGCAGACTTTTTTGTAGATCTATAAAAGAGGAATATTCCACCATGCATTGTTTTGTTATATCCCAAAAGGATTAGGCAGCGTTTTCGATTGAAGCAACCAGGCGGCGCGACTTTTTCCCATTATATTTTAACAATTATCGTTATGTTTCAACCAATTTACACAAATCCTTGAAAAATTACATACCTAAACTTTCCTCACGAAATATTCTATCTATTGGTGAAAACCCCATGAAAATCCGTTCAGTAGTCCTAAACTAGTTCAGTAATCCTTGGCAAATTGACGGCCGGCGTAGTCCAGTGGTAAGGTTCTTGACTGGCACTCCGAAGGTCGCGGGATCGAATCCCGGCGTGGCAAATAAATTTTATTTGATTAATTTGTGTTATTTCACAATTATTCATTTAAAAAATAATATAGTATATTTGCTGCACGTTCCAGAGTGGAAGATACTCTCAGTATCGCCCTGGTGTGAGACCACCATTCAGAATTGAAACGTTGCTTGAAATGGCTTTAGCCGTGTTTGGTGACCAGATCTGAATAGCCAGGTACTTCCTCACCTTCCTCTTCCCTATCTCCTTCCCCTCCTCACTACAATCAGCCTCACAACATACCCCAATTGGGTATGCCATAGTCCCACTGGCTCCAGACGGGAGCAGTTGGGACTCTTGTGCGGTATTCATGTAAAAAAATTAAATAAAATTACATACCTAAACCTTCCTCACGAAACACTCTATCTATTGGTGAAAATCGCATGAAAATCCGTTCAGTAGTTTTCGAGTTTATCGCGAACAGACAGACAGACAGACGACGCGGAGGACTTTAATTTATAATATGTAGGGAAGAGATAGTGATGTAGAGATAGGCGGTAGGGTGGGTCACGACTGTATGGGCAAAAAATTCTTGTTTTGATATTTGTCTAATGGTGAAAAAAGGGTGTTAAATGAAGATATAAAATCAAGTAATTTTTTAAATATTTGGATATCATATTTTTCCTCCGGATTGTCTTTGAAATTTCATATAATAGAGAAAAACCCACCCTTGTTAAATCTTAAAAAAATATTAGATAAACCATGGAAAATAAACTATTTTTAATAAAACACGAAAAAGAAGGAATATATTGATTTATTTATTAAAAAAATATATGAATATAATTCAAATTATCTCAAGGCAGTTTATTCAAATACCAGCAAAATTCTTCAAACACTCAAATTTCGGCATTATTTTGCGAGACTCAATCCTGGGACTTTTTGTAAATGATTTCGTAAAAGTATACTACGTTTGCTATGGAAGGTTACAAAAATATGCTTCAAAAGATTCACAGTAACTTTTATATACACTAGAAATAACCCCTTAGGGTGAAAATTTTAAAAACTTTAAAGTGAATCCGCAGGAAGAAGATCGTATCAGAAATTTGAAAAATTTTAAACACGTCGTTTTGAACCCATTTGGCACCCTTAAAAAATAAACTTTTTTTTAAATGATCCACCATAATATGCAATTCACCCTAAAGAGAGTGTTTTGTGCCGATAAAGTTAAGAAAGATAGTTATAAATTTAAAACTTATATAGAACAGAAAAAACCGAGAATAGTTGAGAGACAGCAAGTACGGAATACTGAGGGGAGAATGGTGGGTGATTTTAATAAGCAAACGATGTATGCTTTTGAAGAAAGAATGGTTTTTAAAATTGCAGAAGACATAGTCAAGAGTCTCCTCCTCCATACCGCACTGGCAGAGTGGACAATCGAGGACTCGAATTTTAAACAAATGTGCTGCGATAGAGCAGTGACCAAGTCTCATTCTAGAAATGTAGGAAATAAATCTTTTGGATTTTTTTTGCTGTGGAACCAAGGAACTTGGAATATAATTTTGAATTTCAGCATAGAAAAATCCAGTTCGGGTTTTCGTATCTGTCCAATTTTCTTTCCAGGTACGTGACATATTGGATTTAAGAACAGAGAAAAAGTCAAAGATAGGAATTTTAAAATTCAAAGGACTAGAACTAGAGACTGTACGTAGAGAATCGGCTCTATCGGTACCCTCAATTCCTAAATGGCCAATACTGTTTCGATAAAGATAAGTTACATGTGTTATACATTATAAATCATATATGGTTAGACCCGATATATTATTAGATATACCAGACTATTTATTGTTAGACCCGCGATAATGTAAGGCTCCTAATGCTGGACTATGTACAACACCTACTCTAGGCAACTCGAAATAGCAGAAATGCGAATACTTAGATGGTCGGCAGGAGTATCACTAAAATATAAGATTAAAAGTTCACGCATTCGTGGTAGCCTGGGTGTCACGGACATAAGCAGTAAGATGAAGGAACGATAGTTGAGATGGTATAGGCATATAAGACGGAGACCACCAGACCACAGTGAAGCAGGCAATGGAGCTTCATCGACAGTCATCCAGAGGAAGCCAAAGAACTCCTGGATGACTCAATGCGCCAAAATACTACTTAGAAACGGGCTGGATGAAAGCGATACCCAGAACCGAAGAAGATATAACCTGAGAACGAGAAGAGCCGACCCCAACAGCCTATCTAGGCAATGAGGTGGGACAGTGCAAGCAAGAAGAAGAATATGTGGTTTAAAACAACACGGGCTGGACACCTCCAGTGAAGGAAGAAGTAGACGTAAGTGTAGATGGAGAATTTGAAAGGGAACGAGAATGTTCTTTGTCAATGGGGAACAACCTGAGTATTGGACTTTTATTTAAATTTATTTGATTGTTAATTACCTTACTATTAATGTTTTTGGCTTTCCTTAGTTCTAGTGCTTCTAAATTATCCAATATGATACCTATTTCGTTTTTATGCATTAAGGTGACGCCTGTGTTTTTATCAAATTTATGCTCTGTTTCAATAAGATGGTTCGCAAATTCTAAGAAGCCATTACTATGTAAACATCTTTGGTCTTCTTTGACACAAGTGTTGTTATTGTATAAAATATCAAATATCAAACCAGCATTTTACAATAATAATAGTAAAGGTAAGCTTTTAATGAACGGGAAGGACAAAGAAGATAATTTGGACCACTAGGATATTTATTCATTTCAATTTATTTTTATTTATTTATTTATATCTATATATTACAGTTTACACCTTATTGTTAACATTTTTACATATGTAATATATTTTGAAAACATTTTTACATATTAATATTAAATTTCATTATGTTGTGTGTTAGGTAGGTTTGAGAAGGTGAAACTGTTGGTTGGTAATATTGTATGTTTCGTGAACACCTCACTAGGAGAACCTGTGCTGAGGTGTTTACGTGTTTATGATTAAGTGTGACAGGTACAGGTATTTATGTGTTGTAGTAGAAAGTTAGTTTTTTTTTCTTTTTTTTACATTTTAATGGTAATTGTATATAGATTACTTAGAAGAAAGAAAAAAAAAAATATATATAAGGTATAAATGTATATATGTACATATATACATATATAATATATGTACATATGAATAGTTGGTAAATTCTTGATAGACGTGTTTATTTATTTTACACTTTTTATAGTTTGGTTATGTTTGGTTAGGGATTAAAGTATTTTGAATAAAGTGAATAACTTGATTTTTGATCCAGGCTGTGATATGTTTTTTTGTGGATGTTTGTAGATGTATTTGCAATTAGTTGTTGTTTCAGAGTAATGGGCATATAATTAAAAAGTTTGGTTGGATAATACTGAAAATGTCTTTGTCCGTGAGTGGTGTGTGTTATTGGTATGTTCAGGGTTATATTTGTTAATTTTGGTTTTTGTAAATTATTTTGGGTTGAATTGGAATATGGAGTTTGTTTTGGAGGAAGTATAGCAGAGCAGATTTGGCATAAAGTTGTTTTATTGACATGACTTCTAATGTTTTGTATATTTCGGTTGAATCTGTGTAGAAAGGCACTTGCAGAATTAGTTTAATTATCGCCTTTTGTATCTTTTGAATTGGGTCAATTGCTACATTTGTAGCACATCCCCAAGCCAGTATTCCATATGTCGCAATGGATTGAAAAAGTGCAAAATATATGGATCTGAGTATTGTTAGTGGGAAAATGTTTTTAATGGATTTTATTAGGTGTATGACTCCTTTTAGTTTATTTGCGATGAAAGTTATGTATTCAGTCCAGCGTAAGTGTGTATCAATAATAACCCCTAGGTATTTTGTTTGTTTGACCCTTTCTATATGCTCACATTGACAATTGGAAGAAGTTTGTTCACAGTCATGCAGAAGCAGGTCTAAGATAAACTCAGTGTCAAAGAATATCTAAGATGTTTGCACAGTAATGGCTTCTCCGAATTTATGAACCATCTTATTGAAACAGACCATAAATAGGATACGTTTTTTAGATTTTCACGGCAAAAGTATTTTCATTGTTTGTTTTTGGGGTGTTATGCCGTGTTGCGCTACGTCCTTCTTTAGCCAACGTTTCGGACAGCGTTACGGTGTCCATCGTCAGAGAAGATGTATAATTTCTGTTTTAATTCTATTCAAATTAATACGTATTTTACCTTAAATATTCTTGTAACTACGATATTCATTTGCCGATATACCTCTACGCCTGTCTCGACCCAGGTATATCCTAGTGAGACAGGTATAAAAAACCCAATATATACTTTTTATAGACAGATAAAAAAAAATTAAAAATTGTTATTGGAGAAAACACAGGCATGTGCCTAGTATGGTGGTCGAAAAATCCCCAATTCATGTAATGAACAATTCAAAGAATAAAGAAACTTAAAAAAAACTTTAAAAAAAAAAATGTGTGCTTATTTACTTGGAAGCGATACCGTGTTGCCAGCTCCACTCCACTACGAGATGCTATTATTGTACAGTATATATGTATATATTCCAACACTGTAACGTTGTCCGAAACGTTGGCTAAAGAAAGAGGCTTTTATTTTTGATGGCTTTTACATGTAAGGTAAATTGTACAGGAGCATTATAACAAGTATGTAGCATCATAAGTAAAATAAACAGAGCATGAAAGAATAAATAATACATAAAATAATAAACAGAGCAGAAAGAATAAATAATACATAAAATAATAAACAGAGCAGAAAGAATAAATAATACATAAAATAATAAACAGAGCATGAAAGAATAAATAATACATAAAATAATAAACAGAGCATGAAAGAATAAATAATACATAAAATAATAAACAGAGCATGAAAGAATAAATAATACATAAAATAATAAACAGAGCATGAAAGAATAAATAATACATAAAATAATAAACAGAGCAGAAAGAATAAATAATACATAAAATAATAAACAGAGTATGAAAGAATAAATAATACATAAAATAATAAACAGAGCAGAAAGAATAAATAATACATAAAATAATAAACAGAGCACGAAAGAATAAATAATACATAAAATAATAAACAGAGCATGAAAGAATAAATAATACATAAAATAATAAACAGAGCATGAAAGAATAAATAATACATAAAATAATAAACAGAGCATGAAAGAATAAATAATATATAAAATAATAAACAGAGCAGAAAGAATAAATAATACATAAAATAATAAACAGAGTATGAAAGAATAAATAATACATAAAATAATAAACAGAGCAGAAAGAATAAATAATACATAAAATAATAAACAGAGCACGAAAGAATAAATAATACATAAAATAATAAACAGAGCATGAAAGAATAAATAATACATACAATAATAAACAGAGCATGAAAGAATAAATAATACATAAAATAATAAACAGAGCATGAAAGAATAAATAATACATAAAATAATAAACAGAGTATGAAAGAATAAATAATACATAAAATAATAAACAGAGCATGAAAGAATAAATAATACATAAAATAATAAACAGAGTATGAAAGAATAAATAATACATAAAATAATAAACAGAGCATGAAAGAATAAATAATACATAAAATAATAAACAGAGCAGAAAGAATAAATAATACATAAAATAATAAACAGAGCACGAAAGAATAAATAATATATAAAATAATAAACAGAGCATGAAAGAATAAATAATACATAAAATAATAAACAGAGCATGAAAGAATAAATAATACATAAAATAATAAACAGAGCATGAAAGAATAAATAATACATAAAATAATAAACAGAGCATGAAATAATAAATAATACATAAAATAATAAACAGAGCATGAAAGACATAAGTACGCACAACATAAGTAGGTATCAGTATTCGATAAGTAAATTTTTAACAAAGGATGCAAATAAGGAAAAAAAAAACACAAATTTTATAAAAACACAGGCGTTACGTATAACTATAAAACTATGGCTGGAGGGTTTCGAAGCGTTGAATAAGTTTGGGAACCAGTGGTCTACATTCTACACGTACAAACTATATAATAATGACTGTTCAACACACACAAGTAGTCGTTCGTCTTCCACTAATTTCAATATTTTCCCACAACAATAAGACAATTAACTGAGTGTTTTGCATATTATTATTATATTATTAGATGAATTCATATGTCAAAAGGTTGGAAGGCATTCTAAATGTGAAAGGGTTAATATACGCTTAGAAAATGTAAGAAGGCTTAGAAAGATGAAGTTATTTAGATTAAACTTTACGACGAATCGGCTTACAGTATGACCATCAAAAAATATGCTAAGGATAAATCGAAGCTTTTTCTAGGTTTTAAATGTATTGGAATTACAATAAAATTATTATTTACGTAACAAAAAATATAAGCGTAAACCACTAAAAAAATTTTTTTTCATGACTTAACTATGAAGTAATACAAGAAACAATTTAAAAAAAAATACTCCTTTATGGCTAAGACTATTTTTGAGGTTTTGTATGTTCTAACTTTTTTTCGTTCTTATAAAATTATGTACAAAATAAATAAAAACCACTTTTTCGGTTACTTGCCTCATGCTAATAAGACGTTCGATTTTAAAATTTTGCAGGCATGAGCATCGAAATGTTTCTAGCATTTATATTCCTCGTAAGTATGAGTACCGCCGCCACGGGAACCATTTGTGGCGGGCCGGATCGGGAGAGACTAGTTGAGGGAGACCTTGTGACACCTCAAATAGAACATTTTTGAAACATCGAGTTGCACCGCAATGGGAAAGATGGATTTGTCCGTCACTCTTGGACACACTGACCTTCCCAGAACATCCTCTCCATCCTTTTCTTAAAAAATCCCTCCATAGAGCATTCATTAGTCGTCCATTAATCACGTTATGATTTTTAGCAACTTTTTAACTCACCTCCCTGGTGATATGTGGTGAGGTTTTAGACTAACCCCCCCCTACCCAAAATCACGTGTAATTTTTTTAATATGTAGAAATCTTCAGAATATCTCATTATAGCCCCCCCCCCTCGTGATATTTCGTGATTTTTTCCGAACCCCCCCCCCCTTTCGAGCCTCACGTTATTAATGGACGACCCCAAAGATGAAATATGACTGAGGGGAATTATTTTGCTCAAGGCCTTTGCTAATTAAAAAATGTGGTTGAAATACGACTAAAGACCTCATTAACTAATTAACACACGTTTAGCGGACTGCTAATGCATATTCAGGTTAGTATTTCAATTCAACATTGCCAATTTAATAATGTTTTTAAGTTATTGCTTGGCGTTTGGCATTTCGTACTGTCATTTCATAGAAAATAACTTCAGTGTTGCCAGCGTGTGATTTCAGATTAATTATTTGTCAATATCGGTTCGGCTGTCAACGGTGAAACCGTGCTCGGTTAGGCAATAAACATACGTTCCTTTTCTTAACAACGCTGCGGCTCTTTCAAAAGATGAGATGCACGATCTACGTAGGTCTGTCTCCTCCAAAGGAAAAAAGTAATCATTTTCTTACATCTTTCTTACACACTGCCCCATCACGTTTCCATAGACCAAAGATATTCAAATATTTCAATATCTTTGCCATAGACCTCTACAATACTACTAGTCGTGATTAATTGTTTTTGTGTTTAATTCGTAGAACTCCATTTTAATTTTTAGAAATTTAATTAAAATTAAATTTGATAATGTTATTATCGAGTTCTGCAAGTTTTTTGGTTAGTGTTTTAGTTACAGCTGTTTCGACTTGTAAGGTCATTTTTAAACTGTGGTGAAGCCACGTACGGACGACTTATTTATAAGGTTTTAAATGTCAATTTTTGAAGGTGTCTAAGTTGATTTATTACGGGTTAAACCAATTAGTGTCTCTACAAATTGGTTTAACCGGTAATAAATCAACTAAGACACCTTCAAAAATTGACATTTAAAACCTTATAAATAAGTCGTCCGTACGTGGCTTCACCACAGTTTGAAAATGACCTTACAAGTCGAAACAGCTGTAACTAAAACACTAACCAAAAAACTTGCAGAACTCGATAATAACATTATCAAATTTAATTTTAATTAAGTTTCTAAAAACTAGTCGTGATGATAATTTAGAAAGTATGGAATATAGTAACAAGGACAATATTGAAGTGTGAGTGAATTCCAAAAATTCAAAAACGTCCAAGTTCAATGCGCTGATGGTTTTATATGGCGTAAATTTTATTCTAAAACATAAAATGCTGCAGAGTTTACTTGCACACTAGTGCAAAACATACAATCATTATCATACATCTCCCTCAAACGTATAAAGAAAATGAAACGCAATTCCCGCCGCCCGTATTATGTGTTTCCTCCAAAGGAAAAAAATAAACGAGTGTGCTTTAGAAGACCACACGACTGTAGTAAAACTACAATACAAACCTCGCCCAATGAACCCAGGTATCCCTGCTAAGTTACCAAACGTAGCGAACGGGATGACCTATGATCTAGGGGTGACATATGACATTGAGGTGAAATATGATCATGGGATGACCTACGTCCTTGGGGTGACCTACGACCTTGGGGTGACCTACAACCTTGGGGTGACTTACGACTTTGGGGTCACTTACGACCTTGATTGACCTTGACCTTGGGGTGACCATCCTTATCCTTATCCTTATCACTCCCCAAGTCAAGCGTGTGTAAAGACCCGACCGTTCGCCTAGCAATCGATCACAGTTCGCATCGATTACCGTTGATCCCATCGATTAAAGTCGGCAATCCACATACACAAGGATGCGGGAAGTCCGCAAGAAGGCAGTTTGTAGACAAGTCCTCAGTGCCAAACCCGGTCAAAGGCCTTGGAAATGTCCAGTGCAACCGTTTGGGTCTCACCAAAACGTTCCAGGCACCGCCCCCAAACATGCTTCACATACGCGAGAAGATCACCGCACGAGAATCCGTATTGACGGTCCTGATTTGAGTCTAAGATACCTGTGTAATATAATGTGGATTCCAGACTGTTGACCCGTACTCAAGAACACTTCGGATTAAGGAATTGAATAGAATTATTAGGCTATTAGAATTCTTAAACAGTTTGGTTGATCTTACAATAAAACCTAGTAATTTATTTGATTTACTCACAATGTATTCAATGTGTTGATTGAATGTCAGTTTGTTGTCAAATATAATTCCCAAATCTTTTATTAATTCAACTGTTTCGAGATTGTGACCACATATGCTATATGAATATAGAATTTTGTTGGTGTTCTTGGTGAAGTTTATAACTTTGAACTTAGCAATATTCAGTTCCATTTCATTGTCAACACACCAGGTAGATATTGTGTTAAGGTCGTGTTGTAAGAGTTCACAATCTTTCATAGATTTAATTGCTTTATATAATTTGAGGTCATCAGCATATAGATAAAAATTACAGCGGAGTTTATGTGTAAGGTCGTTAATAAAGATTAAGAAAAGTAAGGGTCCAAGGTGAGATCCTTGTGGTACGCCCGACGTAACTAATATTGGGGAAGAGTTAAATCCGTTAACAGTAACTAATTGACTTCTATGTGATAAATATGATTCTAACCAACGAAGCAGGTTTCCGTGAATGCCGATTTTATCGAGTTTATTCATTAAGATAGAGTGACTAACTTTGTCAAAGGCCTTACTGAAGTCGGTGTACACGGCATCTACTTGTGTTTTATTATTCATCGATTTACACAGAAAGTCCATATATTCGAGTAAATTAGTATTTGTGGATCTTTTAGCTACAAATCCATGTTGGAAAGGACTGAGTATATGTGTTACATGGTTAAAAATGGTTTTATATACAATGGACTCGAATATTTTGCCAAAACAAGATAAAAGGCTGATAGGACGGTAGTTAGTTACATCATTTTTACTACCAGATTTGTGGATCGGAATTACGTGGGCAACCTTTCACAGATCCGGAAATACCCCATCGTTCAGACTTTTGATGAATATTTTGTGTAATGGTCTTGCAAGCTGTTCTGCACAAATTCGAATAAATAGTGGAGGAATTCCATTTGGGCCGGAACCCTTATTGATATCAAATATCAACAGTGTTTAATTTCGCTTTGACCTCGTCTAACGTTATATTGATATGAGACAGTGGATAATTATAGAGTGGGGTTGAGTAATGCAACGCTGCAGTCAACGCGCGTTTGTTGATTTCCTTCACTCAATTCGTAAGGTGCCCACCTTTCAAGCTTTTTCACCTTCCCAATTTGCTTCAAGTGGATTAAAACAGTTTTATCACTAACACCGCAGCCTGCAGCCAACTTGAACTTGGTTTGCGATGGATCCGCTTCAGTAAATAGCTGTATAAATTTTAATTTGGAATTCCTAACCAAAGAGAAGATATTTGAGATCAAAGTTGCCAGTACGGCAACACGCCAATTTCATATGTAAGGACCTAATATTAAAGATGGTTGAAAACTTATAATAATGATGTGATCGATTTGACAACCATTATAAAATACATTGCTAATTTCCGTTTTTCTAAATATCCGTTCTTGATCGAGAAGTTCGCAAAACACACTTTATCTGGAAAATGTGTTTCAATTTCACGGGGAAAAATCGATAAAAATAATATGTAATTTCCGGCAGACGGGAGATAAGGAAACTTCAAGATACATTCAATTCAGTTCGCTGGTCGGGCTCCAAGGGAATCTGATATGCTTCCACGACAGTTGATCCCTCGACGTTTGGCCCCCCGGAGTACTTATACACGGTTCCACGACTTACATCCAGCGTCAAAATATCCCCGACAAAATATGCTACGGGCAAAACATCCTCTAATATCTACTAGAACCAAACCTAACCTAACAAAAAGTGGGACTAAAATAATATAGACATCCTGTAAAGAATAAATTATTGTTAAAAAATAGTAAATAAATAATGGTAAATAGGGACAAAAACATAACAGACATCCTGTAAAGTTAGGTTTGGTTAGGTCTTAGTAGTTATTTTGTCGGGGATGTTTTGTCCGTTGGATATTTTGTCGGGGATATTTTGTCGGAGATATTTTGTCGGGGATATTTTGTCGGGGATATTTTTTCGGGGATATTTTGTCGGGGATATTTTGTCGGTGATATTTTGTCGGGGATATTTTGTCGGGGATATTTTGTCGGGGATATTTTGTCCGTGGAATATTTTGTCGGTGATATTTTGTAGGGGATATTTTGTCGGGGATATTTTGTCCGTGGAATATTTTGTCGGTGATATTTTGTAGGGGATATTTTGTCGGGGATATTTTGTAGGGGATATTTAGTCGGGGAATTTTGTCCGTGGAATATTTTGTCGGGGATATTTTGTAGGGGATATTTTGTCCGTGGATTATTTTGTCGGGGATATTTTGTCGGGGATATTTTGCCCGTGGAATATTTTGTCGGGGATATTTTGTTCGTGGAATATTTTGTCGGGGATATTTTGTCGGGGATATTTTGCCGGGGATATTTTGCCGGGGATATTTTGTCGCGGAACCGTATTTTTGTCGCATATTACATTGGTATGTAGTAGTACTACTAAAACCTAACCTTACCTAACTTTTCAGGATATCTGTATTATTTTTGTCGAACCAAGAACCTCTCAACTAACCGGGATGTGCGCGTTTCCTAATTTCGCCATTGCCACCTTCTGTCAAACTGTCATATATATATATTAATCAATTTCATATTCAAAATTTTAGAATCAACAATATTTTCTTTTACTAATTTTTTTTTGTAATTAATTGTCTTTTTAGGATGTTTTTACTATTTTTGTCCAAATTTTTTGTTAAGTTTTATTAGTTTAGGTTAGGATAGGTTAGATTTTAGTAGATATTTTGTTGGAGGATGTTTTGTCAGTAGGATATTTTCTCGGGAATATTTTGTCGGGTATATTTTGTCTGCGATATTTTGTCTGGGATATTTTGTCAGGGATATTTTGTCGGGGATATTTTGTCGGGTATATTTTGTCTGGGATATTTTGTCTGGGATATTTTGTCGGGAATTTTGTCGGGTATATTTTGTCTGGGATATTTTGTCTGGGATATTTTGTCGGGGATATTTTGTCAGGTATATTTTGTCGGGTATATTTTGTCGGGGATGTTTTGTTCGTAGGATATTTTGTCAGGGATATTTTGTCGGGGATATTTTGCCGGGGATATTTTGTAGGGTATTTTTTGCCGGGGATGTTTTGTCCGTAGGATATTTTGCTGGGGATATTGTGTAGGGTATATTTTGCGGGGATATTTTGCCCATAGGATATTTTGTCGCGGATATTTTATCGCGTGAAGAAAATTCGCGGTGCCGTATTTTTGTCTCATATTACATTGATATGCAGTAGGGTGGCCGGGGCATAAAAAATATTTAAAAAAACCCTTTCCTCAGTTTACAAACAACTTGGAAGTTAAATTATTATAGAATCGTTAAAGAAATTAGGTCCCAACTGTTCCCAAAAGGGGTATCTGGAACTAGTACGTGATTAGACTTAAAATGTTCCCAAACATTCCAATGTTATAAAAGTTCTAATTTATCTCATCGCAAAGTTTCAACTTTTTGTTCAAGTGTCAACACGTCTTTTAAAAATGTTTTCTGTTTAAATATTTATATGCTAGCTGGTTCCTGGCATGCGTTGCTATGCCATTTAATAAATAAATTGTTTCTCCCTGAGTGTCCTTTCCCATTCGTCCCATTCCCCTTCCGCCTCCCCTTCCCCTCCCGCGTCTTCTTCCCCTCTCGCGTTCCCACTCCGCCTCCTCCACCTTTCCTCTCCCCACTCCCCCCTTCTCCCGCCCGGCGAACCCCCCTCCCGAGTTTTCCTCCCCCCTCCCGAGTTTTCCTCCCCCCTCCCGGGTTCCTTTCTCGCCTCCCGCATTCCATACATTCTGTCCCGGTACATTCAGTTTTCAAACAGCTCGCGTGTCACCTATTACAACTTTTTTTTAAAATTTCATAATGACATAGCTCACCAGTAGTATTATACAAACCCAGTCCTGACAATAACGAATAAAAAAAAAGTATTATCCAATTTGGTGCAGTCGTTCGGAAGTTATGCGAGTACATACCTACATTTCGGCGATTCATTTTTATTTATATAGATAGATAGATTCAAAGAAACGAAGCTAGCAGTCCACAGTGGAGTGCTGATGCCAATCCTACGTGGCAGTGAGGCACGGAACTGGCAGAGAAAGAATGAAAGTAGACTTTTTTTGAAGTGAAATTTTTTTAGCACCGTTGTGATTTGAAACTCGATGAAACGGAATCGAGCGACACTAAAAAGAGTCAAATATATACATCTTTAGTATTTAAGCCTGCGAGAAAATAAGATAGTACAATCGGTCTCATCTTTGTGCGGTGTTTCATATCCTATCGGTCTCCTCGTTGTGCGGTGCTGTAGTAGACTCCCCACTCTTGAGTACTGTAGTTTTCTGAAGGTTTCGGAATAGGGTTAGCAGTTGTGTAACTAATAAAGTATCTGCGGGCCCTGTACAAAGCGAATGAATGCAAAATGAGATCCCTGAGGCGTATGTGCGCTAAAACCGTGCACCCACGACCGTGTTTCAAATGTAAATCGTGTTTCAAGAATAAATAGGTCCTTGTTACAATTTGGTTTATTAGTGTATTTACGTGTTTACAATATATCATACAACTTGGTCACACGACTGACCTTAAATGTCTACGAATTGGATCTGACCTCGCTGGTGAGCGTTGATCGTCACCAGAATCAGTGGCCATTGGTGTCTTCGTGGCAGAAGTGGAAGATACTCTCAGTATCGCCTTGGTGTAAGACCACCATTCAGAATCGATACGTTGCTTGAAATGACTTTAGTCGTGTTTGGAGGCTCTGAGGAAAATAATTCCCCGCAGGGCCTATGTCATCTTTGGGGACGCTGAGTGGAGGGTCTCTCTAGGAAGTTCTGGGAAGGAAAAAGGTGGGTAGGAATCTGGGAAGCAGTATGTCCAGGAGTAACGAACCTATGAATCCATCCCTCCTATTGTGGTCAAAGGCGATGTTCCGAGAAAGTACGGCTGGAGAAGTCAAAGAGACTGCCTCAACCATTCTCTCCCGATCCGACCTGTCATGCCCGCACAAACCTCACCCCATGAACACGGGAAGCCCTGCTAAGTCATCAAACGTAGCGAATCCAAAAAATGGTTCCAGAGGCGTACCCAAACCCGCCTCCCAAATTGTACACTACAACTACCTTCAGCCTCACAACATTTCCTAATCGTGGATGCCATAGTCTCACTGGCTCCAGGCGGTTGGGAAAAGTTGGGACTCTTGTGCGGAATCCACATTAAAAAATATATCTTTCATATGGGGGTCAGTAAGAAAAAAATCATTATTTAAAACGCCCATAATGATTTTTTTTCAGTATGAAAAAAAACACCATTTAATATTTACCATTTTCGTGGTCAGTGGTTGAATTTTTGGCTTCTTCAGCAAGATGTCCCCCTTTACCAGACTCTCTCATGTTGATCTGAAAACAAACAACAATTATTTCATTAGATAAAATATAAGTACTGGCATGCAAAATCTTCCCTATCGCGAAACAAATAATGCAACAAGTGGAGTCCCACAGGGTACACACCTTGGTCCAATCTTATTTATCTTGTTTATTGACGATGAGATGTTACAAAAAAATTTCGTGGAATATTTATCTTATCTTTTGTTGATGACCTAAAAATTTTTAGAATCATTCAAAATATTAACCAATGTAACATTCTTCAAGATAATAGCAACAAATTTTTGGTAGTATCATCAAATTGTTACAATCAAAATATACTACGGATTTTCTGGAATAAAAAACCTTGTGATCCATCATTGTAATTTTTTTTTACAATAGCTTCGTACAGGAGGTCCTGATGAAAATATTTTCCCTCACGGCCTATGTCATCTTTAGGGATACAATGTGGAGGGTCTTTTAAAGGAAAAGAAAGATAGGAAGTACTGGGAAGAATAAGGTATGGGTGGGTAGGAATCTGGGGGTCATTTCCTACATAACGGATATCTCTAATTAGGACTTTTCTAATTCTCTAATTAGACTTGTATCTCTAATTAGGACAGGAGAATTCAATTTAATGTACCTGCGCGTACAACACACTCTTCCGTTTTGTTCAGGGTGGATCAATGCAAGACAAACATTTTCAATTCCGAACTTACCAAATATAAGTGGTACATAAAAGATTATTTCTCTGATGTTTCATGAATATGTTATGTGTCTATGTTTCTATCGTTTATACTTTAATTCTGTTATGATTTGATTTATATGTATAACCTGGCTTCTTACGGTTACCAATGTATTGATATTTTTATGTTTTACGTAAATTTTAGTTATATACTTAATCTTTAGTTTTATAAAATTTTTGGTCTCATACTGCTTAATATAAATTTTATTATTACAATTTTTTTATTATGCTGTTTAATCAGAGGTAAAGTCACAAGGAGGAAATGTATAATTGGTTTTATTTTGGCTATACAAACATGTACAAAATAGAAAAATGTAAATTGTCGATTTCCCGAAAATAAATAAATAACAAAAAAAACGACTTACAGATGTTAGGAGGTATATTTAGAATCTAGACCCTATGCCAGCTAGAAATTTCTTTAATAGTAAGCTCAAAACGTGTTTTATTTTAACACCCACATACCACCCACAATCTATGAGTTATTGATAGATACGTAAGAAATTCTTACGTTTTCTATGTTACAAAATGGGTATTAAATCAATTAAATATGTTTGTGTTCTACAAATATGTACACGTCTTTATTTTTTTCGTTAACAGTAATTTAAGTTATAAAAAACGTAAGTTGAGCCATTTTTAATTTTGTTTTGAAAAGTTTTAATTTTCCATGTACATTTGTTTTTTTTGTTGTTTTTTTTGTTGTTTTTTTTTTTGTTTTTTTTTTTTTTACATTAAACCACACAGGAGGCCCTGAGGAAAATAACTTCCCTCAGGGCCTATGTCATCTTTGAAGATGCTGTGTGGAGGGTCTTTTTGAGGAAAGGAAGGAGTGAACACGGGTCTTGAAGAGACCCATGTTGTAGGAGAGAGGAAACACAGAGGCCGGCAAATCGTTCCACAGCCGAGCCGTTGAACTCAAGAACGAGTCATAGGAACGACCTGTTCTCATGTGACTAATGTCAACCGTGTACAAATGTTGGGCGCGTGTTTGGCGTGTTTCCCGACTATGCACCGGTGCCGAGGGGATCAATCACGCTAGTTCCTCGGAGCATCTTCCATTGTAATACCGGTAGAACAAGGACAGCATTCCCACCTGACGCCTGTGCTCTAAAGATTGCAGTCCGTCTGTTAAGATGGGAGAATCTATCAAACGGACTGCCCGTTTCTGCACAGAGTCAAGGGTTTTTAGGTATTTTGGAGCTCCAGACCAGAGGTGGCTGCCAAATTCAACCGTGGGGCGCACTTGCGATTTGTACAGGATTAGCAGTTGTGTACTATTAAAGTATCTGCGGGCCCTGTACAGTACGCCCAGTTTCTAAGAGGCTAACTTAACTCTGGTTTCGATGGAGCCCCCGTACCTGAGCTGGTCACTTAGAGTTACACCAAGCATATCGATGGACGTTCTGTTCGGAAGGTTGCTTCCGTTGAAGGAGACTAGATTTGTTACTTTAATTTAAAATTTTTGTGACCGGTTTCGACACGTCTGTATCATTAACGAGCAAACTTAAAAATAACTTAAAAATTCTATGCAAGTACAAAAATTAATTAGGCGGGGGTAGTGGGAGGGGGGAATTTGGTGGAGGGGAGAACGGTGGGAGGAGTCAAAATTACATGGAAACATCGAAAGTAGAGGGGATTTACATGGTGCTATTATTTTATCAACTAAATTATTTTTCGATTTAATTTTTTTGTTAATTTCTAAAGTTTCTAAAGCGCACAAATTAAAATATGAATTAACATTGCAATGTTTAAACTTAGTTTTTTCTTTTTTGAAGCTATGACCCACTCTATTAGATGGTTAGCAAACTCGGAGTAGTTATTATTTCGTAAACAAAGTTCATGTTCCCTGATTCTAGTTTTAAAATTTCTAGTTGTCATTCCTACATTCTGTGCATCACAATCGTTACATTCCAAAGTGTTTTCTTAGCAAAAAGAATTGATTTGGAAGCCGATGAACTGTTGTTTTTAGTTTTTATATTTATATACTTTGGGAACACATTGTTTTTCACACACATTTGATTAAAATATAAATTAAGAGACACAATTCTGTACTTGCACATAAGTTTTAAATAATAATTGCCTTGGTATGCTGTTTGTACTTGTATAGAATTTTTAAGTTAGTTTTAACTTTGCTCGTTAATGATACAGACGTGTCGAAACCGGTCGCAAAATTTTAAAATATAAGTAACAAATGTACATGGAAAATTAAAACTTTTCAAAACAAAAAAGTCTAGAAATTGGTACATACATAGTCAATGCCGAAGAAATACATTTTTTTTAACTCTTTATGTTTGCATGCAAAAATTTCATTCTTCAAAATTTATATTACGTTTATTTCAAATTTTATAAAAATTGAAAACTGGTTAAGGCCTGAGGGGTTAATCTAATTCATTAGGTACGTTATGATCAGCTTTGCTTTCTTTTCGTATCTCCAAATTTTTAACACGGCCCGTATATGGTTTTACCACAAATACGCCTCATGGATCTCGTTTCAATTTGGGATGCGGGCATGGGTACCGCCACCCCGGATTTATTATGATTCATTTATTGGATAACCAACACCTCTGCTTTAAGTCACCCCAAGTGGTGCGCTACGTTTGACGACTTAGAAGGGGTGCCCGGGTTCATAGGTTTCTTTTCGGCGGATGTGTCTGTCCACCAACTGCGTGCCAGGCAAGAGACCAATCTCTCCCGATCCTGCCTATTGAGGGAGACCTTTTGATCTCTCCAGTACACCGTCTTGCACTGCAGTGGGAGGGATGGAATCATACGTCCTCACACTCCTGGACACATTGACCCCCAGATTCCTACCCACCCCTTATACTCTTTTCCTTCCTAGAACTACCTCTCTTTCATTTTCTAAAAAGGCCCTCCACCTAGCATCACCAAAGATGAAGTAGTACTTGAGGGGAATTAAAAAAACCCTTGGGGCCTGTGTCATCCTTGGGAATGCTGTGTAGAGGGTCTTTTTAAGAAAGGAAGGAGAGTAAGTTCTGTTAAGGTAAAATGTAGGAAGGGTCAAAGTGAAGGGTCGATAGATCTTCCTCAACCAGTCTCTCCCGATCCGGCCCGTCACGAAGACCTAGACAAACCTCACCCCATAAACCCGGGCACGCCTGCTAAGTCACAAAACGTAGCAAACCACTTGGGGTGACCGATAGCAGGGGTGGTTATCCAATAAATGGTTCCCGGGGCGGCGGTACCCGTACCCGCCTGCCAAATGGAATTTCCCAACACGCGACCTTTAATTCGAAGCCAAAGAACTTACCGATCTCTACCACGGAGGCCAATCCCCCTATTTACTCCTCTGGGATATCATTTACCAACCTAAAACGCAAAACAAAAAGCCAAATTGCTACTTCAATAGAATTGCGTTCGAAAGTTATACGAGCTGTAATCCTACCGCTGAGAATTTAGTTGTTGCGTCTTTTTCTATCGCTTGCGACCTCTAAGGGAGAGAGGGAGAGGTTAGAACGGAACTATCAGCGGCAGCCCCAAGCTAACGAGAGAATGTTGCACTATACAGTTTTTTCTTTTGGACTTTTTTTGACTGAAATTGGAAATTTCAACCCAAAGGGTGAACTCTCCGGTTATGGCATGGATTTCAGAATAATTTAATTTATTTATTAATAAATAGTACATTTGAATTAAAAAAAAAAGAATTAAGGCAAAATAATAGAAATTCAAAAAAGTATATATTTTTTTTGTACATGAAAGAGTCCCAACTGCTCCCGTCTGGAGCCAGTGGGACTATGGCATTCCTAATTGGGGTATGTTGTGAGGCTGAAGGTAGTGGGGAGGGAAAGGAGATAGGGAAGAGGAAGGCGGGGAAGTACCTGGCTATTCAGATCTGGTCTCCAAACAAGCGATGGTTAAAGTCACCAAGGCTAAAGCCATTTCAAGCAACGTTTCAATTCTAGATGGTGATCTTACACCAGGGCGGTACTGAGAGTATCTTACTTCACCTATATAATGCTCTCTTTATGGTATTAACCCTCAATTTAAATCATCTTTCTGTTTGAATTGTATAAATCAGTATGTATCTTACCTTAAATATTCTTATGTTATAATTATATATTCTTATGTATGATACTCATTTATGTACCTCTACGCCTGTCTCAACACAGGTATACCCTAGTGAGACAGGCATCGAATAATGTAATGTAACATACCTTATATAGATAAATAAATAAATAAAAAAACTCTGAAAATATGTTTCTAAACTAACTGTCTTTCTCCGATATTTTTTTTTTCATAATAAAGCTCTATACAGAATTGTTGTTGCAATTTCTATATCATCTTTGGGGATGCTGTGTGGAGGGTCTTTGTGGGGAATGGAAGGAGAGGAAGTTCTTGAAAGCAAAAAGGCATGAAGGGTGGGAAGGAATCTGGTCCAGGAATTCTGAATCCATCCCAATTATTGCGGTGAAAGGAGATGGGTCGAGAGAGTCTAATGTTGTCTGGAGGATGTGTCAAAATGTCTCCCTCAACCAGTCGCTCCCGATCCGGCCCGCCACGCAGTAGGTGGGTAAACGCATCCTGACCAACCTAACGCCATGAATCTAAGCACACCTGTTACGTCACCAAACGTAGCGAACCACTTTGGATGACCTATGGCAGGGGTGTTGGCTATCTAATAATCTAATAAACGGTTCCCGGGATGGCGATACCCATACCCGCCTCTCAAATTGTAATGATTAGTTATTTAATGCTTTGACGAGATCTGGAAAACTTTACTTCCAAATCTTCTTCTTCTCCATACCCTCCTTACCCTGTTCAAACTAAGGAAGTAACTGGCTGTTCAGACGGTCACTAAACACCGCTAAAACCATTTCAAGCAACTTTTTGATTCAGAATAAATTGTTATCTTTCACTGGTGCGATACTGAGAGTAGCTTCCACTCATATATAACGTTCTCATTTCAATTCAAGTTATTTTTTTTGTTTAAAATAATCATATTTTCAGCGGTTTACAAAACTGGTGGCATCACCCATTCCTCACACTCCATTCAAAGGTTGAACGTTCCAAAAACTGTAGGCGAATCAATATTACGATGATTATATACTGAGTCGAGACTTTTCTAGTCTTGTTGGGTAAACAAGGCTGTACAAGACTATAATACAAGACTACACAAGACTTTACAAGACTATACACGACTGTACTATTCTATATAAGACTTTCCAAATTAAGGTACAAAACCACACAAGTCTGTATACGTGTATCACTTATTATTATTATTATTATTCAAGACCTCACAAGACATATAAGACTAGACAAAACTATACAAGACTTATATAAAAGACTACATAAGACCATACAATACTACTTAAGATTATACAAGACTATAGAACCAGACTATACAAAACTATAAATACAGTAATATAATACAAAATTACACCAGACTATAATAATAATAATAATAATTGGACAATTTGTAGAGCGCCGTTTTTGTGAAAAATCACCTCAAGGGCGCTTTACAATCTATTATGAATCTTAGGCTCTATCTAATTTTATTATTTACAAGATATACAAGACAATACAAGACTACGCAAGACTGTAATACAAGACTACTTAACAAGACTGTACAAGATTATAGAAGGCTATAATTCAAGACTACTGCAGACTATATGAAAGAAAATACATGATTATATAGGACTATTATCCAAGACTTCATAAAACTATACAAGATTGCAAGACAATACAAGACTACTTAAGACTTTACAACAAGATTATACAATACTATAGAAGGCAAAAATTCGAGACTTTCTCAGACTATACGAGACTATTAAAGAAAATACATGACTATATAAGTCTATAATACAAGACTTTGTAAGACTATACATAAGACTATACAAGACTACAAGACAATACAATACTATAATAAAAGACTACTTAAGATTTTACAACAATACCATACCAGACTATGGACGGCTATAATTCAAGACTACCCTAGACTATACGAAACTATTAAAGAAAATACAAGACTATATAAGACTTCATAAGTCTATGCATGACTATACATAACTATACAAGACTGCAAGACAATACGAGTCTATAATACAAGACTTCATAAATTTATGCATGACTATACATGACTATACAAGACTGCAAGACAATACGAGTCTATAATACAAGACTTCATAAGTCTATGCATGACTATACAAGACTGCAAGACAATACAAGACTACTTAAGACTTTAAAAAGATACCATACAATACAGAAGGCTAAAATTCAAGACTACCAAAGACGGTACGAGACTATTAAAGAAAAAACAAAACTATATAAGTCTATAATACAAGACTACATAAGACTACACAAGACTATTCTTGACTATACAAGACTACAAACAATACAATACTATAATAAAAGACTACTTCAGACTTTACAACAATACCATACTAGACTATAGAAGGCTATAATTCAAGACTATCCTAGACTATACGAGACTATTAAAGAAAATACGTATAAGTACTGTATAAGTCTATAATACAAGACTTCATAAGTCTATGCCTGCCTATACCTGGCTGCAAGACAATACGAGTCTATAATACAAGACAATATAAGACTACTTAACAAGACCGTACAATACTATAGAAGGCTATAATTCAAGACTACTCCAGACCATACAATAGTATTAATGAAAATACAAGACTATACAAGGCGTTAATAAAAGTCTTCGCAAGACCAAACCAGACTACAAATAAGATACCACATACGATAACCAGACTACATACAATACTACAAAACAATACAAGTCTATAATTCAAGACTACCCCATACCCCAGACTATACGAGACTATTAAAGAAAATACAAGACTACAAGATAATACAAGACTATAATACAAGAATACTTAAGACTTTTCAACAAGACCATACTAGATGGAGAGAAGGCTATAATTCAAGACTACACAAGACTATTGAAGAAAATACAAGACTCCGTAAAACTACAAGACTATTTAAGATTTCAAGACAATAACAAGACTAATACAAGACTACGAAGACACGAAACAAACGAATACTGACTGTGTACAAAGGCCTGAACGAATAACCCCAATTATGTATGATTCACACTGATATGAAAGAAAACTGAGGTCGCCAGTTAGCACATACGATGATTCTACTCCAAGGCCCCAGAAAGATCGATGAAATTGTATATCTGCTAAACAAAGTAAGAACTATACCTACACATTATGTCTACATTAGAAAATGTTTTATTAATTTCACACCATGTAAGGAAAAATTGTGCTTACTTGTGCACGCGGATATTCTAACAAAGAACTTTTATAGGTCTATCTCTCCAGGATATAAAACAACTCACAAAGGGAATCGTTACAAAAAACTCTATTCATGGAAAAAGCAGTCTCTGAAAAACGTACAGTGTTTTGCGAAGATGAAATTTTGTATGGAGCCTTTTGGCGTTTTGTCGTTGGGACGTTTTTTTTTATTGGTGATATGATTTTGTTTCGATGTGAACGTGTAAGGACAAAGAAGGGAGATTTAGAAATGAGATGATCTGCCTGTTCAGATCATAGAATAAAGTAGAATATTCAAGAAATGCGATGTTAGTGTTTTTTCTCTCTAAAATTCTAAAGGATAAAAAAGTGGTCCTTCGAGCCGGATCTCGTCCATACAAATTGAAATAATTATCAGATTGACGTCCTCTCGACTAGCAACCTGAAGGTCGTGGGTTCATTTTTACGATTTAAAAAAATATAAGATATATTTGCGGCACGTATTAGAATGGAAGATACTCTCAGTATCGCCCTGGTGTAAGAATTTACCGCCACCATTCAGAATTGAAACGTTACATAAAATGGGTTAAGCCGTGTTTGGTGACCAGATCTGAATAGCCAGGCACTTCTCCGCATTCCTCTTACCCATTTCCTTCCCCTACTCACTACATTCAGCCTCTAGACGGGAGCAGTTGGGACTATTGCGCGGTGTGCACATAAAAAAGAAATGTAATGTGAGGATTTTATTTTCTCTCTAAAACTTTAAGATGAAAAGTGGTCCTTCGAGCCGGATCACTTCATACAAATTATTTTGAAATAATTATCAGATAAGTTATCATTAGTAATGTGAACACCGCGCAAAAGTCCCAACTGCTTCCAACGGTTTCGAGCCAGTGCGACTGTGGTACCTCCAATTGGGGTGTGTTATGAGGCTGAAGGTAGTGGGGAGGGGAAGAAGACGAGAAAGAGGAAGATATGCAAGTATCCGGTAATTCTAATTTGGACACCAAACATGGTTAAAGCCATTTCAAGCATAGATTTCAAGGTTAGATTTAATTGATTGTCAGTGGCACATTTTGGGCGCATGTAATTAACGGTATATTGACTATTATTCCGCAATCCCATCATCACAGTAAAAAAACTCAATAAATATATTATACAAAGAAGAACATTGGAAGAATTGGCAATAGTCCTGTTTGATGACTAAATCTGAATAGCCAGGTAAGTTCAAATTATTCTCTTCCCCATCTCCTTCATTTTACTCCTAATTACAGCTTCAAAATATATCCCAATCAGGGATGCCATAGTCCTACTGGCTTCGGACAATAGAGCAGTTAAGACGTGTAAAAAAGAAAACAAATTAAGTAATATAAAATAGAATTCAAGCAAACAGACAGCCAAAAACATTTCTATGAGTCAATTTGAGAGGCGGATATGGGTACCGCCACCGGGAACCATTTATTGGATAACCAACATCTCTTCCATAGGTCAGCCCAAGTGCTTCGCTATGTTTTGTGACTTAGCAGGGTTCATGGGGTGAGGTTTATCTAGGTCTTGGTGGTGAATATTTTTGCCAATCTAATGCGTGGCGGGCCGGATCGGGAGAAACTAATTGAGAAAGACCTAACCTAGGCCTATCCAGCCGGACTTTTATTTTTTTACATGAACTCCACACAGGAGGCCCTGAGGAAAATAATTTCCATCAGGGCCTATTTCATCTTTGGGGATGCTGTGTGGAGGGTTTATTTAAGGAAAAGGAAGGAGAGGAGAATTCTAGGAAGGAAAAAGGTTTAAGGGGTGGGTAGGAATCTGGGGTTCAGTGTGTCCTGACTAGACAACCTCACCCCATGAACCCGGGCACCCCTGCTAAATCACCAAACGTAGCGAAACACTTGGGGTGACCTATGGCAGAGGTGTTGGTTATCCAATAAAGGTTCCCGGGGCGGCAGTACCCATTCCCACCTCCCAAATTTACTCTCTCTACCCACCGCAGGGCACCTCCTATGCACCTTTTAAATTATCAGATCTTCCTCTCTACACAGCATCCCCAAATATGATGTCCCTGAGTGATTTTTTTCCTCAGGACCTTCTGTGTGGAGCTAATGTTAAAAAAGTGACAAAATTCATTTATTTACAGAGGTAAAAGAATTTTGAATTTAAAAAAATATATTTCGTAAAATGATTTATTTGCGTTACGTTGAAAAACAAGGTGATTTGTCTACGTTGAAATTAGCGTGTCACGTGATATGTGTTGAACGTGACGTGAAATACGTCGCACATAGGTTTAGAAGGTGTTTTGAAAACATTTCACGTTTTTATGTAAACACGACATTACTGCCATGCGATTCTGTACCTTTGTGGATATGTAATCGATTCCATACGTAAACGCCTGTCACATTTATGTAATTGTTAATTGCTTGCAATTACTCCAGATACTAATATCTACAGGTTGTATGTCGGACGATATCTACAGCTCATATGTATGAACTTCAGAGTGTGGACTAATATCTACAGAACTAAGGTCGGACGAATATCTATGACGGTCCCAGTGGTGACTAATAGCTACAGAGGGCAGCTGAGCAAGAGGTTGTACGGAAAAGCATAAATTGCTTCAATTACGTAATTACTAATTACGTAAAGGCTTAAACGTTTAAAGTACGTACATGAGGTTTTTGCATAATATTACGTATTTTGCTGTTTATGAGGACAGTAATTTATTTTAGAAACATGGAGGTAATACAAAGATATTTATTTATTTCTAAATACACGGCACCACAACCTAACCTAACCTAACCTAACCTAATCTAACCTAGCCTAACTGACATAGAAATGGTCATGGTAACAGACTAAATAATTTAGAAGCACTCGAAATAAAGAAAACAAAAACCCAAATCCTTAATATTCAGCTAAATGTGCCCAATAGTCCAATATTAGGGATTTTTACATACATAAATTAAGTTTTTTTAAACTGCATACGCAATATTACATTATTCCAATATGCTATACATAATTGCAAATCCAACATCTGCCAGTGCTGTAGATATTTGTCCACACTTTGGTTCTCATAGATATTAGTCAACAGTTTGAGCTGTAGATATTCGTACTCACTTTGGTTCTCATAGATATTAGTCAGCAGTTTGAGCTGTAGATATTTGTCCTCACTTTGGTTCTCATAGATATTAGTCCGATTTGTTCAGTTTTTGGAATTCCTGTAGATATTAGTAGACGCCTCCCTTGCAATTGCTTCATCAATTCATTTGTGATATATTTTGGTTTATAAATGTGTAATTTCTAGTATTTAGTAAATGTTTAAAAAATATAGGTACATACAATATTTTTAACTATGCAATTATAAATGTTCTTCAAAGTGACCTTGAAATAATCTCATCCTTGCGATCTCTCGAAAGAAACCATTTCTTTGTTCTGAATGCAATACGGCGATACTGAGAGTATCTTACACTCTGGAACGTGCCGCAAATATGCTATATATTATTTCAAATGAGTAAATTGCGAAATAACACCAATTAATCAAATAAAATTTATTTGCCCCGCCGGGATTCAATCCCCCGACCTTCGGTTTGCGAGTCAAGAGCCTTATCGCTGGACTACGCCGGTCATCAATTGCAAGCCAAGACAATCACACAAATTTTACAGGCGATTACGTATGGAATTTATTCCATATTCACAGAAGATACAGAATCGCTCTTCTGGTGTTATTTTAAAAAGACAAATTTAAAAAAAAAACACATACGTGTTGTTTAAAAAGGCAGTACAAAAAAGGTATGATATTGTATAGTTGTAAATGATGAATACTTGGAGCAAGTAGATGATATTTATTTAATTATTATATTTAATTCGATGGCATACTTAGAAGCAAGCTGGAGTACGCGAGCGATGTTTGGGCACCGTACCACCAGAAGTAAATTGATGTGTTCCTCAGGTATTTTTATATGCGGTAGCATGGAACCTATCCAAGGTTCATGCACCATATTGACTTACTTGAGGAAACTGATTCTGTGAGTCTAGAAACTAGACGGAAAGCAAGTCTTGCTATTCTGTCTTTCAAAATTTGGAACAATTTCATCGATAGCCAATTTCTCTTGGGATGCTATATATGTACCAGACCACTACAGCCGAAGTCGACATCATGACTTATTTAAGGTACCGAACGGCAGAATAGACGTCTTGGCAAAGCCTTGACGATGGGAGTGGTGCTGTTAAATGAAATTGCAAACCATTTGGAAGTAAGTGACTGTTCTTTATATGCCTTAAAAATATTATTGAAGAGTCACTTGCCTAAATGCTGATAGGGTAACTAAATTGTACTCTAATTGGAATTATTCTGTTGTACAATAATAATAAAAATAATAAT
Organism: Limnephilus rhombicus; assembly: GCA_929108145.2. Lineage (NCBI taxonomy): Eukaryota > Metazoa > Arthropoda > Insecta > Trichoptera > Limnephilidae > Limnephilus > Limnephilus rhombicus. Next base: position 46,028,138 of record OV815290.1, read on the forward strand.
AAAATAATATACACGAAAGAAGGCGTTGGGATTGGGCGCGAAAATGAGTAATCTTAACTCCTCAGATCTCGATCATTTCAAAAAAGTTTTAGAAATGGATCAACTTAGGTACGTTTTTTTTAACTAAAATTTCGGATAACCAAAAAAAATATATAAGCACACACGTATCTTACTGTACAAATCTCAACATAATATAAATTAAAGTCTTCCGCCGCGTCTGTCTGTTCGCGATAAACTCAAAAACTACTCAACGGAATTTCATGCGCTTTTCACCAATCGACAGAATGATTCGTAAGGAAGGTTTAGGTACATAATTTGTCAAGGTTTTGTATAAAATTGTTGAAATATATAATATATAAAGGAGAATGGCTTGTGTGGCGGATGGGCGGTGTGGATTTGGCTTGTATGCAAGTTAACAGATGGCGGTGTTTATAAAGGTTGGGTAACCATCCGGCGTTGTGTTTCGGCAACAAGGCGTGGCCAGGACAGCTAGTGTATTATAACGTTATTACTATATTATAATAAACAGAATATAAAACTTTATTCCACTTAATTTTATTTGACCGTAACCGGTTTCAGCTCGTTAGAGTCATCTTCAGACTGGTACAAATAATTCTTAGTCTACGTTATATACAAAACATGTTGGGGAATTAGATTCATTTGCTAAGTCCCCACTTTTGTATCCAGAATAATTTTCATAATAATTTCGATATTAAAATATGTATTTAGTTTAGACCATTCCTACTCCAATGTAAACATGTATCCCTTCAAAAAACAATGAAAAAATACCATACTTCGTAAATAGAATAACAATTTGACAATACAATTAGGTCATTAGTAACTCATATTTATTGTAAGGTTTTTCCCTAATCAACATTGAAATGAGCTACAAACCCAAGGTAATTAGCTTACAGGAATTACCAAAATATTTAGAAATTAAATATATTCTTAAACGACTTAGCAACAAATATAATTAATATAATTGATTAAAATCCTTGTAGACCACCACTTTCCTCCTCTTCTATATGTTATGTATATAAACCGTAGACTAAGAATTATTTGTACCAGTCAATACTCGGCTCTAACGAGCTGAAACCGGTTACGGTCAAATAAAATTAAGTGGAATAAAGTTTTATATTTGGTTTATTATAATATATTATAATAGGATTCCATCATGAATTGTCAGTCTCAAAAATAGAGACGTTATTACTACTTACGTTCCTCAAAAAGACCCTCCACACAGCATCTCTGATGACATAGGCCCTGAGGAAATTTTTCTCAGGGCCTCCTGTATGGAGTTAATGTAAAAAAGAGCATAAATGACGCGAATGTGAACGGAGACGTCTGAAGAAGACATGGCACGATCAAGTAAAACAGATACTTAAGTTGGGACATGTCAAAAGTCCAAATAGCATAAGTTTATGTGTGAGGCGATGTATGAACGCGAATGAAGCATGGAATGTGTGCCAACACCGGGTTGCTAAAACTACTATACTTATCACTCTGCCTACTCCTGCGGGGAAACATCATGATTGCCAGTGAGTTAGTAATTAAATAGGTAAGTAGTGCCTATTACAAATTATTAAAAACTAGCTGACCCGGCCGCGCGTTGCAGTGGCTAATGAAACACAACGCCAACTACTGGATGGTTACCCAACCTTTATAACCACCACCATCTATTAATTTGTTTTCAAATCAAATCCACACAGCCCGCTTGCCAGCCCACTCGTCCACCACATACATACACTCTCCTTTATATATTATATATTTCAACCACTTTACAGAAAACCTCGACAAATTATATACTTAAACCTTACTCATGAATCACTCTATCTATTGGTGAAAACCGAATGAAAATCCGTTGTGTAGTTTTTGAGTTTATCGCCAACAGACAGACAGACGTAGCGGAGGACTTTAATTTATAATATGTAGAGAATTCAACCAATTTATACAAAGGCTTGACCAATTATATACCATAACCTTCCTCATGAATCACTCTACCTATTGGTGAAAACCGCATGAAAATCCGTAGAGTAGTTTTTGAGTTTATCGCCAACAGACAGACAGACGTGGCGAGGACTTTATTTTATAATATGTAGAGATTTCAACCAATTTACACAAAGCCTTGACAAATTATATACCATAACCTTCCTCATGAATCACTCTATCTATTGGTGAAAACCGCATAAAAATCCGTTGAGTAGTTTTTGAGTTTATCGCGAACAGACAGATAGACAGATGTTGCGAGGACTTTAATTTATAATATGTAGGGATAGAGAAGATGTAGAGATGTTTAGGTCACCGGGGATGACATAGAACCCTGGTTCCGGTCTCTAATAATGAAATTAAGCATTAAAAAGGTCGACATTACCATCGATGAATATTTAACAAGGAATATTATCTTTTACAAATCATATCCTTTGAAGTTTACATGACGTAAAGTGTATATGGGTTTAGTCCATAGAACACTTGTTAGAAGAGAGTGGACTAAATGGGCACACTTGAAAAATAATGTTTTGAAGTGAGCCCAATTGAAAAAAAAAACGACTGCGCTTTAGACCACACGACTGAAGTAAAACTTCTGCTCCATCTATATGACAGGAAAAGAGAAAGAAAATATGCGCACGCACTGCTCTCTCTTGCTCCTACAGTGTGATACAGACAATAGGCCTGCACCATGTTTTAGATATATGAGAGAAAGAGAGAAAGAAAATGTGTGCTCGCACCTCTCTCTCTTGCCCTACAGTAATATACGAAACGTAACTGTCTCTCTCTCTACCTTCACTAACTTACATCTCCCTCTCAACTGCCGCTCGCCTCGCTTTTCGTAACGCTCTCGTAATGAAATAAACCCACTTAAAAATAAACTGCCATTGTAAACAATAGTTATAAACAATACGAGTATTATTGGTGACATAAATATAGACTTTCGACCAATGTACGGATTATGTTCCGAAAAATGTTAAACTCGACATTCCAACCAAGCCGAGCTTAAAACTTACTGATAACACGAGCCATAGCCACTATTCATAGGCTCGAGTACCGAATAGTAAAATCGGAAGGTATAAATACAGGGTGTCCCAAAAGAAAGTTGATATTTAGTGGATCGATTTCAAAAAAAGTAAGCGTTCTATCGAAAAAATGTTTATTAAATACTAAAATAAACAATTTGGGAATTTATTTCTGAAAAATAATATCGTCCAAATGTAAACCCCACGTTCGCGGCATTCATTTAATCGAAGAGTAAAATTTCTTATTACAGCTCGCCAGGAAGGCTTCGTGATGGCTGCCATTTCGTGATGGATATTTTCTTTTAATTGAATCAGGGAAGTCGGATTTTTGGCATACACTTTAGATTTGAGATAACCCCACAGGAAAAGTTCATAGATCAGGACCACGAGGAGGTCAATTTATGTCACCTCTCCTGGAGATCAATTTGCCAGGGAAAATTTCACGAACTCATGGCAGACACGTATTGGACGTATGTAATGTTTGTAGGGGTGCAGCATTAGGTCTTTGTGCAAAATGCTGTGTAACGATGATCTATGCACATTTAAAGCACTTGCGCGCTTCCGAATCGAAAAGTTTCAGTCGTCACGAAAAGACTGATAAACACTCTCTACGTTTTCTACCGTTCTCGATGACCTTGGTTGCCCGGATTTTGGTTTTGCCAGCGTTGTATCGATCTCTTCAAACTTTTTGACCCATTTTCGAATGAGAAGAATGCTTGGCGCATCATTGAATTGACGAAAACCTCAAATATTGCAGAATCTTCTACGCGCTACAGTCGCCGAATCACCATTTTTATAAAATTCTCGCACGCACAACGCGCGGTCGCTCCCGAGAAATGCTACTGATTGACATACCCCCCGCGCCCCTCACAAAAGTTGCGTTCAAACAGAAAGCAAAACAAATATCAACTTTCTTTTGGGACACCCTGTATTAATGAATTTACCCTGAATATTAGATATTTTTATTTACATGCATAGGAATCAAATCTTAAAATAAAATTAAGTAACAAATGTACATGTGAAAAAAAATTCTTCAAAGCAAAATGTGTAGAAGTTGATACACAGTTGAATACCCTAGACAAACATAATTAATAAACTATTCTGGTACTGAGATAACTCGCCTAGTTTAATTTACGTCCTGTGTGCCATCGTTATGTTAATTGAGTCCACAGAACGAGAAGTACCTAGATACACTGTGTATTGTGTCCACGGATACAGGAATGGGGAGTATGTTATCCTGCAAAAGCAGATATCAGTTGACGAGGATAACCCGTCCCACTGTCCCACATGGGCATACATCCCCATTAACATTTTAGAGAGATGTTAATGGGGATGTAAAATTCTATACGATAAAAGTGGTCCTTCGAGCCGGATCCGTCCATACAAATTGCTTTTAGATGATTATCAGATAAATTGTTATTGGTAGTGCAATTTTAAATGTGAGTGTAGCACATCAGTAGTCTCAGAGAGAGATCGTAATCTTTCTCATCGCACATCTTGTATAATAACGAAAAAGACAGAAGATACTAGGACGCTAACGTTATAATTGACCTCTCGCGGATCTAAAGTTATTTCAAGCAACGTTTCTCGTTTCGTTTTTACACATCTACTGCTAAAATGTGAATAACGCAAGAGTCCCAACGAGCCAGACTAACGAGTTAAACTACGACATCCCCAATGTAGTTGTGAGGCTGAAGTTAGTGGGAAAGGGATAGCCGATTCCTCGGATCCAGTGACAGCTAGTCACTGGGACAGGTAATAACGTCATATGTAATATATAGACCCGTGGTATTATTATTAACAACTGACAGTTACAATAATAATCATATTATCTTAAATCTCTCCATATCCGGAGAGATACACGAAATTACAAATCCAGTAGTACTTATGCCTGCCAGGCGATGCTAATCACGCTAACTGTTAACGTAAGTGGCGCCATGAATACCGCACAAGAGTCCCAACTGCTCCCGTCTGGAGACTATGGCATCCCCAATTGGGGTATGTTTAGAGGCTGATGGTAATGGGGAAGGTAAGGAGATGGGGAAGAGGGAGGTGGGGAAGTAAAAACACGGCTAAAGCCATTACAAGCAACATTTCAATTTCGAATGATGGTCTTACATAAGGGTGATATTTCCACTCTGGAACGTGCCGTAAATATACTACATATTATTTTAAATGGATAAATAATTGCGAAATACAACAAATTAAACAAAGATTTGAACCCACGACCCCAGGATTGCTAGTCGAGAGTAATGCCCCTCGACCACGGAGGCCGTCAATTATTCTGTTTGAATTAACATTTATTTAAGAGCGTTTAACCAGCGGCCGGAAATCCACATTTCGTCGAAAGTTGTTCTTACGATCGTGCAGGGCGGTTACAATGAGAAAGATTAATTATTCTCCGTACCAGCTTTTTAAAATTATAACTCAATATCGATTTTATTTCATTCCAAATTTGCTTTAATTTATACCTACATCGAAAAATGCTGAAAGGCGTGATGATAAAACTATTAAAATAATGTACTTTTTGTAATTATTTTTTTATTATAAGTATTTATCATTTTTCAATAATGTCTAAGTTAAATAAGAATGTTAAATAAAAACCTTAAATATATTAAGTTGTAAGTGCGCAAATAAATACACAAACGGACAAAATTTCGTAAACAAACACATGTACGTATAATATAATATATTTTTTAATGATTTTATTTAAACTAAAATTAAAATTATAAAACATGCGATACCCAGATAATGCATTGATTTATTTTTCTGCGTGATTGTATTATTTGAAATGGGTGTGATATAATACGAAATCTTTTTTTGAAAGTTTAACAAATCTGCCAACGATCTCTGATATAACCTTATTATACTAAAAATAAGAAATAAACATTTTTTTCTCAAAATTTAAAACAGATAAAAGAACAATCTTTCGAAATCAATTTATAATTTTTTGTGGAAAAGAGTCAAAACGTGTAAAATCTGATTTAAAAATGACATATTTCTGGTTTTCTCTGGTAATACCCCGGGCATAGCCGGTTATTAAAACTCTAATAAATCAATACGAAGGCCTTTACAAGTGTTTCTATCGTTCCCACGGTTGAGCAGATCTGAAAGACTCTCGGAAGGAAAAGTTCGTTTATCTCGGCGTTTCGAAAAGATTAATTTCAAAAGAAATTCCAGTTTGATATCTGAATTTTGAATATTCCGGTGTCTTTGATTTTTGGAAAAATTGATTGAAAAATATAGCCAAATCTTTTTGCATTTAGTTTTACAAAGGATATCTCTTGCTTCGCCTGAGATTTAAAATCTATATCTTCCATCTATCCATCTATATACCTATATATACATATATCTTCTTCTCTTCTCTACATTTAATCAATTAAAGTCCTCCGCGTCGTCTGTCTTTCTGTCTGTTCGCGATAAACTCGAAAACTACTGAACAGATTTTCATGCGGTTTTCACCAATAGAGTGTTTCATGAGGAAGGTTTAGGTATATAATTTGTCAAGGATTTGTGTAAATTGGTTGAAACATAATTGTTAGAAGTGTCGGAAAAAGTCGAGCCGCCTGGTAGCTCTCATCGAAAACGCTGCTTAATCCTTTTGGGGTATAACAAAACAAAGCATGGTGGGATATTCCTCTTTTATAGATCTACAAAAAAGTCCGCGAAGGCATATATCTATCTTTTACGGATAGCTTACTATACCCATTCTATGTTCTAAAAAAATGGTCACGGACATTGCGGTAATTGAAAAGTTATCTGGACGGATACAGTATTAATCCTTATTAATTATTATTTTTATTTTATAAACTAACGTTTAGACAAGATTTTTATGCATAGCACAAAGGGTAACAATTATTATAAGCAATAATTATCAGCCTGAAACACTCATCAATATTGAAAAATCTTCCGAGAAAAGATACTTGCCGCCAACGGGACTTGAACCCGTGTCCTTCTGATTGCCGGTCAGCTGCTCTTGACCACTGAGCTATGGGGGCTTATCAAATACCTGCCAAATAATTCAATATATACTAGTGTTTCATTCAACAATTACTGGGCGGGTATTTGATAAGCCCCCATAGCTCAGTGGTCAAGAGCAGCTGACCGGCAATCAGAAAGACACGGGTTCAAGTCCCGTTGGCGGCAAGTATCTTTTCTCGGAAGATTTTTCAATGTTGATGAGTGTTTCAGGCTGATAATTATTGCTTATAATAATTGTTAATCCTTATTAACTTAAATACGTTAGAATTTCAGGCACATTATTATAATCGTTCACACCATCTCTACGTATTATAAATTAAGTCCTCCGCGGCATCTGTCTGCCTCTTCGCGATAAACTCAAAGACGGCGGTGGTTATAAAGGTTGGATAACCATCCAGTAGATGAAGTTGTGTTTTATTAGCCACAGCAACGCGTGGCCGGGTCATCTAGTAGTTAATAATTTGAAATTGTGTAAATATGTTTTCTTAGACTCGCAAAGCGGACCCTTTACTTTCATAGTCTTGTCCATAGAATATAACATCATATTTTACATAAATGTATTTTAGTTTTCAGATTTGGGTAAAGAAAGATTTTTTATACCTTCGAACCCTTTTCGGCAGCTATCCTGGATGATCGGTTAAATTCCATAAGCGTCCCTTACAAAATAAGGTTTTTTTAAGTGAAAACTTTAAAATTTTTTAAAATTAATAATCGGAGACGGTTTACATATATATAGTTCCCGTGAGCACCTAGGCCATAGACCCATTGTAATATCTCCCATTTTACCTCATTCCTTTGACAGTAACCCAGGTCCCTTTAATAAAGTTCCACAGGATTGTCATTGCAAATGAAGCTTTATCTTCTGGTTCGACAATGTGTCTTCCCAGGTCTCATTTCACCTCTTCACTCCTCCTTGGTTCCTTGAAGGCCACACGACGGAAGAGGGCTTCATCTCTCCTCTCCACTCCTTAGTTCTCCGAAGGCTCCACGACGGAGAGTCCACCCCCCTTTGTTCGCTAAAGGCCCCATAAGAGAGGAGTTCACTCCACCTTGGATCCGTGAGGGTCCCAGGAGGGAAGAGAACTTCATCTCTCCTCCTCACTCCTCCTTGGTTCCCTAAAGGCCCCACAGCGGAAGAGTTCACCAAGATGGCCTCATTTCTCCTCTTCACTCCCGCACCGAGGCACCGTTCGTGACACTGTTCCCCAGGACATTCAGCCTGAGCACGGTAGCTCACACCTTGGCTTGGGAAGGCTATTGCAGGATTGTGTTTCCACTCCCTGAGCGATGGGTTCGCCACACTCCCTACGCTGCAAAGTGAAAACTTCTTTGACACTGTTGTGATACGTTGTTAGTAAGCAGTATGCAAGTGCTTAACAGGAAAAACAAAATGCAAAAAAATAGGTTAGTAAGACAAAGATAAATTAAACAGGGCAAAAGAAAAACTCATTCATGAGACTCCATGACGCGGAATTGCATCTGTAAAAAACCTGCAAGCACCTGCATAAAAAAGAGAATATAAGAAATACAATAAATCTCAAATCAATTGGCAAGTACCAACAAAAAATGTGAATGGCTTTCGGTCTGACCATAAACTACACTTAGCTTCCGTGTCCCTTAGCCAACCACTCAGTGAAGCTTCAAAGAATGTTACCTGAATATTTGGGGTAAAATACCCGAAGACTAAAAGAAAATTCAGCGTTGGGTAGTCAGAGGCAGGACAAAGGACAGTCAAGGTCGTGTGATCAAACCTCAAGCCTGCACATGTCATTGGGGGAGGCGCAGATAGATTTGAGAAGGATCTGCAAAATTAATAATGTAACTAAAGATGAAGCAGGGACGAGGTCCAGCACACCCCCATACGGGGATAAGGAAAAAAAATAAGTTCAGTTCAGTTCATCCAAAAAACATTGAAATAACGTATGCATGGACACTGGAGGTCTAGATTCGTTCAAAATAAATAAATGTAGCTTCGTTTAATCAAAAAAATTAGAATCTTGCGAGAGCCTTGAAGGAGTAACCATCAGTTACTTATACCAGGGCGGGTAAGAGGTGGATTACCTCCACTGACACTGTTGTGATATGAAACTTGATGAAACGGAAAATAGCGATTCTAAAAAAAGACGAACACAAACATCTATAGGATTTAGCCTGCGATAGAAATAAAGCTCACTTTTCAAGGCTCCTATCAGTTGAGATTGTGTGGTGAAAGTTTCACTCGTACCGCGTGTGAACTGCTCTGGATTTTTTTGAAGTAAAACTTCTTTACGCACGCTGGACTTGGGGAGTAAGCTGGTGAATGCGTGACGAGAGCGTTACGAAAAGTGTGATCGGGCGCGGCGAACGGAAGTTGAGAGGGATATATAAGTCAGTGAAGATAGAAAGAGAGAGAGAGTTATGTTACAGTAGGGACAAGAGAGAGAGGTGCGAGCACACATATTCTTTCTCTCATAGCGAGCTACGTTTCGTATATCCAAGACACAGTGCAGGCCTATTGTCTGTAACACACGGTAGACGCTCTTTATCTTTTCTTTTATAAGTTAGTGAAGTTTTACTTTAGTCGTGTGGTCTAAAGCACACTCGTTTTTTTTCACACAGGAATTTTTTGTATGGAAAGGAAAGAAACGAAGTTCTGGGAAGGAAAAGGGTATTAGGGGTAGGTAGAAATCTGGGGGTCAATGTCCACGAGTGACAGATGAATTCATTTTTTCCACTGCTGCACAATTTGATGGGTGGAGAGAGTCCTGCTGGACAGATCAAAAAGGTCATCCTCAACCAGTCTCCCCTGATCAGGAGTAGGTGTGCAAGTGCATCCACCGCCAAGACCTAGACAAACTTCACCACATGAACCCGGGCACCAAAATCCCCAAATCTAGCGAACTACTTGGGGTGATCTATCGCAGGAATGTTCGTTATTGGAGGGGACCTCACCACTTTCCCAACGGCGCGGCGCTGCGTTCTAAGGAAACGTGTGGTTTCCTCCTTTACACGTCAAGACTCTAATTTTTTATTGAACGAAGCTACGTTTATTTGAACGACTCTAGACCTTCCAATGTCCATGCATATGGGCTTAGAAAGAAGTATGTATGTACATTAATTAACATTATACAAAAGATAAATAGAAGTAGCAGCCCGTGGAATAATTTTTGCAATAGGTAATAGAGATAATAGTGTTTGTAAAAGATAAAGAAAAATAACCGCTATAACCAGTGAAGAAGAAACCTGAAAATAAAAGAAGTAACGAGGAAAAAACAGTTATATGATTATGTTAAAATGTAAGTAGCTACTATAATATCAGAAAGAAAATAAAATATATCAAAAGAAAAGAATATCCAGAGAAGGTATTCCATAGACCTCCGGGCAGTCCCAATGATAATGCGTATAGCTAACGGTTCAACCGCAGACAACGCTTGAAGACCGCGCCCTTTAGCCGGCTCCCCGATCTTGCCTCGAAAAAATGAACTTGGGAGAGAAGGGAACGTTTTTGAAGACCTTGAGGAAAAGATGAGCGTCGGTTTACCGGAGCTACGCCTCTCAGGCCTATGCATGTTCATTATCTAATAAATATTTCTCGGAATAGCGATACCCATTCCAAATCCCAATGGCAAGTATTGAGGTCTTGACCTTTTAATTTCTCCAGCTGGACTCTCACGACCGTTGTCTTGCATCGCAGTGGGAGTAAATTCATACGTCCCTCTTGAATACACTGTCCCTCAGAAACTTACCAATCCATCACACCCCTTTCCTTCATTTCGTCCTTCCTTTCCCTCACACAGAAAAAACCCTTTTCATGCTCTGACTGCAACTTTTTATTTTCCACGAAGAGACAACTAAAATATTTCAAATATTTAACCACAGTGGAGATAAACCTTTGTCACGTCTCGACTGCAATACAAAGGACTACTAAAAATTCACTTGTTTACACACAGGGAAGAAAACCTTTTTCTTTTTTTTCTGTTTTCTGTTTTATGTTACGTTTAGATTAATTAAAAAAAGACCCTCCGCACAGGGAGAGAAGGCCCTGAGGGAAATGGTTTTCTTCAGGACCTCCTGTGTGGATCCATTGTGAAAAAAAAATAATAAAAAAGCGGGTCGTGGAAGCTCGGCGTTTCAAAGGTTAACTACACACACACATTGACACAGAGCTGTCATATCATGTGGAACAAATATTAGAAAAAATTCCCCAATTCCTCGTGTGTGTGCACAATATAATACAAAATTTCACAGCATTGACATTTTTAATAACAACTTAAAGAAATTTCGATATGAAGTAACGCGTACGACCTATTATTAATATCAGAGTATGGAATGTATCGGGAGAATCTCTTATCCTTTTACTAAATGGCTCTTTCTCTATCCCTCCTATAACCAAATTTTAATACATTAAAACTTCATTTCCAATGTACTTTGGCATAAGAAATTTGTGTGGCTTGACTTCAGCTCACTTGTATATCTATTATATTTTGCATATGTTAGAAGTCAACTTGAATACAATTCTCCCATCTGGAACCCATATTACAATATACATGTACAAGCTGTTGAAAGAATACAAAACAAATTCTTACGTTTTCTTAATTTTAAAATGGGATTCCAGCAATTATGTTGAACTACAATACTATTTTGAATGATATGAATATGCTCAAATTGTCAGACAGAAGAACTTTCACTGACTTGGTATTTCTGTATAAAATTCTAAACGATTTAGTTGACAGTCCGGTATTGCTCGAATTGATAAGCTTCCGGATTCCACTACGTAATACTAGAAGTCAGAATTTATTTCAGTGCAGTAATTCTGGAACTAACTACCATATGTATTCCTCTTTACCCAGAATACTAATGGAGGGAAACAATTATACCAAGTCAGTGGACATCTTCAATTTATCTTTCATGAAATATTGTTACGAAGGCAGTTCAGTTATGTACAATAAATACTGTATATTTCTTACTATTCATATGTAAAAGCCCCGAAAAAGGGCGTTAATAAATAAATAAATTATCACTGTATATGTGTATATCACGACAAAATACACTATTCTACTGTAGCATTCATAAGCGGAACTACATTGCCCACTCTCCGATACAACGATTTCATACTATGGGAAACCAGTACTTAGGTGATATTGACATATTTAACATAAACTTGGCGAATTTTATTGATCTTGTAAAAAACTTATTCCAAAACTATTCCTAAACCTATCTGTTTTTCTGAAACCTATGAAATCGCTGTATTTTTGTATTTTTATGACTTGTGTGCTTTTTTATCAAATTTTATTTTTATTATTTCTGTATACGTTTAAAAATAATCTGTCATGAATTAGTTGTACTACCAAAATGTAAAAGCCCTTTGGGCGTTAAATAAATAATAAATAAATAAAAAGGTATGATTTTAAATTTTCACGGCCAAAAGTATTTTTGTTGTTTGTTTTTGGGGTGTTATGCCGTGTTACGCTACCTCCTCCTTTAGCCAACGTTTCGGACAGCGTTACAGAGTCCATCATCCGGGGATACACATCTGCCCTTATGATGGACACTGTAACGCTGTCCGAAACGTTGGCTAAAGGAGGAGGTAGCGTAACACGGCGTAACACTCCAAAAACAAAAACAAAAAAAGGTGTTTGTGTCTTACAAATAAATAAATATCATGCAAATGACCTCCAACTACACTAGCGCCATCTGCTTCGAACTTCCCAGTTTATCCGCTATTCTGGCGCACGCCGCTGGTCATAACTGGTACAATACAAAAGAGGTAAACTTCACAAGGAGCTTAGAATAATGACTAGGCCTGGCTGGAAAAAGCGTGGTCCCTATTTGGACCCCGGTCCCGCGATAATTCGGACTGAAGTGAGCTTATCACTGAAGCGCTGTGATAGTGTAGGGCAGGGGTAGCCAATCTTTACTTAAAAGCCTTATGTGATACTTACACATTAAATTTTATTATCTCTATCTCTACATAATATAAATTAAAGTCCTCCGAGTCGTCTGTCTGTTTGTTCGCGATAAACTCAAAAACTACTGAACGGATTTTCATGCGGTTTTCACCAATAGATAGAGTGTTTCGATAGGAAGGTTTAAGTATATAATTTGTCAAGGTTTTGTGTAAATTGGTCAAAACATAACGATAATTGATAGAAGTGTCGGAAAAAGTCAAGCCACCTGGGAGCTTTCATCGAAAACACTGCCTAATCCCTTTGAGATATAACAAAATAATGCATGGTGGGATATTCCTCTTTTATAGATATACAAAAAAACCGAGATGGTATATATCTATCATTTACGGATAGCTTACTATACCCATTCTATCTTCTAAAAAAATGGTAATTGGAAAGTTATTTAGGCGGATACAGTATTAATCCTTATAAACTTAAATACGTTAGTTACCCCAAGCATTTCATGCACATTATTACAATCTTTCGCACCATCTCTACTTATTACAAATTAGAGTCTTCCATGGCGTCTGTCTGTCTCTTTTTGATAAACTCAGATACGGCGGTGGTTATAAAGGTTGGATAACCATCCCGTAGATGATAGTTAGCCATAACAACGCGTGGCCGGGCACAGCCAGTATATAATAAAAAATGTTCGATTTTTTTTAACCAAGTCCCAATTGTTTTCAACCTTCTGGATTCGGTAAGACCCTAGCACGGTCGATCGATAAGGATTGCATCGGTAAATTTAGGTAACTTCTCATCGTTCCCTAGCATGACTGCAGATCGCCCACGCATAAATAACAGTTCTCAATGACAGTGTGGATACATAGCGTGTTGTTTTCTCTTTTAACACCGTTTAGATCATATTTCTGACCGTGAATTTTTTTTTTTTTTTTACATTACATAGCTTCACACAGGAGGTCTCGTGGAAAATAATTCCCCTCAGGGTCTCTGTCATCTTTGGAGATGCTATGTGGAGGGTCTTTTTGGAAAAGAAGAAGAGGAAATTATTAGGGGAGGTTGGAATCTAGGGGCAGAATGTACAGGAGTGACGGACGTATGAAACCATCCGGCTGGCGTAGTCCAGCGGTAAGGCTCTTGACTCGCACTCCGAAGGTCGCGGGATCGAATCCCGGCGTGACAAATAAATTTTATATGATTAATTTGTGTTATTTCACAGTTTATTCATTTAAAATAATGCATAGTGTATTTGCGGCACGTTCCAGAGTAGAAGATACTCTCAGTATCGCCCTGGTGTAAGACCACCATTCAGAATTGAAACGTTGCTTGAAATGGATTTAGCCGTGTTTGGTGACCAGATCTGAATAGCCAGGTACTTCCCAACCTTCCTCTTCCCTATCTCCTTCCCCTCCCCACTACCTTCAGCCTCACAACATACCCCAATTGGGGATGCCATAGTCTCACCGGCTCCAGACGGGAGCAGTTGGGACACTTGTACGGTATTCATGTAAAAAAAAAAAATCCCTCCGGCTGGAGACGTCAAAGGGACTTCCTCAAACATCCGCCGCCAAGACCCGGACTAACATCACCCCGTGAACCTGGGCATCCTTGTTAAGTCACCAAATGTAGTGAAATACTTGGGGTGACCTATGGCAGAGGTGTTAGTTATCCAATAATTGGTTCCTAGGGCGGCGGTATGAGTTTTTCCAAAAACCGAACAAATTACCAAGGGAGGCGGGTATGGGTACCGCCTCCCCGGGAACCATTTATTGGATCACTAACACCTCTGCCATAGGTCAACCCAAGTGATTCGCTACGTTTGGTGACTTAGCAGGGGTACCGGGGTTCATGGGGGTGATGTTGGACTTGGCTGCGAATGGGTCTGCCCACTAACAGGCAGGTCGGATCGGGAGAGACTGGTTGAGGAAGTCCTCTCCAGCAGAACTCTTAGAACATCGCCTTACCCGCAGCGGAAGGGATTATTTCATACATCCGCCACCCCTCTGACACACTGACCCCCAGATTCCTACCCACCCCTAATACCGCCGCCCAGGAAAACTTTATTGGATAACCAACACCTCTGCCATAGATTACTCCAAGTGGTTAGCTGCCCGGGTTCATGGGATGAGGTTTGTCTGGGTCTTGGAGGTGGATGTCCAGGACACACTGAATCCCAGATTCCTACCCACCCCTTAAACATTTTTCCTTGCCAGAACTCTCCTCTCCTTCCTCTCCCTAAAAGGCCCTCCACAGAACATCCCCAGGGAAATTATTTTCCTCAGTGCCTCCCGTGTGGAGCTCATTTAAAAAAAGCCTATTTCCTTTCCAGAACTTCCTCTCCTCCCTTTCCTTAAAAAGACCCTCCACACAGCATCCCCTAAGGTAATATGAGCCCTGAGAGAAATTATTTTCCTCCGGGCCTCCTGTGTGGAGCTAATATTAAAAAAATGAGGGTTTGGAAAGGGCTGCGGGCCGGACACGGTTAGCTTGAACAGCCCTGGAGGAGGTGTATCAACGAGGCGGTCAGCGGCCAGTGCCAGGGGTTCTCAAGGGAAATTCACCAAACAAAGTGAAAAGGGGATTACTTCTTATTGTATTCCTCTCTCATATCTGTCTGTCTTATACTACACACACCCAAAACGGCAACAAAACCCTTTGTACAGAGCATAAGGGTAATTGCTTTTTTAAATTTAACCCGTAGAAAATAGATCCCTGATGCCAATGTGTGGTAAAACCATGTAAGGCCGTGTCACTAACTAACCATCATGGGGTAGGTAGAGAAGACGGGCCGCCAAACAACTTGGTCTTGGCAAACACCCTTGTCGTTCACATTCATATATCATCTCATACATGCTCTTTTATTATTCTGACGCTTGACACGGCCCAGTACTTACGTACGCAGTTGAGACTTGGGTACTAACTAAGAGGAATGAGCGAGCACTGGACGTTTTTGAAAGAAAAATTTTGAGGCGCATCTTCGGACCGGTTCTAGAAAATGGATTTTGGAGCAGACGTTATAACAATGAGCTCTTTACTCTGTTTAAGGAGCTAAACGTCGCAAAATTTATAAAATTGGGAAGACTTCGGTGGCTGCGTCATGTGGAGAGAATGACCGAGCATCAAGCACCAAAGTCCCTGCTGAACTCTAGACCAATAGGGCGAAGGAGCCTGGGAAGGCCAATACTAAGATGGAGCGACAACTATATATCTATCTTGGAGCTTCCAAACTGGAGAGAGCTGGCACAAAACCGAGATGAGTGGAGGAAGACTCTTGAGGAGGCCAAGACCCACCTGGGGTTGTAGAGCCAATAGTGATGATGATGATGATGACATGGCCCGACTCAAGTTTCTGATTCACTTGGTCGTGCCATTCTTCATCACATGTGTTGCAACCGTGACGTCTCCGTAAACCCCTACAATACTATTAGCGGTAACGATAATTTTGGAAGTATGGAATAAAGTTACAAGGATTATATTGAAGTGTGTGTGAATTCAAAAAATTCAAAAACCACAAATATCAATTGTCTGATGGTTGTGTCTTTGATCTTAAACACATAATACTAATATTTAAATAAATGAAGACAATATAAGCGAAACTCAATCGAAAATCTGGAAACAGAAAAATCAGAAAAACATATTGACACCTCTGGGACTCGAACCCAGGACCTCTTGCTTTCCGGGCAAACGCGCTAACCACTGCGCCACGGTGTCGATATGAAATTCGGTCATGTTTAACTGTACCATACTTCGACTAAGAACCACCTACATTATCTTCATTTTCTTTAACGCATATATTATTGGCAACTATCTTTATGTATGATTGCAAGATTCAAACCCGAACTAAATGCTCTCTAGATAGTGTCTGGATAAATCTTTATCCATTTTATTTTTAATATGCGACATCTATTGACTTTACATACATAAAGATAGTTGCCAATAATATATGCGTTAAAGAAAATGAAGATAATGTAGGTGGTTCTTAGTCGAAGTATGGTACAGTTAAACATGACCGAATTTCATATCGACACCGTGGCGCAGTGGTTAGCGCGTTTGCCCGGAAAGCAAGAGGTCCTGGGTTCGAGTCCCAGAGGTGTCAATATGTTTTTCTGATTTTTCTGTTTCCAGATTTTCGATTGAGTTTCGCTTATATTGTCTTCATTTATTTAAATATTACAATTTGAGGTTTTACTCATAAAGTTAAAATAAAAAAAATAAAACATAATACTAAGGCTCTTTCGTACACACTAAATAACATCAGTCGAAAATCAGACAATTTTCAATTTGGGATGCGGGAATGGGTACCGCCGCCCCGGGAACCTTTATTGGATAACTGCCATAGGTCACCCCAAGTGGTTCGCTACATTTGGTGATATAGCAGGGGTGCCCGGATTCATGAGATGGGGTTTGTCTAGGTCTTAGAGGCGGATGACCAGGACACACTGAACCCCAGATTCCAACCCTTTACTTCCCAGGACCTTCCTTTCCTTAAAAAACCCTCCACACAGTATCCCCAAAAGATGACATAGGCCCTGAGGGAAATTATTTTTCTCAAGGCCTCCTGTGTGGAACTCACGTAAAAAAAAAATACGAGTGTGCTTTAGATCACACAACTGAAATAAAACATCACTTATATCTCCATCTCAACTTCCGTTCGCCTCGTCCGATCACACTTTTCATAACGCTCTCGTAACGCATTCACCAGATACTCCCCAAGTCAAGCGTGCGTAAAGAAGTTTTATTTCATAAAAGACATACGGTGAACGATCTGCACCCCCCCAAAGGAAACATACAATCATTATCATACATCTCCCTCACATGTATAAAGAAAATAAAACGCAATTCTCTTCGCCGTGCGCCGTAGCTGAGCCGTAAAAAGATAAAACTGTTTACTCCAAAGGAAAAAAAGTAGTACAAGGACATATATCGTGTGTCACATCTTTTGTCTCATCGTTTTTGAAATAAAACTTCTTTGCGCACGCTCGGCTTGGGGGGAAAGTTGGTGAATGCGTTACGAAAAGTGGTGATTGTTACGAAAAATGTCATGCGGACGGTAATCTATGCGAACGGTGATCGATTGCTAGGCGAACGGTCGGGCCTTTACGCACGCTTAACTTGGGAAGTGATAATGATAAGGATAATCATAAGGATAGTCACGTCAAGGTCGTAGGTCACCCCAAGGACGTAGGTCACCCTAAGGTTTAGGTCACTCCAATTTCGTAGGTCACCCCAAGGTCGTAGGTCACCCCAAGGTCGTAGGTCACCCCAATGTCTTAGTTCACTTCAAGGTCATATTTCACCCCAATATCATATGTCACCCCAAGGTCGTAGGTCACCCCAAGGTCGTAGATGACCCCAAGGTCGTAGATCACTCCAAGGTCATACATATGTCACCCCAAGGTCGTAGGTCACCCCAAGGTCGTAGATCACCCCAAGGTCGCAGGTCACCCCAAGGTCTTAGGTCACCCCAAGGTCTTCAAGGTCATATTTCACCCCAATGTCATATGTCACCCCAAGGTCGTAGGTCACTCCAAGGACATACATATGTCACCCCAAGGTCGTAGGTCACCCCAAGGTCTTAGGTCCCCCTAGGTCGTAGGTCACCCCAAGGTCGTAGGTCACCCCAAGTCATAGGTCACCCCGTTCGCTACGTTTGGTAACTTAGCAGGTATACCTGGGTTCATTGAGCGAGATTTGTCTTGTAATTTTACTTCAGTCGTGTGGTCTAAAGCACACTCGTTTTTTAATGTATAAGAAAGAGCTACAGCTTTATTACGATAAAGAACGTACGTTTTGTGCTTTTTTGTGCCGTCAAAGTAATAACAAAAGCGCTCATTGGGATTCTTTCTTTAGTAGCATTGCAACGCGAGAAGTGGAGACCAAACAATAAATTTTACTTAATAGTGTTATTTTTCGTGGTCATTTAACCCATCTATATCATTTTACGTATTCTGATTCTCCCACAAATCTCACTTGTATTATTTACTTGGCAGTTGTAGTGCTAATTACCAAAGCAGATTGCTATTTGCCCTGTGCAAACTTTGCTCTCTCGGGAGAGTGTATTTTGTAATTAA
The DNA here is from genome assembly GCA_929108145.2 of Limnephilus rhombicus. Classification (NCBI taxonomy): domain Eukaryota; kingdom Metazoa; phylum Arthropoda; class Insecta; order Trichoptera; family Limnephilidae; genus Limnephilus; species Limnephilus rhombicus. The sequence continues at coordinate 46,047,089 of OV815290.1, forward strand.
GCTCAACATCCTGCAAGGGTCCCCCCTTGGAGAATCGCGCGGCTCTTGATTAGAGATCATTATTTATTTTACCGGAGATGGGATTTACGCAAGGGTACCCCCTTGGATAAAAACTTATGAACAAATTTGCGATACAGAAGAAGGAACTCATGAGAGGTCTGTCGTTAGTCGTTAGTGTATATTGGATGAAGGAGTTTGGATGAATGTGCCTTAAAAATATTTAAAACAATATCCATGCACAAAATACGTTCGGGGTCCCAGATGCAGTAAATAAATTTTACTGCATTAAATATTTCCGACTAAAAATATTACAATAAATAAAACATCCTCCAACAAAAACCTATCCTAACCTAACCTAACTTTACAGGATGTCTGTATTATTTTTTACACATTTTTTTGTGGTTAGGTTTTAGTACATATTTTGTTGGGGGATGTTTTGGCCGTAGGATATTTTTTCGGGGATATTTTGTCGGGGATATTTTGTGGGAGATATTTTGTCGGGGATATTTTGTGGGAGACATTTTGTCGGGGATATTTTGTCGGGGATATTTTGTTCGGGATATTTTGTGGGAGATATTTTGTCGGGGATATTTTGTCGGGGATATTTTTTCGGGGATATTTTATCGGGGATATTTTGTGGGAGATATTTTGACGGGGATATTTTGTGGGAGACTTTTTGTCGGGGACATTTTGTCGGGGATATTTTGTGGGAGATATTTTGTCGGGGATATTTTGTCGGGTATATTTTGTCGGGGATATTTTGTCGGGGATATTTTGTAGGAGATATTTTGTCGGGGATATTTTTTCTGAGTTATTTTGTAGGGGATATTTTGTCAGGGATATTTTGTCGGGGATATTTTGTTAGAGATATTTTGTCGGGGATATTTTATAGGAGATATTTTGTCGGGGATATTTTGTCGGGGATATTTTGTCGGGGTTATTTTGTAGGAGATATTTTGTCGGGGATATTTTGTCAGGGATATTTTGTCGGGGATATTTTGTAGGGGATATTTTGTCGGGGATATTTTGTAAGAGATATTTTGTCGGGGATATTTTATAGGAGATATTTTGTCGGGGATATTTTGTCGGGGTTTTTTTGTAGGAGATATTTTGTCGGGGATATTTTGTCGGGATATTTTGAAGGGGATATTTTGTCGGGGAGGGATATTTTGACGGGGTTATTTTATAGGAGATATTTTGTCAGGGATATTTTGTCGCAGGATGAAAAGTCGCGGAACCAGGTGACTGCCACTATTTTCGTAATAACTGACTAGTTTTTTTTTAAGTGAAAACTTTTTTAGCACCATTGTGATTTTAATTTTATAGGATTTAGCCTGCGAGAGATTGAGATCGTATAATCGGACTCCTCTTCTTTGTGCGGTGCTTTGTAGCCTCCCCACCCATGTCTACTTTAGTTTTCTAAAAGGTTTCACTGCATGTGAATTGCATTATCTGTTTTTTATTTTAAATGTTGTGTTAAAGTCGTAAGTATACCTACCTATACCTTTTCTAATTTCCTCAGACTATAAACTTGGGTTTTGTGAAATGTTTTTTCTCTCTCTAATATTGGCGGGCCGGATCGGGATGAGTGAGACGCTTTGTTCTCACCAATCGGACTCTCTCGACTCAACGCAATGGGGGCATGGATTCATACGTCACTCCACTGACCCTCAGATTCTACCCACCCCGTCGTACCTTTTTAATTCCCATAACTTCTTCTTTTTCCTTTCATTTAAAAGATCCTCCGCACAGCGTCTCCAAAGATGACAAAGTGTGGAGTTACCGTAAAAAAAATCTTCTTCCCTTCCTACTATATTTTGCCTAAAAACACGCCCCGTGTAGTTATGCCATAGACATACTCGTTCCAAACGGTTGGGAGCAATTGGGACAATTGTGTGGTACTCGCATAAAAACATCATTTATCTACAGCCAGGTGGGGTGAGTGTCAAATTGTATTGCGAGGTGTTAAGGAGAGTGGAATGAGAGAGGTAAAGTGTAAGGTGTGTTTAAACACTCTAACTCTTACCTAGCAAGCCGGGTGGTATATAATAGAACGTGACATGTACATTGTTTTGTGTGTTTAAATGCGTTACGGCATAATGGAGGATGCTTGTGTACAATAAATAATAATGATATTATACAAGGTGTCTGGATAATCATGGTACAACCGGTATGACGCCCGCAATGGTCGAGGGGTAAGACTCTTGACTCAAAAACCGAAGGTCGCGGGATCGAATCCCGGCATGCGCAAATAAATTTTATTAGATTAATTTGTGTTATTTCACAATTCATTTATTCACTGTATTTGGGGCACGTTCCAGATCGGAGGACACTCTCAGTATCGCCCTGGTGTAAGACCACCATTCAGAATCGAAACGTTGCTTGAAACGGCTATAGCCGTGTTTGGTGACCAGATCTGAATAACCAGGTACATCCCCACCTTTCTCTTCCCATCTTCTTCCCCTCCTCAAACAAAAAATATATGTATATATATATAAATATGCGGGCATCATTCCGGTCTTATGTACCGAAAGAAAAAAAAATACTAGTGAATTTGCAAAACATTATTTTCATTGTACCTTCTCAACTTTTCACTTTTACTTGTGTGATTTAAATTTTTTTTCGTTAACGGGATGGCTTGAGGAAAATAATTCATAAGGGCCAATGTCATTTTTAGGGATGCTGTGTGGAGAGTCTTTTCAGGAAAGGAAGGATAAGAAGTTCTGGGTAGGATAAAAAAATGAGAGGTGGGTAGGAATCTAGGGGTCAGGAGTGAAGTTCGTATGAATCCATCCCTCCCACTGCTGCGAAAGGCGATATTTCGAGAGAAATTATTTTTCTACGTTCTTTTCAAGACAACTCCATGAAGGAAAAAATACCTCAGGGCCTATGTAATCTCTGGGGATGCTGTGTTGAGGGTCATTTTAGGGGAAATATTGAAAATAAGTTCTGAGAAGGAAAAGTCAATGCGTCTGCGAGGTCCATGTTAAGCTTCCTTCAATCAGTCTCTCCCGATCCGACCCGCCACGAAGTGGGTGGGTAAACGCATTCGCTACAAGATCTCACCCAATAAACCCGACACCCCTGTTAAGTCAATAAACGTAGCGAACCATTTATGGTGACCTGATTTATTAAATAAGTGGTTCCGTAAGGCAGTGGTACCCATAACCGACTCCTAAATTGCGTTCTTTGTAAAAAAAAATCCTCTCCGATATTATTATGTTTATCGAATTTTACAATTATGTAATCCATTCTCGCTCTAACATCCAATAGTCAATCACGTTTCACTCAACTCAAACTGGGATCTGTTTTTGATATAAGTACGGTCAAGAATGTTCGTGAAATTTACAAAAAAAATACATTTTACATTATTTCTGATATTTGAATACTTGAATAGAAAACACCTGTAAGTGAGATGGATTATCGAGATTATTTTTTAAGTATAACTTCTTTACGCACTCTCGACTTGGGGGGGGGGGTAAGCTGGTGAATACGTTACGAAAAGTGGTGATGTGTTACGAAAAGTGTGATGTGTTAAGAAAAGTGGTGATGTGTTGGGAAAGGTGTGATATTACGAAAAGTGTGATGTTACGAAAAGTGTGATGCGAACGGTAATCGATGGGAACGGTGATCGATGGCGAGGCGAACGGTCGGGCCTTTACGCACGCTTCACTTGGGGAGTGATAAAGATAAGGATAAGGATGGTCTGGACCCCAAAGTCGTTAGGCCACCCCAAGGTCGTAGGTCACCCCAAGGTCGTAGGTCACCCCAAGGTCGTAGGTCACCCCAAGGTCGTAGGTCACCCCAAGGTCGTAGGTCACCCCACGGTCCTAGGTCACCCCACGGTCTTAGGTCACCCCAGGATCATAGGTCACTCCAATGTCAATGTCATATGTTCTTTTATAAGTTGGTGAAGTTTTACTTAAGAGCGTTTAACCAGCCAGCGGACGAAAATCCACATTTCGTCGAAAGTTGTTCTTCCGATCGTGCAGGACGGTTACAATGAGAAAGATTAATTATTCTCCGTACCAGCTTTTTTAAATTATAACTCAATATCGAATTTATTTCAATCCAAATTAGCTTTAATTTATACCTTCATCCAAAAATGCTGAAAGGCGTGATGATAAAACTATTAAAATAGTGTACTTTTTGTAGTTATTTTTTGATTATAAGTATTTATCATTTTTCAATAATGTCTAAATTTAATAAGAATGTTAAAAAAGTCTGAAATATATTAGTTTGTAAGTGCGCAAATAAATACACAAATGGACCAATTTTCGTCAAGAAAGACATGTTCGTACATACTTTTTAATGATTTTATTGAAACTAAAATTAAAATTCTAATACATAACTTTGCTAGATAATGTATTGATTTATTTTACTGCATGATTACATTATTTGAAATGGGTGTGGTATAATACAAAAACTTTTTTGAAAACTTAACAAATCTGCTAACGACCTATGGAATAACCTTATTATACTAAAAATTTAAAAAATATCTAAAAATTTATTACATACGAATGCTAGATAAAAGAACAATCTTTCGAAATCCATTTATAATTTTTTGTGGAAAAGAGTCAATACGTCTAAAAACTTTTTTGAAAATGACGTATTTCAGGCTTTCTCTGGTAATGCCCTCTTCAGTCATGTGGTCTAAAGCACACTCGTTTTTTTGGGTTATGCCGCGTTGCGTAGCTCTGCTGTGTCCATCATCGGGGCAGATGTGTAGATTGACATGATGGAAGTGATACCGGCTGATTTTCTGCGTTTAGTTTTGCGTTGGCGTCTTATTGTGCAAAGATTTTTGAAGTGAAATTTCTACAGCACCGCTGTGATTTGGATTTCTGATGAAACGGAAATGACGATTACTGCACCTGCGACGCATCAACCGCGCTCATCGGCCGCTTTGATAATGATGTCACTTTTAAAGGCTCCTATTGGTTGACATACGAAACGGAATTTACGCGAGGTCTGCGCTCATTAGTATTGGTTGAGATTGTTTTGGTAATGTTTCGCTTCTACCGCGTGTAAACTGCACTCGATTTTTTTTTAATATTAGCTCCACACAGAAGGTTCTGAGGAAAATAATTTCCCGGGAGTCCTAGGGGATGCTGTGGGTATAAGGGGTGGGTAGGAATCTGTACGTCTAGGACCCCTACTAGCACGGTCGGTCGTTAAGGATTGTATCGATAACTTCTTATCTAATATAATAATCTAGATAACTTCTCCAGGACAACTGCAGATCGCTAACGTAGAAACATTTAGTCATTGTGAACTGTTTTTTTATTCGTTGGCGATCTGCCGTCACGCTAGAGAATGATGAGAAGTTACCGAAAGTTAGATACAATCCTTATCGATCGATTGTGCTAGGGGTTGAGGAGTGGCAGACGTATGAATCCATCTCTTCAACTGCGGTGCAAGACGATGGGTCGAGAGAGTCATGCTGGAGAGGTCGAAAGGCTTCCGTCAACCAGTCTCTCTCGATCCGGCCTGTAACGCAGGTGGTAAGTAAATGCATCTGCCGCCAAGACATGGACAAACCTCTTGCCATGAATCCGGGCACCCCTGCTAAGTCGCCAAACGTAGTGTTCCCATAACCGCCTCCTAAATTGAGTGATACCGCATTGCAAGCATTAATCTCCTTAATATGGTTTTCTGCGTTTAATTTTGCTGTAGCCGTCTTATTACACCAAGAACTAACTGTTAACGACAAACATGTCACGGGCCGCCCTGAAACAAGGAAATTATGCAAAGCATCACTTTGAATTTGAATTGAATGTTTTGTGGATTAATTTTGAGCTTTCGTATATTTTATTTACCGAAACACATTTCTTGACCAATAAACTATGTATCAAAACAACATACTTGCGTTAATTTGGTAAATTGATAGGTTTTACGATGTTTTTGTCAAGTATCACGCATCGGACTTTGACAGTTTGAATCGCGGCAAATTTGACATTTCGATTCCACAGATTAAAAATTTAAAAATATTCTGGTGTCACCAGGTGTATGAAACTTTTGGCTCTATCATGAATGATGTTGGTGCAAGCGATTCTGACCTTGTCTTTCATACAAATTATTTATAGATTAGGGTCAAAATCGCATAATTTTATTTTTCGAAATTTGTTGCGCGTGCATCCGCGCGTCTCCGGCAATTAAGAAGAGAGGATTAAGGCCCTCCGTTCATGGAGATACTTACAATCTACGTAATTGTGACGAAACCACAAGTGCCCTGCTGATATACCACTTTTTAATGCTAGTCTCCGTACAAAATATACTGAACTTGATCATTTTTCATGTGCAGCCGTGAAGTGAACACGCTGTCATGCGATGCCTTCTCCACTAAATCGTTTCTTACGTATTCTGGTAAAGTATAGTTATGTAAACATGAATTTTTTCCACTTCCAGAACAAATCTAACATTACTTTCATGTTCCGACGCCATTTCTGTCAAACGCCAAACGAATAAGTATCAGACAAAAATGATGCGACCGTCGCGTGCGATCAGCACTGTCGGTATCGTGATACTGATTGGAAATCGACGGCCACCGCGTAGCGCCGTGAACGGGCCCTAGCTATCGTACCTATCGTACTTACGGGGGTACTTACGATCGGCGCGTATGATACGCGCGCGAGAATCGAGTAGCTTGTAAGTATCTCCGTGAACGGAGGCACTAACGCTTGCGCTTCGTCACAATAAACAGTGTGCGGAAATTCATAGTATATGTGGAAAGCTGGTGAAAGTGACCCGAGAGTTGATTCCCCGAAATTAAAATTATTATAAAATATATATATATATATTTTTGCATTAAGATGAAGCCATAGTAAATAATGCAAAATCATACAAAATCACATGTTTTTGTTTTGAAAATTTGATCGCTTAGAAGTATTATAGATGCTTCAATTAAATACTGGGTGTAGAACATACCTTGGCCCTTAAAAATATCGGTATTTTTTTATAAGTCTTTTAATAAGCCTATAGAAAAATAAAGTATAAGGTCTAAAAAACACACTTTCAAGTCCAAACTCTTCTATTTATAAACCCCTTTTCGGATATGGTTTTATTGTATAATGTGGCAAATTCAGTTTATTTTATAATAATCGCAAAAAAAGTTGATATTTACACCCGATCTTCCCAAAATAAAATAAAATATGCATTTTCGCGTTGTTATTTTACAATACGGCCGCTAGTCGACGAATTCGGTTTTTCAAAGTGAACCCTATGGCGTCCACCGAAGAACTACTGTCCACGCCACAGTCGCCATACCTCAGTCACGCCCCGAACGGAGCGAAAAATGGACGCGTGCCTCCGCGTCCCTTGATTTCGTGAAATCAATTTTAAATTTCCGTTTTATTACAATAAACAATGCGTAAAAAGGAAGTTAATGTTTTTTATAGGTTTTTACGAAATCAAGCTGTAAAAAATACCTTTTCCAACGTTTCCAAAAGCTTTTTCTTAAGTATTTTCAAACTCCTCCCATAAAAGGGCGTGAATTCCGATTTCGATTTTTTCCTGAACTATTGGATCGCTTTAATTACCAAATTCAATTTCAAAAATATCTACCTAATAATAAGTTACTGTCGATTGTTAGTACTTATACTCTGGTATATCAATTCAATTCAGTGCCGGCAACCCGGGCGTTTATTTATTATTTGTTATGTACAATAAGATTTTTTTTCCTTACCCTCCTCACTGGACAAAGTCTGTTCTGAGGCTGGTAACTAACAATTTCTAATTACATAAAAACAAATAAGTGGTAAAACAAAGAAAAAAAGGGAACATATATATTATAGTAAAAATAATAATAAAAAATAGAGGAAAATCAGAATTTAAAAACAGAGTAGAAAATAGAAAATATATATAATATTAGATATTAAGAATATTACTTATCTCTCTTCTTTCCTTGACATTCAACCACTTTAAAAATCTTTTGAAAACCCAGTTCAAATTATTAGATGCGACGTAGGTCTTTGTTTGGGCTACAAACTTATTGAATATATATGGTGCCAAGTAAGATTCATGTTTTTTTGCAAAATTTGATTTGATATATGGTACTTGTAGTTGATTGTGTGTGTTTGCTCTTGTGTATTGCGAGTGAGTTATGAAGTGTGGTGATATTTTTATGCAGTTTTTGTAGATGATCTTCTTTATGAATAGTTTATTTATGTCTAATAGGTTATTGTTGATCATTATCTGTTCTGTCGGATGTTGATAAGGCTTTCTAAACATAATTCTGATTTTTGTTTTATGATTAATTTTAAGTGATTTGAGGTGAGTCTCTGCTGCTGCTCCCCATACTGAAATACCATACATTAGAATACTTTGACAGAGTGCATAATATATATTTTTTAGCTGAGGTAGTGACATAATGTTTCGAATTGTTTTGAAGATGTAAGAGAGTTTCCGTATTTTTTTGTAATTAGGTTAATTTGGAGATCCCATTTTAAGTTATTGTCAACAGTTAAACCGAGATATTTAATATTTTGCGCATAATCAATTTTGTCACAAACACAGCGTGAGTTAGTTAATGAGGTAACTGTGCAGGGGTGAAAATGTAGTTGTGGGCGACTATCTGGCTGACCAGCTAATGTAATAATATACAGTACCTATATAGACAAGTAGTTTTATCCGTGATGCATTTTAATGAAAATATACTTTATACCCTTCTTATTCAGCGGTACATACTTTATGCGGTACATACACCCTTTTGGTGACACTTAGTTATATATTATGTAATTAAGCATACCACACTTCCATGGTCGACGTTCAGCTTAATGCCACAATGCTAACGATCAGCGGAACCTTAAAATCGACTCCTCTTCCTTGGCTCCCCGTACTTGCAAATGTAAAGCTGGGAACATACTAAACCCACGCCACGCTACGCGACGCGACGCAACGTTCCTGTCCATGTTCACACTGGCCGACGTATGTACGCGTCGCTGTCACCACGTGACAAGGGGTCTCTGGTTGTGCGCAGGCGCGTTTGATTCGACATATTTGACATTTATTTTTTAGGTTATGTTTTATGTGATTCTCTTCTCAGCAGATGACAGCTTTGCCATGTCTTGAAAGCGAATTTGAAGATGATTTGCTACGATTATTATTATTATCAATATTCTCGTAAAATGAAAAAAGTGAGAAGTATTTGGGTCCACAACAGTAACAAACAAAGACAAATGTTTAGAGAGTTCCATACTTTAGTAAAGGAACTAGAATCTGATGACAGACGATTCTTCATGTACTTCCGTATGAGTAAAGTGGTATTTGAAGAGCTTCACAGCATAATTGAATATGACATAAAAAAAGAAAACACACGTCTTCGAAAGTCCATTCGGATCAGAGAAAGACTGGCAGTGTGTCTAAGGTTTGATTGTCATTAATTATAGAGGTATAATATTGAAAGTCATGCCATGAATGGCTGAAATTTCCTCCCAAGCTGCACTGCGTATGTAAAATCTCTATAATCCTGTAATAAATAACTTCGTGCCGTCTAACAGTTTCAATGAACTGTTCGTCATCCATTTTGAAATAATATCTGTCAAAAAAAACAACCACAGATATTGCGAAACATAACGTTAGATGCTTAGATAACACCAAAAAGATGTAAAATCATCTCGTAGTAGGCGTGACCATACCCCCTCCACCTTCCACATGGACCACGCCGATCTGGCTACGGCAGATCCGCGTCGCGTAGGGGGCGTCGGTTTGCGTTGCGTGGGCCTAGTGTGATTCTAAAGCCCCCGTTTCCATAGAAAATGTATGGATGGTAAGTAGTCCAGATATGGAAATGATGACGTCTACCTACGTCGCGTAGCGTGGCGTGGGCTTAGTATGTTCCCAGCTTAACCCCGCCAAATATCAGGCGAGAGATTGCAACACTAGGTGAATACAAGAAGGCGTTGCAAAAAAACGAAATACCCTTGCACGATGATATCGTTTCTCACCCGGCATGCCGCTAAAAGTCTCGAAAACTCTTCTGGACGGAAGGAGAAAGACTCCTTCGAACACCTCTCACCCCAGAAGATAGGTGGAGGCTTGAGTGGCAATCAGCCATCCATCAAAAACACCCATCTCGTTCAAGACCCCACTGAGAGACAGCCCGGGTTCTCATTGCCTCGCAAACTCTGGGATAAGGTGCTTCCATAGCCGTTGTGCTCACATGATTCATAGATGGGGCCGGCGTATGAATGCGGTGCGGTGCAGACCACCGAACATGTGCTCCATTCATTCCCCGGCGGGATTGCTGAGGTCCACAGGGCAACTAAACTGACTCGCAGACCTAGATGTCCCCCTCTGACCCCCCACCATACGAAGAAGGAGAAGAAGGCATATCATATTTTTTCTAAACCGACTGCATATTGTAGAAAGTATGACGATGAGCAACTGTCGGGGGAACAATTATGGTGGAACTGATTATGTGGTGTGGTTCAGTTTTCGAATAAATCCGAATTCTTATTTTTCAGTTTTGAAAAATATTGGTAGCTAAAAATCGGGGTTAATTCCAGTTGTTTAATGTCCGTTAAAATGCGTCGAAGCGTGGACCCGGTTTCAAAAGCATTTTTAACCCTTTAAATACCGGAAAAAATATATAACATAAAAAAAATTATCTTTTTTTTTGGGTTTGACCACTGAGGTCTCCAAATTGGAGAAACTCATCGTCGATAATTACCGTAACGATTAACGATTACGGTTCTGCGATGGCAATAAAAAGTGTGCAGTTTACACGCTGTAGAAGTGAAACCTTCAGTAACCTTTAGGCCTTTGACCGGGTTTGGCACCGAGGACTTGTCAACAAACTGCATTCTTACGGACTTCCCGCATCCTTGTGTACGTGGATTGCAGACTTCTTGAGGGAGAGGTCGATTCAGACGGTAGTCGATGGTTTCACCTCTTCCTCTCACTCGATAAATGCTGGCGTCCCGCAGGGATCGGTTCTGTCTCCAACTCTGTTTTTGTTGCACATCAACGACCTTTTGTCATGTGCACCAATTCACTGTTACGCGGATGACAGTACAGTTCATGATAGCTTTTTGTTTGACAAGCCCCCAAAGGGCTCACAAACTCCAACAGCTCGTAAGGCTTTGAAGCAAAGAATGGACGGTTACCTCGAGAGTGTTTTCTCTTGGGGTAAAAATAATCTCGTTGAATTTAATGTTTCAAAGACCCAATCTTGTCTGATTACGTCTAAAAGGGATCGAAATGAAAATCTAGTCTCTTTCAACGGAAGAATCTTCCGAACAGGCCCTCCATTGATATGCTTGGTGTAACCCTAAGTGACCAGCTCAGGTACGGGGGCTCCATCGAAGCCAGAGTAAAGTTAGCCTCCCAAAAACTGGGCGTACTGTACAGGGCCCGCAGATACTTTAATAATACACAACTGCTAACCCTGTACAAATCGCAAGTGCGCCCCACGGTTGAATTTGGCAGCCACCTCTGGTCTGGAGCTCCAAAATACCTGAAAAATACCCTCGACTCTGTGCAGAAACGGGCGGTCCGTTTGATAGATTCTCCCATCTTAACAGACGGATTGCAATCTTTAGAGCACAGGCGTCGGGTGGGAATGCTATCCTTGTTCTACCGGTATTACAATGGAAGATGCTCCGAGGAACTAGCATCATTGATCCCTTCGGCACCGGTGCATAGTCGGGAAACACGCCAAACGCGTGCCCAACATTTGTACACAGTTGACATTTGTCACATGAGAACGGGTCGTTTCTTCGACTCGTTCTTGTGTTCAACAGCTCGGCTGTGGAATGATTTGCCGGCCTCTGTGTTTCCTCCTTCCTACAACATGGGTCTCTTCAAGACCAATGTTCATTCCTTATTGAGGGAAATTATTTTCCTCAGGGCCTCCTGTGTGAAGTTAATGTAAAAAAAAAAAAAACTAAACCTCAAGAGAATGAGATAAATGCAGAGAATCAGGAATAGGACAATTGTAGGGTTTATATATTACTGGCTGGCACCTAGTATGCGTTGCTATGTCATTTAATAAAGAAATTGATTTTCCCTGCGTGTCCTTTCTATTCCCGTTCTCCTTCCTCCCCTTCCCTACCTCTTCCGCGTCCCCTTCCCACTCCTCCTCCTCCACATTCTTTCCCAACTCCCCCTCCATGGGTTCCCCTCCCCCCTCCCGCGAACCCCCCACGCGAGTTCCCCTCTCCCCTCCCGCATTCCATACATTCAGTCCCGGTACATTCAGTTTTCAAACAGCTCGCGCGCCAGCTATTGCAGTTTTTTAATACAAATTTCATAATGATGCCAGAGCTCACCAGTAGTTTTATATTAACATTGTCCTGACAATAACGAACTCAAAAAAATATCCAATTTGGTGCAGTCTTTCGGAAGTTATACGCGTACATACATTTCGGAAATTCATTTGAATTTATATGGAAGAAAGATAAAGATAGATAGACAGATGATATTGTTACCAAGTTTAAAAATTATTTTACATTTTATTCTACGAAGCACCGCACGAAGAGGCCACCGATTAGTCTCTTTCTTCATCGAGTTTCAAATCGCAACTGTGATAAAGAAGTGTTCACTTAAAAAAAATACATGTATTTTTGGTTTGTGGCTTTCTTTTGAAAAAAAATGATATATTTGGATATTTAGCATTATTGTTTTCAGTGAAAGTCGAGAGGAAAGCGTTGGGGTCAGGAGTCAGGATGTGCGGTGGAATGGGCAGGGTGGAGTGGGACGGAGCTGGGATGTACCCCACGCTGAATAATGAATACACCGTACTGTACATGTCGTATTAATAGGCCACAGTCGGGAATGAAGAATCGATACAATGATATTGGGGCGACCATTCTATTACGGTAACTCGGTAAGTAGGGACCAATTAACTAAATTAGTAACCTGCAGAGAAGACGAACCATATATTTTAATGAATACCTTCTAACTTAAATAACTGCATATTTATTTTTATTTTTAGAGTTAGTTTTAATAGTTAAAATAATTGTCAAAGTTTTAATTTTTCAAGATCCCCCGAAAACCACCGTATGTATAGTGAATCGTGTGACGTGAATTGTGTGACGTGTGACATCACTTCTGAAAAGTTACTATAGGATAGGGCAATCAGCTGATCAACTGCCGCCATTTTGAATTCGGTGTTCGAAGTATTCTCACTAGAAGTAGCATTACTATTATTTTTTGTGCAGTAGTTTTTGAATATTTTCAATAATAGAGATAAACTAATAAGAGATACCTTTATCTTTTAAACTGAATTATTAACACCTAAATAATGTTTCAATAAACACAACAACTAAATCTCTAAAAACAGTATGTAAATAAACGAATAAATTAATACGATTGCTTGTGTCATTCCTACATTCCCATACATTTTCCATACAATGACCTTACGGTGACATCACGACACGAGAAACAGTGACGTCACCACTAAACATTTCAATAATGCCAACTTGACGGCGTGTTTTAACGATCCGATTAAAAATGGACTTTATTAAATATTATTAAATAAAACTTATATACATATAGATATAATTTTTTTTACATGAATACCGTAAAAGCCCCGAAAAAGGGCGTTAATAAATAAATAAATAAGTGTCCCAACTGCTCCCGTCTGGAGCCAGTGGGACTATGGCATCCCCAATTGGGGTATGTTGTGAGGTATAATAATAATAATAATAAATTTGGACAACTTATATAGCGCTGTTTTTGCAAAAAATCTGAGGCTGAAGGTAGTGGGTAGGGGAAGGAGATAGGGAAGAGGAAGGTGTGGAAGTACCTGGCTATTCAGATCTGGTCACCAAACACGGCAGAAGCCATTTCAAGCAACGTTTCAATTCTGAATGGTGGTCTTACACCAGGGCGATACTGAGAGTATCTTCCACTCTGGAACGTGCCGCAAATATACTATATGATTTTAAATGAATAAATTGTGGAATACACAAATTAATCAAATAAAATTTATTTGATTAATGGGGGGGGGGGGGGCACAAGGGGCGGACGCGCAAAAAAGCCAACAATTACTGTTAGTATTTTTTTCTGGGCGGGCACAAGGGGCGGACGGGCAAAAAAATCAACGATTACTGTTAGAAATAAGCGTGAAGTATCATACTTCAAGTTTATTTCTACATGTTCAATATGAATAGGAAGGTTTATGAAGGTGTCAAAACAATCAAAAAATTAAATGTTTAATAAAGACAGTTTTAGCTTCTAAGTATGTACTGTGATGGAATCTCCACAGTACACAAAAATACCGTCTGGGGGGGGGGGGGGGGGGCACGGGGGCACGTGCCCTAAATTCGCCCTTGGTCAATGATGTATGTATGAATGTGAGTGAGGCAAGGAATGTGTGCCAAGAGCGAGTTGTTTGGCGGTCCGTCCTCTCTGCCTACCCCTGAGGGGAAACGGCGTGATGGTTAGTTAGTTAGTTTAGTTGGTTAAAATACTACCTTAATGTTTTTCCCTTGACAGCTTATTCCACAAATCGGAACTCTTCTAGAGCAGTAAACTCAGCATCTGAAAATAAGGAAAAAAAACGAATTAATATAATTTTTTTATTTTATTTTTAAGCAAAACATATTTAAAAATTAAAATGTAATATTCTTGACAACAATATATTTTTTTTTAAATTCTAATACGACTCGTTTGTAAATGGAGTGTGTTCACAAACAAAGAATATCATTAAAAATGTGTGGAAGGTATAGGAAGGTAAGGAGGCCCCGAGGAAAATAATTCGCCTCAGTGCCTATGTCTTCGTTGGGAATACTGTGTGAAGGGTATTTTTAGAAAGAAAGGAGAGATATTTCTGTGAAGGTGTGAGAATGGTTTTGTTGGTATGCCTGTTTTTTAAGTATGCAAGAGAGAGACGGCAGATACAAGTATAAAAGGTAATGAATGATACTGCTCGCTCTCCTTAATCACAGACAGCTCCGATAGTTAGCAGGTAGCTTACAACACAGCCTTTATTTCTTTATTAAACGAAATAAATAATCATCTCGTCAACGCGCGTTTTTATAGATCATCAGATATCTCACATCACGCCTACACAAAAGTCTAAATAACAGAAGGAAAATGGTGTTAGGGGTGGGTAGGAATCTGGGGGGTCAGTGTGTCCAGCAAAATCTGCGAAGCAGACTTTTAACTCTCCCTCAGCCAACTGGGCCGAAGGTAGACCCCAAAATTACTATTCTCTTTATCTTCATTATAATTAAAATTACTATCCTTCTTAAAGACATGAAATATATTTTTATTATTTTAGGCATTTCTGCGCAACGGATTAATACATAATGTGCCGTTTAAAAAATGTGAAAAAATCGTTGATCGCAGGAAAAAATACACGTTATATTCCCTGCCCAATAAATGGACAAATAAATAACGAAATAAGGAAAAGGGATATCTATGGTTTAAATGCCCATAAAAAAAAAAAAACTGGTGTGCTTTAGACTTTAGACCACAGGACTAAGTAAAACTTCACTAACTTATATCTCCCCCTCAACTTCCGTTCACCTCACCTGATCACACTTTTCATAACGCTCTCGTCACGCATTCACCAGCTTATTCCCCAAGTCAAGCGTTCGTAAAGGCCTGACCGTTCGCCTCGTCCAATCACAGTTTTCATAACGCTCTCGTCACGCATTCACCAGCTTATTCCCCAAGTCAAGCGTTCGTAAAGGCCTGACCGTTCGCCTCGCCCAATCACAGTTTTCATAACGCTCTCGTCACGCATTCACCAGCTTACTCCCCAAGTCAAGCGTGCGTAAAGAAGTTTTACTTAAAAAAATCATGGGGTCGTCGGCCGACCTACTTGATTACGGACGTTATGTTTGGCATCTTGGCCTGTCGAGAGTTAACTGCTAGAATAGAATAGTCGGGAAACACGCCAAACGCGTGCCCAACATTTGTACACAGTTGACATTAGTCACATGAGAACGGGTCGTTTCTTCGACTCGTTCTTATGTTCAACAGCTCGGCTGTGGAATGATTTGCCGGCCTCTGTGTTTCCTCCTTCCTACAACATGGGTCTCTTCAAGACCAATGTTCATTCCTTCCTCTCCTCAAAAAGACCCTCCACACAGCATCCCAGATGACATAGGCCCTGAGGGAAATTATTTTCCTCAAGGCCTCCTGTGTGGAGTTAATGTAAAAAAAAAAAAAAAAAAGAATCCAAAGAAAATTTGTCCACCATTTAAATTTCAAGTTAAATATTGGTTATTATGACATTATCTGCTCGATGTACCTTTATGAACTTAAATCATTAAAAAGAGACTCCGCAGATATAATATATCATCATAAAATTATCAATGGTTTTATTGATTGTTCGCCTCTTATGGCTGTGATTAATTTTAGAGTCCCGGGCGTTAGAACCAGAGAAAAATCACTTTTTCATCTTCAAAAATGTTCTACTAATCTCAGACAAAATGCTTTTATATTCAGAGCATGCAATGTATTTGATAAGAATTTTAATAATACAGACATATTTTCATTTAATTTAGGTATCCTAAAAAAGGATATGTCATAGCTAATATTAATAATTTTTTGACCGTTTTGCAAGTTATCATGTTATTGCTGTGTATCCTTTCCATGTACTTGCCATTCGACTTAGTATTATGTTCACCCTGAATTGTAGGTATTATTATTGCTGTTGTAGTGAGAATAGTTTTCTGACTCCGACTACTTTATGTATTGAAATTTGGTAAGCAGATTAGTTGTTTTAACTTTTTTTTACAATTTTCAAGGTATTATTTTTGTTAACTACTTACGGGTGTGCAGGACCCTCACTTTTTAATTATGTGAAAATGGAGGCGTCTACTAATAATAATAATAAATTTGGACAATTTATATAGCGCTGTTTTTGCGAAAAATCGCCTCAAGAGCGCTGTATGTAATATCTACAGGAATTTCAAAAACTGAACAAATCGGACTAATATCTATGAGAACTAAAGTGTGGACGAATATCTACAGCACTGGCAGGCGTTGGAATTGCAATTATGTATAGCATATTGGAATAACGTAATATTGCGTATGCAGTTTAAAAAACTTAATTTATGTATGTATGTATGTAAAAACCCCTAATATCGGACTATTGGACACATTTAGCTGATTATTGGGTTTTTGTTTTAACAGCTTTCTTTATTTCGAGTGCTTCTAAATTATTTAGTCTGTTACCATGACCATTTGTATGTCAGTTAGGTTAGGTTAGGTTAGATTAGGTTGTGATGCCGTGTATTTTGAAATAAATATCTTTGTATTATGACCTCCATGTTTGTTCAATAAATTATTGTATTCGTAAACAGCAAAATACGTAATATTTTGCAAAAACTTCGTCTACGTACTTTAAACGTTTAAGCCTTTACGTAATTAGTAATTACGTAATTCAAGTAATTTATGCTTTTCCGTACAACCTCTTGCTCAGCTGCCCTCTGTAGATATTACGTCGTCTCAGTTCTTAATTGTCCAAACGACCATTTTAGTTTTTGTTCAATCTCCACTTTAAAACTAAAAATAAAGTATAAAAAAGGATAGTTAATCACTTAATTAAGAATTATTTAAACTTATCAGACCTTTGCCTTTACGGAAATAGCTTTATCTTAAACACCTATCATAATGTTTCATTGAAATAATGAAAGAAAACCTTCACCTCCTGTCAAATTTTCAAATGGTCGTTTGGACAATTAAGAACTAAAATTAGTCACCACTGGGACCGTCATAGATATTCGTCCGACCTTAGCTCTTTAGATATTAGTCCTCACTCTAAAGTTCAGAGATATTAGTCCAATATATGAGCTGTAGATATTTGTCCGACACACAGGCTGTAGATATTAGTGTCTGGAGTCTGTGAAAATCTATTATTGGATATTATGTGAATTATTATAAATGTAAAATATCTGCTGATTTTTCCGTAATAAATATTCAATTCAGTGCCGGCAACCCGGGCGTTTATTTATTATTAGTTATGTACAACATGATTTTTTTTCCTTACCCTCCTCACTAGACAAAGTCTGTTCTGAGGCTGGTAACTAACAATTTCTAATTACATAAAAAACAAATAAGTGGTAAAACAAAGAAAAAAAGAAACATATATATTATAGTAAAAATAATAATAAAAAATAAGAGGAAAATCAGAGAATTTAAAAACAGAGTAGAAAATAGAAAATATAAAATATTAGATATTAAGAATATTACTTATCTCTCTTCTTTCCTTGACATTCAACCAGTTTAAAAATCTTTTGAAAACCCAGTTCAAATTATTAGATGCGACATAGGTCTTTGTTTGGGCTACAAACTTATTGAATATATATGGTGCCAAGTAAGATTCATGTTTTTTTGCAAAATTTGATTTGATATATGGAACTTGTAGTTGATTGTGTGTGTTTGCTCTTGTGTATTGCGAGTGAGTTATGAAGTGTGGTGATATTTTTATGCAGTTTTTGTAGATGATCTTCTTTATGAATAGTTTATTTATGTCTAATAGGTTATTATTGTTGATCATTATCTGTTCTGTCGGATGTTGATAAGGCTTTCTAAACATAATTCTAATATAATAAAATAGAATAATATAACTATTTGGTGGTGTGGTCACCCCAGTACAGTTGGTACGCGCAATGAGTTCACGTTCTCTAGTACAAAACCTGTAGAGTCGTTTTGTTTCAGTTTCTACTTTGCTTTGTGGAAAAAAACACATTAGATGTTCCATATATATCGGACTGTTGCCACACAAAACATATAACATATAGCATATAACATACTGCTAACCCTGTACAAATCGCAAGTGCGCCCCACGGTTGAATTTGGCAGCCACCTCTGGTCTGGAGCTCCAAAATACCTGAAAAATACCCTCGACTCTGTGCAGAAACGGGCGGTCCGTTTGATAGATTCTCCCATCTTAACAGACGGATTGCAATCTTTAGAGCACAGGCGTCGGGTGGGAATGCTATCCTTGTTCTACCGGTATTACAATGGAAGATGCTCCGAGGAACTAGCATCATTGATCCCTTCGGCACCGGTGCATAGTCGGGAAACACGCCAAACGCGTGCCCAACATTTGTACACAGTTGACATGTGTCACATGAGAACGGGTCGTTTCTTCGACTCGTTCTTATGTTCAACAGCTCGGCTGTGGAATGATTTGCCGGCCTCTGTGTTTCCTCCTTCCTACAACATGGGTCTCTTCAAGACCAATGTTCATTCCTTCCTCTCCTCAAAAAGACCCTCCACACAGCATCCCAGATGACATAGGCCCTGAGGGAAATTATTTTCCTCAGGGCCTCCTGTGTGGAGTTAATGTAAAAAAAAAAAAAAAAAACCTAAATAATGGAAGAAAAACAACTGCAAAAAAACGAGTGTGCTTTAGATTTAGACCACACGATTGAGGTAAAACTTCACTAACTTATTTCTCCTTCTCAAGTTCCGTTCGCCTCGCCCGATTTAGCTGATTTTGGTTTTGAAATGTTTGTCGTAGTCCAGGGAAGGTTTAAACGGTGAGAAAATCCGGAAAAATTGGGGGGAAGATAGTAAAAACCACAATTTCATTTTCCCATACAAACTGTTCTATCTATTTTCCTGTCAATCATTTGACGTTCGTCTCTTCGGTACGGTAGACTCGGGTCCACTCGAATTGAAGCACGTATTAAATTAATGATTTTGAATCGACAAAAAAATTCCTTTCATAACGCTCTCGTCACGGATTCACCAGCTTACTCCCCAAGTCAAGCATGCGTAAAGACACGATCGTTCGCCTCGCCCGATCACACTTTTCGTAACGCTCGCGTCACGCATTTACCAGCTTACTCCCAAAGTCAAGCGTGCATGAAGGCCCGACCGTTCGCCTCAACTGATCACACTTTTCGTAACGCTCTCGTCACGCATTAACCAGCTTACTCTCCAAGTCAAGCGTGCGTAAAGACACGACCGTTCGCTTCGCCCGATCACACCTTTCATAACGCTCTCGTCACGCATTCATCAGCTTACTCCACAAGTCAAGCGTGCGTAAAGCCACGACCGTTCGCCTCGCCCGATCACACCTTTCACAACGCTCTCGTCACGCATTCACCAGCTTACTCCCCAAGTCAAGCGTGCGTAAAGCCACGACCGTTCTCCTCGCCCGATCACACCTTTCACAACGCTCTCGTCACGCATTCACCAGCTTACTCCCCAAGTCGTAAGCGTGCGTAAAGAAGTTTTACTTAAAAAATCTACAGTAAAAAATCGACATATTACCTACACAGTTGGTGCATCGGTAACTACTTGTTCCTTAATGTAATACAATTTGGGAGGCGGGTATGTGTACCGCCGCCCCGGGAACAATTTATTGAATAAGCAACATCTCTGCCATAGGACACTCCAAGTGGTTTGCTGCGTTTGGTGACTAAGAAGAGGTGCCCGGTATCATGGGGGTTAGGTTTGTCTTGTGGTGAGCAGGATCGAGAGAGATTGGCGAAGGTAGATCTTTTGACCTCTAAAGCCGGACTCATTCGATTCATCAGCTGCGGTAAGGGACGGATTTCTGGGTCCTTTACTTCTAGACATATTGATCACCAGATTCCTACCCACCCCTTATACCTTTTTCCTTCCCAAAACTTCATCTCCTTCCTTTCCTTAAATAGACCATCCACACAGCATTCCCAAATATGACATAAGCCCCGAGGATTTTTTTTCCTCTGGTTTTCCTGTGTGGAGCTAATGTAAAAAAAATTACACAGTTGGTGCATAGATAACAACTGTTCCTATATGTAATACACTTATATTTTTAATATATAATAATATAATGAATGAGAACATTTTGTCTGATCTCTCAACACTTTGTTAAATTCATATATTTTTATCACTTATTATTTTCTCTGTTTATCATTTTATTTTTAAATTTTATTATTTTGCTTTTACTTAACTGTTTTTGCATGACCGATATTTGCGTGTGTTATTTTTATTAAATTGTGAAAATATTAACCCCGATACAGGCGAACCCTAGTGGGGTTCATAATTATATGCTAAAAATATATGTACATAAATTGTGAAGAAGCAATAAATAAATTAATAAATATTCACAATGGAGGCCCTGAAGAAAATATATTCCTCAGGGCTTATTACATTATTGGGGATGCTGTGTGTAGGACTTTTTTAGGGAAAGAAATGAGATTGTTCTGGCTGAAAGGGGAGAGACTGTTGAGGGAGATCTTTTTCCTTTCCAGCAGGGCTCTCTCGACCCAGCGCCTTGTACCGAGTGAGAGGGTAGGGCATTCACGCGTCCGTCACTCCTACCCAACTCTCATACTTTTCCTTCCCAGGATTTCGTCTCCTTCTTTTTTATACAGGCCCTGTGGGATTTTGTTCCTTGATTATAGGAAAAAAGTTAATACTTTTTTGAGGTGGGTAGGAATCCATCCCTCTCACAAGGCAAGGCGATGTTTCGAGAGAGTACGGCTGGAGAAGTCAAAGAGACTCCCTCAACTATACTGCCACGCAGCTGGTGGGCAGACGCATCCACCAAGACTCGGATAAACCTCACCCCATGAACCCGGGCACCCATACTAAGTCACCAAAAGTAGCGGAGCACTTGGGGTGACCTAAGGCAGAGGTGTTGGTTATCCAATAAATGGTTCCCAGGGCGGCTGTACCCATATACGCCTCCCAATTTGAATACTGCTTGGAACTAATTTGGGAGGCGGTTATGGGTACCGCCGGAATCATTTTTTGGATAACCATCACCCCTGCCACAGGTCACCTAAAGTGGTTCGCTACATTTAGTGACTTAGCAGGGGTGCTCGGGTTCATGGAGTGAAGTTTCGAATCGCTGAATGTGTCGCTAAGCGCGTAACATTCGAACGACTGCACCAAATTGGATAATTCTTTTTTTTTGTGTTCGTTTTTGTCAGGACAAGGGTTTTATAAAACTTCCCGTGAGCTCTGGCATTATGAAATTTGTATAAAAAAATTGCTATTGGTGGCACGCGAGGAAGCGGCTATTGCTATGGAAAGCGGGAGGGAGGGGGAGATGGGGGAGGGGAACCAGGGAGGGGGAGGGGAACCTGTAAGGGGGGAAGGAGACCTGGGAGGGGGGAGGGGAACTCAGGAGGGGGGTTCGCGGGACGGGGGAAGGGGGGGAGTTCAGTGGAGAGAGAGAAGGTGAAGGAGGCGGAGTGGGACGCAGGAGGGGAAGAGGACACGGCAGAGGAAGGGGAGGCGGAAGGGGAATGGGCGAATGGGAAAGGACACGCAGGGAGATTCAATTTCTTCATTAAATGGCATAGCAACGCATGCCGGAAACCAGCTAGTCAATAATAATAATAACGTCATTTCGGGAAATCTACTGTCGGGGTCACCAAGTTGAACGGAATTCATATAAAAAGAAAATTTATTCCAATTTAAAATTGAATTTGGTCTCTTTGTTACTCGGAGCAGATATCCTCAAATCGGACGTATCATTTTCAATAGAATTTGCTTTAAATTTAATCCAAAAGATTTCAATTCACAATTCCAAAATAAATGAAAGGTCGACTTAATTATATTTTAAAATCCCAGACCTTTTGACATCGAATTAATATCCGTCGCTTTGAAAGTAAAGAAGAAATCTACTTTTTGTCCGGCCAAAATCTCTTTCGAATTAAAGATACCTATTGGAAATGTACTTAGGTAACGCGACCAGAGATGGATTGCCTTTTTTATTAAATTTTTTTATGTAAAACTTCTTCACGCACGCTCGACTTAGGGGGTAAGTTGGTGCATGCGTTACGAAAAGTGGTGATTGTTACGAAAAATGTTACGCGAACGGTAATCGATGCGAACGGTGATCGATTGTTAGGCGAATGGTCGGGCCTTTACGCACGCTTGACTTGGGGAGTGATAAGGATAAGGATAAGGATAAGGATAAGGATAAGGATAAGGATAAGGATAAGGATAAGGATAAGGATAAGGATAAGGATAAGGATAAGGATAAGGATAAGGATAAGGATAAGGATAAGGATAAGGATAAGGATAAGGATAAGGATAAGGATAAGGATAAGGATAAGGATAAGGATAAGGATAAGGATAAGGATAAGGATAAGGATAAGGATAAGGATAAGGATAACGATAATGATAAGGAAAGGGTAAGGATAAGGATGGTCACCCTAAGGTCGTAGGTCATCCCAAGATTGGAGGTCACCCCAAGGTCATAGCTCACCCAAAGATCCTAGGTCACTCCATGATCGTAGGTCACCCCAAGGTCTTAGGTCACCTTAAAATCATAGGTCACCCCAAAGTCGTAGGTCACCCCAAGGTCGTAGGTCACCCCATGGTCATATTTATCCCAATGTAATAGGTCACCCAAAGGTCGTAGGTCACCCCAAGGTCATAGGTCACCCCAAGGTCCTAGGTCCCCCAAAGTCGTAGGTCACCCCAAGGTCGTAGGTCACTCCAAGGACGTAGGTCACCCCAAGGTCGTAGGTCACCCCATGGTGATTATTCAGCCGAATGTCATATGTCACCCCTAGGTTATAGGTCACCCGTTCGCTACGTTTGGTAACTTAGCAGGGGTACCTGGGTTCATTGGTCGAGGTTTGTCTTGTAGTGTTACTTTTTTTTAAATTTAAATATTTTGAATGCAAACTTAAATAAAGTTTTAAAAATGAATCACGAGTTTTTTTCTAACTTAAATTACCGATAATAAAAAAAACACACGTATGTTTTATTAGACAAATGTATTATAAACGTTACGGTCACCTCAATTTTTTGTCGTTCATGTAAAAATAATTAATAAGAAAATTCCGAAGATTCATTCAAATTGCGCGGTCGGAAAATTTGGTTTTATAAATGCATATATTTTCTTTCGTGGTTAACTTTTAGTTTTGCATATATAGCTTGATGTTTTATCTTTCCAATACCGTTTAGATCAGAGGCTCCCAAACTTTTTGTGCTACATTTCTACCATATTCCCAAAACTTGTAAAAAAATGTGAAGATTAGATCTAACGGTGGAAATTTGCGTCTTGGCTGAGTTCCAATTCTAAATTCGGAGTGGATAAATAGAAAAATAGCATATCTTCTTTTGCTCCATTTATTAAAATAATATGATTACAAACTTAGTAGAAATTTTTTTTCAAGCACGTGGACTAAAATAAAGCAAAAAATTGCAAAATTATTTTTTTGCGCTATTTGTCAGGATTGCACAAATACCGTGGTTTCAATTTTTTTTTCTAAAACTCTGAAAATAAGAATGTTTTAGCTTCAAAACGCTTTTTTTAAAGTCTCAATACGACCATTTTTCACCGAAAAATCAGCCTGTCAAAAATCTCCCAAAAAAATTGTAATTTTTTGGCTCACTTTTTTTTTTTTTTACATAAGCTCCACACAGGAGGCCCTGAGGAAAATAATTTCCCTGAGGGCCTATGTCATCTTTGTAGATGCTGTGTGGAGGGTCTTTTAGGGAAAGGAAGGCGAGGAGGGTTCTGGGAAGGAAAAGGGTTTAAGGGGTGGGTAGGAATCTGGGGTTCAGTGTGTCCTGGTCATCAGACCTAAACACACCTCATCCCTTACTTTTTTTGAGTAGTATATTATTTGCCTACATGGTAGGTAAAGCCAAGCCAACATTTTTGTTCTTTACTATCGAAACCAGATAAATTTTCGTGGACCCCCACTTACAAATTGTGAACCCCCATTTTTTTGTCACGCCAACGTAGACCCCCGTCGAGTCTTTCGTGGACCCCTGGGGGTCCACCTGGACCACTTTGGGAATCACTGGTTTAGATCATATTTCTCACTATGATAGTAAGGTAGACACAACTATTTCTATGAAACGTGAGTTGCTCCGAAAGCTAACAACGTGACTGTCTATTAAGGGCTGTATGAGAAAGAAATGGGTGAAAGTGTATTTCAATTTGCTGTTCTTTCCTAATGTGGCCCATTAGGTCTATAATAACCATAAAACATATTAACGTCGATGATGGCAACACTGAGCTGTCTATTTCCCATGGAATTTAAAATAATGGTAACATTAAATAATAATGTTAGGATAATTTTCGTGACTAATATGTTTTTTTTTAAATATTTCCTTTCAGATTAATTAAATTGGGAACGATGTTAGGGAACACGTTTAAAAAAATGTATCTAGATATATAAGGCTTAGTCCTCTATCACGACTCAAACAACATTTTCGGCTTACTGTGATGGTAGTAGGAGATTTTAAAATATTGTCGGGTTATTCGTAACCCGGGAATGTTTGTCTTTCTTTAAAAAAAATATATTTATAAAAAAATTTCCGACACTACTTGACCGATTTTGATGAAATTTGGCTTTCTATGTGCAATTTGATCCAACTTAAAAGATATGATAGTTTTTATCTCGATTACTGACCTCAATATTTATTATTGCGAATTAAATGTTTGTTATTGGAAAATGCTTTGTAATTATTAAGTTTGTAACAGATGGCGGTGTGAGTTAATTTATCTACACAACAATTGGTCATCTAGGTTGGGTAACCATCCAGTAGATGTGCGTTGTGTTTCGTTAACTACAGCAACGCGCGGCAGGGTCAGGTAGTATACATATTTATATTTAAGTTTTTTCGTGAAATAGTAATTTATTCATACTGTGTGATGTTTGGGGATGCTGTGTGCAGGGTCCTTTGTAAAGAAAGGAGAGGAAATTCTGGGAAGGAAAAATTTATGAGGGCTGGGTAGGAATTTTTTTTTATTTTCGTCATGGCCTCCCACACGGGAGGCCATGACGAAAATAATTTCCCTCAGGGCCTATGTCACCTTTGGGGATGCTGTGTGAAGGGTTTCTTTAGGAAGAAGGAGAGGAGAGTTCTGGGAAGGAAAAGGGTTTAAGGGGTGGGTAGAAATCTGGGGTTTAGTGTGTCCTGGTCATCCGCCTCCAAGACCTAGACAAACCTCACCCCATTAACCCGGGCACCCCTGCTAAATCACCAAACGTAGCGAACCACTTGGGGTGACTTATGGCAGAGGTGTTGGTTATCCAATTAAGGTTCCCGGGGCGGCGGTATCCATACCCGCCTCCCAAATTGGGAGTGACTTACATATGAATCCATCTCTCCCACTGCGGTGCAAGGTGATGGATTCATAGCGTCCGAATGGAGAGATCTAGGTTAGGTCTCCCTCAATCAGACTCTCCCGTTCCGGCCCGCCATGCAGTATGGCATACGCATTAGACAAACCTCATCCCATGAACCCGGGCATCCCTGCTAATTCAGCAAACGTAGCGAACCATTTGGGATGACCTATGGCAGAGGAGTTGGTAATCCATTAAATCGTTCTTCGGGCGGCGGTACCCATACCCGCCTCCCAAATTGAATAATATTTAATAAAACAAATCATTTTTAGATTTTTTTAAATGTGAATATTGCACAAGAATCACAATTGTCCTTGGAACCAGTGAGACAATGGCATCCCCAATTGTTGTGAGCGGGGGAAGGTTCCTGGCTCTTCAGATCTGGTCACCAAACACGGCCAAAGCCATTTCAAGCAACGTTTTAATAATTCTGAATGGTGGTCTTACACCAGAGCGATACCAAGAGTATCTTCCACTCTGAAACGTGTCGTAAATATACTACACTAGCTGACCCGGCCACGCGTTTCTGTGGCTAATAAAACACAAAGTGATCTACTGGATGGTTATCCAACATATTTATAACATATTATATCATATTTTATAACCACCGCCGTCTTTGAGTTTATCGCGAAGAAACGGACAGATGCCGCGGAGGACTCTAATTTATAATACGTAGAGATGCTGTGAAAGATTGTAATAATGTGCATGAAATGCTTGGGGTAACTAACGTATTTAAGTTAATAAGGATTAATACTGTACCCGTCTAAATAACTTTTCAATTACCGCAATGTACGGGACCATTTTTTTAGAACATAGAATGGGTATAGTAAGCTATCCGTAAAAGATTGATATATGCCTTCGCAGACTTTTTTGTAGATCTATAAAAGAGAAATATCCCACCATGTATTTTGTTATATCCCACAAGGATTAAGCAGCGTTTTCGATTAAAGCTACCAAGCGGCTTGACTTTTTCCGACACACCTAACAATTATCATTATGTTTCAACCAATTTACACAAATCCTTGACAAATTACATACCTAAACCTTCCTCACGAAACACTCTATCGGTGAAAACCGCATGAAAATCCGTTCAGTAGTTTTCGAGTTTATCGCGAACAGACAGACAGACAGACGACACGGGGGACTTTAATTTATAATATGTAGAGAAGATATTATTTTTAATTAATAGAATGTGAAATAACACAAATAAATAAAATAAAATTTATTTTCCCACGCTGGGATTTATAAGCCTTCGGATTGCTAGTCGAGAGCCATACCCCTCGACCACTGAGGCAGTCGCGCCGTTAGTTTGTATATTTTCGTCACTTAGATGAGATCAGTGTACCTTACATTATAAAAAAATCAATAATAACTCGTGTTTGAATGTAGAGTTGATATTATATTGAATATAAGTATTTGAATGCGTATTGCCGCGGTATAATGCTGTGGGTATCGTGTTCGTAGCATTGCGTGAGGTTATAATACCTTAAGTACAATATAGCTTATAGACTGGGCGCGAAACCCTTGGAAAATAATAAATTTAATTAATTTACATTACTAGCTGGGGTACCCGGCTTTGCTCAGGGAGTTGAAATGAGATTGAACTGACGTTCCAACCCACAACGGATCTTGCTTTATATACCCCTACCAATGAGTAGGACTCCAGATATTAATATCTAATATCGGACGAATATCTACAGCTCACATGTTGGACTACTATCTACGAACGTTAGAGTGAGGACTAATATACTACAGAGCTAAGGTTGGACGAATATCTATGACGGTCCCAGTGGTGTCTTATATCTATGGAGCGTAGGTTGGACTAATATCTACAGAGGGCAGCTGAGCAAGAGGTTGTAAGGAAAATCATAAATTACTACAATTACGTAATTACTAATTATGTAACGGCTTAAACGTTTAAAGTACGTACATACATGAAGTTTTGGCATAATATTACGTATTTTGCTGTTTACGAGGACAATAATTTATTGAACAAACACGGAGGTCATAATACAAAGATATTTATTTATTTATTTCGAAATACAAGGCACCACAACCTAACCTAATTGACATAGAAAAGGTCATGGAAACAGACTAAATAATTTAGAAGCACTCGAAATAAAGAAAGGTGTTAAAACAAAAACCCAAATCCTTAATAATCAGCTAAATGTGTCCAATAGTCCGATATTAGGGATTTTTACATATATACATACATAAATTAAGTTTTTTAAACTGCATACGCAATATTACGTTATTCCAATATGCTACACATAATTGCAAATCCAACCTCTGCCAGTGCTGTAGATATTTGTCCACACTTTGGTTCTCATAGATATTAGTCAGCAGTTTGAGCTGTAGATATTCGTCCTCACTTTGTTTCTCATAGATATTAGTCCGATTTGTTCAGTTTTTGTAAATCCTGTAGATATTAGTAGACGCCTCCATGGGTAGCCCTACCTTGCAAAAAAGGCTTCGAATGGTCCTCAATGTTCAAGAACATTCCATAACGTTTGATTTAATGATGTTCCCGATTCCATATTCCGGAACATTCCACAACATTCCGGAATGGAAGTCTATGATAATAAAATAATTAAAATGATACAGCTACCGCCATCTAGGATAAGTTATGGGAAGCTAAGTGTACCTACCACGGGCGTAGCCAGGGGTTCAGCCAGGGGTTTTTTTGGGGGTTCAAACCCCCCCCCCCCCGAAAAGTTAAGATATCAACATCAATAATATTAAAATAAGGAGAGGCGAGCGGCATAACTTATTTTATAACTAATTATTACACTACTAATGTATTTTGGATTCGCCCTCTCTACCACTCGCCGTTGGCCGTCGTCGATTATCCGATCGCATTCGGTACCTTCGTATATTTTCGTGCCGTATCGGTACGGTATTGCTTTGTATCCTCACACCAGTGATGGTATATCTACGGAAATTTGACTAGATCTAGGGGAGAAAAATATTTTTTAGGGAAAAGGGAAATCAGCACTAAATCTAGGGATATTTCGAGCTCGTAAATTTGTTATTAGTGACAATATTACTGGAAATTATACATGTAACCATATGTTTTTTGGAATTCCCATGAATCTTAAATATTGTTGATGTACTTACAAGCAATTTGTCAAGCAATCTTATTTTTAACACTGGCAACTCAAAATGATATTACCTATGTATCTAACAAGGTAAATGGGGACCTCTGAAATAAAAAAATAATTTAACTTGCAAGTTCCGTTTTTTCGGTGATTGCGGTTAATTTTTATTTTGCAAAGTGATTTTTATTCGGAATTTCATTTCTAATCAGTGGTTAGTGTATACGTACTTTGAAATTATTATTTCACTTGGCAAAAAGTGTTTAATAAACATATAACAGGATTAGTGTTACACTCAGGTGAATACGTACTTGCATAAATGTGATTATTTGAATAATTTGACTGCTTAAAATGTTATAACTTGTACAACTAATGTTTATTATGTACTAGCTGGTCCCGGCATGCGTTGCTATGCCACTTAATAAAGAAATTGTTTCTCCCTGAGTGTCCTTTCCCATCGTCCCGTTCCCCTTCCGCCTCCCCTTCTTCTCCTGCGTCCTCTTCCCCTCTCGCGTTCCCACTCCGTCACCTCCACCTTCCCTCTCCCCACTCTACTCCCCCCTCCCCCCTTCACCGTCCCGCGAACCCCCTCCCGAGTTCCCCTCCCCCTCCCAGGTCCCCCTTCCCGCCTTCCCCTTCCACCTTCCCCGCCTTCCCTCTTCCCTTTACCGCTCCCTCGTCCCGCCAACCCTCCTCCCGCGTTCCATATATTCAATCCCAGTACATTCAGTTCTTAAACAGCCCGCGTGCCACCTTTTACAATTTTTATTCAAATTTCCATTTTTCATGTATATTAAATTTGGTACCTAACATAGGTACCTATTTAAAATATCTAAAATTATTGATTCCTTTCAAACTATTAGGGGAGTACCTACTATAAATTTATCTACTTAAAGATTTTGAAAAATAGAATCCTGATTTGAACAATCAATGTTTTGAAAAATGTCATTCTCAAATACGCGATCTGTCAAACGTAAGATATTTTCTGAAATTATCCAATATTCTGCGCAATTTTCTAAATTTTTCTCTCCGTTAGAACCATCCTCGCACTTCAAGGAATATTCTAAAAAAAGAATTAGCGAAATCGGTTCAGCCGATCTCGAGATTTGCGCTTAGCAACACATTTAGCGATTCATTTTTATATTATAGATTTTGTTTTGAAAAGTTTTATTTTCTATATACATTTGTTACTTTAATTTTATTAAAAAAAAATAAAAGTATTCAACACAAAATATCCACACATTGTTATAGTTAATGCCCAAGAAATACAAACTCCGACAATACCCCCCCCTCACTTTGATTTGCCAAGGTGGTGGTGGTGTACTATGTAAAGGTTATTGCATGCACTTTCAGTTGTTTTATTTTCTTGAACCCCCCCCCCGATACTAAAACCTGGCTACGCCCGTGGTACCAACATGCCTTTGTTTTATAATAATAAATTCTTTTTGTTCAAATCTAACAACCGTGTTTTCATCAGAATGCTGTGGAATGCTCTCAAACACTCCCGAATGTTCTGTACTGTCTTAGAAATTTCTAGAGGAAAAAACTTCCAGACCTTATATCTTCAAAAGCACGTCTTTCAGCTAAAAACGGGAATCTTCTTCATGGATGGGGTATAGAAGGCTACCACAACAACTCCCTTGATCACACCAGGATTCGTTTCTAAGTTTTAGCGACACGCGTATTTTTGTACCCTCTATTTAATAATATACGAGTATATTGATTAAAAGCCTACTTGTACAGCAATTATAACTTTTTTTTTTAAAGCGGAGACGGTTTACCATTAGTCCCCGTGAGTACTTAGGCCATGGGCCCATTGTACTTTCTCCCATTTTACCTCAATCCTTCAACAATAACCCAGTCTGTTATGCTAAATGGAACAAGGTATATACTTATCTATATACCTTGTTCCATTTTTCTACCCATCCTTTTTTACCACAATTACCTGTCCCTACTGACAATATTACCTACCGTACAACAATAAAATCAATATGTCCGGCAGTCTGTTAAAAGAAACTGTGCAACGAACAACATTATTCTCTCAGTTTTATATAACATCGACCAGTTTATGGAAGCTTGTGCAGTGAGTGATTTAGTGCTCCCTCAGACCCATAATATTGAGCAGAACATCAACCATAAGGGGTAAGTCAGTTTCCTTCTCCATTCATCTGTTTACCATTCCCCATAGTTGTGTCAAAGTATTCATAACATTTTTTAAAAATATATTGATACAGTCCACTCCACGTGTTGCATTCGCGATACCACAGTCCCTTTAATAAAGTTCACCAGAGTTGTCATTGGATATGTGGCTAGGTCTTCTGGTTCTACAACATGTCTCCCCAGGTATCAGAGCTACGAGTAGTTCCCACCAGGGTAGGACATTGGCACCATAAGTGAATTGGAGTCTCTTCATCCTCTTCACATTTTCTACATCTACTGGTGCTTTCCACTCCCAATAGCTGCATGTGTTTCCTGAGATGGCAGTGTCCCGTTAGTAGGCCTACCAGTTCCCTCAGCGAGTGCACTGTCCATATCGAGTAGTCTCCTGATCCGTCTGGGGTAGGGTCCGTTTATGAGTACTTTGGTTTGTCTCATTCCGGGTGCCCTCTCCCATTCCCTGCAGTGCTGGGATTTGACCCACCTCTATCATAACTGCCAATTTAATTATGTCGAACCCATTCAGAAGAATGGTGTAATGCTAATATTGGTTATTATTATTCATGTACTATTATAGCCTTAGAATGCAAATCTGACGCCGCGCCTTATGCCAAGCCATCTTCGTACTTGAAGTTTGTTAAAAAAGCTACTTCTGTAATTTGGTTTCGAATTCAATTCGTCAAATTATTCATTCATTCAAATTCATTCGCGCCTCTTACGTTAGCAGATCGTATGAGGAAGTGCCCCTGGCAGGTATAAGTACTACGGTTTTGTAAATTTGACTATATATTACATATGACGTAATTGCATGTCGCGTTTTTTTTTTTTTTTTTTACAGTGAATACCGCACAAGAATCTCAACTGCTCCCGTCTGGAGCCAGTGAGACTATGGCATCCCCAATTGGGGTATGTTGTGAGGCTGAAGGTAGTGGGGAGGGGAAGGAGGTGGGGAAGAGGAAGGTTGGAAAGTAGTAGTAGCGGTTGCTTTATACCGGAGACTAGCTGTCACTGGATCACAGTGGATCCGAGGAACCGGCTATTTTTGGAACCAGTTCCTATCGGATTTATAAAATGGTCACCAACGCACAAAAAATGGGCGAAGCCGAATCAAAAGCCGCTCGCAGAGCCTAGCAGCAAAAACATCCAAGGCGGGGTTTTAAAATAAGAGATTTTTAAGACCTTAAAAGCTTAGTGTTTGGAAGTATGTTACATTTTGGTAGAAATTAGAATATCGAAATACTTGTTGGGCTATATGGTTAACTAGAATGTCTACACAGCTGTCGGTACGGTAACGATGTTGCGCTCCCCTGGTATAAACAAGCGGGCGACCCATTTATCCCCAATTATTGATTGCTCTATAATATTTTTCCATGGAAAAGCCCCATTAGGCCATGTTCCTGATATATGGAATAAAATGCCCTAGATAGGTCATTATTTACAAGATCACAAACTTCGGAAAGGAGCCCAATTACGTTTACCTCTGAGCCCTGCTACAAGACCATACCTGTATATATAAAAATATGCATGCTTCTGTCAAGAATTCATACTATCCCGTGATATTTCACGGATCTCCGCTAGGGCTGCCACCTTCCAAAAATAGTAGACCCGGAGATTTTAGAAATACAGTTTTTTTAATTAAAATAAAACTTTTTTTAGTATGAATTATTTCTAATTATTTTTTTGAGAACCAAAATTCACCGTCTGCAGAGAATGCACACAACAAAGTTGTCTCTAAGTCGTGTTAAAGCATAAAATTTTCAATGTTCTCCAAAATCTTTTGAGATGTTTCGTTGGAATCCTCATAAAAATCCATTCATTTACTTTGAACACCTTTTTCTTGGTCAAAGTATCTGATGACAATTGGATACATTTTCTAGGATCCTTTATTTCAGGCGTCGCGTCGATAGCAATCGAAAAATGAACTCCATTCTGCCACAGTGAACTTTATGTGATAGTGGTGAATCGGAATAAAGAGAGGCATTCAATTTAATTCCGCAATGGGTGCTCAAATAACTGTGGTGGTGTCTAATTGCACGATAAATCGACGCAATATCGATTGTCGCTACGTTTAGCTCTTCGAAATAATATTTTTTTTGCAGAAATGCGGTCGTCAACGCCCGGTCTGACCCGGAGATATCGATGTTAAACCCGTAGCCCGGACATGCACCATGCAAACCCGTAGACTCCGGGTCAAACCCGGAGAGGTGGCAGCCCTACTCCGCTAGTATTATTAGGTACTCGGTATTCAAACAATCTATCTATACAGGGTGTAACAGGACGTACCCGAAGGATTTCAACTATTGATTCCTGACATTATTTGGAGTGAAATATGTTAATGAAATTTTGGTCACCGGTGATATTTTTTATATATTAAATTAAAAAACACACTTTGTAAAGCACTATTTTTTATTAGAATTGATATTTAACAGCCAACCAGGTTTCGCTCATCTCGAGCTTCATCAGGGCTTATTATAACAACTAAAGATAATTATCTACAGACATACATATATAAAATAAATTAAGAGAATGAGTGAAAGAGATAGCAACAGAATAGGCAACACTCTATTGGTGCCAGAAAGCGATACAAATAGAAAAGAGGGAGAAAAAAATAATTACAGGATGGGTAAGTAAGGGGGGGAGGGAGAGGGAGGGAATTGTTTAAGAAGATGTTAACGGAATAAATTAAAAATGGGACTATCAGATAAATTGATTTGGTTATTAATAATGTTTGATTTATTATTTACGGCTTTTTTGATTCCCTGATGAAGCTCGAGATGAACGAAACCTGGTTGGCTGTTAAATATCAATTCTAATAAAAAGTGGTGCTTTACAAAGTGTGTTTTTTAATTTAATATATAATGTCACACCACAAAGTATTTGCTTCCTTCGATGATATTTTTTATGTTTTTTTTTTATTTATTTTTTCTACAAAAACATTAAAAAATGGTAGGTGTTGGACAGTTAGAGGTGGGGTGAGGGGTTGGTCGGTTACTCGGCTGAGTGACCATTGATAAAAAGCGGAAGTTTTTTTTTTTTGTTTGAATTTGAAGAATTTTTTTTAATTAAAAAAAATGTCATCCAAAAAGTCACCGGAGACAAAAATTTCATTCACATATTTTACTTCAAATATGCTCAGGAAACGCTGGTTAAAATCCCTCGGGTACGTCCTGTTACACCCTGTATACATAATATATATAAGATTCAAAAGGTGCTTGTTTGGGTGTATATGAGTATTTGGTATGTCTTTGCGTTGCTAAACCATTCATCCGATTATACAATACTGAGTTATGGTGTCATGAAATTATGCGTTGCTAAACCGTTCATACGATTGCGATGAAACTTTGGTGAGTTTTTATGAGCACTCCCGCTAAGGTTTCTATATATATACTGGTGAGCTCTGGTATTATGAAATTTCTATAAAAAATTACAATAGGTGGCACGCTAGCTGTTTGATAACTGAATGTACCAGGACCGAATGTAAGGAATGCGGTAGGAGGGAAGGGAATTCGGGAGGGGGAGGGGAACCCACGAGGTGAAATGGACACGGGAGAGGAAGGGGGGGGGGGGCGGAAGGGGAACGATAGGAATGGGAAAGGACACGCAGGGAGAAACAATTTCTTCATTAACACTCCAATACACGCGCCTCCTAGTGAGACATAAATACACGCGTGTCATCTGTCAGATGACTGCTCACTTATTTGTCAAAAGTGGATAGTATAATTGTTTTTTTGCAATTTTGCAGGAATGTCGAGCTAGGCGGAATACTAGGGCGGGGGACCAGGCTCCCCTCCCTTCATCAAATTTATGACGAAAAAACAGAACTGGTCATCTGTGAGATGACACGCGTGTATTGGAGTGTTAAGTGGCATAGCAACGCACGCCGGGAACTCGATAGTAATAAATTCTTAAAATGTTTCTTTTTTGCTAAACCTATTTCAATTGAAAATCTTAAGGATCGTTTTTAGTTTTCATTTTGTCCAATCTAGTGTAATCTGTCCCACGCAAGTGAGTGGGTATAATTTCCCCCACGGATGAAAACGTTTAGGTCTTATGCCAAGTCTTCTTCTTCTTTTTCTAGCCAAGGAAACAAAGATAATTACATCTTTATATTGGATATCGTTTTACTTGGCAATTAACAACTTTTCTTCCGGAATGATAGCGGAGAGTAAAAGTGGTCCTTCGAGCCGGATCCGCACAAAGAGGTTGTTTTTAATTATCTACTAACTAATTATCTAAAACAAATTGATATGATCAGGCCGTTTCGCTGCAGGGGTAAGTAGAGAGGATAGCTTGACATATTTTTTATTTTAATTTATTAGGGAAAGAAACATTTTTTTTTTAATATTAACTCCACACAGGCGGCCCTCAGAAAAATAATTCCCCTCAAGGCGTATATCGTGTTTGGGGATGCTGTCTGGAGGATCTTTTTAGGAAATGAAGGTGAGGGAGCTCTGGGAAGGAAAAGAATTTTAGGGGTGGGTCAGGTCAGTGTGTCCAGGAGTGACGGACGTATGAATCCACCCCTCCCTCTGCGGTGCAAGGCGATGTTCCGAGAGACTACAGCTGGAGATGGCAAAGGGACTCCCTCAACCATTCTCACCGGATCCGGCCTGCCATTTTTTTTTTTTTACAGTGAATACCGCACAAGAATCTCAACTGCTCCCGTCTGGAGCCAGTGAGACTATGGCATCCCCATTGGGGTATGTTGTGAGGCTGGAGGTAGTGAGGAGGGGAAGGAGGTGGGGAAGAGGAAGGTTGGGAAGTACCTAACTATTCAGATCTGGTCACCAAACACGGCTAAAGCCATTTTCAAGCAACGTTTCAATTCTGAATGGTGGTCTTACACCAGGACGATACTGATAGTATCTTCCACTCTGGAACATGCCGCAAATATACTATATATTATTTTAAATGAATTAATTGTGAAATAACACAAATTAATCAAATAAAATTTATTTGCGCATGCCGGGTTGGAACCCGCGACCTCCGGATTGTGAGTCAAGAGTCTTACCGACTGGACTACGGAGGTCGTCAACTGTTGGGCAGACGCATCCACCGCCAAAACCCGGGCACCCATGATAAGTCACCAAATGTAACGAACCACTTGGGGTAACCTGTGGCAGAGGTGTTCGTTAAACAATACACGGTTCCCGGGGTGGCGGTACTGACACCCGCCATATTATATGTTATACATATTTTATTTAAATAACTAGTGAGTTCCCGGCATGCGTTTTGCCACTTAATAAATAAACTATTTTTCCCTGCTTTCCGCCTCCCCTTCCCTTCACGCGTTCCCCCGACACGCGAACTCCTCTCGCGCGTTTCCCTTCCACCTCCCGCATTCGATACATTCAGTCCCGGTACATTCAGTTTCAAACAGCTCGCGTGCCACCTATCGCAATTTTTTAATTCAAATTTCATAATGCCAGAGTTCACTACTATACATATACAGAAACCGTCGCGGGCGTGCCCACAACAACTCACAAAAGATTTTTAACAATCGGATGAATCACATTGGAAAAAAATCATAACGCCAGAGCTCACCACTACTATATATAAAAACTATTGCGGACGTGCGCACAACAATTCACCAAAGTTTCTTCGCAACCGAATCAATGGTTTAGGGACCGCGTGAGGGACAAGCAATGAAACACTTATTTTTATATAGATTACATCATTAAAATTGCTTGAACCAGCGAAGTTTCCTTTTGAAATTTATATTAAGTATATGCAGATAACATAAATGATTACAAGAAAACACAAAATGGAGCTGGAAGAAGAAAAAAAAATTAAAAGATGTAAGACTGATGATGTGAAAATAAGCTATGTTCTTATGAAAAAAAATAATACATTTTTAAATCATGGGAAGATACGTTCAAAGATAAACACGATTAAAAAAAGATAAACAACATAATGATAATGAGAAAATAACACACAGAAGGCGTAGAGAGTTCGTAATTGACAATTTGTTTTAATGTTTTCTCTTATATATTTAATTAATTCACCTGAGGATAAATGGAAAACATCAGCGTTTGAAAATATATTATTGTATTTTGTGCACGTCCTTCTGAGAAATTAATGTTGACAAGGAACGTACATTAATATAGATTGTGTGATGATTTGACAACTCAATTTATCCATACATCAAACATTTTAAAATATCGAATAACAATTTGGAAGGCGGGTATGGAACCGCCGCCCCGGGAACCATTTATTGGATAACCAACATCTCTGTTATAGGTCATCCCAAGTAGTTCGCTACGTTTGGTGACTTAGCAGGGGTGCCTGGGTGCATGGGGTGAGGTTTGTCCAGGTCTTGGCGGTAGATGAGTCTGCCCACCTGCTGAGACTGGTTGAGTGAGGCCTTTTGACCTTTCCAGGCGCACTTTCTTGACCCATCGCCTTGCACTGCAGTTGGACGGATGGATTCATACGTCCGTCACTCCCGGACATATTGACCCCCAGATTCCTACCCACCCCTCATACCTTTTTCCTTCCCAAAACTTCTTATTCTTGCTTTCCTTTAAAAAAAAACGTCCACACAGCATCCCCTTAGATGACACAGGCCCTGAAGGAAAGTATATTCCTCAGGGCCTCCTGTGTGGAGCTACTGTAACAAAAATCCCTAACTGGGGTATGTTGTAATGCTGAAGGTAGTGGGAAAAGGAAGGAGATGGAGGGAAGGGAGGCAGGGAAGTACCTGGCTATTCAGATTTGGCCACCAAATTCGGCTAAAGCTGTTTCAAGCAACTTTTCAATTCTGAGTGGTGGACTTACCACCAGGGCGATACTGAGAGCAAATTTCACTCTGGAACGTGCCACAATAGCATTTTTATTTGTTTGGTTGAACCTGCAACCTTCCGATTGCCAGTCAAGAGCCTTACCCATCGAAAACAGCGGCCTTCAAAATAATACAGTCTCCTGTTTAAAGTATTTAAGTTGAAGTCGCCAATGATAATTGGCTATCGTGAGGGAATGGGTGCATTTTCCAATAGGCTTCAATAACTATTAGAAGCGATATTGTCTTCAGTAATGTCCCTAATTAAATTAATACAGCACTTAGGGTACTAATGTCTATCATAGGACACTATTTGATATACAAAGTGCTGACTTCAGTCCATTAGTGAAGATATACCTTGGGGAAGAGGTTCTGAACCTTTTTGGTATTGCCTAATTTTGAATTAGGTGTTTCTTTCTTCAACCAACCCATCCCCTACCCCTCTCCTAAACAGCGTGTAATATCATGGAACCGAAAGATTTTAACCAGCGGTTTCTCAGCACATTTGGAGTAAAAATGAACTGTGTAGAGGGTTTTTTAAGGGAAGGAAGAAGAGGAAGTTCTGGGAAAAAAATAGATATGAGGGATGGGTAGGATCTTGGGATCAGTGTGTTCAAGAGTAACAGACGTATGAATCCATTCCTTCAATAGGCGATGAGTTGAGGGATTCTGGCTGGAGAGGTCAACAGATTTCCACAACCAGTCTTTCTCGATCCGGCCCGCCACGCAGCAGGTGGGCAGAAACATCGACCACCAAGATCCTGACAAATCTCATCCCATGAACCCGGGCACATCTTCTAAGTCACCAAATGTAGCGAACCACAGAGGTGTTGGATATCCAATGAATGGTTCCTGGGGCGGCGGTACCCATACCCGCCTCCAAAATTGTATATAATATTCTCCTACAAAATATCCTACAGACGAAAGATCCTCTAACAAAATATCTACTGAAATCTAAACCTAACCTAACCTAATAAAAAAACAGGACAAAAATAATACAAAATACTTTAAAGACAATGAATTATTATTGTTCAATAATAGTAGGTATAAGTAAATTTACAATTTGGGAGGCGGGAATGGGTACCGCCGCCCCGGGAACCTTTATTGGATAACCAACACCTCTGCCATAGGTTACCCTGAGTGGTTAGCTACGTTTAGTGATTTAGCAGGGGTGTCCGGATTCATGGGGTGAGGTTTGTCTAGGCTTTGGAGGCGGTTGACCAGGACACACTGAACCCCAGATTCCTACCCACCCCCTTAATGTTGGCGGATTACCTGTCGGGTCACCAAGAACACGAATGTTTTTACAAGCAATTTCTGAGCAAATTTGGAGAATTAATTTGGGAGGCGGTATGGGAACCATTTATTAACCAACAACTCTGCCATAGGTCACCCGTAGGTTCGCTACATTTGTTGACTAAGTAGGGGTGCCCGGGTTTATGGGGATTGGGAGAGACTGGCTGAGAAAGACCTTTTGACCTCTACAGAAGGACTCTCTCGAAACACTGCTTTGATTCAGACGTCCGTCATTCCTCCACACTTTGACTTCCTTCCTGGCTTCCTTTGCCTAAAAAGGCCCTTCACCCAGCATCCCCAAAGACGACGTAGGCCCCGAGAGAAATGGTTTTCTGCGCGGAGTTAATGTAAAAAAAGGCCAATGTCATATTTCGGTATGCTGATGGCTGGCATAGTCTAGCGGTAAGGCTTTTGACTCGCAATCCGAAGGTCGCGGGATCGAATCCCAGCATGGGCAAATAAATTTTATTTAATTAATTTGTGTTATTTCACAATTAACTCATTAACAATAATATATAGTATATTTGCGGCACGTTCCAGAGTGGAAGATACTCTCAGTATCGCCCTAGTGTAAAACCACCATTCAGAATTGAAACGTTGCTTGAAATGGCTTTAGCCGTGTTTGGTGACCAGATCTGAATAGCCAGGTACTTCGCCACCTTCCTCTTCCTTACCTCCTTCCCCTCCCCAGTACCTTCGGCCTCACATCATACACCAATTGGAGATGTCATAGTCTCACTGGCTCCAGACGGGAGTAGTTGAGACT
This sequence comes from Limnephilus rhombicus, assembly GCA_929108145.2. Lineage (NCBI taxonomy): Eukaryota > Metazoa > Arthropoda > Insecta > Trichoptera > Limnephilidae > Limnephilus > Limnephilus rhombicus. Next base: position 46,087,187 of record OV815290.1, read on the forward strand.
CTTGTCTATACCCATTTTAAAATTTAGAAAAAGTAAGAATTTATTTTGTAATCTTTCAACAGCTTTTACATGTATATTATAATATGGGTTCCAGACGGGAGAATTGTACTCAAGTTGACTTCTAACGCAAAATATAACAGTTTAATACGCTTAATATTGTTAAAATTTCTAGTTAGCCTATTTATAAATCCCAACATTTTGCAGTGATGCCAACTGAAATCGTAAATAGCGATTGTGTAAATCGAAAAAAAATGTCTACAGCCTCTATATGAGAATCGGGCTGAAAAAAGATATTGTGTAAAACGGCTATTAATCTTACTTTTTAACCTTACATAAGAACTTTTGTTTAGGACTCGCAACAATAACATTTGGCTGCCATCAGTTCTTTTGTTTTGCTCTTTCAAAAAATATTCTTAAACCAATCTTTTTATTGTGTTTTGGCTGTAAAAAGTTTAGTGTGTTGGAATCTTCTCCCCCCTGATCTTCCAGGAGTCACTTCTTGCTGCTCATTTTCAGATATTTATATAATTTTTTTTTACTTCTGTCACTTTTTATATTAGCTGTAATTTTTCGAACAATGGAGGAGGATTTCCCTCCTGTACCCCTTACAAAGCCCCCAGATCCCCCTCCTGACCCTCCAGATGGAGACATTTCAGATAAAATAGACTTTTCAGAACATTCAAACATTTCAGACAATGAATCTGTCATCCTAACCTCAATTAAAAAAAGAAAATTTAGTCCCCTTTCCCCAAAAAAACATGATTCGCCTTTGTCTTCTCAGTCCCCTCCAGCTCTTCCTCAACCTCCTCCAACAATCTTTTACTCTACTCATTCCCGTGGCCCCTACATTGTATATGCGCAAAAAACTGAACAAGGTAAAACCATCCATCCTCTTGAATTTGGTAAATTTCTTTCAAATAACAAGAACCTTTCGATTAAACCTGGAGGTGTTAAAGCCGAGGGTCGCTTCCGAATCTCTGTTGAATTCCTGTCAGGTTCAGCCGCCAACAACTTTATCAAAAATATATTTATTTCATCAAATTCTAAATTCAAGGCGTACATCCCAACTTTCAATGTCACTCGAATGGGCCTGGTCAGGGGTATCTCGACCGATCTGTCCGTTCCAGAAATCCTGTCCTCACTTTCAACCCCCCAACATATCGGCAATCCCATAAAAGCCAGGAGGCTAAATTATAAGGACACCTCTGAGGGTATCGTTTCCTGGAAGCCCTCCCAATCTGTCGTCATCACATTCGAAGGACAATCTCTTCCCTCCCATATTTATTTATTTTTCAACTCCTTACCAGTTGAAATGTACACTTATCCCACCACTCAATGTTACAACTGCTGCCGTTTTGGTCATACCAAAGCTGCATGCAGATCCCCTCCCAGATGTTTCAAATGTGGAGAAAACCACTCGGCTGACCAATGTTCTTCTCTCTCTTCACCTAAATGTTTTAACTGCTTAGGCGCTCATTCCGCCATTAACTCTTCTTGCCCCGAACAATCTCGCCAAAAAAATATAAAAATTTCTATGGCCTCTGAGAACTTGTCTTTTCTGCAGGCTTCTAAATTATTCCCGCCTGTCAAAAAATCATTTTCTGAGGTCTTATCCAGTAACTCTTCATCCAACCCTCTCGCCTCCTCCTCAACATCTTCCCGTTCAACAAAATTCACATACAAAAACCCTATCTCTAAACAGGCTCGTGGATACGATCAGCAACAACACAACTCACTTCTCTTAAATCCCAATGGTTCTCCTCTTTCACACGCCACAAATGGGTGCGCAAACAATTATAATTCATCCTCAACAAACTATCAAAAGCTTTCTGAACAACTCTCCCAAGATAATTCTTAATTTATTCAAACTCTTATTATGCTTCTAATTGACCTAATTTCTTCTCAAACTAATCTACCGTCCAACGCTGCTTCTATTATTTCCACATTAAAATCATTTATTCAAAATGGCTCTTCAAGATGTCAGAATTCTTCAGTGGAATAGCCGCAGTGCTATTTCTAACAAATCAAACCTTCTTAACCTATTAAATTCAAACCTTGTTTCTGTGGCTGCTGTCTCGGAGACATGGTTTACTCCATCCACCCACTTTAATGTGGGAGGGTACTCCTGTCTCCGCGATGATCGCCCGGAAGGTACGGGCGGTGGTGCTGCCCTTTTTATTAAAAAATCCCTTCCGTTTTTCCCAATAAATAATATCAAACCCCCCAATGCTGACTTTCAAATGGTTGCAGCTAAAATAAATGACACTTCCTTTGTTTCTATCTATCTTCCCCCAACATCGCACTTCAATAAACAAGCGTGGTTGCAAATTGTCCGTCAACTAAGCCCTCCTTTCTTTTTATTGGGTGATTTTAATGCCCATTCCCCCGTCTGGGGTTCTGCTTTCTGTGATCGAGACGGTCGAAGTGTGATGGATTTCCTAGATGAATCCAACCTTTTTCTTTTGAATGACGGATCTCCTACTAGAATCTCTCGCCCCAACACAAACCCCAGTGCAGTGGATCTCTCCATATGCTCTATTAATCTGGCACCTCTCTCCTCGTGGGTGGTGTCCCCCGACCCTTGCTCCAGTGATCATTTCCCGATCACCATCACTTATCAAACTTCTTTCCATTCAGACAAGTCCCATATTTCGACAAAGATCAAAACAAAACACACCAAATGGGACGAATTTAACTCACATATGGATAAGTTTATACAAAATTTATCCTATACCGATACATTATCTGTCAAAGATGACTACGATAACTTCAAATCAATGCTCGTAACTGCAATCAATAAATCAAATCCTCCCCCTAAAACCAAATCTCTCAAAAAACTCCCTCCGACTCCCTGGTGGGATGAGGAATGTTCCAAAGTAGTGAGAATTCGGAAAGCTAAATCTCTTACCTATCGTCACAATATGACTATGGAGAACTATCTCATATACAAAAATGCCGAAGCCAATGCCAAAAGGGTATTGAGGTCAAAAAAAAAATCCGGGTGGTACAACTTCTGCAGTTCAGTATCTCCGAACACTCCAATTTCGGAAGTTTGGTCGATGATTCGAAGATTTCGATCCTCCTTCAGTCCAACATCTCCTCGAGCTTCTCATTCTAAATGGATAGACGAGTTCTTGGACAAAATTGCCCCCCCTTCTGTACCTAACTTAGATGAAATAACTCCAATCCACAACACTCCTATGTCTGATCATTGGCTAGACTCTCCATTCACTTTTATTGAATTAAAAAATTGTTTATCAACAGTCAAGGACTCATCTCCAGGCAGAGATGGTATACCTTATAGCATTATCAAAAATAGTAATGATAATGTTCTAAATCACTTTTTAAGCATCTTAAATAAAATCTTCCAGACTGGCATAATACCTGATGACTGGAGTTCTCAAATAATCATCCCAATTCTAAAATTAAACAAATCACCCAATTCTGGATCCAACTATAGGCCAATTGCTCTTTCATCCACCCTTAGTAAAATTTATGAAAAATTAATTAAAAACCGGTTAGAATTTTTTGTCGAGAGTAATCATCTTCTCTCTCCATCCCAATTTGGATTTAGGAAAAAGAAATCTACACAAGATAACCTTGCCATCATCAGCACTGATATTAATTTATCCATTTCTAACAAAGAAGTATGTCTTGCAGTCTTTATAGACATAGAAGGCGCCTTTGACAATGTTTCCATCCCAATTCTTAAAAAAAAACTTTTAGGCCTTGGCTTACCCCTCATGTTTGTCCAATCTATTATTAATCTTTTTCTCGATAGGAAAATTTTCATTGAGCTACCAGATGTTACTCCTCAGAGTAGGTCAATTTGGAAGGGTTTACCCCAAGGCGATGTATTATCCCCCTTACTGTATAATATATACACACACGATATGCATGTCACCATTCCCCCTCAAGTAAAAGTTGTTGAGTTCGCAGATGACATAGCTTTCTTCTTATCATCCAAAATCATTCCATCCGCCGTCAAATATCTTAATGAAGCCATGGATGCCCTTTGCACATGGCTTACTTTAAATGGTCTTGAACTTTCAGTACAAAAGAGTCAGTGTGTTACCTTCTCAAATCGTCATAATAACCCCCCTGTTCAAATTTTATTTAAAAACTCTCCAATCCCCAATGCTTCCGAAGTAAAATTTTTGGGAGTAACATTTGATAGGAAACTTAAATGGTCTTCCCACATTAATAATATAGTTACTAAATGTGAAAAAAATTTAAATATTATCAGATCATTGACTGGCGTTTGGTGGGGTGCTCATCCTATCTGCATTAAGTTGCTCTACAATGCACTTATTCGAAGTCATCTCGACTATGCCTGCCCACTTTTTAGTACTGCATCCAAAAATGCACTCAGTAAATTAGACAAAATTCAATCTAAGTCATTGCGAATAATAACTGGCGCGATGCAATCGTCGCCCATCAATTCCCTTCAAGTAGAATGTTCTGATCCTCCTCTTTATTTAAGGCGTCAATTATTTGCTGACAAATTTGTTCTTAAATGTTTAAATTCTAAAAGTCATCAGATTATTCCCAGAGTCTCGTTGTTCAACGACTCAACACATTCATCTACAATCAGAGCTCGAACTAAACCTCTCCCTGCCATCTGTAAAAATTTTCGCTCTCTCTCAGAGCTTCAAATTATCAAAAATGATCTTCTTCCTTTGTACAAATTAAAATATAGTCACGTCACCCTATCCCCAACGATATTAGAAGGGATCGGCATCCTTAAAAGTCATTCCAATCTCCCAGCCCGTACTGTCAATAATATGTTCAATGACATTATTTCTTCTAAATGGCCCAACTCTTCTCTTTTATTTACTGATGGCTCCAAATCTCCGGACTCTCCTAACTGTGGTATTGGTATTAACGTTTACCACAATAATTCTAATGAAAGAATATTTTATTCAATTTCAAACCAATTTTCAATATTTTCTGCCGAGTGCATTGCGATTATTGAATCTCTCAAATATATAATAAAAAATAATTTTGAACATTCTCTTGTCCTCTCTGACTCTCTCAGTTCCCTCCAAAAACTTAAAACAAGTCCTCTTCTTCATCCTGATGATCACTTTGTATGTCTTATTCGAGTATTGATAACCTCCATTCAAAGCTCTGGAAAAACTGTCACTCTGATTTGGATTCCTGGACATGTTGGCATAGTGGGTAACGATATTGCTGATTCCTTGGCAAAACAAGGAGCGTCTAACCCTACCGTTACCCTCGTAAACCATATTCCCCTGTCTGATATTTTTTCCATCATCAAAGATAGATCCCGCAATGTTTGGACAGAGTATTGGAACATTGCTAGTCAATCCAAGGGTGCCCGCTACGCCTCAATACAAAGGACTATCCCATCAAAACCGTGGTTTCAAAAATTCCCCCATTTTTCCAAAAAAGAAATTTCCTTACTTATTCGTATGAGAATCGGACATTGTTCCGTTCCTTCTCACCTTTATAAAATTCATGTGGTTGACTCCCCAGATTGTACGTTCTGTGGTCTAGATGTGGGAACTTTAGATCACATATTTTTTGATTGTCCCTCTCTAAATAAATATCCTCTCTTCTATCAAGCGTTATCAAAAATTGCCTCTCCTCCATTCAACATCTCATCTCTTCTAAGTCTGAACTCTACTCCAATCTTCCATAAAATTCTGAAATTTGCACATTTAAATAAAATTAATATATAAATTCACCTTTCCTTTCTCTGTAATTATAAATGATGGCCTAGAACACCCTTGAAGGGTGAAAGCCAGAAATAATTGAAAAAAAAAAAAAACCTTACATAAAATAATTTCCGAATCTCTAAATTTTTTCACATAATGTGTTCAATTTAAAATTTCCATTTTCAAACACAAGTAATACAAAATATAATTAATTTTGTGTCAAAAGGGAAAATTTGTCATTCGGGTTGACTTGAAAAATGAATTTTATTAATTTTATCAGTGTCAAACGTAAGCGAGCTGCCCTAGAACACTGAATACGCATTTCGTAGAAGTGTCATATTGAAAGATAGATTTATGGGTGTAAGGATCGTGTATAAATCAAATAAGGATCTAACACTCTACTTGCAAGTAAATTATAACAATTAATATATATTATTTTTAATTTTTAACTTTATGAGTAAAACCTCAAATTGTAATATTTAAATAAATGAAGACAATATAAGCGAAACTCAGTCGAAAATCTGGAAACAGAAAAATCAGAAAAACATATTGACACCTCTGGGACTCGAACCCAGGACCTCTTGAGCGCGTTTGCCCGGAAAGCAAGAGGTCCTGGGTTCGAGTCCCAGAGGTGTCAATATGTTTTTCTGATTTTTCTGTTTCCAGATTTTCGACTGAGTTTCGCTTATATTGTCTTCATTTATTTAAAAATTAATATATAATTTATTATTTATATAATACTAGCTAACCCGGACACGCGTTGCTGTGGCTAACGAAACACAACTTCTATCTACTGGATGATTTCCCAACCTTACAACTCACACCGTCATCTTTTAATTTGCATACAAATCAAATCGATCGGTTGCTCTATTTATATTATCATAACGAGTTCCCGGTGAGCTTTGCTTTGCCACTTAATAAATAAATTGTTTCTCCCTGCATGTCCTTTCCCATTCATCCCGTTCCCCTTCCCTTCCCGCGTTGCCACTCCGCCTTTCCTCTCCCCACTCCCCTTGCCTGCTTCTCCCGTCCCGCAAACCCCCCTCACGAGTTCCCCTCCCCCATTCGTCCCGGTAAATTCAGTTTTCAAACAGCTCGCGTTTCATAATGCTAGAGCTCATTAATATATATATAGACAACTTCACGGGCACGCACACATCAAATCCCCAAAGTTTGAATGAAATAGGTAAGGTCGTTCGGAAGTTATGCGCGTACATACATTTAAGCGATTAATTTTTACTTCTATTGATAGATAGATAGATAGATAGATAGATAGAAATAGAAATAAATGGTTTCTTCTTCCTCCTGCCTTCCCTCCCTGTCGCTAAAATATATGAAATCACACATTTTCACACCACTCGCTACCCAACTATAGTATTTTTTATGCAAATTTCATAACACCACAGCTTACCATTACACATAGAAACACTCTTCTGCTATAATGCAATGTTCTGTAAAATTTTTGAGTCAATCCATCGATTACTTCCGAGATTTGCGAACCCAAACATACGGAACTTACATTTTTATTTATTTATACAAATTTCATAACGCCAAAGCTTACAATCATATATAAAAAACACTCTTCTGCTAAAATGCAATGTTCTGTAAAAATTTTGAGTCAATCCTTATAAACTAAATTTTTATATAATACTAGTTGGTCCCGGCATGCGTTGCAATGCCATTTAATAAAGAAATTGTTTCTCCCTGAGTGTCCTTTCCCATTCGTTCCGTTCCCCTTCCGCCTCCCCTTCTTCTCCTGCGTCCTCTTCCCGTCTCGCGTTCCCACTCAGTCACCTCCACCTTCCCTCTCCCCACTCCACTCCCCTCCCCACTTCCCCCGTCCCGCTAACCACCCTTTCGAGTTCCCCTTATATTCACGTAGCTTTTAAAATGTTAAGTCGCTCGGGACGTTTTTGGTCTTGTGAAAGTATAACGCGATTACGTGTTTTGGGATGTATTTCTTCCTAAACAAGCAGATGGGTTAAGACAAAAGTGGATAATGGGAACCCAGTAAAACGCACTGCTGGTATCATTAACTAAAGTGCTAAATTACAACAATAAGCTGGCGGTACAAGTAAAAAATGTTAATTTCAAAGTGAAAGTTTAAAAATGAAGGTAATGTATCTTTGAAAATATTGTAATAACAAAGTGACACATAGGTACAAGTTACTTGATTTTTTGTTACGGTTTCAAGAAGATAAATAAAGTTAGTCTTGAAGTTACAGTAGAATTGTAAAAGTGAAGCATGATGGTTTATTTATTTATTTATTTAATACAAACGGCATAAGTATGCCATAAACATTAATTACATGTCACAAATTCATATTCAAAATATTAGTAATGGTAAAACAGTGAATGTATAACAGTTAATTGTGACGATACATTGTGAAGTGACACCAGAGATACATTTACATGCAAAAATCTATAATACAAATAAAATTAATAGTCATTAAAAAAATATGATAGCATAGCCGTCTTGTACCTATGTTCCGTGCAGTTAAATAGATCTATCACATCAGCATATCTATTAGTAACTTCATGCAACCTAGGTAAAAGTGAGTGTTTCGTATACTCAGTCCGATTATTGTTACATTTAAAAAGGATTTTAGAACGAGTAGTTCTCGTGGGAATATGAAATTCAATGAGCTTAGTTAGATCAGGACTGTCTATTCTACCATTTACAATTTTGAACATTAATATTAAGTCGGATATAATTCTTCGATCTGACAGTCTTAGTAAATTTAATTCTTTCATCAAGTAATTATAATTTATGTTTTCAATGGGAATACCGAGGTTAAAATTAATGTGTCTTAAGAATTTGTGTTGAATTTTTTCGATTGAATCTGAATGTATTTTAAAATGGGGGGACCAGATCGAGGAGTTATATTCGACTTGACTACGTACTAAGGATGTATACAAAATTTTTAAAGTTGAAATATTCTTGAAACCTCTGGAATTTCTAAGAACGAAGCCAAGCATTTTGATACCTTTATTATAGATTGAGTTTATATGGGATATGAAGTTTAATTTAGAGTCGAAAATTATGCCCAAGTCACTAATTTCTGCGACAGAGGTAAGGGTAGAGTTGTTAAGTTCATAAGGATGAATAATTGGTTGACTTATTCTGTAAAAACTTATTGAATAACACTTATTTATGTTCAGATAAAGTTTGTTAATAGAGCACCAACTAATTAATTTGTTTAAATTATTTTGTAGACAGGCACAATCTTCAGCGGTTTTGATGATTTTAAATATTTTTAAATCATCTGCAAAAAGCAATACATCCACATCTTTATCAAATATGTCAACAATATCATTTATGAACATAGAGTTTACATAGAGTTTCAACATCTGCATCATTTAGCCATAATTTTAATTCTTTTATTTAAAGTGATATTTTGTGTCATTTGAATGTGTTTTGGTAGAAAATTAAATGTACGAGGACCAATAAAACTGCCTTGTATTTGCATTTGGTTTTGATTTGGGGGAACTTGAAACACATTATTAGTCCTTTCGATAATTCTATTTTCGTTTTTTACGTTTTTTCTTTAGCCAACGTTTCGGACATCGTTGCAGTGTCCATCATCAGGGCAGATCCGGTAGATGTATAATTTTTAGTCGTGAAGTGTGTGCTTATTTACTTCGAAGCGATACCGTGTCGCCAGCACCACTAACTTTCACCAGTACGAAATAATCGTGACAAGCAGTGGCGTCATCGCCGCGGAACGGAATAGAAAGTTCATTAAAACGTGGTATTTATGCTAGCCGGGGGCAAGTCCGTTTGCGAGATGCCGACGGAAGTGACTCCATCTCTTAATGAAATCTAAAATTAGAAATCACAATGGTAAGAAAAAAAAATTACATTGGTTAACTTTCACCAGTACAAAATAAGGCGAGTTCTCGTATGATGAAATTGAACAAACTTTATACATTTCATCTTTAGAAAAACTTAGAAAGGACTCTGATTTAATATGCATTTTCAAAATTATCAACAGTATTACTGACACTCCTGCTTTGTTACAACTTATCCAGTTTAATATCCCTTCCCGTAGAATCCAAAATAATGGATATAGAACTCCTGTCCAATTTGTTTTATTTTTTTTAATGAATAATGACCTTCAAACTTAAATAACTGCATGAGTTAGTTTTAATAGTTTAAATAATTGTCAAAGTTTTAATTTTTCAAGACCCCCCCGAAAACCACCGGATGTATGGTGAATCGTGTGACGTCATCACTCCTGAAAAATTAGCATAGGATCGGGCAATCAGCTGATCAACTGCCGCCATTTTGAAGTCCGTTCTTCATTCGTCGTCCATTCTTCCTAGAAGTATCATTATTATTTTTTTTGTGCAGTAGTTTTTGAATATTTTCAATAATAGAGATAAACCAATAAGAGATAACTTTATTTTTGAAACATTATTTAGGCCTAAATAATGTTTCAATAAACATAACAACTAAATCTCTATAAACAGTATATAAATAAACGAATAAATTAATACGATGGCTTGTGTCATATCATACACTCCCATACAATGACTTTACGGTGACGTCACGACTCGTCGAACAGTGACGTCACCTTAGCGGCGTGTTTTTACGACCCGATTAAAAATGAACTTTTGAATATTTTTTTAAAAACTCCTCGTTTAATATTATTAAATAAAACTTATATATTCAGAACCAGCGTTTATTGGTCTATATTAACATATTTTTTTAAAGCCAGAATACTTTTCATTGGAGTTCCTTATTGCTGTTCCTCAATAAACTTTTTACTAATTATGGATTATGCAATCATTCTCCTTTATTCAGAATGTCGAGACTTGTCAACGCAAATCAAAGCATAGAATTTTTTGATGTAAGCCTAAATGACTTTCGACAGTCGATACGCAATGTGATTTTTTAAAGTCTTTTTAAATCCACCTTCAAACTACTTATAGTTAGTTATCTTCTATATGTACTTTTATATTATATGTATTTTGTCAATGCCCTTCATCTATATGTACTCTCCTTCCATTCTCATTTTTTTTTGTTATTCGTGTTATTGTTATAATGTTATTCGACTATTTGTCCGTAAATAAATAAATTAATAAACAAGGACAGTATCCATCACTCTGTAACCCACACATCTCACGAGATTCAGAACTCAAGAGCGTTTAACCAGCCAGCGGCCAAAAATCCTCATTTCCTCGAAAGTTGTTCTTACGATCATGCAGGGCGGTTACAATGAGAAAGATTAATTATTCTCCGTACCAGCTTTTTAAAATTATAACTCAATTTCGATTTTGTTTCATTCCAAATTTGCTTTAATTTACACCTACGTCCAAAAATGCTGAAAGGCGTTATGATAAAACTAATAAAATAATGTACTTTTTGTAATTATTTTTTTGATTATAAGTATTTATCATTTTTCAATAATGTCTAAGTTAAATAAGAATGTTAAAAAATCTGAATTATGAAAATAAATATGAGCTTGTTTCGACCGGTCAGTGGTCGAGTGGGCATAATGCTTGGGTCCCACCCGAGCGTCGCGTGTTCGATTCCTCGGCTGGCTAAGTCCTCCATCACAACACAAGCAACATTTTCAGCTTTCTGTGGTGGTAATAGGAGATTTTCAAACATTTTTGGGTTATTCGTAACCCGGGAATATTTGTCTTTCTTTTTAACAAAAAAGAAAAAAATGAACAAATAAATACACAAATGGACCAATTTTCGTCAAGAAACACATGTACGTATATATTTTTTAATGATTTTATTTAAACTAAAATTAAAATTCTAAAACATGCGATACCCAGAAAATGTATTGATTTATTTAACTGCATATGATTTGAAATGGCTGTGGTATAATACAAAATCTTTTTTGAAAATTTAACAAATCTGCCAACGACCTATGGTAAAACCTTATTATACTAAAAATAAACATTTTTTTTTCAAAATTTAAAACATGCGAATGCTAGATAAAATAACAATCTTTCGAAATCCATTTACAATTCTTTGTGGAAAAGAGTCAATACGTCTAAAATTTGATTTAAAAATGACATATTCCTGGTTTTCTCTTGTTAAAAAGGTCTCATTAATAAAAACATCAAAAGCAAAACACATTTCAAAAATATGATAATATCTTCTCGCGAAACTTACAAATTCTGCTCCCATTTTCTCCATATTTCTGCTTCAATAAGTGAGCGAAATTGGCTCGTAAAGAAAATTAGTTTTACCCTGTGGGGAGGGAGGGAGGGGAGGGGGTGGAGAAGGGCTAGGGGAAGGTTGTATTATGTGGTGCGGTATGCATTGTTTGGCCGTAAAGCGAAGGCATGTTTGCACGAAATTCGCACATATATGGCCATTGGTAGAACTTGTCCTACAGGGGATTTGTTATATTGTGCCTAAGTTGGAATAAGGCACTAACGAATGTCACGCCGTTTCTGCGCAGGGGTAGGCTGAGAGGTTGGATTGTCATTTTCTTTTCGTTTTGCACCTATCTCCCCCTCCATACACATCAAAAAGACGAAAAAAATCTATGTAAGCATGTATTAATTGGATTTCTTTCTGTTATTATACATTTTCGATATTTTCTCCTTGTTTGTACATATTTTGGTGTTGTTATTGCACACTTTAGTAATATTGGTGCTTATTTATACTGAATATGTTGGAAATATTGGTGAATATTTTGGCATTGTTAGTGGATAGTTTGGCATTGTTAGTGCATATTTTGGTGTTGTTGGTGCACACTTTGGTAATATTGGTGCTTATTTATACTGAATATGTTGGAAATATTGGTGAATATTTTGGCATTGTTAGTGGATAGTTTGGCATTGTTAGTGCATATTTTGGTGTTGTTGGTGCACACTTTGGTAATATTGGTGCTTATTTATACTGAATATGTTGGAAATATTGGTGAATATTTTGGCATTGTTAGTGGATAGTTTGGCATTGTTAGTGCATATTTTGATGTTGTTGGTGCACACTTTGGTAATATTTGGTAATATTTGAATATTTTTGAAATATTGGTGAATATTTTGGCATTGTTAGTGGATAGTTTGGCATTGTTAGTGTACATTTTGGTGTTGTTGGTGCACACTTTGGTAATATTGGTGCTTATTTATACTGAATAGTTTGGCATTGTTAGTGCATATTTTGATATTGGTAGTGCACGTTTTGTTAATATTGGTGCATATTTTTGCATTGTTATATTACCATTTTGCATTGATAGTGTATTTATTGAATTAGATTTTCGCATATTTATTTAGGTATACTTAATATTTTGAAAATTTATTGGGTAATATTTTGATAACACTTTCGAATTGTTAATGCACAATTTGGTAATATTTATGAATATTTAAATTGAATATTTTGGTTAATATTTTGGCATAATATTAGTGCATCTTTTACATTATTAGTGCATTATAATTTAATATTGTTAGTTAACACTTTCGAATCGTTTGTGCATATTTTGATAATATTTTTGCACATTAATACAGAATATTTCGGAAATTTAATGATAAATTTGGCATTGTTAGTGCATAGTTTGGCATTTTAAGTGCATATTTGATATTGTTAATCCGCATTTTGGTGACATTGGTGCATATTTTTGCATTGTTATTAAACACGTTCTTGCACCATTAGTACATAATATTTTTAGCTTGTAAGTGAATACTTTTGAATTGTCGATGAAAATAGGCAAACAAAATATTTTGGAATATTTGTGCACATTTATAATTGATATTTTAGAAATATTGGTGTATATTTTGGCAAGCGCATATTTTAATATAACTAATTTACCCCCTCGTGAAATTTTCCGTGAATTTTAGGGCAGCGACAGTTTTTGGATTGTTTGCATATTTTTATATTGTTGACAAATTTTGGACTTTTAATGCACGTAATCCGACACGAAACGCCTATCTAGTAGGGTTAGTTTCAATTCCAAGGACACAAAATATGCCAAACGTACAGAGGCTGCGGTTAATGGAATATGTTTACACTAATATATGAGACAGACCGCGTCATAACTACATTAGCACCACATCCAACCACTGTTTTGTTTGTTGCATATTTTGAACAGATTTACCAGCTGAAGTAGATCGTGTGCTATGAGCGTGTTGGTGTGACCACAGCAAGCATTTTATGTTAGTTTTTTTTTTACATTAACTCCACACAGGAGGCCTTGGGCCTATGTCATCTGGGATGCTGTGTGGGGGGTCTTTTTGAGGAGAGGAAGGAATGAAAATTGGTCTTGAAGAGACCCATGTTGTAGGAAGGAGGAAACACAGAGGCTGACAAATCATTCCACAGCCGAGCTGTTGAACACAAGAACGAGTCGAAGAAACGACCCGTTCTCATGTGACAAATGTCAACCGTGTACAAATGTTGGGCACGCGTTTGGCATGTTTCCCGACTAAGCACCGGTGCCGAAGGGATTAATGACGCTAGTTCCTCGGAGCATCTTCCATTTTAATACCGGTAGAACAAGGATAGCACTCCCACCTGACGCCTGTGCTTCAAAGATAGCAATCCGTCTGTTAAGATGGGAGAATCTATCAAACGCACCACCCGTTTCTGCACAGAGTCGAGGGTATTTTTCAGGTACTTTGGAGCTCCAGACCAGAGGTGGCTGCCAAATACAACCGTGGGGCGCACTTGTGATTTGTACAGGGTTAGCAGATGTGTACTATTAAAGTATCTGCGGGCCCTGTACAGTACGCCCAGTTTCTGTGAGGCTAACTTTACTCTGGCTTCGATGGAGCCCCCATACCTGAGCTGGTCACTTAGAGTTACACCAAGCATTTCAATGGAGGGCCTGTTCGGAAGATTGCTTCCGTTGAAAGAGATAAGATTTTCATTTAGATCCCTGTTAGTTGAAGTTTTTGAAGTGAAAACATCTTTAGTATGACTTGAAACTAGATGAAACGGAAGCGAACGACACTAAAAACAGGCAAATCTATAGGATTTAGTCTCCTTTGGTCTAGTGGTATAAAGCACGTGGCAAACTTTAGCGGCCAGACATTCAGCGGACCAAGGATCGAATCCTGCGAAATCCAAAAAAAAATTATATTTGCAAAATTAATATCCTCTTACAATCTTAAAACCACTCCAAAATGATCGGGCAAAGCGACATCTAGCGACTCCGAAAAAGAAAACACAAATATCTACTAATAAGATAACCAAATGTATAGGAAAAGGTTCACTGGAATTAGACGACAGAAATATGGAAAAAATCATGCTTCACATTGGAAAAAAGGGCTTCGTAGTTTTCCCACTCTTGTCTACTTTAGTTTTCTGAAGGCGTTACTTTGTCATCTTTGAGGATGCTGTGTGGAGGGTCTTTTTTTAGGAAAATGAAGGAAATTCTACGAAAAAGGTAGATCAGTTTGTCTGTGAGGGACGGACGTAAGAACCCATCCCTCCCATTGAGGTGCAAGATGGGTCGAGAGATTTCGGCTGGAGAGGTCAAAAGGTCTTGGTCAACCAGTCTCTTCAGATCCGGTCCGCCATGCAGTAGGTGGGTAAACGCATTCGCCATAAATATCTGAACGAACCTCGCCCCTATGAACTCGGGCACCACTTCTAAGTCACCAAACGTGGCGAACCACTTGGAGCGACCTAAGACCGGATCGAATTTTTGGTTACCGGGGCGGCGGTACCAAATAATATTTTTTCAGAGTCCAAACAATTCCCGTCTGGAGTCAGTGAGATATAGTTTATAGACAATAGGGATATAGTTAGGCTGAATACAGCGGGGATGGGAAGGAGATACGAAGAGGAAATTTTAAAGTATCTGGCTATTCAGATCTGGTCACCAAACATGGTTAAAGCCATTTCAAGCAACTTTTCAAATCTGAATGGTGGTATTACGCCACGGTGATACTGAGAGTATCTAGAAGAAATAACATAAATTAAGAAAAACGTTACAACTCGTTCTTGTGTTTGACAGGTCGGCTTTAGAAGGATCTGCCGGCTTCTGTATTTCCTCCCTCCTATAACATGGGTCTCTTGAAGACCCACGTTCAATATTTCCTTTCCACAAAAAGACCCACGACACATCACCCCCAAAGATGAGTGGAGTTAAAAAGGACACAAAAAAACTGCTCCCAATCTGGGAACCAGTGGGACTATGGCATCCCTAATTGGGTCATATTAGGCTGAAGACAGTGGGAAGGGGAAGGAGATGCGCAGAGGAAGGCGGTAGATAATGAGAGTACCTATCTAAAAGAAATAATAACAAAAATTAATCAAATAAAATTACAAGTGCTCACACCGGGATTGAACCAGCGACCTCCGGATTGCTAATCGAGAGCCTTACCCCTCAACCACGGAGGCCGTTATTACTATTACACATTTTACCATGCATTCAAGAGATAAACGCCCTTTTACACTTTCTTATTTACGGCCAAAAGTATTTGCGTTATTTATTTTTGGGATGTTGTGCCGTGTTGCTCTGTAAACAGCGTTTTTTTTTTACATTAACTCCACACAGAAGGCCCTGAGGAAAATAATTTCCCTCAGAGCCTATGTCATCTGGGATGCTGTGTGGAGGGTCTTTTTGAAGAGAGGAAAGAATGAACATTGGTCTTGAAGAGACCTATGTTGTAGGAAGGAGGAAACACAGAGGCCGGCAAATCATTCCACAGCCGAGCTGTTGAGCATAAGAACGAAGCGAAGAAACGACCCGTTCTCATGTGGCAAATGTCAACTGTGTACAAATGTTGGGCACGCGTTTGGCGTGTTTCCCGACTATGCACCGGTTCCGAAGGGATCAATGATGCTAGTTCCTCGGAGCATCTTCCATTGTAATACCTGTAGAACAAGGATAGCATTCCCACCCGACGCCTGTGCTCTAAAGATTGCACACCGTCTGTTAAGATGGGAGAATCTATCAAACGGACCGCCCGTTTCTGCACAGAGTCGAGGGTATTTTTCAGGTATTTTGGAGCTCCAGACCAGAGGTGGCTGCCAAATTCAACCGTGGGGCGCACTTGCGATTTGTACAGGGTTAGCAGTTGTGCACTATTAAAGTATCTGCTTCACTTGCCTTAGCCTAAAATGATCACCCCAAAAAAATCACAAATCCTACCATAAATACCTTTTAAAATACTTTTTCGTACGAGTATAATATATATTTAATGTTTTCTTGATTCAGTGGTTGAAGCTGTCAGTACAAAATTAGTCATTAACGAGCTGTCTCTCAGTTGGGCCTATTTGCCTGGCCCTGCGGGGAAATGTCTGTCTGTTCACAACAGACACTGTAAAGGGAAAGGGATTGCTGAAGAATTGTAGAACGAAAAATAGTAATACATTACCAAAAGTCATTATATGTTGAAAAAATACCTGTATTAATTTAATTTACAATAGCTCCACACATTAGGGTCTTAGGAAGACAATTTTCCTCGAGGCCTGTATCATCTTTGGGTATGCTGTACGAAGGGTTTTTTCTTTTCTTAATTTAACTCGAAAAAGAGATATTGAAAAAAAGGGTAAATGCAGGCGACTCTATTAATGGAGGACTGAATGCCGTTGGCGCCAATAAAAAACTGTCCAAAGAAGCGAAGTTAGCCGTCCATAATGGAGTGCTGGGTACCTAGCATGGTCGATCGATATAGGTTTTATCGAAAATGTCGGTAACTTGTAATCGCTCCTGACCTCGACTGCAGGCCGCTAACGAGAAAATAATATTTATTATTTTTTAATTTTTATAAACTAACGTTAAGACAAGATTTTTATGCATAGCACAAAGGGTAACAATTATTACAAGCAATAATTGTCAGCCTGAAACACTCATTTACATTGAAAAATCTTCCGAGAAAAGATACTTGCCGCCAACGGGATTAGAAAATAATAGTTCACGTCAAATAAATTAGGAACCCTTAGTCGTTGTGAACTGTTATTTGTTCGTTAGCGGCCTGCAGTCGTGCTCGGGAGCGTTGAGAAGTTACCGACATTTTCGATAAAACCTATATCGATCGACCATGCTAGATACCCTGGTACCTACCCTGATGTATGACAGTGAGGCATGGAACTGGCAGAGGAAGGATGAAAATAGACTGAATGCTGTTGAAATGAGATCCTTGTGGCGTATGTGTGGTAAAACCATGTACGATCGTGTGAGAAATGTGGAGATCCGCGAAGAATGCAAGGCTGATGTATGCGTAATGAGTGAGATTAAGAAAGGGACGCTCGGAGGGTTTATTTTATTTTATTTTATTTTATTTATTTGAGACACAAACAGGATATTTATAAAACATTTTTGTGGGTAAAATATAATAAATTAAAATACAAATATAAATATCCCTAGACTATAAATGTGTCTGCATTTGAATTTTTACAGAAGCAAACATATGAAAAACAATGCAAGTATTATTTATACATAACTTTAAAAAAACTTAAATACAAAATTGAAATACATTATAAGTATACAATATTTATGAAGTATTTCCTGAGATATAATAAAACAACAAACTTTTATTTTTATAATTTTTTTTTTTTAGGTGCACAATTCGTGGAGATATTTTTTGAAACATTATTTAGAAAAATATCTATGAAAGTGTGTATTTTAACAAGATCGTTGTATGATCGACACATTCTGGACATAGGATTAAAATATCCAGTATTTTTGGTAAAAATTTCAGTCCAGAATATGTTAAGGTTTCTGGTAGATTTGGGCCTGGCGTATAACTTGATTTGGTTGACTAAGTTACTGTCTACACGATTATTCACAATTTTATAAAGCATTAAGAGGTCATTTATGTTTCGTCTTTTAACCAGGCTTTCTAATTTGAAATGTCTAAGTCTTTGTTCGTACCCGTCTAGAAGATGATAGACACCTGATCGGTAAGACAAAATCCGTGTAAATTTTCTTTGGACTGATTCGAGTCTAGATATCTGTGTAATATAATGTGGATTCCAGACTGTTGACCCGTACTCAAGAACACTTCGGATTGGAATTGAATAGAATTATTAGACTGTTAGAATTCTTAAACAGTTTGGTTGATCTTACAATAAAACCAAGTAATTTATTTGATTTACACACAATGTATTCAATGTGTTGATTGAATGTCAGTTTGTTGTCAAATATAATTCCTAAATCTTTTATTGATTCAACTGTTTCTAGATTGTGACCACATATGCTATATGAATACAGAGTTTTGTTGGTGTTCTTGGTGAAATTTATAACTTTGCACTTAGCTATATTCAGTTCCATTTCATTGTCAACACACCAGGTAGATATTGTGTTAAGGTCTTGTTGTAAGAGTTCACAATCTTTCATAGATTTAATTGCTTTATATAATTTGAGGTCATCAGCATATAGAGAAAAATTACAGCGGAGTTTGTATGTAAGGGTTTGGGCATGTAGAGCGAATGAACGAGGAAAGGAGTGTAAGAATAATATATGACGCAAATGTGAATGGTAGAATAAGTCGGGGACGCCCAAGGAAGACATGGCACGACCAAGTGAAGAGCATGTATGAGACGATGTATGAATGTGAACGAGGAAAGGAGTGTGTGCCAAGATCGAGTTGTTTGGCGGTCCGTCCTCTCCTCCTATGCGGGGAAACTCTCTGCCTCTGAGGGGAAACGGCGTGATGGTTAGTTAGTTAGTTACATTAACTCCACACAAGAGGCCCTGGTGAAAATAATTTCCCTCAGGGCCTATGTCATCTGAGATGCTGTATGGAGTGTCTTTTTGAGGAGAGGAAAGAATGAACGTTGGTATTGAAGATATTCCCAAGTTGTATGAAGAGGGTAACACAGAGGCCGGCAAATCATTCCACAGCCGAGCTGTTGAACATAAAGTGACCTGCCAGGTAAGTATGTTTCTGTATCATTTGTAAATAGTAAAATTAGTTAGAACCTAAGCATTCCTAATAAATTTTACAGCGCCCTTGAGGTGATTTTTCACAAAAACGGCGCTTTATAAATTATCCAATTATTATTATTATTATTATTAGAACGAGTCGAAGAAACGACCCGTTCTCATGTGACAAATGTTAACCGTGTTCAAATGTTGGGCATGCGTTTGGTGTGTTTCCCGACTATGCACTAGTTCCTCGGAGCATCTTCCATTGTAATATCGGTAGAATAAAGATTAAGACCCCTAATACTTATTTCTTTCCCAGAACTTCCACGCCTTCCTTTCGCTGAAAAGACCCTCCACACAGCATTCCCAAAGATGACAGGCCCTGAGGGGAATCATTTTCCTCAAGGCCTCTTGTGTGGAGCTAATATAAGAAAAAAAATATGTTGTGTGAATGAGAATGAAGCAAGGAGGATAGGATTGTGTGGAGTAGCGTCCTCTCTGCCTACCCCTGCGGGGAAACAGTTTCAAAGAGTAGATGGCGGAGATGACGTCACAGGGGTTGATAGCTCTAACCAGCAGCTCTGTTATACATGTCCGCCCACGCCTTCTTTGGAAAACACACCTCGGGGGTGCAACACTGCGAAGGTCATTAAATAATGCGAAACCAAAGGGTTTTGATTATTTAATTTTTTAAGTGAAAATTTCTTTAGCACCGTTGTGATTTGAAATTGGGTGAAATGAAAAAAGCGACACTTAAAACACACAAACACATAAATTTGTAGGATTTAGCCTGCGAGAGAATGAGATAGTATTGTAGCAGCCGCGTCACCTCTGCTAAAAATACCGACGCAGGATGCCGACCCCAAAACAAACCATCGATCAACACGGGCAGGCGAAGGAAGCTGATTCAACAAACAGACGACAATGGAATTTGAAACATCAATATCGATCAATGACACCCGATACGAAAGCCGCGGACCAAGCAAAGGCATACCGAGAAACATCCGTCCAAACGACGAGTAGACAAAATACTCAACCCGTGTAAAATTGACAAATAATAAAAATGAACTATGGAGTCACCGTCAGCAACTCTGGGGGTCAAGACGCACGCGCTTCACCCCACTGAGAAGTTCGAGAACAAAGGAATCACCCGGTATATAAACCCTGGACGGCCGATGGAGAGGACACTCACTTCACGCACTACCCACGTCGATCGACTCTGTTTTCTCGCCGTGTTAAACTTTGTACTATATTTATCGACTTGCATTTTTATTGTAATTATTGAATAAATCAATTAAATCTTCTGCTGCGTTTGCTGTACATTCTCTCGGACGTAGATGACGAATACCTACAGTATAATCGGTCTCTTCTTTGTGCGCTGCTTCGCAGTCTATCGGTCTCCCGTTTGTACGGTTCTTCGTAGCCTCCCACTTTTATCTTCTTTAGTTTTCTTAAGGTTTCACTTCTACCGCGTGTGAAATGCACTCTGACTTTTTTTTCTTTGCTTTATTAAACGAAGACAATATTAGCGAAACTCAATCGAAAATCTGGAAACAGAAAAAGTTATGGGCACAATTGGGACTCGAACCTTTTTTCAATAGATGTCGCACATAGATAATGTAGATTTTCAACATAAAAACCCTTTCTCATGTGCTTACCATATAGTACTCACTTTGATTTTATACTCGTAACTCTTTTAAATTAAATTATTTCATACTATTTTGTATTCTATTATATTATTTTATGCATATGTATATTTTATTAATACTCTCACACATTCTTCATATTGCATATGATGATTTACTGTATAAAAAATCGACCACCACAACACGGGCATGTGCTTAGCATGGCGGTCGAAAAATCCCCAACTTTTGTAAAAAAAGATTTTTTCAATGAATAAAGAAACTTTAAACTTAAAAAAAATCTATCAAAATTTATCCAGGCGCTATCTAGATAGCATTTAGTTCGGGTTTGAATCTTGCAAACATACATAAAGATAGTAGCCTATAAAATATGGGTTAAGAAAAACGGAGAAAATGTTGGTAGTTCTTAGTCGAAGTATGGTACAGTTAAAAATGACCGAATGCGATAGGGACGCATCTCAGTTGGTAGAGTCGCGGCCTGAAAAGCCGAAGGTCCTGGGTTCGAGTCCCAGAGATCCCAATGTCTTTTTCTGATTTTTCTGTTTCCAGATTTTCCAATATTGTCTACATTTAATTAAATATTACAATTTGAGATTTTACTCATTATGTTATAAATAAATAAAATTAATAAAAAATAAATGTTTGTCCAGGAGTGACGGATGTTAAATAAATAATAATACTAGCTGACCCGGCCACGCGTTGCTTTGATTAACGAAGCCTGCCATCTACTGGATAGTTACCCAACTTAGATGACAAATTTTTGTTCGATAAATTAACTCACATCGCCATCTGATCTGAAACTTATGAATCTTACAAATAATTAAATAATTACAAAGTATTTTATTTTAAATACATAAACGGCTATACTGCCTTTTATAAATAAACATATATTATATAATAGAGTACAAAAGTAAGAAAAATAATATAATAATATAATAATAGTAATATATTATATTATAATAAAACGAATATAAAACTTTATTCCACTTAATTTTATTTGACGAGCTGAAACCGGTTACGGTCCAATAAAATTAAGTGGAATAAAGTTTTATATTCGTTTTATTATAATATATTATATTGGAATTCCACCATGAAAAGTCACTCTCAAAAATATACATAATAGTAGTTTTAAACTTTAAAATAACATACAATTATTTTGTGTATCACAACAAAAAAGAACAATGAGAAATATCATCATTTCATATCAACATGTCCATATTGCGTATATAAAGTTACATTATGGAAAAAATAATTTTTGAGTGCATGTTTATATTGCGCTAATTTTAAGAAATAAATGTCGCCGATGTTAGCATATTCATTATCCAAAATGTGTAATCGACTGATTGGTGAGTAATAATGTGATAATGTATGTGTGTTATTATAGTAGAACGGTAAAGTCAGTCTATTGTTAGCGCGACCAGGGCAATGAAATCGTATTAGTTCTATTAAATCAGGGGCATGCAGGACCGAGTGAATTATTTTATATAATATTAATAGATCACAAATTTACGAGATTAGTCCAGTTTAATAACAAATTATAGTCCACGGATTCTCTTGGAATACCTAATTAAAAATTAATATACCTGTTATCTATTGTCTTATAACAAACAATCAATTCGCAATAATAAATATTGAGGTCATAAATCGAGATAAAAACTATCCTATCTCTTAAGTTGGACCAAATTACACACAGTTAGCCAAATTTCATCAAAATCGGTTAAATAGTTTCTGAGATTATCTGGAACAAACATCGTGACGCGAGATTTTTATATATATATATATATATATATAACGTTACAATATAAAATATGTGTGTCTTCACAAGTGATTCACCCAGCTTCCTGTATTTTGACAGTCAAGTAGGTGCCGAAACACAGACGCCGCCTGGCGGCCATGCTCCTCATTTGAATATTTCAAATTTGGAATTCGGATTTTGGCGGGAAGAGCGTGTTTAACGGCTGGCCTGTCCACCCTGATTAACTCTGACAAGGGAAGGGGCGGCCCTAAACACCTGCTTCTGAACATATTATTAAATATCATTAAGATAACACTAATAATCTAAACGAAAATATAAAAGAGAACAAGACACGGAAAAATAAAAAGATATTGGTCTAATTGGGACTCGAACCCAGAACCTCTCGTCTAACCGGGACGTGCGCGTTTAACAATTCCGCCATTGCCAACTTCTGTCAAACTGTCGTAATTGTCATTTTCAAATTTTAGAATTAGAATATTATCTTCAACTATTTTTTTCTACACATTATAGGCAACTATCCTTTTTTATTGGAAACTAGCTGGTCCCGTTGCGTTGCTATGCCATTTAATAAAGAAATTGTTTCTCCCTGCGTGTCCTTTCCCATTCGTCCCGTTCCCCTTCCGCCTCCCCTTCTCCTGCGTCCTCTTCCCCTCTCGCGTTCCCACTCCGTCACCTCCACCTTCCCTCTCCCCACTCCACTCCCCACTCCCGAGGTCCCCTCCCCCCTCCCAGGTCCCCCTCACCCCTTGCAGGTTCCCATCCCCCTCCCTGGTTCCCCTCCCTCCCTCCCGCTTACCATAGCAATAGCCGCTTCCTCGCGTGTGTCACCTAATCAAGAAGCCGACCAACCCGAAGATACACTGAACGAGCCACGCATCCCGTGCTGCACCTAATCTGACGACTTACGAGTTATCAGCTACAATGGACCCCGGCGGCCGTCTGCTCCTATAAAAGAGATCACCAACTGCTGACGAGGGCTTATCTTCAACTTATCATAAAGGGACTACACGTCCCTTGTTGCTAGATTCTCCAAATTGAAACTGTTGTACTTTACTGTTTATTATTTAAATAAAATAATTAAGTTCATCGAATATTTATTAAGCGTGTCTTTTTTTTTTTTTTTACAGTGAATACTGCACAAGAATCTCAACTGCTCCCGTCTGGAGCCAGTGAGACTATGGCATCCCCAATTGGGGTATGTTGTGAGGATGAAGGTAATGGGGAGGGGAAGGAGGTGGGGAAGAGGAAGGTTGGGAAGTACCTAGCTATTCAGATTTGGTCACCAAACACGGCTAAAGCCATTTTCAAGCAACGTTTCAATTCTGAATGGTGGTCTTGCACCAGGGCGATACTAACAGTATCTTCCACTCTGGAACGTGCCGCAAATACACTATATATTATTTTAAATTAATTAATTGTGAAATAACACAAATGAATCAAATAAAATTTATTTGCGCGTACCGGGTTCGAACCCGCGACCTCCGGATTGTGAGTCAAGAGTCTTACCCACTGGACTACGGAGGTGTCTGGTGTTTAAAGAAAATCATCAAAAGTTAACTCGTGCCACCAAAAGCATTTTTTTTATACAAATTTCATAATGCCAGAGCTCACCTGAGGTTTTATAAAAACCTTGTCCTGACAATAACGAACACACAAAATAAAGAATTATCCAATTTGGTGCAGTCGTTCGAAAGTTATGCGCTTAGCAACACATTCAGCGATTCATTTTTATATTATAGATAATCGTTCTTAGAATTGGTTTGTAACCTAAATAACGTCTCGAATTAATACATCTGTTTTTTTTTTTATTATGGAACATTATATTGACTTTTTAATAAAAGTCTAAATGAATGATCAATTTTTTATAAGCAAGACTCTGTTTTTATAACTTTTGAAGGTTATTCCCATCAATGTAATATATCATTGAAAAAGAAGATAATACTCAAAACGAAAATACGAAAGAGAAAGGGACACAGAAAAATAGAAAAAGGTAATGGTCCAACTGGGACTTGAACCCAGAACCTCACATCCTTTAAAAAAATGTCATGTTCACAATGGAGTGCTGGTACCTCCCTGATGTATGGTTATGGGGCGTGGAACGCACAGAGGAAGGATGAAAGTAGACTGAGTGCTGTCGAAATGAGATCCCTGAGGCGTTTGTGTGGTAAAACCATGTACGATCGTATGAGAAACGTGGAGATCCGCAAAGAATGCAAGGCTGATGTAAGCATAATGCGTAAGATTGAGAAAGGGACCCTCAGATGGTTTAGGCACGTAGAGTGAATGAACGAAGAGAGTAGTGAAAAATAATATATGACACACATGTGAATGGAAGAAGAAGTCGGGGACGCCCGAGGAAGACATAGCACGATCAAGTGAATACTTGAATCGGGCCACGTCAAAAGTCAGAATAATAGAAGAGTATGTATGAGATGATGTATGAATGAGAATGAGGCAAAGCGTGATAGTTAGTTAGTTTATTAAACATTGCTTCTATCGATAAAAAGTCACTGCTCAGCTATACATTCAGGATTTCTCCCGGAGTACAGCTGGTTTTCAGCAGTTCCAAAAAATGGTTCCCGGGGCGGCATATAGGTAAAACACTTTAAGTTGGAAGCAATAAAAATGCTTAGTATTGATGTATTGGTCTATCTGTGTGAACGTAAAGCGACGCCCACAAATCCGATAAGGCTCTCTGTCTTGCTTACGCCCACTTATTGTAACTAGTTAGAAGAGAGGCAAGTTTAACGACACCCTTTTGAGGCTGTACTTACAGGATGTCCTATTCATTCGGTTCGTAATTTGCTTTAAACATACGTGCATCTACATTTCGCAAGTGACAAATAATGACAAATTTATTAATATTAATAAATTAATATTAATAATAATAAATTATTAATAGTGTGCAAGTTTAATATTTATTACGATATCATGGAGTCCTGTTACGAAACGGAACGTGGCTAATCACTGAATGGACCAAATCGTGAAATTTTAATCCGTATGTTTAATTATTTTACTTATTCATAATGAAAAAAAAACGGTGGTCCACTTTTAAGCATAAATGACTTGTATGATTTGACGTCTAAGGCAATTAGAGTATCACAGACTAGTACCTATTCAACAGTTAATCTTTTGTACCTTTGTGTTAGTAATCTGTTATATTTTAGATAATATACGTATAGATAGTTGCTGATGATGACTGGTACATAATTAAATAATTAGTGTTGCTGATGATTGCTAACACATAATTATAAAAAATAAATAACCCATAAGCAGCCAAATTTGTAAGCCCAGGTTTTGGAAATCACACTTCATTTCGCCAAGGCCTTTGACCGGGTTTGGCACCGAGGACTTGTCAACAAACTGCATTCTTACGGACTTCCCGCATCCTTGTGTACGTGGATTGCCGACTTCTTGAGGAAGAGGTCGATTCAGACAGTAGTCGATGGTTTCACCTCTTCCTCTCACTCGATAAATGCTGGCGTCCCGCAGGGATCGGTTCTGTCTCCGACTTTGTTTTTGTTGCCCATCAACGACCTTTTGTCATGTGCACCAATTCATTGTTACGCGGATGACAGTACAGTTCATGATAGCTTTTTGTTTGACAAGCCCCCAAAGGGCTCACAAAGTCCAACAGCTCGTAAGGCTTTGAAGCAAAGAATGGACGGTTACCTCGAGAGTGTTTTCTCTTGGGGTAAAAATAATCTCGTTGAATTTAATGTTTCAAAGACCCAATCTTGTCTGATTACGTCTAAAAGGGATCGCAATGAAAATCTAGTCTCTTTCAACGGAAGCAATCTTCCGAACAGGCCCTCCATTGATATGCTTGGTGTAACCCTAAGTGACCAGCTCAGGTATGGGGGCTCCATCGAAGCCAGAGTAAAGTTAGCCTCCCAAAAACTGGGCGTACTGTACAAGGCCCGCAGATACTTAAATAGTACACAACTGCTAACCCTGTACAAATCGCAAGTGCGCCCCACGGTTGAATTTGGCAGCCACCTCTGGTCTGGAGCTCCAAAATACCTGAAAAATACCCTCGACTCTGTGCAGAAACGGGCGGTCCGTTTGATAGATTCTCCCATCTTAACAGACGGATTGCAATCTTTAGAGCACAGGCGTCGGGTGGGAATGCTATCCTTGTTCTAGCTGTGAATGTTATCCTAGGAACTAGCATCATTGATCCCTTCGGCACCGGTGCATAGTCGGGAAACACGCCAAACGCGTGCCCAACATTTGTACACAGTTGACATTTGTCACATGAGAACGGGTCGTTTCTTCGACTCGTTCTTGTGTTCAACAGCTCGGCTGTGGAATGATTTGCCGGCCTCTGTGTTTCCTCCTTCCTACAACATGGGTCTCTTCAAGACCAATGTTCATTCCTTCCTCTCCTCAAAAAGACCCTCAAAAGATGACATAGGCCCTGATGGAAATTATTTTCCTCAGGGCCTCCTGTGTGGAGTTAATGTAAAAAAAAAAAACCTTAGGTTCTTAGTTTAGGTAAACCAAGTAATTCATGCGTATTGAGTTTTAAACGAAACTTTACAAATGTCAAATCCGTAAAAAAAATGGCGGCAATGGAGATGTTTTATATGGGAAATTTTTAACTTTGAATGAAAACCGAATTAATCCTTTTAAATAACATAATGTGTTTTTAACCTTGTTGTTATTTATGAATACCCCTTTGAATTCAATCCTGAAGATTATCGCATTTAGTTAATAAACTTATTTTTCTTCCTAAACCTTCAGTATTTCTATAAAAATGTTATAAAACAACATTAGTTTTATGTTACCGATTTAAACACGCTTTGGATTCGAATTCTCAATTGTGAAATAATTATTAATTGCTTTTTTGTTAAAAGCCTAAAACGAAACACGCTGTATGAAAGTTTTGCATCTGTGTGAGTACTGTAATGAAGTCAACTTAACTTGCGAGACCTATACAAGCCTCCCAAAATGTTAATTAATAAATGTTATTTTTAAGATGTACAAGTATTTTAGTCTTAAATTATTATTGCGACAGCTGTTTCGGCTTTCAAGACAATTTTTAAACTGCGTTTAATCCATTTTGGATGTAATGCGCGTTTTTATCAAAATATCTACTAAAACCTAACTTAACCTAACTTAACCTAAAAAAAAAATAATACAGACATTCTGTAAAGACAATAAATTATTCAAATTAATAAAATACTTCGTTTTTACCACTTTTATTGTTTCCAAAAACCAACAATAAATCAATGTTGTTTTGTGAATTAAAATGGTGCCACAAAGTAAGGGCGGCTGGCACCAACTATCGCTAATTTTATCTTAAATTGTATTTAACTAAACGAATTTAAGTCACTAAATACATTTAACTTAAATGTGTTTAGTTTCGTCCTGCACCAAGCAGTTGGAGCGGTTGTTTAGTTAAATATCATTTAGCGTCGGTAAAACAGTTACCGCTGTTAACGAGTCGGTAAAACAGTTGCATCGTTCCTTAGCACCACCCACACGCACATTTTTTGCACAGCGACTTGAAGTGGCGAGGGGCACGATCGCTCCAAATTGACTGTGTGGGGGGTGCTTAAATTTGCGAGTGTCAAAATATTTTGAGGTTATGTTGTGATTGCGTATAGAAATTAAGCACAAGAAACAAAAATAAATCATCTAGATTGGAAGAAAAAATAAAACAAACATAACTACGAAATGGGGCAAAAAGAGGTTTTGTTGTTAGATTTAAAAATAAAACAAATATCGGTAAATTTACGACTAGACGCCGCATGCCACTACACTTTTAATAGGCATATATTTAAAAAAATAAACTACCCTTAAACTTAATTACCACAAGAACCATCTGTTTCAGTCGAGAACGGCGGAAAAACGTGCATATAAATTTATATTCGTAAAAACTTTTATTCGCGTAATTTTCCGTTTTGACGCCGACGCCATATTGAATCTTGTCCATAGAAACCACATAGTGATAATTCATAGTAAAATAATTTGCACACATTAAAGAAAGTGCCCCCTTTATACCGCCTGCTCGCGTCAAGGCAAGAAAAACATCCCAGTTTTCAAGTAGTTTAGCGGCTACGCTAGGTTTGTGTAACATGGTTTGTGATACAAAAGAAAGTGCCCCTTTATAACGCCTACTCGCGTCAAGGCAAGAAAAACATCCCAGTTTTCAAGTAGTTCAGCGGCTACGCTAGGTTTGTGTAACATGGTTTGTGATTCTGGCGTACAATCTCACAAGACGAAAGCTAATTTTAATTTTATGTAATCGAAATTTAGAATGACTAAGTTTAAAAATAGTGTACTTTCCAAAATCTGTGCCTATTAAAAGTGCGGCGGCTTATTGTAAATTTAATCAAATATCACCTATTAGTTTTGTTTTTTATTTCTTTTTATGTAGATTGTTAACTATTACAAGAATGCTGAAGGTATAATTTAAGTTTATAACCTTCCAAAGTATTCCTCCATAAATAAATCAATACCTATTCCTCAATAATGAGTATTGCGAGCACCTGCTGTTGTGCTGATGTTAGTGTTAAGAAATCTTTGAAACTTTCTGGCACCGAGTATCAAATAAATTTGTTCTTGTGTTTACTTCTCTCACTATAAACGGTCTACTTATAAAATTTATAATTTCTTCGTCAACTTCAGAATAAAAAACCCAAATGTCCATCGTGAATACAAATCAATAAATGAGACAGATTTCAGAAATATTTCAAATATTAGACAATCGGAAATCGAAGGAATAACCTAAAATTTTGTTGACAGAAGTTGCTCGCTAAACATGTTTAACTTAGTTAAACAGCCCTTTCTGGGTATTTAACTTTGACATTTCTTTAAATGCGTTTAACGACTTAAATTTTGTGGTGCAAGACGCCAAGTCGACTTAAATCAAATAATGTGTTTAACTAGATATTTAAATCAAATTTAACTTTTGGTGCAAGCCGCCCTTAGTTTGCTGTGTTAGAAGAAGCAATAAATTATTGTTCAAAAATAGTAAAATGGGACTAAAATAATATAGAAAACAATAAATTTTTGTCTGTATTATTTTTATTTTTTTTAATGTAGCTATTACTTTGTGGTTATCCATTATAAAAAAATGAAACAATACAACTTTGTATAAACCACTTATAAAATGTGCAAATCCGACCGGTTTCGGAACAAACGTTCCTTCGTCAGGGAAAGCTTATACTAATTTGACAGTTTAGAACAATGTTTTATTATGGTAGGGGTGGAGCCGTTGTTAGTTAATAATGTAGATTTGGTGGGTAGGTATTAGTGTAGAGTGGGTGGGTAGGGGAACAAGCCAACAAACAATATAGCCCAATCATGGATTTGTTCCCCTACCCACCCACTCTACACTAATACCTACCCACCAAATCTACATTATTAACTAACAACGGCTCCACCCCTACCATAATAAAACATTGTTCTAAACTGTCCAATTAGTATAAGCTTTCCCTGACGAAGGAACGTTTGTTCCGAAACCGGTCGGATTTGCACATTTTATAAGTGGTTTATACAAAGTTGTATTGTTTCATTTTTTTTTGGTATTATTTTTGTCTATTTTTTTGTTTGGTTAGGTTAGGTTTTGGTTTTGTTTTAGTAGATATTTTGTTGCGGAACGAAAAGTTGTGGAACCCATTTTGTGACGAAAATAAATGGTTCTCTTTTGTCAGCATTATGTTTTGCACGGAACCATTTAATTTGATCATTATTGAGTGCCTAAAATTAAATGTAATATAATTATTAATTCAACCGAGAGGTTTTCCCTTAATTATTGACAATGTAATTACACGGCACTCACTGGGGCAAGAGGCCTGGGACCTTTTGTCCCCCTGTAGGCCTCTAGGGCTCCAGGGTCACAGGTTTACAGGTCCACAACAGCCCTAGACACTAATAACCCCGGGAAGGGCGCCAGCACTTGAATAGGGCCCTAGTAAGTGTACCAGGAGGACAATATTACTAAGGATGGAGTTTGGCAAATTAAATATTTGAATTCAAATTCGACTGCGTGGCACTTTTCATGTGAGAAAACGCGGTCGCCGATAAATTTAAACTATAGACTATTTTTTACATTTTTTTTTGTACGACAGACAGGTGAGTCCAATTACGGTACAATTTTCTTACAATACATGTATATAATTTTTTTAAAACATGGTACGGTGATATCAAACACATCTATATCCGCTGGTAGGGCATTAAGCAATGCCATACCTCTTGTCATGCTGTGTTGAGCCATGACATCTGTCCGACCCCGCGGTATGTAGAATACATTAGCTCCTTACAGGAGGCCCAGAAGGCCTATGCCATCTTTGGGGATGAGTCTTTTGAAAACGTAAAATATTGCTTTTTTTCCACTATCAGCTGCTAAAAAGTGACCCGCAAAGTGATAGAAAATTAATTTAAAATCATTCCAAGAAGCTAGATTAACCAAATCAAGGTCAAGAAAAATGTTGGCGCATGCAATTCTGATCTTTCCTTCATACAGTTTCTTTATACTGTTAGAGTACGACATTAGCGAGTAGAATATTTGATTTGGTCCGCAGTACACAAATCAAGCAACAGATGGCGCAAACTGCAGACTTGCTAGGTGCAAATCACCGCCGCAGCCGGCAGCCATTTTGGGTAGGCCACCGGCCGCAGCGCCGCTCACTCCTTCCCCGCCACGACCACGGGCAGTCGCACATTGGGCGACCCTTGTTCGCCACGGCTTGCATGAGGCACGCGCCCGTCGAATGCGTATTAGTTTTGCCACGGGATACGAATCATTACTCCACGTTTGAATAAAAGCAAGCAAGACACCGACAAGTGCTCTAAACGCAGGCGCTCTCGCGCGCCCCACGCGGACGACCCGATCGACGCCATGGGACCTCGGCCTGCTATCACCCCGTAAGCTAACCTACCTTACCCTCTTTAAACGTGCTGTTCAAAGAGGGCTTTAGCTTTCGCTTATCCGCGAGGAAGAATGCCAGAGAGAGAGACCTTTTAACTTAGTCTAGCCCGATTCGTAGCATACCCCACCCGCCATGTTGTAACTACTGCGATTGTACTTGTCCCCTGTGTTATTGAATAAACCATGTAAATCGACCCTTCCGTCTTTAATTGTTGAGAAGTTCCTAACCGATACACTCTGGGAGCGTCATTATTGACGTTTGTGGACTCTGCTGCGGCCGAACTCCCCGCTCTGGGGGAGTCCATGTTCCCAACCAACTGAGCTGGTCACAAGGGGGCACTTCTGTGAGTATTTAACCTTGGCTTCCACATGGGAGCCTTGCTTGCAGCACCTAACACTGTCTTCAACGTGGGGGCCCTTTAGCGATCCTCCCACGCACCTAACAATACATAAGGGTTAAAATTGCATTAAAAAAAAGCAAAGCACATTTGACAGTAAGCATATCTTGTCACTTTAAGCAAACCCGTAATGTAGAATGTAGAATTCGGCGCAATTTTTAAATGCAAAAAGGCTTCCAGGTTCTTTATCTATTTCATTTATACACACATATATTTATTTGAATCTCTATCTTTGTCATACATGAACAATGTTAATACTAAGAATTTACTGGCAACAACATAAGATTGTTTGTTATGTAGGAATTATTTGAAATTTAATTTTAGCTTCTGGCAAAATCGATTATGTATGACCGCGTTATGTTGCGAATGGCTTACCACTTTTATGGTAAAATATATATATTGTACTGATTCTCGATATATTGTACTGTCATTTGAGTGCCGATATAAAGTCACATAATTCTAAATCTCTCTTAAAACCCGTATTAAACATTGGATATTTAAAAAGGGAAGAGATTTCTCCAAACAACACATGAAAGCTTAATATTACAATAAAAAACAAATAATGTTAATATTAATTAAAAAAAAATAACTACAAATTTAATTAATTAATTAATTAAACTAAATATTACATTAATATTAAATTATTGGATAACCAACACCTCTGACATAGGTCGCCCCAAGTGGTTCGCTACGTTTGGTGATTTAGCAGGGGTGCCCGGGTTCATGGGGTGAGGTTTGTCTAGGTCTTGGAGGCGGATGACCAAAACACATTGAACCCCAGATTCCTACCCACCCCTTAAACCCTTTTCCTTCCCAGATCTCTCCACTCCTTCCTTTCCTTAAAAATAAACCTCCACACAGCATCCCCAAAGATGACATAGGCCCTGAGGGAAATTATTTTCCTCAGGGCCTCCTGTGTCGAGCTCATTAAAAAAAAAGATAACAAACAAAAAAAATTACTTTCTCTAACATTCTTTCCAATTTCTTTCATAGAACGAATATCAAAAGTGACTACAAACATGCACTCTTGTGCAGAAGAATACCTACTTACCAAATTTTATTTCTAACAATGTTTATTTCAATCTTCTTTAAATTATCTTTTTATTCTTTATTTCTTAGCTTACTTTCAATTCTTATATTTATCTGTTTTTAGATTTATTTATCCCTAAATATGTTATTTTTTCTTTCCTCTTCTTATATTTTATTGTCTGTTTATATAAAATAAAATTTAATATATGACTACCACAACACGGGCAATAGCCTAGTATGGTAGTTAAAAAATGGCAAAAAATGTAACATGTAAACATTTATGAAATAAAAAAAAAATAAAAAAATTGTCGTAATATGGTTAAAAATACGTAGGTATACAGTACACGTATCCAAACGATTCCTTGGTAAGTATATTTAGAATAAGAAAAGTAGATGTCTTAAGATTTTTAGATGACTTTAGTAGTTTCCGACCGAAACAGGACTTTCCACCGAAACCGAATCTTTGGTGTCTGTCTCAGTTTCGGCCAAAACCGAAACCGAAACCAAAACTTTCTTAGACATGTTAAAAATCGATTGTTTACTGTTATTTTTGTCTTATTTTTTATATTTATTTAGACAGTTAACACGTGTTAAATTAAATAAATAAATAAAAACAATAATTGAAGTATGTGAAATAATAATATTTTTTTATTACTTCTATAAAACAAACAAAATTTATAAAATAACAAAACATGTAAACTACTTCTTGGAACAAAAATCAGTCAGTAATCAACACTTACAGTACCTCATTAATTTAATAAGTATTTTAATTTTAATTGCGTTCACAATTCCAAAATTCTTTATATACGTGTTAAATGAAAAAAAAAGTAATTGATATATGTAAAAAAAAAAAACTTTTCTTCTTGGAACAAACATTTAGCAATAATCAACACTTAAAGGAAGGACGTCATTAATTGAGTATTTTGCTGATGATGGCGGGTGACATACGAGCCACGAACTCACCCGAAGTCAGCAGAATGAGAAGTTCCAATAAGTAGTTAACGTAATTATGCCAAAACTAGATTTTTTGCCGAAACTAGTCGAAACCGAAACCGAAACTGAAACTTCGGTCGGTCACTAGACTTTAGTAAAGCTAAACAGGAGTTCAGCCAGAGTGTAAAGTATCCAAGGTTAACAACGGGCACTCAACAAACTCATGTATTCAAAATATTGGCGTTTTTCTGGGAAAATAAATACTAAATACAACCTTAAAATATAACAATTAGGACACTATCAAAACGAATAAATATTATTGGCATTTTTTTCAATTCCAAATAATTTTCTTTTTAGAACATTAATGCAGTCACTAATAAAGGATTATAAATGTTCATTCATTATTCGTCTTTTTTTTGCTTTAGCTCCACACAGAAGACCCCGAGGAAATTAATTTCCCTCAGGGCCTATGTCATATTCAATTTGGGAGGCGGGAATGGGTACCGCCGCCTCGGGAACAATTTATTGGATAACCAACACATCCGCCATAGATTACCACAAGTGGTTCGCTACGTTTGGTGACCCGGTTTCATGGGGGGTGAGGTTTGTCAAGGCTTTTTTTTTATTTTTACATTAACTCCACACAGGAGGCCCTGAGGAAAATAATTTCCCTCAGGGCCTATGTCATCTGGGATGCTGTGTGGAGGGTCTTTTTGAGGAGAGGAAGGAATGAACATTGGTCTTGAAGAGACCCATGTTGTAGAAAGGAGGAAACACAGAGGCCGGCAAATCATTCCACAGCCGAGCTGTTGAACACAAGAACGAATCGAAGAATCGACCCGTTCTCATGTGACAATTATCAACCGCATACAAATGTTGGGCACGCGTTTGGCGTGTTTCCCGACCGTGCACCGGTGCCGAAGGGATCAATGATGCTAGTTCCTCGGAGCATCTTCCATTGTAATACCGGTAGAACAAGGATAGAATTCCCACCCGACGCCTGTGCTTTAAAGATTGAAATCCGTCTGTTAAGATGGGAGAATCTATTAAACGGACCGCCCGTTTCTGCACAGAGTCGAGGGTATTTTTCAGGTATTTTGGAGCTCCAGACCAGGGGTGGTTGCCAAATTCAACTGTGGGGTGCACTTGTAATTTGTACAGGGTTAGCAGTTGTGTACTATGTGCAGTATCTGCGGGCCCTGTACAGTACGCCCAGTTTCTGTGAGGCTAACTTTACTCTGGCTTCGATGGAGCCCCCATACCTGAGCTGGTCACTTAGGGTTACACCAAGCATATCAATGGAGGGCCTGTTCGGAAGATTGCTTCCGTTGAAAGAGACTAGATTTTAATTTCGGTCCCTTTTAAACGTAATCAGACATGATTGGGTCTTTGAAACATTAAATTCAACGAGATTATTTTGTGGGCGAGGCTTGGCTTGGTTTGTCGTTTCTGCGGGTCTGATCGAGATAGACTGGTTGAGGGAGGTCTTCCGACCTCTCCCGCCAGAATCCCTTGACCCATCGCCTTACACCGCAGTCGGAGGGTTGGATTCGTACGTCCGTAACTCCTGGACACACTGACCCTCAGATTCCTATCCATACCTCATACAATTTTCTTTCCTAGAACTTCCTTTCATTCTTTTCCTTTAAAATGACTCTCTACACAGCATCCCTTAAGATGGCATAGGCCCTGAGGGAAATTATTTTTCTCATGGCCACCTCTGTTTTTTTTTTACACGAGCTCCACACAGGAGGCCCTGAGGAAAATAATTTCCCAGAACTCCTTGAGAAATTTTTACCTTCCCAGAACTTCCTATCCTTAAAGACAGCATGCCCAAATATATGTATCCATATATATTTTTTTACGATTAGCTCCACACGCTCTCAATTTGGGAGGCGGGAATGGGTACCGCCGCCCCGGGAACCTTTATTGGATAACCAACACCTCTGCCATGGGTCACCCCAAGTGGTTCGCTACGTTTGGTGATTTAGCAGGGGTGCCCGGATTCATGGGGTGAGGTTTGTCTAGGTCTTGGAGGCGGATGACCAGGACATACTGAACCCCAGATTCCTACCCACCCCTTAAACCCCTTTCCTTCCCAGAACTCTCCTCTCCTTCCTTTCCTTAAAAATACCGTCTACATACCTTCCCCTAAGATAAAAGGGCCCAGAGAGAATTTATTTTCCTCAGGGCATTCTGTGTAGAGCTAACGTAGCAAAAAAGTCATGTAACACAAGTGTTTAAGTATGTTTTGCACATTACTGTATATATGGTAGAGTACAGTAATGTAGACGAGTTCCATTAGCGGCTATTACCCGACCGTTGAATGTTGTGTTTATTAATGGTACGATCAGGGGAGTTCAACCGATAATTATTTTATTTTATACTAGCGAGTTCCCGGCATGCGTTGCTATGCCATTTAATATTTCTCCCTGCGTGTCCTTTCCTATTCGTCCCGTTCCCCTTCCGCCTTCCCATCCGCCTTCCGCCTTCCCTCTCCCCACTCACGTCTCCCGCTTCCCCGTCTGTCGAAGCCCCCTCCCGAGTTTCTCTGTTATACATTCTGTTTTCAAACAGCTCGCGTGCCACCTATCGCATTTTTATACAAATTTCATGATGCCAGAGCTCACCAGTAAATATAGAAAACTTGGCGGGCGTGCTCACAACAATTCACCAAAGTTTCATCGCAATAGAATAAATGCTATAGGAACGCGAGAAACATTCATTTTTATATATGAATATATGAATAAATTGTGAAAACACAAATTAATAAAAAAAATACAGTGCAGTGCAGTTCACACATGATAGAAGTGAAACCTTCAGAAAACTAAAGTAGACAAGAGTGGGGAGGCTACGAAGTACCGCATAAATAGGACAGCGACCATTCCATCTCATTCTCTAAAAGGCAATATAATATAGATTTATATGTTTGTCTCTTTTTAGTTTCGCTATTTTTCGTTTCATCGAGTTTCAAATCACCCTTGACTCTGTGCAGAAACGGGCGGTCCGTTTGATAGATTCTCCCATCTTAACAGACGGACTGCAATCTTTAGAGCACAGGCGTCAGGTGGGAATGCTGTCCTTGTTCTACCGGTATTACAATGGAAGATGCTCCGAGGAACTAGCGCCATTGATCCCCTCGGCACCGGTGCATAGTCGGGAAACACGCCAAACACGCGCCCAACATTTGTACACGGTTGACATTAGTCACATGAGAACGGGTCGTTTCTATGACTCGTTCTTGAGTTCAACGGCTCGGCTGTGGAACGATTTGCCGGCCTCTGTGTTTCCTCCCTCCTACAACATGGGTCTCTTCAAGACCCGTGTTCACTCCTTTCTTTCCTCAAAAAGACCCTCCACACAGCATCTTCAAAGATGACCTAGGCCCTGAGGGAAGTTATTTTCCTCAGGGCCTCCTGTGTGGAGTTAATGTAAAAAAAAAAAACATCGCTGCTAAAAAAATGCGACACCCGTATTCGTGGCCAAGGATTGTAACCATTCAACCACGTATGCCGTAGGCCTAAAAAATAATAATCGTAATAATACACTACGGCGCCTGAAATTTAATTGGCCGGCAATACGCATAGCACGCGTGTTAAGAATTTGAAATTAGCAGGTGTAATTTAATATTTTCCATACTAATTGATAATTACAATGCTAATACCAGCTCGATCAAAAAGTTTTAGGACCGGCCACCGTGTGACTCTGTCGGTGATCCTATTGGAATGATATTTTTTGTTAGGTTACCACATCTCTCATCGACACTTCCCTCCAAATTTTAGCATCATAGCGTGACGTTTGTTAAAGTTACGCTGTACTGAATACGTCTACCTTTTGTGGGGTTTTTGATTTTTTACAAGTCTGAAAATGGCATTAATTTTGCACCACAATAACGCACCGTCGCATAATGCGATCCTTATCCATGGATTTTTTTATCAATAACAACACGAACACCATCTAGCAGCCTTTGAATTCACCTGAATTGGCTCCCTGCGCCTTTTTCCTATTCAACCGACTTAAAAAAAAAGCACCCGAGTAATGACATGAAAAAAATAAGAGTGTGCAATTCACACGCGGTGGAAATGAAACTCGAAAGTCGCAATATGTTGCTTTCCTTTTTTTTGTCTTAAAGTGTAAAATTTTTAAAGTGGTTTAAAGATTGGATATTGATTTCACAAAAATAAAAATGTTTTTTTTTTTGGATTTCGTAGGATTCGAACCTCCGTTAGCTGGATATCCGTCTCTCTGGATGCTGAGATTTGTCAGGCGCCTTACCCCGCTGCGCTACCGGAGGCTCGCGTCAAATCGTGAATTTACCGCATTATATTAGAATGGAGGACCCGTCATTTAATACATTTTAGTGACGCGCTTCAATACGTCGATGGACATACGGAAAACCGTGTACCAGCCGCGTTTTGAGGTATAGACCAAGCGCTGGCGCAAGTGCATTGGGGAGTACTTTGAAGGGAACCAAATCGATTTTGATAAATAAACTTGTATTTTCGATTTTGTGAATCAAGTCCTAAAACTTTTTAACCAAGGTGTTATACAAAATAAAACTATATATCTGATTTTTTTGTAACATTACATTAAAAAGGTGCTTTAAAATATGCCGATTCCGTGAAGTAATTTGTTACATTATTTTTATAGCGTTGTTTTCAAAACTAAATTGTAGAAATGAAATGGTTAAAGGCGTAGGTACCTACGTACGTAAAACTATTCTATTATGATCGTAAATGCAAGGCTCACGAAAGCGTTTTGAACAATATTAGGAAAGGGACGCATAGATAGATAAAGAAATGTAATAAAGGTTCACGACGAGTTCATCAAAAACGAGTTCATCGAAAATCAATTCATCGAAAGTAAATTCATCGAAAACGAGTACATCGAAAACCAATTCATCGAAAATCAATTAATCGAAAACCAATTCATCGAATGATCAATTCATCGAAAAACCAATTCATCGAATGATCAATTCATCGAATTGCAAATTCATCGAAAAAATATATTTTGTTGCTATTTGAGAGAAATGCCGAGCGGACCGAGAAGTTAAAAAAGCATTGGTCAACCTAAACTAACCTAACCTAACCTAATCTAACCTAACCTAACCTAACCTAACCTAACCTAACCTAACCTAACCTAACCTAACCTAACTTAACCTATTTAACCAATTTTTAAATATTTTTATCATCACTCTTAATGACCTTTCTGAGTTGTTTATGAGTTGGTTTCATTATGAGTTGTCTGATCACCGTTTCTTAGATATCCCTTTTTTGCAGTATCAGACAATCGGAAATCGAAGAGATAACCTATAAATTTTACATTGTCACTACGAAACTGACAGTTGCTAAACACATTTAACTCAGTTAAACAGACCTTTTTGGGTATTTAATTTAGACAGCTCTAGTATCTACAAAAAATGTTTTTCGATGAATTGGCGATTCGATGAATTGATCATTCGATGAATTGATTTTCGATGAATTGATTTTTGATGAACTCGTTTTCGATGAATTTCTTTCGATGAATTGATTTTCGATGAACTCGTCGGTTACCGAATAAATCATATATATTATGAACGTAGTCTTGGGAAGAGTCGCATTTAGGAGTGCTCTCAGAATCGCCATGACGACAGACCGACTTTCTTTGCTTCTTGAAATGGATTTAGACATGGGGTGTTATGCCGCTTTGTGTTTTTTTTTACATTAGTTCTACACAAATTGAGGAATATAATTCCCATCCTATCTCATCTTTGGGGATGCTGCGTTGAGGGTCTTTGTAGGAAAGGAAAGAGAGGAAGTTCTGGTAAGGAAAAGGGTTGAGGGGTGGGTAGGAATCTGGGGGTCAGTGTGTCCAGGAGTGACGGACGTATGAATCCATCCCTCCCACTGCGGTGAAAGGCGATTTTCGAGAGAGTACGGCTGGAGGCGTCAAAGGGACTCCTTCAACCATTCTCTACGGCCTGCCATGCAGCTGATGGGCAGACGCACGCACCGCCAAGACCTGGAAAATCCTTATCCACTTGAAAATATAGCGAACGACTTGGAGTGACCTATGGCAGAGGTGTTATTATCCAATAAATATGGCGGTACCCATTTCCGCCTCTAAAATTGGAAATTTTGCGCAGA
Source organism: Limnephilus rhombicus (assembly GCA_929108145.2). NCBI lineage: Eukaryota > Metazoa > Arthropoda > Insecta > Trichoptera > Limnephilidae > Limnephilus > Limnephilus rhombicus. The sequence continues at coordinate 46,127,417 of OV815290.1, forward strand.
GTCAAGAGAATTTTTCAGATATCTAAGAGCTCCAGACCGGAGGTGGATGCCAAACGCAGCGGAATAGGGCTCTTCACTCTATTTCAATATTGTCTGAATATGGCTGTAATACTAAATGCCTACGTTTTGCATGATGTTGACAACTCCTGGAATCTAGTGGAGCACTCTAGACGGGAAACTCGAAGCAGCAATGAATTTAATGACAACAGATTGGTGACCCCTGTCAAAAAAGTACCTTAAGGCTCTGTAGTAAGCGTTCAAAAAGAAGAAGAAGATGGTGTGAAAGGGAGATATGTAAATATGAATGTTAGAAGGAGCGCGCTAATATAAAAAAAACGACAAAAATTAAGCGAAAATTGTGAAAGCAGGGACTCATTTACATATGTAAATAAATGAATCCCTGTTTCCCTTGGTCACGCCATAATTTCAGAACGACTTTACCTATTTCATTCATAAGTTTTCTAATACTTTGTAGTTTACGGAAAGAAAAATTAAGAAAATTGCGCAGAAAATTGGTTAATTTCAGAAATCTTAACGACTATTTTGAAAGTGAATTTAGCAGGCAGCTGTTTTTTTTTGTAACAAAAGAATTGTCTATGGATTTTTTAAATAACAGATATTTCAAAATAGGTACCTATGGTAGGTACCGGCTAAATCAATTCATCGAAAATCAATTCATCGAATGATCAATTCATCGAATCGCCAATTCATCGAAAAACGTTTTTTTGTAGATATTAGAGCTGTCAAAATTAAATACCCAAAAAGGTCTGTTTAACTGAGTTAAATGTGTTTAGCAACTGTCAGTTTCGTAGTGACAATGTAAAATTTATAGGTTATCTCTTCGATTTCCGATTGTCTGATACTGCAAAAAGGGATATCTAAGGAACGGTGACCAGACAACTCATAATGAAACCAATTCATAAACAACTCAGAAAGGTCATTAAGAGTGATGATAAAAAATAATTAAAAATTGGTTAAATAGGTTAAGTTAGGTTAGGTTAGGTTAGGTTAGGTTAGGTCAGGTTAGGTTATGTTAGGTTAGGTTAGTTTTGGTTGACCAATGTTTTTTTAACTTCTCGGTCCGCTCGGCATTTCTCTCAAATATCAACAAAATATATTTTTTCGATGAATTGGCGATTCGATGAATTGATCATTCGATGAATTGGTTTTCGATGAATTGATTTTCGATGAATTGATTTTCGATGAATTCGGTTTCGATGAACTCGTCGTGAACCGTAGGTACCACATTTGATTGATTGTTCTTATAATATTATACAAAAATGAAAAATGAAAATGTGAATTAAAAAAATTGCAATGGGTGGCACGCTAGCTGTTTGAAAACTGAATGTACGGGGATTGAATATATGGAATGCGAGAGGGGGGTTTGCGGGGTGGGAGAGCGAGAGAGAGGACAGGGTATGCGGGGAACGTGGTAGGGGAGCGGGGACGCACGGGAAAGGACACGCAGGGAGAAACAACTTATTTCTTTGCATATAACGTTGCAACGCCTGCCGGGAGCCAGCTAGTATTTAATAAAACACGACTTGTTTAAATTAGAGCAAAAATCTCTCGACAAATGTCTTAAGTAGCATTTGAAGAAATACTTTGAATTTTTTCATATCCATAACATGTCAAATAACGCAACAAAATGTGTTATTAATAATTTCCGGAGCTTACTTTTTACTATTTTTTTTCTATCAAGAGAATTTCATATAATTGCCATTTTGACTCATATACTATCTTCAAATTTAACATATATTTTTTTAAAAACATCAAAACATAAAGCATTCAAGGAAAATTTGTTTTACATAGAAAAAAATTTGGAATGCAAGCCTTAATTCAAGTAACTAACCAATTTACTACTATTTCTGATATATATAAATGACCTTATGAATCTTCCCATTAATGGAAACATAATGAGCTTTGCAGATGACACTGTTATTATATTCCACGAACAAGATTGGACAAGAACCTACAAGGAGGCGGAACATGGCCTGGCTGTACTTCAAAACTGGCTAAAAGTAAACTCCCTTACATTAAATGTTAGTAAAACTAAATATCTAACTTTCTCCAAAAACAAAAGAGGACAACCAATGAATGTGCATACCCTCAAATTACATGAATGTCAAAATACTTTTCCACAATGTTCCTGCCCGTCTATAAACCAAACCAAAAGTATTAAATATCTTGGGATTGAAATTGATGAAAAACTACAGTGGAATTCACACATTGATCTTACCTCAAAAAAGCTAACAAAACTCATCTACTTCTTCAAAAAATTAAGAAACATCTTGTCGATGAGGGATCTAAAGAGAGTATATTATGCTTTATGCCACTCTCGATTGGAATATGGAGTAATAGGATGGGGCTCAGCAGCATCTAATCACTTAAAACAACTTAAGGTAACTCAGAATTGCATTATAAAGACCATTCTAAAGGTCCCCATAAGGACATCAACAACAGTTTGATGTTCCAAGCATACAGAAAATCTATGCCAAAAGCATTCTAGTACATCACCACAAAAATGATTCAGAGGCAGACACCTCACACGCTCATAAAACCAGAGCCAAACAAACAGACATACTTAATATACCAAAGTGTAACTCTTCATTTGGTCAAAGAAGTTCTGCATTTTTAGCAGTAAAGTTATATAACAAACTCCCACTTAGTATCAAACAAATAAAAATAAAAAATAGCTACATTAAGGACATTAAATGTTGGCTGAAGAATCTATCGGAAAATGAACTTACTAGTATACTTAAAACATCATTGAAGTTTCTGGAAAACCTTATCCAATCAATAGTTAAACCATAGAAGTCGCTGAAAAACTTATCCAAAGCATAGTCCCCCTCAGCACAGGATATCCTAGTGAGGAGGACTACGAATATATTTTATATATACATCTAACTAACATGTTTCATATAAAAATGTAAAAAATATTATATAGTTACTAAATAAAAAAAAAAAAAAAAAAAATTTTGGGAGGCGGGTATGGGTACCGCCGTCCCGGAAACCATTGATTGGATAACCACTGTTCTGCCATAAGTCACCCTATTGGTTTGCCATGTTTGGTGTCTTAGCAGGGTAACAGGGTTACGAAGTAAAACTTCTTTATGCACGCTTGACTTGGGAGTAAGCTGGTGAATGCGTGACGAGAGCGTTGCGAAAAGTGTGATCGAGCGAGGCGAACGGTCGGGCCTTTACGCACGCTTGACTTGGGGAGTAAACTAGTGAATGCGTGACGAGAGCGTTGCGAAAAGTGTGATCGAGCGAGGCGAACGGTCGGGCCTTTACGCACGCTTGACTTGGGGAGTAAACTAGTGAATGCGTGACGAGAGCGTTGCGAAAAGTGTGATCGAGCGAGGCGAACGGTCGGGCCTTTACGCACGCTTGACTTGGGGAGTAAACTAGTGAATGCGTGACGAGAGCGTTGCGAAAAGTGTGATCGGGCGAGGCGAACGGAAGTTGGAGATATAAGTTAGTGAAGTCTTACTTCAGTCGTGTGGTCTAAAGCACACTCTTTTTTTAAATAAATCATTCACTTCATAAATCATGGTACGGGTGTCTGGTGGCAGAGTTATATTTTCAAACTTAAATAAAAAACGTAATAATTGACATAAAGTTTTATTAAGAGCATTAAACGATAGAATAGAAATGCGGAATTCATTTTTTAAAGATTATATCATCCAAATGTCTTCCATCGAGTTGCACACACTGTTCAAAACGAAGCCTTGTGTTCTGCGCCACACGCAGCACTAAACTTGGTTCAATTGAGCAGATTTCTCGACGAATATTTTCCTTTCAAGCCACAAGAGATTGGGGATTGTCATTATAAACCCTTTCTTTGAGGTAGCCCCATAAAAAAAAATCCATTGGAGTTCAAAAAATCCAAAGCGACTGATCAGTTTTGGGGGAAATTTTCCCGAAGCAAATTCATCGAAGCTCTGGCTGTGTGTGCAGTAGCCCCATCCTGTTGAAACCACGTGTGTGAAGAGTAAGATGGATGAGCTCGTAGGTTTGGCAAAAAGAAATCCGTAATCATGCGTCGATAATTTTTACCATTGACATTCGTCGCCTGACCTCGAGAATTTTCGAAAAAAAAAATTGGTCCAATTATCCCATGCGTGGATAAGGCACACCAAACAGTTACCCTGGAGCAATGCAATGATTTTTGATGTTTCAATCGAAGGTTGCGGGTTTTTGGAGACCAGTAACGGCAGTTTTGCTTGTTGACGCGGCCATTTAAGTGAAAATGAGCCTCGTCGCTCCAAAAAATGGGATTTACCACGGACATATGAATATACATGGACCTGCCCTAAGTGATAAAAACGTATTATTTCCCCCTCCACATGGCGCCGGCTGAAGCACCTCCTTGGAACCGGCTCGCTCCATGGGGAGGGGATAGAGCCTCGCTTGAATCTAAAATGTGTGACGTCATCATTCTTGCCGTGAACAGCTAGAAGGTAACATCCATACATTTAACGAAATACAACGCCAAAACAGTAGCGTATTCTACACAATATATCTACATATCAATGTGCACATAGCGAATGTGGGCGGTTCTCCAGTGTGCTCATCGGTGGTTACAGGGGTAAGTAAATTATGAAACATTTGTAATAGTGTTTTAACTAAACACGGCAACAAAATATTGCTATGTGTATTGGGGCGAGTCTTTTTGAGGCGAGCATTTGACCTTAGCAAATATGTTATTATCGTGGCAAGCAATTCGCGCTCCCATGTAAAAAGGTCTATTCATTCAAAGCAGATTTTGCTTTTAAGAACTAAATGGTGATATTGTAATGCGAGATGCCTATTTACTGTCAGATTGATTGTATAACGAATCACAGTCATCTTTCCCCTCTTCCCCCTCCATGGTTTGGTTTGACCCCTCACCCGTAACTGCTTGTCTAGTCATTTGGATGTCTATGGGATTTACAGTGCGAAAACGCTCAAACACAAAAGATTCACAAAATTTTTTGCGTAAATCAAAGTCATTTTCTTTCAGTTCTTGAACGATTTGAATTTTAAAAGGATGGAGCTTCAGATCCTTTCTTGAAATTTCATGAATAATCGCTCTTGGAAGTCCCAGTAAGGCTGCTCTTTTCCGTATTGAAAGTCGCGGATTTTCACGTAAACTGCTTTCAATCAGTTCAATGTTTTCGGGAGTCCTTGAAGATCGACTGGGCCCTGGCCGTGGGGCATTCATAGCCGAAGCAGTTGCGCGGAATCTCTCCACCCACGAACGAATTAAATATACACTCGGTCCATCACGTATTCGCCGAATACCGAACTTTGAACAAAATAGTCGACGGGCAATTACGTAAGAATCATTAATCTTAAAAAATGTCTCTACAGCGAACGCGCGATGCTCACTCGACCACGTCGACATCGTGACTGACAAATCCGCACGATCGGTGATTCCAACGGCGCCACCCTCCCCACAAACCGTTTATTACTGAAATAATCGTATTTAAAAATATAAATCTGCCTTGTTTTTTTTTTATACCGAACGACTAAAAAGTGAGGTGACAATAAGGTTTATAGTAGATTTATCTAATAAAATATCTTTATTTTTTAAGTGAAAACTTCTTTAACATTGTTATGATTTGAAACTCGATGATACGAAAAAACGACACTAAAAAGAGACAAACACATACACTTATAAGGAAGGGCGGCTGGTCGCACAGTTTGTTTGTGTGGAACACTGGCAAATTATTTAAGAATTCACATAAACTCGTAAATTATATAAGAATTCTCATACCTACAAGGCCAACCAGACTAAACCATTTTTTCATTTGCCAGCGTGCAGAACCAACCTTAGAAAAAATTCTCCAATCCCCCGTATATGCGCGCAATATAACACGCAATTTAACAATATCGATATTCTTAATAATACTCTTGTGAAATACCGAAACGAAGTCAAACGTACGACCACATATGTTAATTAAATTAATGCACAGCTATACAAAAGGTACAGCATGAGCATCTCCTGTCCCCATCCCACCTTCCTCTGCCTCTTGCCCTTTCCCATTCCTTCTTCCTTCTAATATACTTATATTTTTTGTTGTTGTTGTTATTTTCGTTTTCATTTAATGGTTATTACCAATTACAATTGTATTTTATATCATAATAACCAACATTAGCATAAGAAACTGTTTTGGCTTACCTCATGTTTAACCTCTTGTATAACTCATCCTGTATATAAATTGCTGTTTGTTTCATACAATAAATAAATCAATAAATAAATAAATAAATTATAATGGCTAAATTTACTTTATTTGCTTATAGATTTGACTGTAAAATCTCTAATTTAAATCTATGAAATCTCTAGTTTTAATTTTCCAATTTAATTCTTTCAAAATATTAGTTACCAATATGAATAATGCTGTGAATAGCTTGTACATAGCGCGGCCGCCGAGCGCCCTCGTATCGTCCGCGGCGGTGTGCATTCGTTTGCAAGCGGATCAAATTATGTTTTTGTATGGAATATTTAAAACATTCGAAGCGCGTCAATTTCGCTCTTTGTACCAGAATTTGGCTCGGATCGGTGTGCCACCCGCAACCGACATAATCCGATTCTTGCCGAAGTTTACCGATTGATCATGAACCCATGACCCGAGGTGACACGAATACAATCGAATTTTGGCGAAGATCATATATGTAGATCAGTCTAGCTTGCATCCACTTGTGTCTAGCGGCGCGCGAGCGGCGTTTGTTTGTATTGATTGTGTCAAATACTAATAATATAATTTGTTAATACAATATTTTAATAACAAAATGAGCGCAACTAGTGTTGAATATAAGAGGAATATAGTCCTAATCGAGGAAAACCCAACGCACCTAATTAGAATGATAGAATCACTAAACGAGGAAAGTGTGAAAGTCGGCCTATGCATGAACAAAGACAAAAGAAAATTGCTTACAAACTCTGAACCAGTCACTATAAAAATTGACAACCAACCACTCGAATATGTGTCAGATTACATCTATTTAGGGCAGATAATATCTCACAAAGATCAAACCACTAAAGAAATCGAGCGAAGAGTAGCAAATGGATGGAAGAAATACTGGTATTTGAAAGAAGTATTGAAATCCAAGGAGCTAAGTATGCAAATACTTCCAGTCATCACCTATGGATGTGAAACTTGGGCACTCACCAAACGCCACAGAGAAAAGTTGGAACGCTGCCAGAGAGCCATGGAGAGAAGTTTGACAGGAATTAGGAAACAGGACAGAGTGAGATGTAGCACAATAAGGGAGAAAACTAAAGTTGCCGATATAGTTACTCGAATAGACCAACAAAAGTGGAGATGGACAGGACACATGATACGTGATCCACAAGAGAAATGGTGCAAAAATGGTGCAAATGCAGCCTTTTGGCCCATGTAAATGAAGTTGAATTATTATTGCAAGAAGTCAAACCAGAAATTTTAATGCTAAGTGAAACGTGTATAACCAACGATGTATACGATTCCGAAGTATCATTTATAGGGTATTCAACTGTAAGATGCGATTCACATAGTCGACATACGGGAGGAGTGATTATGTTCATTAAAGATTGTATATCTTTCAAAATAATATCAAATGAAGTATTTGATGGAAAAAATACGTGGATTCTGGCAATACAAATAACAAAAAACTTGATTAAAGGAACCTACTCTGTATTATACCACTCACCAAACCAAAGCCATTCGAAATTTTTAGATTTCTTCGAAAGTTGGTGTATTAAAAATATGAAAAACCAAGATATGTTTTACATAGCTGGTGACTTTAATATTGATATGAAAGTAAAGAATACCTACAGTAATAGACTCCAAAGTTTAGTGAATGATCTAGGAATGAAACAACTTGTGACAAAACCAACGAGAATATCAAACGCATCAGCAACCATTATTGATTTGGTTATATCAAATCATTTTTACTTGAACGTAAAGGTTGTGGATACACCAAAAATATCAGACCACGAAAACATAATAACACTACTTGAAACGAGTGTAATAAAAAATGAGTCAAGGGAAATTATGTATAGAGATAAAAGGAACTATGATCACTTTAAATTCTGTGAAACTTTAAAAAATGGTATCTCACAAATTACTGAGTCTAATTCGTTAAATGACAAAGCAGAAAATTTCGTCAAAATTTTGACGACCGCAATCGATAAAAATATGCCGATAAGAAGGGTTAAGTTTAAAAATACTAACAGATGGTATTCGATACCGTTACATAACCTTCAAAAACAGAGAGATAATGCATATAAAGTGGCAAAATTGGAACCATCCAATGAAAAATGGAATGCATATAAAAAAATTCGCAATTTTTATTCAAAACAAATTAAAAAACATAAGTGCGATTACTATAAACAAAAATTAGAAACACAACAGAATGAGCCAAGAAAACTTTGGATAACACTAAAAGAAATCATAAAGGGCAAACAAAAAGAAGTTGTAAAATCGATTGATCTCCCAGATGGAAATGAAGAAGAAATTGAGAATATAGCGACAAAATTTAACAAACACTTTATATCGAGCATAGATCTTATAAGCGAAAGTATTCCAGAATGTCCTGTTAACAACCTAGACATACATAGACAGGCCTGTATGCACCGATGAAGGGTTTAAGTTTAAAAATATAGATTTACCATACTTAAAAAGAGTCTTAAGTAACATGAAATCGAAAGAATCTCCAGACGGTATAACAATAAATATAATCAAAGACTCCATTAATGTTATTGGCGAATCGATGGTCCAAATTATCAATGAATCTCTGAATAGTGGAGTGTTTCCCCAAAACTTGGAAGACATCATCTGTAATAACTCCTATTCCGAAAATCGATAACCCAAAAAAATTTGACGAATTCCGACCGATAAATTGCTTACCCAAATATGAACAAATACTTGAATACATTGTAAAGGAGCAATTAACTGATTATATTGAGACAAAGCAGATATTAGTTCGACAACAATCGGGTTTTAGAAATAAATTTTCCTGTGAAACCGCTATTAACTATGTAATACAAGATTGGAAAAATTATGGAGATAAAAACAGAAAAATTATTGCAGTATTTTTAGACTTAAAAAGGGCATTTGAAACAATCGATAGAGACAGATTAATAAAAAAATTAAGAAATATTGGAATTAACGGTAAAGAAATTAATTGGTTTGTTGATTATTTATCAGAAAGAACGCAAGTAACAAAATATGGTAGAATAACATCGGATCCACGTCATACTAGCAAAGGCGTTCCACAGGGATCTGTCCTAGGTCCATTGTTATTCATTATATATATAAATGATATTGTTAAAGTTTTAAAGCATTGTGCCATTAAATTATTTGCTGATGATACATTGTTATATATAGCCAGAAAAAAATTACAGGATGCCATTGAAGAGATACAAAATGACTTAAATAATGTAACGCTTTGGTTAAACATAAACAAACTAAAACTGAATGTTATGAAAACTAAATTTTTGATTATTGATAGTCAAGGTGGAACTGAACATGCAATACTAACCATTGATAACATAAATATAGAAAGGGTTAACAATATTAAATATCTGGGTGTAATATTAGACGATAAATTAAAATTCGACAAACACTTCGATTACATATCTAAGAAAATTGCTAAAAAAGTTGGCTTCTTAAAAAGGATTAGGAATAACTTGGATCTCAAGACAACGCACCTTGTATATAATTCTATTGTAACTCCTCATTTAAATTATTGTTCTAGTGTTCTATTCTTATGTAACGAGACCCAAAATAATAAACTACAGGTTATACAAAATAGGGGAATGAGGATGATTCTGAAATGTAATATCTTTACTAGAGTTAAAACTATGTTACAAAACTTAAATATGATGACAACTAAACAACATATAATATATAATACGTTAACAATGATGTACAAGCTTAAAAATAACATGCTCCCTAAATATCTGCAAACTAATATTATGTACCATGAAAATATTCACAATTATCCTACGAGGAGTTGCCGAGACTTCAGGCTTCCCAAAACTAAACTGACGTGTACACAAAACAGCGTGTTTTATAAAGGTCAAAAACTTTATAATAACCTACCAAATTCCATAAAGGAAGCCTCAAGTCTTAGCACTTTTCGTAAAACATGTGCTACATACATTAAGAAAAATTTATGAATTGTACTTATTTGTATTACTGTATGTCTTAAACCCTATTGTTTGTATTTCTAACTGGAGTAACTGTATTTCTTTTTAAAACTGTATTCTTTCCGTTATAATTTTATGACTATATTTATTTTATTATGTATTTTATATGTTTTTTTAATACTAGATGTATGAAAAAATTTGCTTACATCTAAATAAAGTTACAAAAACAAACAAACAAAAAATGTCACTGACTGGTATCCCAGAGATGGCAAGAGAAGTAGAGGACGTCAACACATAAGATGGGAAGATGACCTAAAACTCACGGCTGGACATCAATGGAGCAGAGTAGCGCGTGACAGGTCCCAATGGAAAATGTTAGAGGAGGCCTATGCCAAGAGGCGAACTGAGCTTCGGGATATATTATAACAAATAAGAACATGTCTAATATTTACCTAACAGAAGTCCAGAATAAAAAGGCTTATTATTATTATACAATATTTTAATAACAAAATGAGCGCAACTAGTGTTGGATACAAGAGGAAATAACAGTTTGTTTTAAAAATAAATTAAAAAATTCCTAATTAATAATTTTTCCGTCATAAGTAGGCACGGATTATCAATTGTCAGTGAACCACTACATTCTCAGGGCAGCGGCCGCCACTGCCTATAAGTAGAATGTAGCCTGTCTCCTCTTTGTGCGATGCTTCATAGCCTCTCCACCCTTGTATACTTTAGTTTTCTGATAGTTTCACTTCTACCACGTGTGTAAAAGAAGGAGGTAGAGCAACACCGCGTAACACCCCAAAAATAAATAACGAAAATAATGACTGTGAAAATCTAAAATCATAGGTTTAGTAAGGACACGAAAAAAACCAACGAGACAATGATTTGATAATCTTATAGAGCACAAATGAATACGTACTTAACGTAGGAGGACACACCTAGTGATATTTATATCACCGTTTAAGAAGAGTGCCCCCAGAGGTAATGTCTAAGTCTAATGTCCCGATGGACGTGGTACAGAACGCCATACTTAAAGTCACATCAAATTTATCGATGTGAACAAACAAAAGCAATATACCAACTCCTGTTTAAATACTCACTCACTGTTATAATCATCAGAAAATTTTTCAACACTTCAGCCCTTGGCCATATTTTATCAGAGTGTCAAAATATTTCCGCTTTGCAATAAAATCTAAGTAAAAGAAATGTTTCTGAACGTATCCGAAAACTTAAGACTAAGGTCGACCGAGACAGGTTTTTCGTTCTCGGACGAGACCGAGACCGGACCGAGACCGAGACCGAGACCGAGACCGAGACCGAGACCGAGACCGAGACCGAGACCGAGACCGAGACCGAGACCGAGACCGAGACCGAGACCGAGACCGAGACCAAGACCGCGACCGAGTTTAAATTAAAATCTCGGCCGAGACACAGAATAGATAAATTGAGAAAAGAAAATTAAAATGCGCTATTTCCTCTGCCAGTTCCATGCCTTACTGCCATACATCAGGATAGGTACCAGGACTCCATTATGGACTGCTAGCTTCGCTTCTTTTGACATTTTTTTATTGGGAGGCGGGTATGGGTACCTCCACCCTGGAAACAATTTATTGGATAACCAACACCTCTGCCATAGGTCACCCCAAGTGGTTTGTTACGTTTGGTGACAATTGAATTGGCTTGTCAACAGGTGCCTATAGTTTAGTTACAAATACATTTAAAAAGTTATAATTTACATCTTTTATCTCCAGATTCACCATTTTTTCATACATATCAATATCAATATAAATATTTTTTTTTCCGATAGTCAATTTTTCACCATATATTTAACCTTATTCATAGAATTACATTGCTTTATAGTGTCAGATAATAAATTAAATTATAATTTTTTAATTGTTAAACTAACGTTTAAGACGAGATTTTTATGCATAGCACAAAGGGTAACAATTATTTTAAGCAAAAATTATCAGCCTGAAACACTCATCTACATTGAAAAATCTTCTGAGAAAAGATACGTGCTGCCAACGAGACTTGAACCCGTGTCCTTCTGATTGCCGGTCAGGTGAACTGACCACTGAGCTATGGCGGCTTATCTAATACCCGCCAAATAATTCAATATATGTATACTACTAGTGTTTCATTCAACAATTACTGTTTATTAGATTATTGTAGACATAATTTGTCTCGACGCCACCTAGCGAGAGATTTAACACTAACAATGTCTCTCTCGCAAAAATAAAGTTGGTTGTTTTCAGGTGGAAAAAATGTAATAAACAGTAATTGTTGAATGAAACACTAGTATATATTGAATTATTTGGCGGGTATTAGATAAGCCGCAATAGCTCAGTGATCAGAGCACCTGACCGGCAATCAGAAGGACACGGGTTCAAGTCCCGTTGGCGGCAAGTATTTTTTCTAGGAAAATTATTCAATGTAGATGAGTGTTCAGGCTGATAATTATTGCTTATAATAATAAATTAAATATTTTCGGTATGTTGTATTCAAACGTTCTCTGTCCATACTTATTATTAAATTTCGGAACTGTTTTAACACTTTCTTCATACATACTTCGTTCATCCTAGACACGAGCATGCAAAAGGTATATTTGTTAGTAGGTAATATCCCTCGTATAATGTACCTGCTTATAACAGCAGCTCGCTAATAGGTTCTCAGTTTCGACATATAATGATAATACGTCGATATCCTGAACGATCTGTCCATCAGGATTTATTTATTTATTTATTGTTCTTACACGCCCGTAGGGGCTTTTACATAGATTATAAAATAATATTTAAGATATCGAGGATTACACATACATAGAATTTATATCAAACGTTATAAAAGTGAAAAAACTTTTAAGAATATACAAGTAGTTTTTAAAGAAAAAACCACTTGTATATTCTTGCTTAAAACTGTGAAATATTTTAAACAATGTAATATTTAACAATACCATAGAACAAAATATAATATAAAACATTACAATAACACATCAAATCGTTAAATATATTATACCCACGTTACAATAATTTGTAGGATTCCACAAAGTGTTGGTTTAAATTGCATTTTAGAATGTAAAGGGAATCAGCGAATATATCTACAATACCACCAAACTTGTTGCCTAAATCATGCATCCTATTGGTAAGTGAGTGTGTTTGATAGTTGGTTGTGTATGTGTTGCAAAAGAATGTTATATTTTGTCTAGTATTCCTTGTCGGTACATGGAGTTTAATACTAGAAACGATGGCAGGGCTGTCAATTAGGTTGTTCATAACTCTGTACAATAAAATTAGGTCTGAAATAATTCTTCTGTCAGACAGCGTAATTAAATTTAGTTGATTCATTAAACTTAAATAATTAATGTTTTCTATTGGAATTTTGAGTTTGAAATTTAAGTACCTAAGAAATTTGTGTTGAACACGTTCTATTTTGTTAGAGTGTACTTTATAGAAAGGGGACCAAATAGGTGAATTATATTCTACTTGACATCTAACTAATGAAATGTAGAGTGTTTTCATGCAATCCATGGACTTAAAATCAGTTAGGGTTCTACAAAGGAAGCCAAGAATCTTTAAAGCCTTATTAGTTATATCATCTATATGTGCTGTGAATGTTAAGTTTGAATCGAATATAACTCCCAAGTCGCGAATTTGTAATACTGGTGTTAATTTAACATTATTTAAATTATATTCATGTAAAATATGAGAATGAGTTCTGGAAAATTGTATTACTTGACATTTCTCAATATTCAAAAATAACATATTTTGTTCGCACCATTTAAAAAATTCATCTAAATTAGCTTGTAAAATTAGATTCTCCAATACACAACAAGGACCTTACTATAATCAACTGCCATTGACGTCGGAAGAGATAGACTTGCCTAACATGAAATCTGGGTTTCATTTACGTGGAGACATACCACGTGATCATATTTTGACACCATGCCGGTTTGAGAAAGCCAATTGGGGATGGCTTGAGTGCTTTTTGTATTAAATATACTTTTTGTATTTCAGGATTCTTTCAGTCAAGGGATGCGCCGCATCCACATACTGAAAGATCTTCATACAAAAAGTTGAAATTTTGAAAAAAAAAATCATTTTCAGCCACAACATCAGTAATGTCGTATTTTTCAATCTCAGCGCTCTAGCTCACTGAAAACTTTTCACTTTTCACTTTTTTTTTTTTTTTTTTTCATGAAGAAAATAATTTCCCTCAGGGCCTATGTCGCCTTTGGGGATGCTGTGTTAAGAGTTTTTTAAGGAAAGGAAGGAGAGGAGAGTTCTGGGAAGGATTAAGGTATGAGGGGTGGATAGGAATCTGGGGTTCAACGTGTCCAGGAATGACAGATGCACGAATTCATCCCACTGCAGTACAAGGCGATGGGTCGAGAGAGTCTGGTTGGAAAAGTCAAAAGGTCTCCCTCAACCAGTCTCCCCCGATCCGTCCCGCCACACAGTAGGTGGGCAAACACATCCATCGCCAGACATGGTCAAATCTCACCCCATGAACCTGGACACCGCTGCTAAGTCTAAGGAAAAGGGTTTAAGGGGTGGGTAGGAATCTGGGGTTCAGTGTGTCTTAGTCATCCGCCTCCAAGACCTAGAAAAACCTCACCCCATGAACCCGGGCACCCCTGCTATATCACCAAACGTAGTGAACTACTTGGGGTGACCAAGGAGAGGTGTGGGTATGGCAGAGGTGTTGGTTACCCAATAAAGGTTCCCGGGGCGGCGGTACCCATTCCCGCCTCCCAAATAAAGCACACTGGTAAACGGTTGACATTTGTCATATGAGGACAGGTTGTTTCTACGACTCGTTCTTGAGTTCAACAGCTCGGCATGTGTATGATTTGCCGGTCTCTGTATTTCCTATCTCTCACAACACGTGTCTTTCAAACCCAATTTCCCACTTCTCAGTACGTTAACAAGACCAAAAAAATATAACACATAAAAAAAGTCAATAGTAGTCACGTCATTATTATACAATTCAGAACACATTAGTATTTAATGTGAAAATAGATATCTTAGTACCCCACAAAACAGAGAATCTATTGTCACATTATTTTTTTTTTTACCCTAACTCCACACAGGAGGCCCTGAGGAAAACAAAATACCCCTCAAGAAACTATGTCATCTTTGGGGATGCTGTGTGGAGGGTTTTTTAAGGAAAGAGAGGAGAAGTTCTGGGAAGGAATAAAGTATGAGGGGTGGGAAAGAATCTGTTTTTATTTATAATGATACCTCACAAGAGTCTCAGCTGCTCCCGTCTGGAGCCAGCGAGACTATGGCATCCCCAATTGGGGTATATTGTGAGGCTGAAGGTGGTTGGGAGGGGAAGGAAATAGGGAAGAGGAATGTGGGAAAGTACCTGGCTATTCAGATCTGGTCACCAAACACGGCTAATGCCATTTAAAGCAACGTTTCAATTCTGAATGGTCTTACACCAGGGCGATACTGAGAGTATCTTCCACTCTGGAACGTGCCGCAAATATACTACATATTATTTTAAAAGAATAAATTGTGAAATAACACAAATTAATCAAATTAAATTTATTTGCCACGCCGGGATTCGATCCCGCGACCTTCGGAATGCGAGTCAAGAGCCTTACCGCTGGACTACGCCGGCCGTTCAACGTGTCCAGGAATGCGGTGCAAGGCGATGGGTCGAAAGATTCCGGCTGAAGAGGATAAAAGACCTCCCTCAACCAATCTCTCTCGATCTTGCATACCACGCGTCAGTCAGGCAGACGCATTGGCCGCCAAGACCCGGACAAACCTCACCCCATGAACTCGGCCACCCCTGCTAAGTCACCAAACATAGCGAACCATTTGGGGTGGCAAAACTATTGCAGAGGTGTTGGTTATCCAATAAATGGTTCCGGCGGTACCCATACCCGCCTCCCAATGTAAAAGTGAAATGTAGCTCGAAGGGTTTTACAAAAACAGTCAGTATAAGTATAAATTATTTTAAACTTGGTCCTAAAAGAGCTCTTAATAATCATAATCATGATTTCATCTCTTATAACCGGATGTCCTCCATTCCCGGGCAATATGGCCGACAGGAAGCGGGCAATTTGGCGGGATTATTTTAACATGGCGGAACTTCCTTCCCCGCGTGCGATTTTACCCATTTGTTTTTCACGCTTTCCCTAAATTATTTATTATGTACACTCAAAAAGGGCAAAAACGTTTTGGAAATACTATTACTGTGTATGGCAGCAAGGATGGGGGGGCATACGATATGTTATATTATTTTGTTAATCGTTCCGGAAATCTCTACTTATATTCAGTACATAAAAAAATTCCCGAAATTTTTTGTTGTTTTTTATTCATATTAGCTCCACTGAGGAGACATTTAGGAAAAATATTCCCCTGTGGATGCTTTGGGGAGGGTCTTTTTTAGGGAAAGGAAGGAGAGGAAGTTCTGGGAAGGAAAAAGTGTGGGGTGAGTAGGAATGCGATAGTCAATGTGACTATGAGTGATGAAATGAATTCATGCCTCCCACCACGGTGCAAGGCGTTGTGTTGAGTGAGTTGTGGCTGTGAGGTCAAAAGGTCTCCCTCAAACGGTCCCTTCCGATACGGCTAGTCAATTTGTGGGCAGATGCATCCGCCGCCAAGATCTGGACAAACCTCACTCTATGAATCTTGGAACCCTTGCTAAGTTACCAAACGTTGCGAAACATGGGTGACGTATTTTTTAATTCCCCTCAGGGCCTATGTCATCTCACCTCACCTCATAAATCTGGGAATCTTTGCTATGTCAACAAATGTAGCGAAACACTTGAATGATCTGTGGATATCCAATAAGTGGTTCCCTGGGCGGTGGCACCAATACCCGCCTCCCAAATTGCATAAAGGTTTATAAACGTTTTACGGAAAACCAGAATAAGAGATAAACAAAAACGATCTGAAAATGGAATTTATTATACAAGTTATTCCATTTGAAAATAATAAAACAGGCTGTACCTGAAGGTAGGACGTTGATAATGAAAGTAACATACCAATGCAGGTGACCTAGTTAGATGTAGAAGCACCTTAACTTTTCAGAAAACTCATATTTTGAGGGGTAGGACCTTCGAGAGTGAAAGTTACATACCAATACAGTTCAATACAGGCGATCTCCATGGAATATGAACTCTCTAGTATTTCAGATGTGAGTTCAAATACCATGGGGACAATTCTTTGAATCCCCTATGAACCATTTGTTTGCGGAGTTACGGGCGGGAATTGCGCGCGTTCAAATTAAGGGCCCGCAATCCGGATTTGTACCGATTTATTACATATTTCCCTTAAAGACGGTAAGTTTTAAAGCTCTTAAAAAATATATATGTTAATCTTGAAGATAATATCTAGACTTTGCTCGCGCCGAAACGCAAATTATGTAAAATTCCCTCCATAGAAAAAAATCGCAAAGAATGCTCCAAAAATTATTGTTAACACGTTTGTTTCAGTTATTTTACAAGTTATATATATGAAAAAATTCACAGTGTTTCTTTAAATGCTGTTTAAGATAATGCCCGCAAGAATTTTGCTCTATTATAAACGAGTCGTGTTTTATTAAAAAATTTCGCAATTTTCGCATCGATTTTGTCGCTGTAAATGTTAGCGCTCTCCTCCAACATTCGTAATTTCGTATCTCTCCATCTTCTTCTTTTCGGGCCCGGTTGCAGAGCCTTAAGTTCGATATTAATCTTGCAAAATAAAGCTTTATTTTTATTGCACTATCTTGCAAATTGGTATGTGTACATATCTGTATATAAATAGACATTTTATATTATTTTGTGTTTAGATATCCAATTAGCACGATTAGACCATAATTTTTTTTTTTTTAAATTTTATTTTACACCGTAATCTCACATACTATACGGTACAGTACGTAAAAAATGTCGAACCCCACAACCAAAGAAATGCTCGAGCCGCCACTGGTAATAATTGTCTTTGGTCAACGCGGTGTAAGAACCCATTGAGTCACGCTTGCATAGAGATCCCGTGACCAGTCTTTTACGGCGTTATACAGTAACAATATTTTATATTTTTTTAAATATAAATTGAAGATGTCCAATGACTTAGTAAAATTGTATCCCACCATTAGTCCTTTGTTTTGTATTCTTTCAACAGCTTTGTACATGTATATTATAATGTGGGTTCCAGACAGGAGATTTGTATTCAGGTTGACTTCTTACATAGGAAAAATATAACTGTTTATCCACTCCGATCCCTAAGCTTGTTTACAATAGCAGTCAAATACAATAAGCTTGTTTTCAAGCTAACGGCTACGTTCCCACAGAAATCGTTATACCTCCGTTATTGTTCTAGTGATATTCCTAAAACAAAAAGTTTAAAAACTTTATATCTATTTTCAAAACTGTCCATAGAAATCCATTAAAAATACTTATTTTGTAGAAACAGTTTTCACACGCCAAATCGCCCATGCAGCGTAAGACGTTGTTAATTTTTTATTAAGTATTTTTGTATGAAATGAAAAAAAAAATGAGGTAGAAAAAATTATATATTATACATTTTTACGATAGAATTAGTGTGTTTTTTTTTACATAATCCGTGACTTTAGTACCGGTTTTACATAAAAACATCACGTGAGTCATTTTTACAACTTTTTATGTTTGCATTAAAAAAATATAATATTTAAAAATGTCAACATTTATTCCTAATAATTCAATTTAAATCCTCTTTTATAAGCATTTAAAAAAAGTTTTTAGTATTTAGCTACGTTCAGAAATATTTCATTTAGAGAGCTTTAATTGCGAAGCGGAAATAACACAAAGTTTTTATAAATCTGAAAGGTCGTTAAAGACAAAAAAACTTGCAAAACGGCAAAATACTTGAGTGGTTTACACACTTTATATATATATATATATTTTTTTATTTTTTTTATTATAGCGACTATATACAAAAATTTTACATACAAAATGAAATGTGAAATTAAGTACAAAATATTGTATTTCTTAGTCCTCCTCACTAGGGGGTCCTGTGCCGAGGAGGACTAAAGTTATTTAAATATAGTTCATTTGTCTTCTATGTCATTTTTAGCGTCTTCGCTAGGGTTTTCTCATTGACCTCTTTAAGCCATATTTTTATTCTTGATTTGTATTCAATTGGATTTTTTATTAGTTTTATGTCTTGGGGGAGGATGTTATGGAGTTTTGTTGCAAAGTATGTATAGTTTCTTTGTCCAAATGTGGTTTTATAACTTGGAATATTTTTTATATCATTTTTATTCGATCTAGTGTTATGCATACACGGTCTAGTAGAGGATTCATTATTTTTGAAGAGCTTCAATAATATATTTTTGGAATATATTTGTTGAACATTTGGTACGTCAAAGTTATTGAAAATTTCAGTTGAAGGCGTTCTAATTGGTACTTTCAATATGGTCTTTATGATTCCTTTTTGAATCGTATTCAGGCTGTGTAGGTACGTATTTGCAGCAGATCCCCATCCTATGATTCCATATTCAATTCGAGAATGACATAACGCATAGTAGACCTTTTTCATATCCTTTTTATTTAGCACGTTTCTTAGATTTTTGAAGAAATATATAAGGCTTGTGAGTTTTTCCGTAATACCTTTGATGTGTAGGTCCCATCTAAGATTTTCGTCAATTATTACTCCGAGATATTTTATGTTTTGTGTTTTTTCGATGACGGGGCAGTAACATTGTATATTATTTCCATGGCATTCATGTAATTTTAGTTCTAGTGATTTTATTGGTTGGCCCCTTGAGTTCATTGAAAATGTTATATATTTTGTTTTGCTTATATTAAGGGTAAGCGAGTTGATTTTAAGCCAATTTTGAAGTGCACTAAGCCCTTTTTCAGCCTCATTAAATGTATCAGTCCAATTTTCTTCTTGAAATAATAAAACAGTATCATCAGCAAAACTGATTACGTTTCCTTTAATGGTAAGGTTAGTTAAATCGTTGATGTAGATAATGAACAGAATCGGTCCCAGTACACTTCCTTGAGGAACGCCATAGTTTAAAGATAGAAGTTTGCTCTTTTGTTTGCCAATTTGTACTTGTTGTTCTCGCCCTGTTATATATGACTCCAATAAGTTAATTGTTGATTCGGCCATTCCTATTTTTTTTAGTTTAGTTAGTAATATTTTATGGTCTATTGTGTCAAAAGCTTTTTGAAGATCTATGAATAAAGCTAAACATTTTTTCCCATCATCTATGTTTTTTATGGCCATGCTTGTTAGATTTTCTATGGCATCATTGGTGCTCAGATTTTCTCTAAAACCATATTGGGATGGTGATAGTAATTTGTTTTGTTCAAGAAATTGAACAATTTGCTTCTTCATTACAGTTTCCAAGATTTTTGAAAAAGAGCTTAAGAGACTTATGGGTCGGTAGTTATATATATCCTTTTTGTTACCACTTTTATGTATGGGTATAACTGTAGCTTTTTTAAGGCATGAAGGGAATACATTTGTAGATATAGACAGATTGACCAAGTATGTCAATGGGAAGGTCAGTTCATTTTGTAGTTGTTTTATTGTTTTATTTGAGATTATGTCATTTCCCGATGATTTATTAATATTAAGGGATACAATTGCATTTCTGATTTCAGTATTGGTTACATCAGTTAACTTTAATTTATCTATCTGGTTCATATTTTCCTTTTCTTCTGGTAAAATGCTAGTTATTGGTTGTCTGATTTTCTTTGCTAATTGTGACCCTATATTAGTAAAAAATTCGTTTACGTATTCGAGAATTTTGTCCGGATGCTTTGCGAAAGAGATTTGGGTATTTTCAATTGTTAATTCCTCCATGTTCTTGTAATGGGATGATTTTGCATTTGTAATTTCATTAATGATCTTCCATAATTTGCGCGGGTCATTGTTACATTTGTCTATTTTCTTCTTATAATAATTTTCTTTGACAGTTCGTATAACATTTTTGCAAATATTTCTGTACCTTTTGTAGTATCGTTGTATAAAAATATCACAAGGATTTAATTTAGATTTCCTATGTAATTCATCTCTTTTTCTAATGCAATTTATAACGCTTTGAGTTATCCATGGCTTAAGATGTTGGTTTTTATGCGAAATCTTTTTTTCTATTGATTTGGTATTTGATACGATGGTGTATGTTATATATTCAGTGAATTTACTCCAGGCATTATTTGCATCAAGGTTTTCCAGTAGGCTTATCCAGTTTGTATTGAGTAACTGTTGTTTTACATCATTCCATTTGGTTTCTGTCTTTTGCACGATAATTGGGTAGGGCTGCGATCTTTGTATTTTCTTTTTTGTAATAGATAAAATTGTTGTATAGTGGTCGGTTATAGTAGAGGTGAATATGATAGATTTGGTTGATTTAATAGTCTTACTGAACATGTGATCGATGCAAGATTTGTTGTCATTAGTGACACGCGTAGGTTTATTTATCATACTTTGGAGTCCATGGGAGGCCAGTGTTTGTAGATAATCAGTTCTATTGGGATGACCATTTTCTAATATGTCAATATTTATATCTCCGATAAGGAAGACATTTTTTGTGTTTTTTAGAAGATTGAGTTCATTAGAAAGCGTTTCAAGAAACCGATTAATATTAGTTGTAGCTGGTGATCGGTACAAAGCTAATATCGTGGTTTCATCACCCACTTTGATCTTTAAACAGTTTGCATTTGGGAATTTTATTTCATTGACTTCAGTTTTAATGTCATCTTTAATGTACGCTATCACACCATCATTTTTTGTGTAATTCAAATTGGTTGCATATGACGTGTAATTATTAATTTGCAAGGGTGAATATTTATCCTTTATCCAGCATTCAGTGAGGATAATTATATCTAGATTTATTTTTAGATTCTTAATTAGTATTTGAAGTTCATCGAAATTTTTGTTGATACTTCGTATATTTTTATTTAATATATTAAAATTGTTTGTAAGAGTTGACAGTTCATCTGGTTTGTTTGTAGTTATTGTTTCATTATCATTTAAAGTTGTTAAAGCCTTTGGTTCAGAAGTAATTATTGTGGTATTCATTTTCACAATATAAATTATTAAGTGGATTTAGTAATGTTTTTTTTTAATATAATATATTGAAAGTAACATATCAATACAGTTCAATACAGGCGATCTCCACGATATACGAACTCTCTAACATTTCACGGCGGACTACTTCTAGAGACAGGACGTTCGATAATGGACCTATCTAATATTCAAAAGTTACCAGACTGCTAAATGGGTTTATACAGTCAGCAGGACTAAAAGCTGAACAAAACCTGACCACAGTTTCTCTTAGTGCGGTGTTCACGAAACACTTCGTGACAATCGTAACGGATGTTCATTTAACTTCGAGTAACCTCTGGTTTAGAGCTCTAAAATACCTGAATAATACCCTCGACCCTGTGCAGAAACGCGTGGTCCGTTTAATAGACTCTCCCATCTTAACAGACGGATTGCAATCTTTAGAGCACAGGCGGCGGGCGGGAATGATATCCTTGTTCTACCGGTATTACAATGGAAGATGCTCCGAGGGACTAGCATCATTGATCCCTTCGGCACCGGTGCGTAGTCGGGAAACACGCCAAACGCGTTCCCAACATTTGTACACGGTTGACATATGTCACATGAGAACGTGTCGTTTTTTCGACTCGTTCTTGTGCTCAACAGCTCGGCTGTGGAATGATTTGCCGGCCTCCGTGTTTCCTCCTTCCTACAACATGGATCTCTTCAAAACCAATGTTCATTCCTTCCTCTCCTCAAAAATACCCTCCACACAGCATCCCAGATGACATAGGCCCTGAGGGAAATCATTTTCATCAGGGCCTCCTGTGTGGAGTTAATGTAAAAAAAAAAGAATGCGTGATGAGAGCGTGAATGTGTGATCGGGCGAGGCGAACGGTCGGGTCTTTACGCACGCTTGACTTGGGGAGTAAGCTGGTGAATGCGTGTCGAGAGCGTTATGAAAAGTGTGATCGGGCGAGGCGAACGGTCGGGCGAGGCGAACGGAGGTTGAGAGGGAGATATAAGTCAGTGAAGTAGTTTTACTTCAGTCGTGTGGTCTAAAGCACACTCATTTTTTAAAGTAAAACTTCTTTACGCACGCTTGACTTGGGGAGTAAGCTGGTAAATACGTGACGATAGCGTTACGAAAAGTGTGATCGGGCGAGGTGAACGGTCGGGCGAGGCGAACGGAGGTTGAGAGGGAGATATAAGTCAGTGAAGTAGTTTTACTTCAGTCGTGTGGTCTAAAGCACACTCATTTTTTTTGGATTTCGTAGGATTTGATCTTTGGTGCGCTAAATGTCCGAAGAAATTCGTCAGGCGCTTTAAGAGGAATATAAACGCTAGAAATATTTCGAATCTCATGGCTGCAAAATTTTAAAATCGAGCGTCTTTTTGCACGAGGCTAGTAAGCGAAAAAGTGATTTTTATTTATTTTGTGCATAATTTTATAAGAACGAAAAAAAGTTAGAACATGGAAAACCTCAAAAATAGTCTTAGCCATAAAGGGGCATTTAAAAAAAAAAGTTTCTTGTATTACTTCATAGTTAAGTCATGAAAAAACATTTTTTTTCGTAGTTTACGCTTATATTTTTTGTTACGTAAATAATAACTTTATTGTAATTCCAATACATAGAAAAGCTAGCAAAAACTTCGATTTATCCGTAGCATATTTTTTGATGTTCATACTGTAAGCCGATTCGTCGTAAAGATTGATCAAAATAGTATCTAAATAGAATTTCACGTATATATTCATCTTAAAGGAGAATTGCGTGGGACAGTTGATCTATTGTATATGTTGGAACCGAGTACCCGTGATTTAAATAAATATTTTATTTCTCATTCTCTCGTAGAATAAATCCTATAGATGTGTGTGTTTGTCTCTTTTTTGTGTCGTCCGTTTCCGTTTCACCGAGTTTCAAATCACAACGGTGCTAAAGAAGTTTTTAAAGCTAAAAAAAATTTAAATATAAGTTAGATGGTGAATTTTATGAAAAAGCCATATTTTCTATTCACAGTTATTTTTATTCCTCTGAAAATACTCACTGAATAGCATCAGCGCAGTGTTCAACTACAAACACAGCCTGATGTAAGGCTTTAATCTCTAAGTATTCTACAGAAGAGTCAAGGAAAGCACTTTACCCATAAGAAATGCCATAATGTATACATTTAAACCATAATGTGTATACAAACCTGTATGTATACGTGTGTACGAGTAGTCCTGTTGTGAACCTACACTACATCAGTATGAGAACCGATTGCAGGTATGGTATCACTTTTGGTAATCAGTGTAAATATTGTTAAACAGTGTGCAATATGATTTTAGATTTTCACGGCCAAAAGTATTATTGCTATTTGTTTTTGGGGTGTTATGCCGTGTTGTGAAGCATTCTGTGATACCAGCCCAGTGGAGTGGAGCTGGCGACACGGTATCGCTTCTAAGTACATAAGCACAAATTTCACCAGGGCCTATGTCATCTGGGATGCTGTGTGGAGGGTCTTTTTGAGGAGAGGAAGGAATGAACATTGGCCTTGAAGAGACTCATGCTGTAGGAAGGAGGAAACACAGAGGCCGGCAAATCATTCCGAAGCCGAGCTGTTGAACAAAAGAACGAGTCGAAGAAACGACCCGTTCTCATGTGACAAATGTCAACCGTGTACAAATGTTGGGCACCGGTAGAACAAGGATAGCATTCCCACCAGACGCCTGTGCTCTAAAGATTGCAATCCGTCTGTTAAGATGGGAGAATCTATTAAACGGCCCGCCCATTTCTGCACAGAGTCGAGGGTATTTTTCAGGTATTTTGGAGCTCCAGACCAGAGGTGGCTGCCAAACTCAACTTTGGGGATACTGTGTGGAGGGTTTTTTTAAGGAAAGGAAGGAGAGGAGAGTTCTGGGAAGGAAAGGGGTTTAAGGGGTGGGTAGGAAACCGGGTTTTCAGTGTGTCCTGGTCATCCGCCTCCAAGACCTAGAAAAACCTCACCCCATGAACCCGGGTACCCCTGCTAAATCACCAAACGTATCGAACTACTTGGAGTGACCTATGGCAGAGGTATTGGTTATCCAATAAAGGTTCCCGGGGCGGCGGTACCCATTCCCGCTTCCCAAATTATTATATTTTATTTATTTTATAGGTTATTATTATAGGCCTATTTTGTTTTATAGGTTACTAGCAGATACCCGGCATGGGTTGCAATGCCATTCAAAGAAATAAATTGTTACTCACTGCGTGTCCTTTCCCATGCGTCCCCGTTCTCCTCCGCGTGCCTTACCCATCCCGCGTTCCCTGTCCACTATCCCCCCCTTTCCCCTCCCGCTCACCCCTCCCCAAAACCCCACCTCCTTCGTTACCCTCCTGCCGCTAAATATACAAAATACACACATTTTCAAACCGCTCGCCATAATTTGTAACCATACTAAACAAATTTCATAACTCATAATTATATCTAGAAACCTTTTCGGGCGTGCGCATAACAAATTACCAAAGTTTCATTGGATGATCGGTATGGCAGCGCATAAAATATGAACAAACAAACAAATATTGATTTTTATAAATAAGATAGGATATTTTTATTAAAAATCTTCACTTTTATTGAATTTTCTAGGAGGTGTTGAAATGCCACTTTTTTCAGTTGTAATGCAACTAACCCAATATCCCACATTTTAAGGATTCATAAAAAAATCGTAAAATTTATAAATGCATGATTTTTGCGCATTGTGTACATTAATGCGCCAAAATTGTATCAACTATTTCAATAATTTCGCTTCGCGAAATGTCAATAACACATTATTCAGAAGAGATGCGAGACATCTCTTGTTAAAAGGTGAAACTACTAAGTTATCTTTGTAAAAGTATGCGACGCGCAGGAACTTTTTAAATAATTCCAATAAATGTTTTAAAATATCTCTTTAAATTGGCCACATTTTGGCAAGCGAACGCTCGAGGGTGTTTGCAAATTGGCCAATATGTGGTCAAAAACGCTCCAACTGGTTTTCAGAGCAATGTGAATTATGAAGATACTTTCGTACCAGGTTGCAGTTATAATAAAAAAAAGCTATACAATGAACGAACACGGGAACTCGTCTCGAATAATTGAATTTCAGTAAAACGTGCTGACAAAACTCTAAAGCTAAGTGGTTTTTATATTGAACACCGACAAGCGCTTTGAAGGCCCTAATACAATTAATATCCTGAACCCAGAATTGTGAATACTAACTTCACGTCGTGTGTTGTACTTTTCCTCGTAAAATGTTATGAACGAATTATTCAGAGTGGTCCTTATTAGAGTGAGTATCTGTTGTATGTTGCTATAGGATAATTGAATATACTGTGGGAATTACTTGTAATTAAATTTTAATTACTGGCAATATTCATTTAGTTCAGCAAACACACACATTCACAAACAGCATCGTCATTGGCTATTGGAAAATTGAATGTGCTGTAGAAACTATTCGTAGATTTTTAAATGCTGGCAATATTCATTTAGTTGCCATGCAAACAGCATTGGGTATCAGAAAATTTAATGTACTGTAAGAACTATTCATAATTTGATTTTAAACACTGGCAACATTCTCGTTATTTGTTTTTGGGGTGTTACGCCGTGTTGCGCTACCTCCTTCTTTAGTCAATGTTTCGGACAGCGTTGGCTAAATAAGGAGGTAGTGCAACACGGCATAACACCCCAAAAACAAATAACGAAAATACTTTTGGCCGTGAAAATCTTAAAACTGGCAATATTCATTTAGTTGCCACACAAACAGCATCGTCATTGGCTATCTGAAAATTTAAATACTGTAGGAACTACTCGTAATTTGTTTTTAAATACTGGAAATATTCATTTAGTTGCCACACAAACAGCATCGTCATTGGGTATCGGAACGTAATGTAGGTACTACTCGTAATTTTTTTAAAATTCTAGCAATATTAATTTAGTTACCAAACAAACAGCATCGTCATCGTAAAATTTAATGTAATGTAAGAAATACTCGTAATTTGATTTTAAATACTGGCAATATTGATTTAATTGCCACACAAACAGCATCGTCATCGGCAATCGAAAAATTTTATGTACTATAGGAACTACTCGTAATTTGTTGTGAATACTGAAAATATTCACTTAGTTACGCTTCGTCGCTAGCTATTAGAACGTATGGTAGGAACAACCCGTAATTTGTTTAATACTGGCAATAATCATTTAGTTGCCACACAGACAGGATTGTCATTGACTATCGAAAAATTTAATGTACTATATGAGCTACTCGTAATTTGATTTTAAATACTGAAAATATTCATGTAGTTGCCACACAAACAGCATCGTCATTGACTACCGGAAATTTAAATACACTGTAGGAACAACTCGTAATTTGATTCTATACTGGCAATATTAATTTTGTTGCCACACAAACAGCATCGTCACTGGCTACCGGAACGAACCTACTGTAGAAACTACTAGTAATTTGTTTTTAAATACTGGCAATATTCGTTTAGTTGCGACACAAATAATAGCTTATTAGTGTTTTCTTTATGTGTTTTTGGGGTGTTATGCCATGTTGCGCTACCTTCTTCTTTAGCCAACGTTTAACACATACACATCTACCGGATCTGCCAGATTTGCCCTGATGATGGACACTGCGACGATGTCCGAAACGTTGCCTAAAGAAGGAGGTAGCGCAACACGGCATAGAACCCCAAAAATAAATAACGAAAATGCTTTTGGCCGTGAAAATCTTAAAACGTATCCAGCTTATTAGTGGCTATCGGAAAATTGAATGTACTGAAGGAACTACTCGTAATTTGATTTTAAATGCATGCAATATTTATTTGGTTGCCAAATAAACAGCATCATCATTAGCTATCGGAACGTACTGTGGGAACAATTCGTAATTTGGTTAAGTTTTAAGATTTTCACGGCCAAAAGCATTTTCGTTATTTGTTTTTGGGGTGTCCGGATCCGGATCTACTGATCTGCCCTGATGATGGACACTGCAACGATGTCCGAAACGTTGGCTAAAGAAGGAGGTAGCGCAACACGGCCTAACACTCCAAAAACAAGTAACGAAAATTCGTGATTTGTTTTTTTAATACTGGAAATATTCATTTTGTTGCTTTTTTGGCTATCGGAACGTACTGTAGGAACAACTCTTGATTTGTTTTTAAGCACTGGTAATATTCATTTAGTTGCAAACAGCAAACAGCATCGTCATCGGCTATCGTAAAATTTATTGTACTATAAGAATTACTCGTCATTTGAATTTAAATACTGGCAATATTAATTAAGTTGCCAAACACACAGCATCGTCATTGGCTATCGAAAAATTAAATGTTCTATAAAGTAAAGGAATAACTCGTAATTTGATTTTAAATGCTGGAAATATTCAATTGATTGTCACACAAATGGCATCGTCATTGGATATCGGAACGTAATGTAGGAACAACTCGTAATTCGTTTTTTAATACTGGCATTACTCATTTAATTGCCATACAAACAGCATCGTCATTGGCTATCGAAAGATTGAATGTATTGTAAGAACTACTCGTAATTTGTTTTTAAATACTGGCAATATTCATGTAGTTGCCACACAAACAGCATCGTCATTGGCTATCGAAGATTGAATGTACTGCAAGAACTACTCGTAATTTGTTTTTAAATACTGGCAATATTCGTGTAGTTGCCACACAAACAGCATCGTCATTGGCTATCAGAAAATTTAATGTACCATAGGAACTGCTCATAATTTGATTTTAAATACTGGCAACATTCATTTAGTTGCCACACTTAAACATCATCGTCATTGGCTATCGAAAAATTGAATGTACTGTAGAAACTATTCTTAATTTGTTTTTAAATACTGGCAATATTCATTTAGTTGCCACACTTAAACATCGTCGTCATTGGCTATCGGAAAATTGAATGTACTGTAGAAACTATTCTTAATTTGTTTTTAAATACTGGCAACATTCATTTAGTTGCCACACTTAAACATCATCGTCATTGGCTATCGAAAAATTGAATGTACTGTAGAAACTATTCTTAATTTGTTTTTAAATACTGGCAATATTCATTTAGTTGCCACACTTAAACATCGTCGTCATTGGCTATCGGAAAATTGAATGTACTGTAGAAACTATTCTTAATTTGTTTTTAAATACTGGCAATATTCATTTAGTTGCCACACTTAAACATCGTCGTCATTGGCTATCGGAAAATTAAATGTACTGTAGAAACTATTCTTAATTTGTTTTTAAATACTGGCAATATTCATTTAGAAATCCGTGCGCGTTGGACCGCGCTTCTGAACGTTGGACCGCGCTTCTGAACGTTGGACCGCGCTTCTGAACGTTGGACCGCGCTTCTGAACGTTGGACCGCGCTTCTGAACGCTGGACCGCGCTTCTGAACGTTGGACCGCGCTTCTGAACGTTGGACCGCGCTTCTGAACGTTGGACCGCGCTTCTGAACGTTGGACCGCGCTTCTGAACGTTGGACCGCGCTTCTGAACGTTGGACCGCGCTTCTGAACGTTGGACCGCGCTTCTGAACGTTGGACCGCGCTTCTGAACGTTGGACCGCGCTTCTGAACGTTGGACCGCGCTTCTGAACGTTGGACCGCGCTTCTGAACGTTGGACCGCGCTTCTGAACGTTGGACCGCGCTTCTGAACGTTGGACCGCGCTTCTGAACGTTGGACCGCGCTTCTGAACGTTGGACCGCGCTTCTGAACGCTGGACCGCGCTTCTGAACGCTGGACCGCGCTTCTGAACGCTGGACCGCGCTTCTGAACGTTGGACCGCGCTTCTGAACGTTGGACCGCGCTTCTGAACGTTGGACCGCGCTTCTGAACGTTGGACCGCGCTTCTGAACGTTGGACCGCGCTTCTGAACGTTGGACCGCGCTTCTGAACGTTGGACCGCGCTTCTGAACGCTGGACCGCGCTTCTGAACGCTGGACCGCGCTTCTGAACGCTGGACCGCGCTTCTGAACGTTGGACCGCGCTTCTGAACGTTGGACCGCGCTTCTGAACGTTGGACCGCGCTTCTGAACGTTGGACCGCGCTTCTGAACGCTGGACCGCGCTTCTGAACGCTGGACCGCGCTTCTGAACGTTGGACCGCGCTTCTGAACGTTGGACCGCGCTTCTGAACGTTGGACCGCGCTTCTGAACGTTGGACCGCGCTTCTGAACGTTGGACCGCGCTTCTGAACGTTGGACCGCGCTTCTGAACGTTGGACCGCGCTTCTGAACGTTGGACCGCGCTTCTGAACGTTGGACCGCGCTTCTGAACGTTGGACCGCGCTTCTGAACGTTGAACCGCGCTTCTGAACGTTGAACCGCGCTTCTGAACGTTGGACCGCGCTTCTGAACGTTGGACCGCGCTTCTGAACGTTGGACCGCGCTTCTGAACGTTGGACCGCGCTTCTGAACGTTGGACCGCGCTTCTGAACGTTGGACCGCGCTTCTGAACGTTGGACCGCGCTTCTGAACGCTGGACCGCGCTTCTGAACGCTGGACCGCGCTTCTGAACGTTGGACCGCGCTTCTGAACGTTGGACCGCGCTTCTGAACGTTGGACCGCGCTTCTGAACGTTGGACCGCGCTTCTGAACGTTGGACCGCGCTTCTGAACGTTGGACCGCGCTTCTGAACGTTGGACCGCGCTTCTGAACGTTGGACCGCGCTTCTGAACGTTGGACCGCGCTTCTGAACGTTGGACCGCGCTTCTGAACGTTGGACCGCGCTTCTGAACGTTGGACCGCGCTTCTGAACGTTGAACCGCGCTTCTGAACGTTGGACCGCGCTTCTGAACGTTGGACCGCGCTTCTGAACGTTGGACCGCGCTTCTGAACGTTGGACCGCGCTTCTGAACGTTGGACCGCGCTTCTGAACGTTGGACCGCGCTTCTGAACGTTGGACCGCGCTTCTGAACGCTGGACCGCGCTTCTGAACGCTGGACCGCGCTTCTGAACGCTGGACCGCGCTTCTGAACGTTGGACCGCGCTTCTGAACGTTGGACCGCGCTTCTGAACGTTGGACCGCGCTTCTGAACGTTGGACCGCGCTTCTGAACGTTGGACCGCGCTTCTGAACGTTGGACCGCGCTTCTGAACGTTGGACCGCGCTTCTGAACGTTGGACCGCGCTTCTGAACGTTGGACCGCGCTTCTGAACGTTGGACCGCGCTTCTGAACGTTGGACCGCGCTTCTGAACGTTGGACCGCGCTTCTGAACGCTGGACCGCGCTTCTGAACGCTGGACCGCGCTTCTGAACGTTGGACCGCGCTTCTGAACGTTGGACCGCGCTTCTGAACGTTGGACCGCGCTTCTGAACGTTGGACCGCGCTTCTGAACGTTGGACCGCGCTTCTGAACGTTGGACCGCGCTTCTGAACGTTGGACCGCGCTTCTGAACGCTGGACCGCGCTTCTGAACGCTGGACCGCGCTTCTGAACGTTGGACCGCGCTTCTGAACGTTGGACCGCGCTTCTGAACGTTGGACCGCGCTTCTGAACGTTGGACCGCGCTTCTGAACGTTGGACCGCGCTTCTGAACGTTGGACCGCGCTTCTGAACGTTGGACCGCGCTTCTGAACGTTGGACCGCGCTTCTGAACGTTGGACCGCGCTTCTGAACGTTGGACCGCGCTTCTGAACGAATAAGTGGAAAATAAAATTCTGTAGAAAATGATCGTAAACTATTTAAATATTTGTGCCTGAGCTTCGCAAAATAAAATAAAACACACTTTTAGACGAGTTTTTTTAAAATAAATCAAAACAGCGGCTTCCATTAACCTTTCCTGGTCTGTAATGCGTAAATACTACACATTGCTTCTAATAACTTTTATATCTCTATAAATATAATGAATTCTGGGTTCAGATTTTAGGTATTCCTCCGTTATACATTTACACACTGAATTAAAAAATAATATTTTAAATAATTAGCAAATTTAATTCAAAATCAGAGATATTTTGTTAAATATCGGGAATAAACCACAAATACAATCAGCCGTGTGCCACAGTGTGGACCGTGATACGCGAAGAGTGTGCGGGGGGAAATGACACGCTATGTGACGTCTCGCTCTACTTTGCTATACGGGAACACGAGAAACAGAGACCGCCGTGTTGTGTATCGACCGTCGATACCTACGACCGCGTAGTACCTAACATACATAGCTGTATATATGTATTGGGTAGTAGCCCAGCGCCCAGCCCCTTAGTCGTTCGCGGGCAATCCTTTGAGATGGTCTCCTCGCCCGTTTTTTGAGCAACGGACGATGGTTTTTGCATGTTTTCAGCAATTAAATTACAATTATTATCACTAGTAACACAAATTACGAAAAACAAAAGCGATTAGCTATGAATGTTCATATATTTCCGACATAAAATCGATGATTTTAACACGTGAATTGAATACACAGCACCGGAGCGCGCGTATTTTTTTAGCACAGTAAGGGAAAGGTTAAACGGGAATTTAAACCTTATTGCCATCTACATAAGGAGTGTTATAGTAAGCGAATCACGAATTTTACATCACCGTTAGTTTTAATACTCTGCAGATGAAGACAGGAATCTTGCAAAACTGGTAGAGTTTATAAAAAAATAAATTTTTCGAAAATAAATTTATGTCATTGAAGAAGAAGATAACACTAATAATCTAAATGAATATATGAAAGAGAACAAGACACAGAAATATAGAAAAAGATAATGGTCGCATCAGGGACTCGAACCCAATTGGAACCCTCTCGTCCAACCGGGACATGCGCTTTTACTAATTCAGCCATTTCCACCTTCTAAGAAACCGTCATAATTGTCAATCTCACATTTTCAAATTTAGAATTAACAATATTATTTTCGTCATAGGCAACTACCCTTTTCATTGGAAACAATCTTTCTAAGAACTGGTTTGTAACTTAGATTGCGTCTCGCCCGATCACACTTTTCATAACGCCATCGTCACGCATTCACCAGCTTACTCCCCAAGTCAAGCCTGCGTAAAGGCCCGACCGTTCGCCTCGCCCGAACATACTTTTCGTAACGCTCTATTCACGCATTTACCATTTTACTCCCCAAGTCAAGAAGTTAATTTCAAAATAATGATCGCAACGATAGGTTCTGGGTTCGAGTCCCAGTTGCGACCATTATCTTCATCTATTTTTATGTATCTTGTCCCTTTCATATTTTCGATAAGATTATTAATGTTATACATGGACATATGAATATATCTGGACCTGCCCTAAGTGATAAAAACGTATTATTTCCCCCTCCCCACGGAGCCGGCTATAGCTCCGCCTTGGAGCCAGCCGGGCTTACGAGAGCGTCGCTTGAATCTAAAAAATGTGACGTCATCATTCTCGTCCTGAGGAGCGCGCTGGTCACATCACACATTTTACGAACAAAAGTGAGAGCTTGTGCTATACATTATGCCCTAACGTGAACGTAGTGAATGTGGGCGTTTCTCCAGTGAGTTACAGGGGTAAGTAAATTATGAAACATTTGTAAAAGTGTCTCAACTAAACACGGCAACAAAATATTCCCGTGTGAAAAAGGGCGAACTTTCTTTTGCCGATTTCGACTACGCAAATATGATAATAACATGGCGGGCAATTCGCGCTCCCATGTAAAAAGGTCTGTTTATTAAAAAGCATTTTTGCTTTTAAGAACTAAATGGTGATATTATAATGCGAGATGCCTACATACTGTCAGATTGATTTTTTAACAAATCACAGTCATCTTCCCCTCTTCACCCTCCATAGTTTGGTTTTACCGCTCATCTGTAACTTCTGGTCTATTAAATTTGGATGTCTATGATGTTATATTATTTTTCAAAGATATTTTACATTAATGGGAATAACCTTCAAAACTTATAAAAAGAGAGTTTTTCTTATAAAAAGTGAATAAATTTATGTCTTAATATTGTCAAAGTTTAAAATCTTTTTTTCATTCTTCTTTCAAGGTCTTTTTCCACTTTTTGAACCTCCGAATAACTTTGATTCTTTCTTTTAAAGTTAGATCTTCTTTTGACAAGGGTCTAACCAACTTAGCTGTCAGCGTGTTCAGACATCGAATAAATCTCGTTCCATGCTGTGATGGGGAAATTTAGAGCCAAAGTTGGTTTCACAGTTGTTAGTTACGTTATGTCCAACATGCACAGTTGTTATGAATGATGAACACTTGGAGCAGGTGGATGAGTTTGTCTATCTGGGCAGTATGTTTAGCAGAGATGGAAAGGCTGATGGAGATATTGAAAGAAGGGTAAAGGATGATAACTCTATTAATGGAGGACTGAATGCCATTGGCGCTAATAAAGTACTGTCCAAAGAAGTGAAGTTAGTAGTTGTAGTATATGAGTGTAGTGGTGTAGAATGCCACCCGAAAAGCCCGCGTTCGTTCGGAGATGGTCGGGCGGCGCCGAGTGTTTCCGAATTAGCGTACATGTAGAGCAGTCGGCCGTTCGGCGAATCGTGGTCAAACCTAATTAGAGATCGCCTGTAATTGGACGCTACTAACAATATTTGTTCCTAATATAATTCGCAATAAACCAGTAAAAAGAACTTACGTTGTAATCATTACATTGTGGGCTAGTGAGCCCCAACACAAATCAAAGAACATTACAGTAGTCCACAATGGAGTGCTAGTACCTACTCTGATGTATGGAAGTGAGGCATGGAACTGGCAGAGGGAGGAAGAAAATAGACTGAATGCTGTACAAATGAGAACTAGCCGTCCATAATGGAGTACTGGTACCTACCCTGATGTATGGCAGTGAGGCATGGAACTGGCAGAAGGATGAAAGTAGACTAAACGCTGTAGAAATGAGATCCCTGAGGCGTATGTGTGGTAAAACCATGTTTGATCGTGTGAGAAATGTGAAAATCCGCAAAGAATGCAAGGCTGATGTAAGCGTAATGAGTAAGATCAAGAAAGGAACGCTCAGATGGTTTGGACATGTAGAGCGAATGAAAGTGGAAAGGAGTGTAAGGAGAATATATGACGCAAATGTGAATGGTAGAAGAAGTCGAGGACGCCCAAGAAAGACATGGCACGACCAGTGAATCAGATACTTGAGTCGGGCCATGTCAAGTGTCAGAATAATAGAAGAGAATGTATGAGACGTTGTATGAATGTAAACGAGGCAAGGAATACGTGCCGAGATCGAGTTCTTTGGCGGTCCGTCCTCTCTGCCTAACCCTGCGAGGTAATGGCGTGATGATTAATTAGTTAGTTTTATTTTGTCGGTGATGAAAAGTCGCGGAACCTAGCTATCTACTGTTTTGTTTGCCCAACTCAAGTAATTGGTTTACTTGATCGTGTCAAACAGGTTTTTATGTACTATGTCAATACTTAAATCCGTATTTATATGAAAATGATGTGTAGTTAGCCATAAAGGTCATATTTTATACCCTGAAGCCCGTATTACATAACATCGTTTGTATCACAAAGTCAATAGGCCACTTGCATGGATTTCATATCGACTTGGAAAAAATCGTGTGGATAGATTTTTTTACTAAGACTACGAAAACGTTAGTAAACTTTTTTAGAAATGTACAGTTTTTTTTTTAAATAAATAAATCCATTATTTGGGCCCGTGACGTCACTACTTGAAAATGTCCCGTCTCCGAAAATGTTCCTATTAATTTTGTAAAATTCCACACTGATTTATTTTTTTTTTATGACAACACTTTGATTTCAGGTGAATTTTTTAATTTGGCATTTAACGTTCACTACATTTACTGTTTGTTCTCTGCGAACTTATTATTTGATTTGACTTTTTGACATATGTTATGAAGAAAACCCCGTATATTTTACGCTGTCTGTAGTGGTGCTGATTTTAACAAAATCAAATTTTATAATATTCTTATTATTATTATAATTTACAAGTACAAGTATACTACATACATTGGATTTAGTAATATAGACGTTGTGCATTATAATGATTTTTGATCAATAAGATGGATCAAGGAAAAAAATATTTATGAAATGTAATATTTTTGGTATGCCTCGTTATTCTCCTGTGCCCTTTCTTGCGCAAAACGTTATTTTTTTTAAACGATTTTCGGCTATGTAATTATCGTTTTTTCGCATCTATAAAATTATGTCCCGTTTTTCCGGTTTATAAAAAATGGTTTGATTTTTCGGATTGAAATTTTAGAAAAATCGCCAGGGTTTCAAAAATACGATTAAAAAAAAAAAATACATTCTGTCTTAGAATATTTGCCTAAACCGGAATTTTTTTTAAATGTGATGCAAGTGGCCTATTCAAGTTTGAACATAATACCGAATAAGTACTTTATTATATACGGGGGAAAAACACCGCAAAAGACATATATATTGTTTTCCTTTTCTCACTAACAACTATATGCTAGCACAACACTCGAGCGACGCGACAGCGCGATTTAAAATTTTTTCATCCGATTGCTCGTGATTTTTTGGAGATAAATTTAATTTACGCCCACATAAAAAAAAATCATACCTCTGATTACAGTACAATACGTACAGTTTGTCAAATAAGAGTAGAAAACATAGGAGGGCGCCACTGATGTTCAAATGGCAATACTAAAAATATAATCATAGTGATAATCTAAGTGTAAATATGTAAATTACATTTTTATTAAAAACAGCGGGTTTCCGGCATGGGTTGCTATGCCATTTAATAAAAAAATTGTTTCGCCCTGAGTGTCCTTTCCCATTCATCCCGTTCCCCTTCCGCTTCCCCTTCTTCTCCTGCGTCCTCTTCCCCTCTCGCGTTCCCACTTCGTCACCTCCACGTTCCCTCTCTCCACTCCACACCTCCCCTTCCCCCGTCCCGCGAACCCCCCTCCCAGGTCCTTCTCCACCCTCCCTGATTCCCCTCCCCCACATCTCCCTCCCTCCCGCTTTCCATAGCAATAGCCGCTTCCTCGCGTGCGACCAATAGCAATTTTTTTATACAAATTTCATAATGCCAGAGCTCACCAGAAGTTTTATAAAAACCTTATCCTGACAATAACGAACACGCAAAAAAAATAATTACCCAATTTGGTGCAGTCGTTCGAAAGTTATGCGCTTAGCAACACATTCAGCGATTCATTTTTATATTATGCTTTTAAAGTGAAAAAATATTTTTTCATTCCACTGATCTCAAAATTAGAATTGCATATAGGTATACTATTATTATATCTTTGCAATTTTGTATTAACATAGTGAAGAATAACGATATTGTAATAAAATATAAAGCATTCTTTAGAAATTTCTCACATTTTTTTAATATTAGCATTGTCCAGAATGTCCAGGCTTTAGATCATATGTCTCTAATTTTAGATCTGAATATATTTAACTCTTTCAGATATAAAAGTAGTGTAACTAAACTCACCATTAATGATTCTTCCTTTCTACCTACCGTTAAATTCAAATTTATGTTAAATTAAATGATAGTAGCATCATTTTGTAAAACACTATTTTATCTATTTTATGTCATTAAGTAGGTATCTTAACAACAGTGCTTCTTCGATTTAATTTTTTTAAGAACAAAAAAGTGTATTTTTAAATGTGTTTACAGTGTTCTATACTTTCGGTGTCATCGGACTCTAAAGGAATATTTGACAGGTAATAATTGGTGTTGCCAGCCTACAAATTTTGTAGTTCCATTTATTTTTTATTTTTTAGTCTTATATGACAGACTCTACAAACTGATTATACATAGTTCTATTTAGCCAATGAATTTACCTATCTTTTATCGATTATCACGTATTCGTGGGATTTATACAAAAAAATATTATAAAATTGAATACTTTATTTCAAAAACTTTGGTAAAAAAATGTGGTCCTCTTTGGACCACTGTCAATCGCAAAAAAATAAAAGCGGTCCATATTACGACCTAAGTCGCCTCAGTGGATAAATAAGACAAAGGTTTAGAGTGATTAATTTTTAGGTTACTATGCCTTGTTTGGCGGTCCGTCCTCTTT
Source organism: Limnephilus rhombicus (assembly GCA_929108145.2). Classification (NCBI taxonomy): domain Eukaryota; kingdom Metazoa; phylum Arthropoda; class Insecta; order Trichoptera; family Limnephilidae; genus Limnephilus; species Limnephilus rhombicus. Next base: position 46,165,439 of record OV815290.1, read on the forward strand.
GCCTACACCAGCGGGGAAACGGCGTGATTGTTAGTTAGTTAGAATCAGTTGGCCTCCCGATCCGGCCCGCCATACAGTAAGTGGGCAAACCAAAATCTAGACAAACCTCATCCCGTGAACCCGGGCACCTCTGCTAAATTACCAACCACTTGGTGTGACTTCTGATAGGGGTGTTGGTTATCCAATAAATGGTTCCCGGGGCGGCGGTACCCACACCCACCTCCCGAATTGCCAATGCACTGCAACGGCCTCCGTGGTTGAGGGGTAAGTGCGCAATTAATTTCATTTTATTAATTTTGAGTTTTTCACAATTAATTAATTAAAAATAATATAAGGTATATTTGCGGCACGTTCCAGAGTGGAAGATACTCTCAGTATCGCCCTGGTGGATCTGGTGTAATTCAGAATTGAAGCGTTTCTTGAAATAGTGACCAGATCTGAATAGCCAGTATAACCAGATCTAAATGAGTACTTCCCCATCTCCTTCCTCTCCCCACTACCTTATAATACCCTAATTTGGGGATGGCGTAGTCTCACTTCTCCGGACGGGAGCAGTTGAGGCTTTTAAAGTTTATTTCCGAAACGTTGGCTAAAGAAGGAGGTAGCGCAACACGGCATAACACCCCCAAAAAAAATAACGAAAATACTTTTGGCCGTGAAAATCTAAAAAAATAATTTATTGTCTTTACAGGATGTCTGTACTATTTTTTACCCATTTTTTGTTAGGTTAGGTTTTAGTACTTAGATATTTTGTTGGGGTATGTTTTGTCGCGGGATGAAAACGCGCGGAACCGAAGAAAGGACCCCTAACAAATACTAACAGTACGTTTATTGCCTTTTTTTGCTGACCAGCTGACTAACTAGTGTGGCTAACGAAACACAACGCCACCTACTGGATGGTTTAACTTTTAACTCACCGCCATCTCTCGATTTGCATACAAATCAAGCACGTTCGTCCAACACTTAGAGACTCCTATATATATATATTATATATTTCAACTAATTGACACAAAACCTTGACAAATTATATACCTAAACCTTCCTCATGAATAACTCTTTCCATTGGGGAAAACCGCGTGAAATCCGTTCAATAATTTTTGAGTTTATCGCGAACAGAAAGACAGACGCCGCGGAGGATTTTAATTTATAATATCTAGAGATATCTTTCTCAGTGTTACACCCGGCATTACAAGGTACAAATTTGGATTGAAAAAATAATGGCTTAGAAATAATCTAATAATCCGATTATTTGCAGATTACGTCAGAACCTAATTCAGAGATCATTTCGGCTAAGTCCTCAATGAACCTTTACATTGCACGGGTCGGTACCCGGCGCTGTCCGTATTATTAATTAATTCCATAAATAAACGAACGCCCGATGAAAGACACAAAACATTGCGTCACAAGATATCATATTCATCGTGTTAATTAATTATCTTAGGCAGAGGTCGCCAATCAGGGCTCGAAAAATCTTTTAGATGTCAATGTTAGTTAATGTTACATCATTATATCTTACATGGATCACTATTAGAAGAGATTAGAAGGCTGATGAGATATTGAAAGATGGTTAGAAGATATCTAGGTTGCACCACGTACCATGAGCATGAATAATTTTGTATGCAAGAATTGAAATAGGTGGGATTGAAGTAGAAAATTTTCGCTGAATTCTTTCGACATGTATGAGTTTTATGGTGACCAAATTATGGAATTATATTCTAATTGGCTACGAACTAATGAGACAAATAAAATTTTCATCACATTTTTTTTTACATTAGCTCCACACAGGAGGCCCTGAGGAAAATAATATTCGTCAGGGAGTATATCATCTTTGTGTGGAGGGTCTTTTTAGGAAAGGAAGGAGAGGAAGTTCTGTAAAAGAAAAGGGTTTAAAGTGGTGGGTAGGAATCTGGAGGTCAGTGAATCCAGGAGTGACGGACGTATGAATCCATTGACAAATAAAATTTTCATCACATTTTTTTTATATTAGCTCCACACGGGAGGCCCTGAGGAAAATAATATTCGTCAGGGAGTGTGTCATCTTTGGGGATACTGTGTGGAGGGTATTTTTATTAAAGGAAGGAGAGGAAGTTCTGGGAAAGAAAAGGGTATAAAGTGGTGGGTAGGAATCTGGAGGTCAGTGAGTCCAGGAGTGAAAGATGTATGAATCCATCCCTCCCACTGCGGTGCAAGGCGACGTTCTGAGAGAGAACGGCTGATGTGTCTTTTGAAAGACACAAAACATTGCGTCACAAGGCATTGAATCGCAAGATATCATATTCATCGTGTTAATTAATTATCTTAGGCAGAGGTTGCCAATCAGGGCACGCTAAATATTTTAGATGTCAATGTTAGATCATTATAAGTTACATGGACCTCTATTACAAGAGATAGTAAGGCTCTTTTTTGAGTCAGGGTTGCTTAAAATTTTGAAAATTTTACTTATCTATATTACGGGCAACTACCCTTTTTCATTGGAAACAATCATTGTAAGAATTGGTTTGTAACCTGGATAGCGTCTCGGATAAATATATACGAATTTATTCAAACAGAACTATTGACTTTATATAAAAAGTCTAAATGAATATTCAATTTTTATAAAAAAAAACTCTTTTTTTATAACTTTTGAAGGTTATTTACATCAATGTAATATACAACGTGTCCGGAAACTCGTAGTACAAGCGGGAAACTGGTGAATCTACATCACGTAGAGAACCCAAAAAACTTATTTTTTTCGATCTGAGCATTTCGATTTTAATATTATTTTTTTTCTATTTTTCCATTTTTTCAGCAACTAATAATAATAATAATAATAATTGGATAATTTATAAAGCGCCGTTTTTGTGAAAAATCACCTCAAGGGCGCTGTACAATTTAATAGGAAAGCTTAGGTTCTAACTAATTTTACTATTTACAAAGGATACAGAAACATACTTACCTGGCAGGTCACTTCCAATAAACACACTTTAATTAGAAAGTTTATGCTTGGAGAAGATACGGCTTTGCACGCGGAGGACATTACAGTTAACACACTGGACATTGCATGATTTTACGTTATTTGCTACCCTCATCACTGTTAGTAATACATTGATGAATAGATTAGTGGCAAAAGTAGAGTTGGTATTTATTTTAAAATACTGGCGAATTTAGGACTATTAGAGATTAGTGGCAAAAGTATAGTTGATATTTATTTTAAAATACTGGCGAATTTAGGACTATTAGAGATTAGTGGCAAAAGTATAGTTGATATTTATTTTAAAATTCTGGAGAATTTAGGACTCTTTAGGGCTGGAGAAAATGCTTGCGGATTGTAACGTTGACACCAAAGACCAGAATTTCATTAAAAACCTGTATTGGTTCCAAACAGCAGAAATAAGACATGGGAATGAGAGATCTAATGCAATTGCCATTCAGCGTGGAGTACGACAAGGCTGTATCCTGTCGCCACTATTGTTTAATCTCTATTCCAACTATGTCTTTAAAATAGCCCTAAGTAATACTGATAAGGGTCTGAAGATCAACGGCGTTGTCATTAATAACATAAGTTACGCAGATGATACTGTATTACTAGCTGACTGTATCGATGACCTCCAAGACCTATTAAATCTTGTTAATAATGCTGGTGAGCAACTGGGCCTAACAACCAACGTCAATAAAACTAAATGGATGACATTTGGACGACTAGATCACTCTGAATCAGTGATACAGTTAAATGATTGCAATGTCGAAAAGGTGGAAAGATTTAGATACCTCGGCAGTATTCTCACGGAGACTCTTGACCCAGATGTGGAGGTTAGATGCAAAATTGAAGCAGCAAGAACTGCGTTCATTAAAATGAAATCCCTCTTCTGCAATGACAATATCAGCTTAAAACTAAGGCAGAGAATGCTAAAATATTATGTGTGGTCGGTCTTGCTCTATGGATGTGAAACATGGACCTTGAAAGTAAATACCATGAACAGGTTAGAGGCTTTTGAAATGTGGCTTCACCGGAGAATGCTCAAGGTCCCATGGACCGACATGATCACCAACACAGAAATTCTCAGGCGGGCTAGAGCAGATAGAGAACTGCTTTCATTAATAAAAATCAGGAAAATTTCATATCTGGGTCATATACTTCGAGGGGAGAAGTATCACTTGCTCCATTTGATATTGAAAGGCAAGATAGAGGGTCGCCGAGGGCCTGGTAGGAGACAAATGTCTAGGCTGCGTAACATACGAGAGTGGACCGGCATTAGAAGTGTGGAGGAGCTATTCCGGGCAGCTCAAGACAGAGAGACATTCTCAAGAGTGATCGCCAACGTCGGGGGGACCTGATACGGCACGCAAAGAAGAAGGGCTGGAGAATGTTCATGAAATGACCTTCACAAATGCTTACATATTTTTTTTGTACGTTTTTACAGGTTAGTTATTTACGGTGTCGCGGGTATTGAATGTGAAGGTGAAAGATTTTGAGTTTATGGATACGACTGTCTGAAAAGATGAGTTTTAAGTGTAGTTCTAAATTCCGCCGCGTCTGTGATCATTCTTAAGTCATGTGGCAGTCCATTCCAGGCTTTAGGTCCTGACACTCCGAAAGCGCGCTCACCGAACTTAGTATCTGGTGTGCGCTTTGGTTCCTTTAACCTTTCGATAGCTGATGACGTTGCTGACCTTAGGGTTGACTGTCGATAATTGGAATTTTCTGGAATACACAATTCCGATAAGTAAGCCGGAGCCATTCCGTTAAGGGACTTGAATACCATCCAGCAGAGCTTAAACTGGATCCTTTCAGGACATTCCGTTAAGGGACTTGAATACCATCCAGCAGAGCTTAAACTGGATCCTTTCAGGACATTTAAGCCAGTGAAGATTTTTTGAGATGCTCTGAAATATGGGCATATTTAGATACGCCGGTGATAAGTCTTGCCGCAGCGTTGAAAACGGATTGTAATTTGCTGATTTGATATTTTGGAAGACTAAAGGGTTTAAAAAAATTTTTGAGCCCGGTTTACCCTTCGATGCATTTTATAAGACATTACACAGCTGAAATCAACCCCCTAGTGAAATTTTTTTCAAATTTAACCAAAAAAATTCCAACTTCGGACCCGATTTACTCGAAAACGAAAGCTGAAATCAAAAAAGTTATATCACAAATCGACTCCAAATGTGATGTGGATTTACCAGTTTTCCGCTTGTACTACGAGTTTCCGGACACCGTGTATAAGAAGAAGATAACAATAATAATCTAAATAATATGAAAGATAACAAGACACAGAAAGACAGAAAGATAAATAAATAAACGAATAACCTTTAAAGTTATAAAAAGAGAGTTTAACTCATTTTATTTATATTAGATATAATACAAATATTATGCTTTTAATAATAAATAAAATAATACTCACTCTATGTTTGATGTCTCCCCACGAGGCGTCGCACTATGTTCACTTGAAAATGTTTTGCACTCATAAATTTATTTTTTTTAACTTTTCGAATTCACTATTTTGAAGAATATTTAAAATATCATGATTTAACACTGAATTTAAAATTACAACATTAACAACAAGGCCTAAACAAACCTAGTTTTATTATTATTTTTTAATTTATAAACTAACGTTTAGACAAGATTTTTATGCATAGCACAAAGGGTAACAATTAATATAAGCAATAATTATCAGCCTGAAACACTCGTCTACATTGAAAAATCTTCCGAGAAAAGATACTTGCCGCCAACGGGACTTGAACTCGTGTCCTTCTGATTGCCGGTCAGCTGCTCTTGACCACCAGCTCTTGACACCACCTAGCGAGGGATTTAACACTAATAATGTCTCTCTCGCAAAAATAAAGTTGGTTGTTTTCAGGTGGAAAAAATATAATAAGCAGTAATTGTTGAATGAAACAGTGGTATATATTGAATTATTTGGCGGGTATTTGATAAGCCGCCATAGCTCAGTGGTCAAGAGCAGCTGACCGGCAATCAGAAGGACACGGGTTCAAGTCCAGTTGGCGGCAAGTATCTTTTCTCGGAAGATTTTTCAATGTAGATGAGTGTTTCAGGCTGATAATTATTGCTTATAATAATTTAAACCTAGTTTCAATGTTTTTCGACAGATGTAGTTAGTGTAGGTAGTTGAATATGGATTTTTATGTGTCTCAACCAAGGCCAGATTTTTTTTACATTAATAGCTCCATACAGCTTTTACAGGCTTTTATTATCTTTGGGGGTGATGTTTAGAGGGTCTTCTTAAGGAAGGAAAGGATAGGAAGTTCTGGGAAGGAAAAAGGTGCGAGTGATGGATAAGAATCTGGGGGTTAGTGTATACGGTCGTATGAATCCGTCCCTCCTACTGCGGTGGGTAGGGCGATGGGTCGAGAGAGTCGGGCTGGAAAGATCAAAAGGCTTCCTTTAACCGGTGTTTCTCAATCCGGCCCGTCACGCAGCAGGTGACGCATCCACCACCAAGACCTGGACAAGTATTACCCCCCATGAACCGGTGCATCCCTGCTGAGACACCTAGCGTAGTTATTTAAACACAACGAATTATATTTGTGTGTGGTGATTAGATATGTATAACCAGGTACTTCTCCATTTTCTTCATTCACATCGCCTTCCTCTCCCCGCTACCCGCCTCACAACTTACCCCAATTGGGGATGCCATAGTCTCACTGACTCTAGACGGGAGCAGTTGGGACTCTTGTGGGGTGTTCGCAATAAAAAAATCTGAATGTGCAGTTCACACACGGTAGAAGTGATACCTTCAGAAAACTAAAGTAGACAAGAGTGGGGGGTCTACGACACATAGAGGAGACTGATAGGTTACGAAGCACAGCACAAAGAGGAGACCGATTAGTCTACCTCATTCTCTCGCAGGCTAAGTGTTAACAGATATAAGTGTTTGTCTCTTTTCTGTGTCGCTATTTTTCGTTTAATCGAGTTTCAAATCACAACGGTGGTAAAGAAGTTTTTACTTAAAAAATATACCATATATTATTTTTAAGTGATTAATTGGGAAATAACACAAATTAAACACATTCCAGAGTGGAAGATACTCTCAGTATCGCCCTGGTGTAAGACCACCATTCAGAATTGAAACGTTGCTTTGGTGACCAGATCTGAATAGCCAGGTACTTCCCCACCTTCCTCTTCCCTATCTCCTTCCCCCCCCCCCACCACCTTCAGCCTCACAACATACCCCAATTGGGGATGCCATAGTCCCACCGGCTCAAGACGGGAGCAGTTGGGACTCTTGCACCGGGATTTGAATCCACGACCTGCGGATTGCTAGTCGAGAGCCTTACTCTTCGATCATGAAGCTTTTCACAATAATAAATCTACAAACCGGTTTCGCAACAAAAATCAAATTTATTTTACCGATGTTTTAAAACCTTTTTTAAAATTTGTTTTTTAAATGTTTGATTTTTTTAAACTTTAATTTCATTTAGGTAAGGCTAAACTATTTTTTTTAAATAATTATCATTAACTAGCAGTTGAAAACCCGCTCCTCAGGTTTTTGCTGCCAGGCCCTGCGGTTGGCTTTTGCTTCGGTTTCGCCCATTGGTGACCATTTTATAAATCCGATAGGAACTGGTTCCGAAAATAGCCGATTCCTCGGATCCAGTGACAGCTTGTCACCGGGAAAAAGTAACCGCGGCAGGCAATGACGTCATATGTAATATATAGACGCGTGGTAGAAATCACAATTGCCGGTTACTATAACAATCATATTATTATTTTTTTTTTTACTCCACACAGGAGTCCCACAGGAAAATAATATCACTCAGGGCCTATGTCATCTTTGGGGATGCTGTGTGCAGGGTTTTTTTTAAGGAAAGGAAGGAGAGGAGAATTATGGGAAGGAAAAGGGTTTAAGGGGTGGGTAGGAATCTGGGGTTCAGTGTGTCCGGGTCATCCACCTCCAAGACCAAGACAAACCTCACCCCATGAACCCGGGCATATCTGCTAAATCACCAAACGTAGCGAAACACTTGGGGCGACCTATGGCAGAGGTGTTGATTATCCAATAAACGTTCCCGGGGCGGCGGTACCCATTCCCGCCTCCAAAATTATAAATTGTCGTTAATATCATGTAAATGCATGTAAATGTATCTCTGGTGTCACTTCCCAATGTATCGCCACAATTAACTGTTATACATACACTGTTTTACCATTACTAATATTTTGAATATGAATTTGTGACATGTAATTAATGTTTATGGCATACTTATGCCATTTGTATTAAATAATAAATAAATAAATAAATATCCGTCTCCATGTCCGGAGAGATACACGAAATTACAAATCAAGTAATACTTACTGCTTGCCGGGGGATGCTAATCACGCACTGTTATAAAAGCAGATTTGTATACAAACTCCACGTACGAAAACGATTTTGCGTAAGGCGCGGCGTCGAGTTGCATCCTTAGCCGGATTCTTAAATTTATACCGTACAGAAAGGCAATTAATACTATTTGATCACAAATAAGTGCTAAAGTTTCTTATAAAATCATGAAAAATGTCCTTTAACTACCACTTAATAAATAAATAAAGTTGATACTCAACTAGATATATATAAATTCATAACACATAAAAAATAATAATTTTGGTAGTTTGTGCGTTCTGCGGAACTCTAGTGGTTTTTATTTATTTTGTGAAAAATTTTATAAAAAAGGAAAAAGATAATCAATGGAAACTGTCACAGATAATTTCAGCAGCCACAGAGATATTCCAATATACCAAAGTGTAACTCTTCATTTGGTCAAAGAAGTTCTGCATTTTTAGCAGTAAAGTTATATAACAAACTCCCACTTAGTATCAAACAAATAAAAATAAAAAATAGCTACATTAAGGACATTAAATGTTGGCTGAAGAATCTATCGGAAAATGAACTTACTAGTAAACTTAAAACATCATAGAAGTTTCTGGAAAACCTTATCCAATTGAAGTTAAACCATAGAAGTCGCTGAAAAACTTATCCAAAGCATAGTCCCCCTCAACACAGGATCTCCTAGTGAGGAGGACTACGAATATATTTTATATATACATCTAACTAACATGTTTCATATAAAAATGTAAAAAATATTATATAGTTACTAAATAAATAAATAAAAATATTTTCTGTCTTTATTCAAAGACAGGAAATATTGTACCTACTAAATCATTGTCCCATCAGCACAGGTGCCAATAATAAATTGTTGATGATTCTTTCGTACTCTACCTTTTATTCATTCTTGTTCGTCATTCACTTTTGCATATTTACGAGTAGCTAATTATTACTGATATTATTTTTGTCATAATTTTTGTAATTTAAATCATACATGTATATAATTTTTTGGGCATAATGCCTGTTTTATGTACTTTAACAAAAAATAAATAAAATAAATAAATAAATAAACAGACAGTATTTTTTAAAAGTGATTTCTTATACGCAGTCATACGTTTTTATTTAAAAGACACATTTTTTAGTATCTTACGTTTGTATTTTTTATAAAGTAATAAATAATTGTATTTTAATTCTACTCAAGGCAAACGGTAGGAAAAGGTTAAATGTATTTAAAATATATTTTATTGTATTTATAATGTGCACCGATTAGTTGTAAAGATTAATCTAAAATGGTGCTTAGCATTAAGATTCGCTTTAAGGCTCTGCAACCGGGCCCGAAAAGAAGATGGAGAGATACGAAATTACGAATGTTAGAGGAGAGCGCTAACATTTTCAGTGACAAAATTGATGCCAAAATTGCGAAAATGTTTCATAAAAATAGAGCGAAAATCTCGCGGGCGTTATCTTAAACAGCATTTAAAGAAACACTGTGAATTTTTTCATACATATAACTTGTAAAATAACTGAAACAGACGTGTTAATAATAATTTTTGGAGCATACTTTGCGATTTTTTTCTATCGATGGAATTTTATATAATTTGCGTTTCGGCGCGGGCAAAGTCTAGATATTATCTTCAAGAATAACATATATTTTTTTAAGAGCTTTAAAACTTACCGTGTTTAGGGAAATATGTAATAAATCGGTAGAAATCCGGGTTGCGGGCCCTTAAATCAATAAAAAAGATTGATGGAGTTTCAATTTATTAGTTTAAAACTACTTATTAAGCCGCCACTACCCGAATTTCTTCCGATTTCTTACATATCTCCCCTAAACATTTGAAGTTTTAAGCTCTTAAAGAAATATGTTATTTTTGAAGATAAAACGTAAATTATATGAAATTCCCTCGATAGAAAAAAATCGCAAAGTGTGCTGCAAAAATTATTATAAACACGTTGATTTCAGTTATTTTACAAGATGTATGAAAAAATTCACAATGTTTAAATGCTGTTTTAGACAGCCCCCAAGAGATTTTTGCTCTGTTTTAAACGAGACGTGTTTTATTAAACATTTTCAGAATTTTCGCTTTAATTTTATCACTATAAAAATATTAGCGCGCTCTCACCAACATTTGTAATTACATATATCTCCATCTAAACCGACTTGTTTCAATGGCAATGCTCTCTTTCTTAGGGTTGAGAGGAAGAGAGCATTGCTCTCGAAACCCTAAGTGAAGGTTTATGAATAAAAAATAAATAAATATAAAAACATTTTTTAATAATATCGTATCATAGCAGACCCATAAATTAAGAATTATAACCACTCGAGCGAGTGACCATTTTAAAACTGTTTCCTCGGTTTGCATCTGATTTTTTGGTGATCATTTTTAATATTTTCCGCCCACACTAAAAAAAATCATAGCTTAAGAGCGTTTAACCAGCCAGTGGCCGAAAATCCACATTTCGTCGAAAGTTGTTCTTACGATCGTGCAGGGCGGTTACAATGAGAAAGATTAATTATTCTCCGTACCAGCTTTTTAAAATTATAACTCTATATCGATTTTATTTCATTCCAAATTTGCTTTAATTTATACCTACATCAAAAAATGCTGAAAGGCGTGATGATAAAACTATTAAAATAATGTACTTTTTGCAATTATTTTTTGATTATAAGTATTTATAATTTTTCAATAATGTCTAAGTTAAATAAGAATGTTTAAAAAATCTGAAATATATTAGTTTTAAGTGTGCAAATAAATACACAAACGCACCAATTTTCGTCCAGAAACACATGTACGTATAAATTTTTTAATGATTTTTATTTAAACTAAAATTAAAATTCTAAAATATGTGATACCCAGATAATGTATTGATTTATTTTACTGCATGATTATATGATTTGAAATGAGTGTGGTATGATACAAAATCTTTTTTGAAAATTTAACAAATGTGCCAACCTTATTATAAATAAACTTTTTTCTCTAAATTTAAAACATGCGAATGCTAGATTAAAGAATAATTCGAAATTCTGTTTTAATTTTTTGTGAAAAAGGGTCAGTACGTCTAAAATCTGATTTAAAAATGACGTATTTCTGGTTTTCTCTGGTAATACCCTATTAACTTTATAATTCATATTAAGTACAAATGCATCTAGGGAAAATTTGACTAAATCTGGCAGGAAAGCAATCCGAGGTATTTTAAATAGTGCCATATCGTGGCAAAAAGCGTTCCAGTGGCAGAATTCTCGAAAAAACACTTCCAATTTTGAAAATAACAACTCTTTCCTAAATTTAAACAAAATTTCTAAAGTTCATTGAACCGGAGTTACAGAGTCATAAACGAAATTAATATGTTTAAAAATTGTATTCGGGTTGGTTTTACAACAGTGAAGGTGTATGAAACGTGTTTTTTAATTAAAAGCATTAATTGTGTACCGTAATTTTGGCTTTTGTATTCACTTGTTATTAGCAATACACCGTTCCACTGTGTACCTAGACCCGTATAATATCAGCTTTATATTCTTAATTAAATTAATTTGACGGTAGTTACCCTTTGAAATATTAATTGCAGTGTATTTTATTTTAAAATCTCTACACAGAAAAAAACGTTAAAAACCCTATTTTTATTTATTAATGTGAGTACTACACAAGAGTCCCAACTGCTCCCGTCTGAAGCCAGTGAGACTATGTCATCCTCAATTGTAGGAAAGGGGAGGGGTAGGTGATGGGCAAGAAGAAGGTGGGGAAGTACTTGGCTATTCAGATCTGGACACCAAACACGGCTAAAGCATTTTCGGTATTTGTTTTTGGGGTGTTATGCCGTGTTGCGCTACCTCCTTCTTTAGCCAACGTTTCGGACATCGTTGCAGTGTCCATCATCAGGGCAGATCCGGCAGATCTGGTAGATCACATCTACCAGATCTGCCGGATCTGCCCTGCAACACGGCATAACACCCCAAAAACAAATATCGAAAATGCTTTTGGCCGTGAAAATCTTAAAACATATACGGCTAAAGCAGTTTGGCAAAGTATCAATTCTTAATTGAATTCACGACCTGCGGATTGCTAGTCGAGAGCCTTACTCTTCGATCATGAAGCTTTTCACAATAATAAGTCTACAAACCGGTTTCGCAACAAAAATCAAATTTATTTTACCGATGTTTTAAAACCTTTTTAAAAATTTGTTTTTTAAATGTTTGATATTTTTAACTTTAATTTCATTTGGGTAAGGCTAAACTATTTTTTTTAAATAATTATCATAAACTAGCAGTTGAAAACCCGCTCCTCAGGTTTTTGCTGCTAGGCCCTGCGGTTGGCTTTTGCTTCGGTTTCGCCCATTGGTGACCATTTTATAAATCCGATAGGAACTGGTTCCGAAAATAGCCGATTCCTCGGATCCAGTGACAGCTTGTCACCGGGAAAAAGTAACCGCGGCAGGCAATGACGTCATATGTAATATATAGACGCGTGGTAGAAATCACAATTGCCGGTTACTATAACAATCATATTATTATTATTTTTTTTTTACTCCACACAGGAGGCCCACAGGAAAATAATATCACTCAGGGCCGATGTCATCTTTGAGGATGCTGTGTGGAGGGTTTTTTTTTTAAAAAAGGAAGGAGAGGAGAGTTATGGGAAGGAAAAGGGTTTAAGGGGTGGGTAGGAATCTGGGGCTCAGTGTGTCCGGGTCATCCACCTCCAAGACCAAGACAAACCTCGATGACCTCCGTAGTCCAGTGGGTAAGACTCTTGACTCACAATCCGGAGGTCGCGGGTTCGAACCCGGCATGCGCAAATAAATTTTATTTGATTAATTTGTGTTATTTCACAATTAATTCATTTAAAATAATATATAGTAAATTTGCGGCATGTTCCAGAGTGGAAGATACTATCAGTATCGCCCTGGTGTAAGACCACCATTCAGAATTGAAACGTTGCTTGAAAATGGCTTTAGCCGTGTTTAGTGACCAGATCTGAATAGCCAGGTACTTCCCAACCTTCCTCTTCCCCCCCTCTTTCCCCTCCCCACTACCTTGAGCCTCACAACATACCCCAATTGGGGATGCCATAGTCTCACTGGCTCCAGACGGGAGCAGTTGAGATTCTTGTGCGGTATTCACTGTAAAAAAAAAAAAAAGCCTCACCCCATGAACCAGGGCATATCTGCTAAATCACCAAACGTAGCGAAACACTTGGGGCGACCTATGGCAGAGGTGTTGATTATCCAATAAACGTTCCCGGGGCGGCGGTACCCATTCCCGCCTCAAAAATTATAAATTATCGTTGATATCCGTCTCCATGTCCGGAGAGATACACGAACTTACAAATCCAGTAATACTTACTGCTTGCCGGGTGATGCTAATTACGCACTGTTATAAAAACAGATTTGTATACAAACTCCACGTATGAAAACGATTTTGCGTAAGGCGCGGCGTCGAGTTGCATCCTTAGCCGGATTCTTAAATTTATACCGTACAGAAAGGCAATTAATACTATTTGATCACAAATAAGTGCTAATGTTTCTTATAAAATCATGAAAAATAGAATCCTTTAACTACCACTAAATAAATAAATAAAGTTGATACTCAACTAGATATATATAAATTCATAACACATAAAAAATAATAATTTTGGTAGTATGGGCGTTCTGCGGAACTCTAGTGGTTTTTATTTATTTTGTGAAAAATTTTATAAAAAAGGAAAAAGATAATCAATGGCAACTGTCACAGATAATTTCAGCAGCCACAGAGATATTCCAATATACCAAAGTGTAACTCTTCATTTGGTCAAAGAAGTTCTGCATTTTTAGCAGTAAAGTTATATAACAAACTCCCACTTAGTATCAAACAAATAAAAATAAAAAATAGCTACATTAAGGACATTAAATGTTGGCTGAAGAATCTATCGGAAAATGAACTTACTAGTATACTTAAAACATCATAGAAGTTTCTGGAAAACCTTATCCAATCAATGAAGTTAAACCATAGAAGTCGCTGAAAAACTTATCCAAAGCATAATCCCCCTCAGCACAGGATCTCCTAGTGAGGAGGACTACGAATATATTTTATATATACATCTAACTAACATGTTTCATATAAAAATGTAAAAAATATTATATAGTTACTAAATAAATAAATAAAATAAATAAATAAAAATATTTCCTGTCTTTATTCAAAGACAGGAAATATTGTACCTACTAAATCATTGTCCCATCAGCACAGGTGCCAATAATAAATTGTTGATGATTCTTTCGTACTCTACCTTTTATTCATTATTGTTCGTCATTCACTTTTGCATATTTACGAGTAGCTAATTATTACTGATATTATTTTTGTCATAATTTTTGTAATTTAAATCATCCATGTATATAAATTTTTGGGCATAATGCCTGTTTTATGTACTTAAACAAAAAATAAATAAAATAAATAAATAAATAAAGAGACGGTATTTTTTAAAAGTGATTTCTTATACGCAGTCATACGTTTTTATTTAAAAGACACATTTTTTAATAGCTTACATTTGTATTTTTTATGAAGTAATTAATAATTGTATTTTAATTCTACTCAAGGCAAACGGTAGGAAAAGGTTAAATGTATTTAAAATATATTTTATTGTATTTATAATGTGCACCGATTAGTTGTAAAGATTAATCTAAAATGGTGCTTAGCATTAAGATTCGCTTTAAGGCTCTGCAACCGGGCCCGAAAAGAAGAAGATGGAGAGATACGAAATTACGAATGTTAGAGGAGAGCGCTAACATTTTCAGTGACAAAATTGATGCCAAAATTGCGAAAATGTTTCATAAAAATAGAGCAAAAATCTCGCGGGCGTTTTCTTAAACAGCATTTAAAGAAACACTGTGAATTTTTTCATACATATAACTTGTAAAATAACTGAAACAGACGTGTTAATAATAATTTTTGGGGCATACTTTGCGATTTTTTTCTATCGATGGAATTTTATATAATTTGCGTTTCGGCGCGGGCAATGTCTAGATATTATCTTCAAGAATAACATATATTTTTTTAAGAGCTTTAAAACTTACCGTGTTTAGGGAAATATGTAATAAATCGGTAGAAATCCGGGTTGCGGGTCCTTAAATCAATAAAAAAGATTGATGGAGTTTCAATTTATTAGTTTAAAACTACTTATTAAGCCGCCACTGCCCGAATTTCTTCCGATTTCTTACATATCTCCCCTAAACATTTGAAGATTTAAGCTCTTAAAAAAATATGTTATTTTTGAAGATAAAACGTAAATTATATGAAATTCCCTCGATAGAAAAAAAGTGTGCTGCAAAAATTATTATAAACACGTTGATTTCAGTTATTTTACAAGATGTATGAAAAAATTCACAGTGTTTAAATACTGTTTTAGACAGCCCCCAAGAGATTTTTGCTCTGTTTTAAACGAGACGTGTTTTATTAAACATTTTCAGAATTTTCGCTTTAATTTTATCACTATAAAAATATTAGCGCGCTCTCACCAACATTTGTAATTACATATATCTCCATCTAAACCGACATGTTTCAATGGTAATGCTCTCTTTCTTAGGGTTGAGAGGAAGAGAGCATTGCTCTCGAAACCCTAAGGAAGAAGGTTTAAACAAAAAAATCTAAACGTATTTTTTTTGAAAAATAACATTGTTTTAAACCTTTTATAAGGAAAATAATAGGTTATTAGTCATTACATAATATTACCAGTTTGAAGGCAATTACTTTTAGTAAGTTAGATATTAGATTAGAACAGAGTAAAAAAGGTTATTAGTTAATAATACGAGTTTGAACGAATATTTGGAATTAGTAAGTTAGATAAAACATAGTGAAATGAGTTTATAGAACAATAGATCATTATTAGTTAATACTGCCAGTTTTAAGTTAGAAAAAACATATTCGAATTCTGTTTTAAACCATTTAAAAAGAGAACAATAGATTATTTTTAGTTAATATTTCTGGTTTGATCGTGTTTTAAGTTAGTTAGATAGATAACATATAGTAAAAGTAATTCTTAAACCATTTATTACGAAAATAATACACTTTAATTAGTCAATACTTTAAGTAGTTTGAATTCGCATTTAGTTAGAAAGTTTAAAAAAAAATCATTTTAAACTATTTGTAAAGAAAACAGTAGGTTATAAATTAATAATTCGAGTTTATACGTACATTTACGCTTAGTAAATAAGATAAAAAGGTGAAATTCGTTTCTAAAACAGTTGTAATGAATAAAATACGAGGTTGAACATAAATTTTGAGTAATTTAGTTATGTAGATAGAACACAGAAAAAATAGTTTTCAAATCATTTATCAAGAAAACAATATGTAATTAGAAGAAATATATCTGCTATATACCATTTTAACGAACATTTAGTTAAACCATTTATTTTTTTAGGCCAGTGAGACCATGGCATCCCCCAAATGGGGTATGTTGTGAGGCTGAAGGTAGTGTGGAGGGAAGGAGATAGGGAAGAGGAAGGTGGGGAAGTACCTGGCTATTCTGATCATTAAACACGGCTAAAGCCATTTCAGGCAACGTTTCAATTCTGAATGGTGGTCTTACATCAGGGCGATACTGAGAGTATCTTCCACTCTGGAACGTGCCGCAAATATACTATATATTATTTTTAATTAATAAATTTTGAAATAACACAAATTAATCAAATAAAATTTATTTGCCACACGGGATTCGATCCCGCGACCTTCGGAATGCGAGTCAATCGCCTTACCGCTGCACTACGCCGGCCGTCAATTTATAAAGAAAACCAATAAGTAATAATTTATATTTTATTCTAACGGTTTGAAGATGCATTTAATTAGTAAGGTAGATAAAACATTGAAAAATTCGGTTTTGAACCATTTATAAAGAAAAACCACACGTTAGTAGTTAATACTACTAACGTGTGGTTAACTTAACTTACATTAAGTTATTAACTTAGATAAAATAGGATAATTTTTTTTTTAAATGTTTACAAAGAAAACAAAAATAATTTGAATATAAATTGCTAGTTTTTAGTAAGTTAGAGTAAACTGCTTTCTTAACAAATATTTATAAAGAAAACAATATGATATTATTAATTAAATATCTAAGTATTACTAATTTTAACATTATATTTAGATGGTAAATTTGGTATTAGAGAAAAAAAAACGTGAAACTTCAAGTAAAATTATTTTAAAACCATTTTAAATTAACAATATGTAAGATGTCAACTTACAAATTGTTAATTTAAAATTTTGACTGCAACGATGTCCGAAACGTTGGCTAAAGAAGGAGGTAGCGCAACATGGCATAACACCCCAAAAACAAATAACGAAAATGCTTTTGGCCGTGAAAATCTTAAAACTTATCTGAATTCGTAAATAGTTTATGTTTTATACCAGATACTAATTTGAACGTGTGTTTAATTAGTAAGTTAGATAAAAACCGAGTAAAATGTCAGAGTTTTAAACCGCTTATAGAGAAAGCAAAGTGTTTTTGTTTATTAGTACTAGTTTTAACGTACATTATTAGTTTGTTGGTAACTTTGGTTGTCAGAGAGCGGAGCGCGTCTGATGCGAGACGAGAGCTACGAGCTACGGCTGCTCGCTACGACAGTTCGCGAGAGACTGACTGTGGGCTGTGGGGTATCGAGGTACAGAGTCAGAAAGCCCGTAGAGTGGTAGCTGTTCGGCGTAGCGGTGTAGCGGCGTACTGAGGTGTGTATTGTATGCTACGATAGGCCTTCGAATTATGGTGGGCTAGGGTGGTATTACTGGTGAAAAAAAACGAGTGTGCTTTAGACCAAACGACTGAAGTAAAATTGCAAGACAAACCTCGCTCCATGAACCCAGGTATCCCTGCTAAGTTACCAAACGTAGCGAACGGGGTGACCTATGACCTAGGGGTGACATATGACATTGGAGTGAAATATGACCATGGGGTGACCTACGACCTTGGAGTGACCTACGACCTTGAGGTGACCTACGAACTCAAGGTGACCTACGACCTTGGGGTGACCTACAACCTTGGGGTGACCTACGAACTTGGAGTGACCTACGGCCTTGGGATGACCTACGACCTCGAGGTGACCCACGACCCTTAGGTGACCTACGACCTTGGGACGAGTCTTATCCTTATCCCCAAGACGAGCGTGCGTAAAGGCCCGATCGTTCGCCTCTCCATCTACACCTCTCCCATCGATTACCGTTCGCATCACACTTTTCGTAACACATCACCATTGTTTGTAACAAAGAAGTTTTGCTTAAAAAATACTCAGTTTTAAACCATCAGGTATCGGGCACACTCTGTCAGAAAGTCAGAAAAAATTTGCGTTGCAATTTTTTTTTACATAAAACCACACAGGAGGCCCTGAGGAAAGTAATATCACTTAGGGCGTATGTCATCTTTGGGGATGCTGTGTGAAAGGTCTTTTTCAGGAAACAGAGGAGAAGAAGTTCTGGGAAGGAAAATGGTGTGAGTAGCAATCTGGGTGTCAGTGTGTCCAGGAGTGACGGACGAAGGTTTACAGAAAATTTGTTAATACCAAAAGCAAACAAGACAATTTTCCAAAAAGGACCCTTTTACATGGCCATTAAAGTATACAACAACCTTCCACGTGATATTAAACAAATACAAGATACACTCAGATTTAAGTCATCACTAAAACATTCCTTCTGAACAGGTCTCATTACACATTAAGTGAATACCTCACATAGGTACAACTGTTTTTATATTTATATTTATATAATATATTAAAACAAATTCACTTTGACGACCTCCGTAGTCCAGTGGGTAAGACTCTTGACTCACAGTCCGGAGGTCGCGGGTTCGAACCCGGCATGCGCAAATAAATTTTATTTGATTAATTTGTGTTTTCACAATTAATTCATTTAAAAAATAATATATAGTATATTTGCGGCATGTTCCAGAGTGGAAGATACTATCAGTATCGCCCTGGTGTAAGACCACCATTCAGAATCGAAACGTTGCTTGAAAATGGCTTTAGCCGTGTTTAGTGACCAGATCTGAATAGCCAGGTACTTCCCAACCTTCCTCTTCCCCACCTCCTTCCCCCTCCCACTACCTTCAGCCTCACAACATACCCCAATTGGGGATGCCATAGTCTCACTGGCTCCAGACGGGAGCAGTTGAGATTCTTATGCGGTATTCACTGTAAAAAAAAAAAAAAAAAAAATACACCACTTTTATATTTATATTTCATTTGTGTTCATATCTGCATAACATGTTGGGTTAACTGGAAGAAATAGGATATAGGTACCTATAAGTTATACCTTTTGTACTAAATGTAAATTTTGTACAATAAATGATTTTGATTTTGATTATGAATCCATCTCTTCCACTGAGTCACCAAACGTAGCGAAACGCTTGGGGCGACCTATGGCAGAGGCGTTGGTTATCCAATAAGTGTTTACCGCGGTGACGGTATCCTTAACTACATCCCAAAAAAACGCAATATTTCCAAATGTTTCAGAAAACTAAAAACTGTTTTTGAAAGGAAATTGAATATTCTTTCAAGTGTTATTTATAATCATTATCATCATCATTACATAGTATAAAATGAAGTCGCTCAAAATGTATGTGCGCGTTAATCTTTTAAACTACGCAACGGATTTTCATACGGTTTTCACCAATAGATAGAGTGATTGAAGAGGAATGCTTATATGTATAATATACGTAAATTATATTAGAGGAAAGCCGAGAAATTCAAAGAAAACATATTTTTATGCGATTTAAATCGGCTGGCGGGCCGTACTATAGTCACTTTTGAAATTCGTTCTACGGAAGAAATTGGAAAATAGATATCCTAGAGTAAGTAGGTATTTGATTTTCCCTTTTCAAATATCCAGTGTTGCATTGCAAGCATTGTATAATTGGTGGCGAGTTAATTAGTTTATATGTATAATACATGCTTATTATAGTAGAGAAAAGCCGATAAATTCAAATATTCAATTCAGGCAGCGGGCAGCGTGCTGCTGGCAAGCGGGTGGTGTGTATTTTATAAAGATTGGGTAATGGCGTTGTGTTTCGTTAGCCACAGCAACGTGTGTCCGGGTATGCTAGTTAGAAATAATCATGTAAATGTAGCTTCATTCAATAAAAAATAGAGTTGTGACGAATTTAAACAAATTTTGAAACTAAATAATTTTTTTCTAAAAAAAATTGTTTATTCTATCAAAATAGATATTTTTTATAGTATTAAGTGTGCCGGGATTAATACATTCTGAAGGCAATATACGATTTTAAGTTTGCAATTTATTTTTTGGTTTAATTTTTTTTAAATCCATTTATGTTTTATTTATTCACTTCGCATGTACTTTTTGAAACTTTAATAAGTTAATCGGAACTTTAGTATTTTATTTGAACAAGTTTTTGTTTTCCTAGTTGGAACGTAATCAATTGATCGCGTCTTATGAATTAATTAAGTCTGTGGATCTCGCGTACAATTTCTTTCTTATCTAAGAGCTTCGCTAGATCATCTGCATTCACCAATATGTCATTTTTTTTGTAAAAAGAACGTGAATAAGGTGAAGGAAGAAACCATCTCTGTCATGGAAGAATCTCCTGTCATGCTGTGGCTTATTCGCTCCTCACAAATACTGTCGAACTCGTAGCCACGCCCTATTCTACATACCGCAGGGTCGGACAGATGTCATGGCTCAACACAGCATGACAAGAGGTATGGCATTGCTTAATGCCCTACCAGCGGATATAGATGTGTTCGATATCACCGTACCATGCTTTAAAAAAACTATATACATGTATTGTTAGTTATAAGAAAATTAAAATTGTACCGTAATTGGACTCACCTGTCTGTCGTACAATAAAAAAAAAATAAAAAAAAATAAACCATATGCTTCCTTATAACGCTGTTGGTGGGGTCCCCTCCAAAGTCCGGTTGCAAAGGTCAAAAGGTCTTCCTCAACCGTCCTCTCTCGTTCCAGCCTGCCACGCAACTTGTGGACAAACATACAAGCCGCCAAGACCTGGACAAACCTCACCCCATGAATCCGGGCACCCCTGCTAAGTCACCAAACGACGCTTGCCACTTGGGGTAACTTGGGATTAGCGCGATTGATCGATAAAACCCTATATTAATGCGATATTGACTAAATACGTCAAATATGGTGAGTTAGAGTGATTTCTGAGCAAAGTTAACATTTACTTCCGATAGTCGATTGACAAATAACGTTGACTTAGTTCTTAATTGTTCAACGACCATTGAAGTCTTGAAGATGCTGTTTGGAGGGTCTTTTCGAGGAGACGTATGAGTGTACGTGTACATGTATCTTGAAGAGATCCATGTTGTAGGAAGAAGGAAACACAGAGGCCGGCAAATCGTTCCACATCAATTTAACTCAAGAACCACACAGATTATGTAAGCAACAATGCTTATTCTATTGTATAAATGTGTAATAGACACTTTTGTCGCCTCACTTTTTTATCATTTCATGTAAGAATATTTAATAGAGGTTAACAATGTCGGGCGCCCGTAGGAAATTTGGTGGGATGAATTGTGTGTCAGACTGCGCGTCTGACAGAATGTTCTTTTTACGTGTTTCTATGGACAACTTGAATAGAGATGTGGAGCATGATTCACTATCGACATTTCACTTTTTGTTTTGCGGATGTAACTAAAACAATAACGGAATTATAACGGTTTCTATGGAGACACACGCGCTGACGTGTAAACACGCTTATTGGACTTGACTGCTGTCGTATTTTTGATGCATATATCTGCTTACGTTGCGGAGGGGTTAATGAATTCTTTTTGTTAATATTGTTCTTTACGAATTGCTTTGTATATACTGTATATTCTTTGTTTCACGTAATTTAATCAATTTTGTATTTTGTAAGGACTCGTAAGGAACACTATAGGATTAATTTTAAGTTTATTATAATTAAGCGCACTTGAAGTGAAATATCACAAAACTGCGCTATATAAATACTACGTTATTATTAACCAGCCAGCGACCCGTCCTCATGAGACAAAAATGTCAACCGCGTTCATATGTTGGGCGCGTGTTTGGCGTGTTTCCCGATTACGCACCGTTGTCGAGGGCATCAATGACGCTAGTTCCTCAGAGCATCTTGCATTGAAGTACCGGTAAAACAAGGTCAGCATTACCACCTGACGCCTGTTCTCTAAAAATTGCAATACGTTTTTTTTTTTACAGCGAAAACCGCACAAGAATCTCAACTGCTCCCGTCTTTAGCCAGTGAGACTATGGCATCCCCAATTGGGGTATGTTGTGAGGCTGAAGGTAGTGGGGAGGGGAAGGAGGTGGGGAAGAGGAAGGTTGGGAAGTACCTGGCTATTCAGATCTGGTCACTAAACACGGCTAAAGCCATTTTCAAGCAACTTTTCAATTCTGAATGGTGGTGTTACACCAGGGCGATACTGATAGTATCTTCCACTCTGGAACATGCCGCAAATATACTAAATATTATTTTAAATGAATTAATTGTGAAATAACACAAATTAATCAAATAAAATTTATTTGCGCATGCCGGGTTCGAACCCGCGACCTCCGGATTGTGAGTCAAGAGTCTTACCAACTGGACTACGTTTGTTAAGATAGTAGAATCTATCAAACGGACGGCTCGTTTCTGCACAGAGTCGAGGGTTTTTTCAAGTGTTTTGGGGCTCCAGAACAGAGGTAGCTGCTAAATTCAACCGTGGGGCTCACTAAAACAATATACACAACTTTTTGAGGAAAGTCGTTCATTTTAAAAAAAAATTGACGAACTAATGAATGGAGATGATCTTGGGAAGCTCTTAGTTAAGAAAGAAATTATACGCGAGATCCATAGACTAAATTTTTATTTTTTACTTTAGCTCCACACAGGAGGCACCGAGGAAAACAATTTCACTAGGGGCCTATGTCATCTTGAGGATGCTGAGTGGAGGGTTTTTTAAGGGAAAGAAAGGAGAACAAGATATGGGAAGGAAAAAGGTATGATGGGTGGTTAGGAATCTGGGGGTCAGTGTGGCCAGGAGTGACGGACGTATAAATCTATTCCTCACACTGCGGTGCAAGGCGAAGGGTCGGGAGTATCCGGCTGGAGAGGTCAAAAGGCCTCAATCAGTCTCCTCCGATCCAGTCCGCCACGCAATGGTTAGGCAAACGTATCCGCCACCAAAACCTAGACAAACCTCATCCCATGAACCTGGGCACCTCTGCTAAGTCACCAAACGTAGTGAACCACTTAATTAATTAAGTGGTTCGCTATCTTAGTTGATAAGACGGATATCAATTGACTACTTTCCAGCTAGGAAAACAAAAACCTGTTCAAATAAAATACTAAAGACCTCATTAACTAATTAAAGCTTCAAAAAGTACAAGCGAAGTGAATAAAAGAAAAATTAAAATGGAATTTAATAAATTAAACCAAAAAATAGATTGCAAACTTAAAATGGCATATTGCCCTCAGAATGCTTTTTTAATCCCTACACATTTTAAAAAATATGTATTTTGATAGTATAAACATGTGCAAAGCAACATGAACCCAGGTATCCCTGCTAAGTTACCAAACGTAGCGAACGGGGTGACTTAAGACCTAGGGGTGACATATGACATTGGGGTGACATATGACCTTGGGGTGACCTACAACCTTGGGGTGACTTACGACCTTGGGGTGACCTACGATCTTGGGGTGACCATCCTTATCCTTATCACTCCCCAAGTCAAGCGTGCGTAAAGGCCCGACCGTTCGCCTCGCCATCGATCACCGTTCGCATCGATTACCGTTCACATCACACTTTTCGTAACAATCACCACTTTTCGTAACGCATTCACCAGCTTACCCTCCAAGTCGAGCGTGCGTAAAGAAGTTTTACTTAAAAATTATTTAGTTTCATAATTTGTTCATTTTACGATAATCAATTTCTATGGCTTTCCAAATTTCTTTCTTATTGGTAAAATCACAATTCTGAATTTTTAAGCAATAACGAAGATCCTAACTACAAACAAATCGTTGAAAGCATTTCATGCTTTAGGTTGCCTGATGAGTTTAAAAGAACATTTTCTTCATTCCCACCTAGACTACTTTCCAGAAAATTTAGGATATATGAGTGAAGGCCAAGGTGGACGATTTTACCAAGATATTAAGGCTCTGCAACCGGCCCGAAAAGAAGAAGATGAAGAGATTCGCAATTATGAATGTTAGAGGAGAGCGCTAACATTTACAGCGACAAAATCGATGCGAAAATTGCGAAATTTTTTAATAAAACACGACTCGTTTTAAATAGAGCAAAAATCTCGCTGGCATTGTCTTAAACCGCATTTAAAGGAACACTGTGATTTTTTTTCATAGATATAACTTGTAAAATAATTGAAACAAACGTGTTAATAATAATTTATGAAGCATACTTTTGCGATTTTTCTCTATCGAGGTAATTTTATATAATTTGCGTTTCGACGCGGGCAAAGTCTAGACATTATCTTCAAGAATAACATGTGTTTTTATAAGAACTTTAAAACTTACCGTGTTTAAAGGCCCGCAACGCGGATTTGTACTGATTTATTACATATTTCCCTTAAACACGGTAAGTTTTAAAGCTCTTATAAAAACATATGTTATTCTTGAAGATAATATCTAGACATTGCCCGCGCCGAAACGCAAATTATATAAAATTCCCTCGATAGAAAAAAATCGCAAAGTATGCTTCAAAAATTATTATTAACATGTTTGTTTCAGTTATTTTACAAGTTATATGTATGAAAAAATTCACATTGTTTTTTTAAATGCTGTTTAAGACAATGCCAGCGAGATTTTCGCTCTATTTTAAACGAGTCGTGTTTTATTAAAATTTTTCGCAATTTTCGCATTGATTTTGTCGCTGTAAATGTTAGCGCTCTCCTCTAACATTCGTAATTTCGTATCTCTCCATCTTCTTCTTTTAGGGCCCGGTTGCAGAGCCTTAAGGGAAATATGTAATAAATCGGTACAAATCCGGGTTGCGGGCCCTTAAGGGGATGGAAAAAAGATACCAGGGAAGATGGAGCAACTCAATGAATGCAGACTAGTGTTGGATGCTTCAGAGAGACCTTCCAGATGCTTCTTACAAGCCAAAATGTACCAAAAGGAGTCTCACTGGGCAAAAGAAATGTGTTTAGCGCTTACTAATCAATGTATTTTTAAATTTTGTTACGCAATTATAAAAAAAAAAATATATATATTTTTAGTCTTTTACCTTTTATTTTAAAATGAAAACTTTTAACATACGATACCTACATTATTTTTAATTGTTAAACTAACGTTTTTAAGACAAGATTTTTATGCATAGCACAAAGGGTAACAATTATTATAAGCAATAATTATCAGCCTGAAACACTCATCCACATTGAAAAAATCTTCCGAGAAAAAATACATGACGCCAACGGGACTTGAACCCGTGCCCTTCTGATTGCCGGTCAGCTGCTCTCCCAATTGAGCTATGGCGGCTTATCTTATACCCGCCAAATGATTCAATATATACTAGTGTTTCATTCAACAATTACTGCTTATTGTATTTTTTCCACCTGAAAACAAACAAACCTACATTGTCAGAAAATGTGATGTTCTGTGACAAAATTAAAGTCATTTTCGGATTCAGCATACCCAAAAACGTAAGAATTACGCAAAAAAAACCAAAACAACTATCAATATTTTTTCTGTAGATTAGTACGTAACCCGAAAATTTTAGCCTTTTAAAAAAAATTAAGTCTCTCGACGTCCTATAGAGAGATATAAGGTAGGCGTAAAAATGCTTTGTCATTTCACGTCACAAAACGTTCTTAACATAACATTATTTTTGTTTTTTTTTTTTAATTTCCGGACTGTTTGTTAATTTTCATTAAAGTCTTCATAATAGGTTACTGCTCTTGTTAAAGTCTATGCAGTAGGTCACTTTTCTGGTTAAAGTCTATGTAGTAGGTAATTTTTCTTGTTAAAGCTTTCATAGTAGATTACTGTTCTTGTTAAAGTCTTTGCAGTAGGTCACTTTTCTTGTTAAAGTCTATGTAGTAGGTAATTTTTCTTGTTAAAGCTTTCATAGTAGATTACTGTTCTTGTTAAAGTCTTTGCAGAAGGTCACTTTTCTTGTTAAAGTCTATAAAGTAGGTAATTTTTCTTGTTAAGGCTTTCATAGTAGATTACTGTTCTTGTTAAAGTCTTTGCAGAAGGTCACTTTTCTTGTTAAAGTCTTTGCAGTAGGTCACTTTTCTTTTTAAAGTTTTTGCAGTAGGTCACTTTTCTTGTTAATAATTGTGTTTTATTGAAGGGCCGATCCAGCTAACTTTATATCAATGGAGTTTGGAAGAGCAGCGGTTGTGGGGATAGAGTGGGTGGTTCACCCCCACCCCCCGAGCCCCCCTGTCAGAAGGGAAAGGGGAGGGGTGGGATGGAATTTCAGCATTTCACAGCACAGTGGCTCCAGTATGGGGGATTTTAGAAAGCATTCTGTACTGAAATATCGTATAAAGGTTTTAAAATGAAGCCTGAATCTGTTGTACATATTGTTCATTATGTGTGAGGGAATACCTTGTTTAAAATGAGGGAAAAAATTAAGTTTGTTTGAAGAGATTTTGAGTACAGGAATGTTGTGCTTGTTTTACCGGTATTTTAATTGAAGATGCTCCAAAAACAACTTGATCGCTTCTGCAGCGCTGCATAATCATAGGGAAGCAAGTGGGAGGCAGTAATGGGTACTGCCGCCCCGGGAACCATTTATTGGATAACCCACACCTCTGCAATAGGTCACCCCGAGTGGTTCGCTTCGTTTGGTGACTCAAGAGGGGTGCCCGGGTTAATTTTTTTTTTACATGAGTTCCACACAGGAGGCCCTGAGGAAAAAAATTCCCTCAGGGCCTATGTTATCTTTGGGGATGCTGTGTGGAGGGTTTTTTTTAAGGAAAGGAAGGAGAGGAGAGTTCTGGAAAGGAAAAGGGTTTAAGGGGTGGGTAGGAATCTGGGGTTTAGTGTGTCGTGATCATCCGCCTCCAAGACTTACATAAACCTCACCTTACACGACCTTTGGGAGAGGTGTTGGTTATCCAATAAAGATTCCCAGGGTGGCGGTACCCATTCCCGCCTCCCAAGTTTGCTACATTTGTTCATCACCTTGTGTTGTGCTTGTTGAAGATGCTCCAAGGAACAAGCTGATCGCTTCGGCAGCGGTGCAAAGGCATACGGAAGCAAGTGGGAGGCAGTAATGGGTACTGCCGCCCCGGGAACCATTTATTGGATAATAAATATCTCTGCCATGGTGGTTCGTTACGTTTAGTGACTCAAGAGGGGTGCCCAGGTTCATTTGGTGAGATTTTTCCATATCTTGGCGATGTATGTGTTTGCCCACCAACCGCGTGGCGGGATGGATCGGGAGAGAATGGTTGATGGAGTCTGTTTGACTTCTCCAGCCGTACTCTCTCGGAACATAGCCTTGCACCGCAGTGGGAGGGATGGATTCATACGTCCGTCATTCCTGGAAATACTAACCCCAGATTACAATTTGGGAGGCGGGAATGGGAACCGCCTCCCCGGGAACCTTTATTTGATAACCGACACCTCAGCCATGGTTCACCCCAAGTGGTTCGCTACGTTTTGTGATTTAGCAGGGGTGCCCGGGTTCACACGGTGAGGTTTGTCTAGATCTAGATGACCAGGACACACTGAACCCCAGATTCCTACCCACTCTTTAAACCCTCTTCCTTCCCAGAACTCTCCTCTCCTTCCTATCCTTAAAAAACCCTCCACACAACATCCCCAAATATGACATAAGAGAAATTATTTTCCTCCGGGCCTCCTGTGTGGAGCTAGTGTTAAAAAAAACCAAACGCGTGCCCAACATCTGTACACAGTTGACATCTGCCACATAAGAACGGGTCGTCTTTACTACTCGGCTGTGGAACGATTTGGCGGCCTCTGTGTTTTCCCTCTTCTACAACATGAGTAGCTAGACCTATGTATGTTCACCACTTCGTCTCCAAAAAAAATCCCTCCGCACAGCATTCCCTAAGGTGACATGACCTGAGGGAAATTATTTCTATACTAGCTGGTCCCGGCATGTGTTGCTATGCCATTTAATAAAGATTTGTTTCTCTCTGAGTGTCCTTTCCCATTCGTCCTGTTCCCCTTCCGCCTCCCCTTCTTCTCCTGCGTCTTTTTCCCCTCTCGCGTTCTCACTCCGTCACCTCCATCTTCCCTCTCCCCACTCCACTCCTCCCCCCCTTCCCCCGTCCCGCGAACCCCCCTCCCGAGTTCCCCTCCCCCCACTCACGTCCCCTTCCCTTCCCGCATTCCCCTTCCGCCTTCCCTCTTCCCTTTTCCGCTCCCTCGTCTCGCCAACCCTCCTCCCGCGTTCCTTAAAGATTTTCAAAAATAGAATCCTGATATAACAATCATTGTTTTCCAAAACGTTATTCTCAAACACGCGAACTGTCAAACGTGCGAAAGTCGTTTAGGTTAGTAATAGGTTTTCTGAAGTTACCCAATTTTCTGCACAATTTTCTTAATTTTTATCTCCATAAAAACCATCCTCGTACTTCAAGGAATATTCTAAAAAAAGAATTAGCGAAATCGGTTCAGCTGCTCTCGAGATTTGCGCTTAGCAACACATTTAGCGATTCATTTTTATAAATAATATTTCTTTATAGAAGGCTGTCTGTGGCGGGCGGCTGGCCTGTGGCTTTAAATTATTTTATTTTATTTTTTTATTTAGTAACTATACATTTATTATTTTTTAAATTTATATATGAAGCATATATAAAATACTAAATATATTCGTAGTCCTCCTCACTAGGAGATCCTGTGCTGAGGGGGACTATGCTTTGGATAAGTTTTCAGCGACTTCTATGGTTTAACTTCATTGTTTGGATAAGGTTTTCCAGAAACTTCTTTGACGTTGTTTTAAGTATACAAGTAAGTTCATTTTCCGATAGTTCCTTCAGCCAACATTTAATGTCCTTAATGTAGCTATTTTTTTGTTTTAATTTGTTTGGTACTAAGTGGGAGTTTACTGCTAAAAATGCAGAACTTCTTTGTCCAAATGAAGAGTTACACTTTGGTATATTAAGTATGTCTGTTTGTTTGGCTCTGGTTTTATGAGCATGTGAGGTGTCTGCCTCTGAATCATTTTGTGGTGATGTACTAGAACGTTTTTGGAATAGTTTTTCTGTATGCTTGGAACATCAAACTGTTTAAAAATTTCTGTTGTTGACGTCCTTATGGGGACCTTCAATATGGTCTTTATGATGCAATTCTGAGTTACCTTGAGTTGTTTTATGTGATTAGATGCTGCTGCGCCCCATCCTATTACCCCATATATTATTCCAGTCGAGAGTGGCATAAAGCATAATATACTCTCTTCATTGACAAGATGTTTCGTAATTTTTTGAAGAAGTAGATGAGTTTTGTTAGATTTTTTGAGGTAAGATCAATGTGTGAATTCCACTGTAGTTTTTCATCAATTTCAATTCAAAGATATTTAATACTTTTTGATGGGTTAAAGACGGGCAGGAACATTGTGAAAAAGTATTTTGACATTCATGTAATTTGAGGTATGCTCATTCATCGGTTGTCCTCGTTTGTTTTTGGAGAAAGTTAGATATTTAGTTTTATTAACATTTAATGTAAGGGAGTTTACTTTTAGCCAGTAAAGTTTTAGTTAATATATAATACAGTACATAGTTAATATATAATAACGAGATTGATGAAATTCTGCACACTTGACTATTTTTAGATAAGTTTCACACAGGAGGCCTTGAGTAAAAAATCGCTCAGGGCCTATGTCATCTTGGGGATGTTGCGTGGATGGTATTTTATGGAAAGGAAGGAGAGCAAGTATTGGAAAGGTAAAAGGTATGAGGGGTGGGTAGAAATCTGAGATTAATCTGTACAGGAGTGACGGATGAATGGATCCATCCCTCCCATCTTAACAGGCGGATTGCAATCTTTAGAGCAAGGCGTCGGGTGGGAATGCTATCCTTGTTCTACTGGTATTTCAATGGAAGATGCTCCGAAGAACTAGCGTCAATGATTCCTTCAGCACCGGTGCATAGTCAGGAAACACGTCAAACGCGTGCCCAGCGTGTCACTTCTTCGACTCGTTCTTGTATTCAACAGCTCGGCTGTGGAACGATTTGCCGGCCTCTGTGTTTCTTCCTTCCTACAACATGGGTCTCTTCAAGACTAATGTTCATTCCTTCCTCTCCTCAAAAAGTCGAGTCTGCGGAGGAAACACAGAGGCCGGCAAATCATTCCACAGCCGAGCTGTTGAACACAAGAACGAGTCGAAGAAACGACCCGTTCTCATGTTACAAATGTCAACTGTGTACAAATGTTGGGCACGCGTTTGACGTGTTTCCCGACTATGCACCGGTGCCGAAGGGATCAATGATGCTAGTTCCTCGGAGCATCTTCCATTGTAATACCGACGCCTGTGCTCTAAAGATTGCAGTCCGTCTGTTAAGATGGGAGAATCTATCAAACGGACCGCCCGTTTCTGCACAGAGTCGAGGGTATTTTACAGGTATTTTGGAGCTCCAGACCAGAGGTGGCTGCCAAATTCAACTTGGGGCGCACTTGTGATTTGTACAGGCCTTGCTAAAAAAGTTTTCACAAAAATATCTCAAAATCTAAATTTTTTAAACATAACTTCAAAAGAATAAACTAACAAAGAGGATACATTAAGCGTAGACATCCAGTTACACACAGACACACTATCCGTCACGTGGAGTGTAGAGTCCAATATGTCGTCCAACGTGTAACATTATTTATGTCCTAGGATCCGCGCCAACAATAAAGGGACGCCATCTGTCGTCAGCAAACTGAACTTCACATTTTTCCCAGAAAATAATTTCGCTGACTTGTTTTACGCGGTTTGAAAATTTAATAATATTATATTGCAATATTAGCAGATAAAAACACGGGTTTTTTGTTGCTAGGCCCCGCAGGCCTCTTTTTTTATGGCTTCACCCAATTTAGAAAAGTTCCCTGTTATTAGAATTTTTCCCTTTTACAAGTATAACAGCAATTATTAGAACTGTCAGTTAAAAACGTGCGATTTTTTGTTCGGCTTCGCCCATTTGTGGGTGTTGGTGACAAATCCGATAGGAACTGGTTTCAAAATTAGCCGTTTGCTCGATTCCACTGAGATCCAGCGACAGCTAGTCACCGGGTGACACTGGATGTCACTGGATGTCACAAAGTAACCGCGACAGGTAATGACGACATAAACAGGGTGTCCGGGGGTAAAGTGCATTAACTTCTGGAGGTGATTCTACATGACATCTACATCGTATTAAGAACAACCAAAAACTTTAATTCCGTACAAGTCATTAAATTATTAAAGGTATCTCTAGTTAGAAGCCTAATGGAATATAACTCGGTAGTTTGGTCTCCATCTTACAAAATTCACATTAATAACATTGAGCGAATACAGAAAAAATTTCTGCGGTTTATAAATTTTAAATTAAATATCCCACTAGAAGACTTGAAATAAAATTAATTATTAAATATTATAAAAATACACACACTAGAAGACAGACGTAAAATAAACGACTTCACATTTTTATTCAAAATATTTGACTCTTAATTTGACTGTTGCGAACTACTGCAACTCATAAACTTACGAATTCCGACAGTAACTACACGACAAAATACACTATTCTACTGTAGCATTCATAAGCGGAACTACATTGCCCACTCTCCGATAAAACGATTTCACATTATGGGAAATCAGTACTTAGGTGATATTGATATATTTAACATAAACTTGGCGAATTTTATTGATCTTGTAAAAAACTTATTCCAAAACTATTCCTAAACCTATCTGTTTTTCTGAAACCTATGAAATCGATGTATTTTTATGACTTGTGTGCTTTTTTATCAAATTTTATTTTTATTATTTCTGTATATGTTTAAAAATAATCTGTCATGAATTATTTGTACTACCAAAATGTAAAAGCCCTTTGGGCGTTAAATAAATAAACGAAATAAAAAATGACATTATAAGTAAAAAAGTTACAAAAACATTTTTCGAAATTCCAACTATTAGGGGTTGTTTTGTGGTAAAAAGATAAAAAATAGACCGGCGTGTGCCGCCAGCTTTATATTATTTTCCGCTGTAATGATACGGGCCAGTCACAACCATGCAATGTTGCCGCAATCGTGCCCGGCCAGCGCTCAGCAAGTAAGATCACACTAAGTACGTCACACTAAGGAATTTTAGTAGGTACGTCTTTTTGTATGGGAAAAAAATGTTGGAATTTCGGAAAAAGTTGTTAATCTTTTTTACCCCTACCATCATGTAGAATCGCCTCCCGAAGTTAATGCACTTTACCCCCGGACACCCTGTATAATATATATAAATATAAATTTTTTTCATGAGCTCCACACAGGAGGCCCTGAGGAAAATATTTCCCTCAGGGCCTATGTCATCTTTGGGGATGCTGTGTGGAGGGTTATTTTAAGGAAAGGAAGGAGAGGAGAGTTGGAAGGAAAAGGGTTGAAGGGATGGGTAGGAATCTGGGGTGTGTCTTGATCATCCGCCTCCAAGACCTAGACAAACGTCACCCCATTAACCCGGGCACTTGGGATGAACTATGGCAGAGGTGTTGGTTATCCAGTAAAGGTTCCCAGGGCGGGGGTACCCATTCCCGCCTCCCAAATTGGTTGTATAACAGCAATTATTAGAACCATCAGTTAAAAACGTGCGATTTTTGGTTCGGCTTCGCCCAGTTGTGGGTGTTGGTGACCATTTTATAAATCTGAAAGGAACTGGTTCCAAAATTAGCCGTTTCCTCGAATCCACTGAGATCCAGTGACAGCTGGTCACTGGGACAAAGTAACCGCGACAGGCAATGACGTCATCTATAATATATGGTATTACTTTTAACCACGGTTACAATAATAATCATATACCAAGTTGAGTAGTAGGTACTTACGCCTGCCAGACGATGCTCCTCATGCCAGCTGTTAACGTAAATGGCGTCATATTTTGGCATTGCTTTAATTCGGTTCAATTACAAAGTAGATTTGAATACATTTTCCTCGAACGAAAATATTCGTAGACCAGAACATAAAGGTGAGGGGTAGACAACAACTACAGCGGGGCGCAGAGCGGGAAGCTGACTTTGGAGATATGTGATTCGTCGATAACTCAGTATGACAGTATATAGGCATCTAGCATTATAATATCACCATTTTTTCTTAAAAGTAAACCCTGCTTTTGAATAAATAGACCTTTTTACATGGGAGCGCGAATTGCTCGCCGCGTAATGAACAAATTTGCGAAGTCTAAATACGGCAAAGTAAAATTCGCTTATTTTCAGACTCCAATATTTTGTTGCCGTATTTAATTACGACACTTTTACAAATGTTTTATAATTTACTTACCCCAATAAACATCGACGAGCACGCGCCATGTGTCTCGAGTGCTAGTATATATTTACACGTTTTCAAAACACAAACCATGTTTTTTGCGGTGTTATTTCGTAAAATGCACCGATGTGAGCTAGACGCTGGCTCGCAGAAGAATGATGACGTCACATTTTTTAGATTAACGCGAAGCCATACTCAATCCCAGCCGGTTCCATGGAACCGGTATGGGGAGGGAGAAATAATACGCTTTTATCACTTAGGGCAGGTCTACTAATATTCACATGTCTATATCAGAATCGCATTCTTAGCTGGATTCTTAATTTCAACTGTACAAACGTGAGCTTATTAATAACCTACCATAAGTACCTACCTATAGATAGGTTTAAGAAATAACCGTGACGATCCACGATTACGGTGCGGTGACGGCAATAAACATGCGTTCCTTATCACAATAATGTTGCATCTCTTTCAATAGATGAGATAAACAATGTACGTAGGTCTGTTTCCTCCAAAGTAAAAAGTAATAATTTTCTTGCATCTCTCTCATACACCTCACCGTAACGTCTCCGTAGAACCCTACAATACTAATAGCTGTGACGATAATTTTGAATGTATGGAACATAGTTACAAGGATTTGTGTTTATATGATTTGGGAATACATATATCTAGTTACAAGGACAATTTGGGAGGCGGGTATGGGTACCGCCACCCCGGAAACCATTTATTGGACAACCAACACCCCTGCCACAGGTCACCCCAAGTGGTTCGCTACGTTTGGTGACCTAGCAGGGGTGCCCGGGTTCGTGGGATGAGGTTTGTCTAGGTCTTGGTGGTAGATACGTTTGCCCAACCCCTGCGTGGCGGGCTAGATCGGAGGAGACTGATTGAGGCCTCTCCAGCCGGATTCATCCGACCCTTCGCCTTGCTCTGTAGTGTGAGGAATAGATTCATACGTCCGTCACTCCTGGCCACACTGACCCCCAGATTCCTACCCACCCCTCATACCTTTTTCCTACCCATATCTTATTCTCCTTCCTTTCCCTTAAAAAACCCCTCCACACAGCATCCTCAAAGATGACATAGGCCCCTAGGGAAATTGTTTTCCTCGGTGCCTCCTGTGTGGAGCTAATGTACTTTTTTGACTTTTGATATACTGGCATACAGAGCTCCGG
Source organism: Limnephilus rhombicus (assembly GCA_929108145.2). Taxonomy (NCBI): domain Eukaryota; kingdom Metazoa; phylum Arthropoda; class Insecta; order Trichoptera; family Limnephilidae; genus Limnephilus; species Limnephilus rhombicus. Next base: position 46,200,260 of record OV815290.1, read on the forward strand.
GCCAAAAAGGCCCCTTTCTCTTTCATCATGAAGTTATATAATTAAAAATTATGTTTGTAGAAAAAAAAACTAATGTAAAAAAAAGGATATCTAATACTGAAGTGCGAGTGAATTCCAAAAATTCAAAAAACGTCAAATGTCAATGCGCTGATGGTTTTGCTTTTGTTTTTAATCATATTATGATGTTACAGCCCTTTCTTACATACTAAACAACAATAAACGAAAATGAAACAAATGGTGAACGTATGTCTGCACCCCCCCAAAGGAAATGCACAATCTTTATCATACAATTTGGGAGGCGGGAATGGGTACCGCCGCCCCGGGAACATTTATTGGATAACCAACACCTCTGCCATAGGTCACTCCAAGTGGTTCCCTACGTTTGGTGACTTGGCAAGGATGCCGGTGTTCATGGGGTGAGGTTTATCTAGGTCTTGGAGGCGGATGTCCAGGAAATACTAAACCCCAGATTCCTACCCATCCCTTAAAACCTTTTCCTTCCCAGAATTCTCCTCTCCTTCCTTTCCTAAAAAAAAAACACTCCACACAGCATCCCCAAAGATGACATAGGCCCTGAAGGAAATTATTTTCCTCAGAGCCTCCTGTGTGGAGCTCATGTAAAAAAAAAAAAAAAACATCTCCAGTGTTGCCAGCGCATATCCATTGCTTATTTATTCCCTGTCAATAACGGTTCGGCTGTCAACAGTGAAACCTTGTTTGGGACGTCGATATAAAATCGTTGGCAGTTACTACCTATTTTTGTTAATTGCCGGCAACCCGGGCGTTTATTGAAATAACATTATCATATACAAACAAGTAAGTAACCCGCCTCACTAGATGATGTCTGTTCTGAGACGGGTACATATAAATGCATACATATACACATACATACACACATACACATATGTATACATGCACATATGTAAATGCACATAATCATAAAAACATAAAATCGATCCGATATTGTAAATTCATCGATTTCACTATGATTTATTTTTTATTTTTTATGTGAAACCCTCACAAGAGTCTCTGCTGCTCCCGTCTGGAGCCAGCGAGACTATGGCATCCCCAATTGGTGTATATTGTGAGGCTGAAGTTAGCGGGGAGGGGAAGGAGGTGGGGAAGATAAAAAAGCTAGTTTAAATTCAGCCAAATTGTGGATGTTAGTAAGAGCTGAGGGAAGTTTATTCCAAATAAGAGAGCCAGTTAAGCCTCGATGATATTGTGCGAGTTTACAAGCTACTATATGGGAAATTCACTATCTGTTAGTAAACTCGCTCAGTGTAATCGTATTACTTGTTAACTAGCAGATTGTGGACAATCTACGAAAAAAGTTGAAAGGTGGTCAACTTTACTCGCTACTCGCTCACAATGGCGGAACACCAACAGCTGATTTTGTAACTATCAGAATTAGTTCGCGCGGGAGGTCTTATTCTCGCTACTGTCTAGCGTGTGGCGCTACCTGCGAGCTCGAGTTTTTTACAAAATTTCTACCGAATTGGTTCGCGCGTCGTTATTTTAGCTGCTACTATCGCTACTGAGGGAGTAGACAGTTTTGTATGTCAACGTGACAATCTCACTCGCCGATTAACCCGCTTTTAAGGCCCCGCAACCGCGCATGAAAAGAAGAAGGTGGAGAGATGTAATTACGAATGTTAGAGGAGCGCGCTAATATTTAAAGCGATAAAATCTATGCGAAAATTGTGAAAATGTTTAATAAAACATGACTCGAAAATCTTGCGGGCATTTGTCTTGATGGGCATAATCGATGAATCATCGCTGATTTAGGGTGCCGCAACCGGGCCTAAAAATAACAAGATGGTAAGATTTGAAATAACGAATGTTAGATGAGCGCGCTAGTATTTAAAGCGACAAAATCAATGCGAAAATTGTGAAAATGTTTAATAAAAAAAGACTCTTTTAAAATAGAGCAAGTAGAAACAGAAAGAAAAAAAAGCGAATCTCGCGGGGGTTGTCTTTAACAGCATTTAAAGAAACACTGTGAATTATTTCGTACATATAACTTGTAAAATAACTGAAACAAACGGGTTTATAATAATTTTTGGAGCACACTTTGTCATTTTTATCTATCGCGAGAATTTTCTAGATATTATCTAGATATTATCTTCAAAAATAACATATATTTTTTTAAGAGCTTAAAAACTTCAAATGTTCAAGGGAGGTTTGCAAGAAATCTGTAGACATTCGGGTAGCGGCCGGCGTTTTAAACTTACCGGCTAGCAGCTTGTAAACTCGCTCAATATAATCGAGGCTTTACACGAAAATAGGATCATAGTAATATATATATATCGTATAGACCATGCTACATACCCAGAATGGTTTTAATTCATGGAGAAGTAAAGGTTCTCCTGACGCATGTATTAAGAGGATTATTTTCGTATCTCGTGAACTAAGTATCGAGTTACTCTCTCCCACGTAATAAACCCGCTTTCCAACAGAAGTATTAACTATAAATACAAACCCAGGGCAGGCTTTTGTATTAATGATTGAACTGAGATTTAATATCTTCTTTAATTGGTGGGAAGTACCGACCTTTTAATGGCTTGAATCGTCAGCACAGGGACGTACTTGACTTACGTTCGATTCCTGACTTTATTTTCTTTTTAATATTTTTGAAACTGACGTTCGGTGGAATCCATCAATATAAAGGTATATTATCAGCGAGTAAAAGGGAGGAAGTAGTGGGAAGGAAAAAGGTATGAGTAGTGGGTAGGAATCTGGAGGTTCGTGTGTCCAGGAGTGACGGACGTATGAATCAATCCCTTCCACTGCGGGTAAGGCGACATTCTGAGAGTCTTCAACCAGTCTCCCCCGATCCGGCCTGCCACGCAGTTGGTGGGCAGACCCATTCGCCGCCAATATTTTTTTAATTTTTTTTATTGTTGATACATTATTTTACAATATTTCTAGTACATTCCAGTAACGTTGGCCTCACTGGGCTGTTTACCCGTGCTGAAGTCCCCATTTTATAATATAATACTTTATTCATAGGTAATACAGTGTGGAAAAAAAGAAATGTACAAAGTTGGTGAAGAAACAAAAAAAACATTTAAAATAAAGATAAATTTAAACTAATATCAGGACAAACCTCACTCCATGAACCCGAGAACCCCTGCTAAAACACCAAATGTAGCGAACCACTTGGGGTGACCTGTGGCAGGGGTGTTGGTAATCCAATAAATGGTTCTCGGGGCGGCGGTAACCATTTATTTTTTATTTTCCCTCAGGGCCTATGTCATCTTTGGCGATGCCGTGTGGAGGGTTTTTTAAAGAAAGGAACCAGAGGAGAGTTCTGGGAAGGAAAATGGTTTTAAAGGGTGGGTAGGAATCTGGAGTTCAGTGTGTCCTGGTCGTCCGCCTCCAAGACCTAGATAAACCTCACCCCATGAACCCGAGCATCCTTGCTAAGTCACCAAATGTAGCGAACCGTTTGGGGTGACCTATGTGAGGGGTGTCGGTAATCCAATAAATGGTTCCCGGGGCGGCGGTACCCATACCCTCCTCCCAAATTAAAACTCTAATATAAAATCTAATTGAGTGTGTGTACTTTGGTTTAATTCTTAAAACATTTTAAAGCTTGTATAAAAAATTACATGGTTATCTTAATACAAAAATGTTTTGCTGAATGTGTTGCTAAGCGCATAACTTTCGAACGACTGCACCAAATTGGATAATTCTTTTTTTTGTTTGTTAGTTATTGTCAGGAAAAAGTTTTTATAAAACTTCCGGTGAGCTCTGGCATTATGAAATTTGTATAAAAATATTGCTATTGGTGGCACGCGAGGTTTGAAAACTGAATGTATGGAAAGCGGGAGGGAGGGAGGGGGACCAATGAGCGGGGAGGGGAACTCGGGAGGGGTGTTCGCGGGATGGGGGAAAGGGGGGAGTGGAGTGGGGAGGGGGAAGGTGGAGGTGACGGAGTGGGAACGCGAGAGGGGAAGGGGTGGCGGAGGAAGGGGAGGGAGAACGGGACGAATGGGAAAGGACACGCAGGGAGACATAATTTCTTTACTAAATGGCATAGCAACGCATGCCGGGTACCAGCTAGTCTATAATATAAAAATGAATCGCTGAATACGTTGCTAAGCGCATAACTTTCTAACGTCTGCACCAAATTGAATAAATCTTTTTTTGTGAGTTCGTTATTGTCAGGACAAGGTTTTTATAAAACTTCCGGTGAGCTCTGGCATTACGAAATTTGTATAAAAAAATTGCTATTGGTGGCACGCGAGGTTTGAAAACTGAATGTATGGAAAGCGGGAGGGAGGGAGGGGGAGGGGAACCTGGGAGGGGAGAGGGGGACCAAGGAGCGGGAAGGGGAACTCGGGGGGGGGGGTTCGCGGGATGGGGGAAGGGGGGGGGGGGAGTGGAGTGGGGAGAGGGAAGGTGCAGGTGACGGAGTGGGAACGCGAGAGGGGAAGAGGACGCAGGAGAAGAAGGGGAGGCGGAAGGGGAACGGGCGAATGGGAAAGGACACGCAGGGAGACATAATTTCTTTACTAAATAGCATAGCAACGCATGCCGGGACCAGCTAGTTTCTAATAATTAAATATGATAACTTATTTCATCACCTTTAAAAATCAGTTTTTAGTTTTCGGATAATTTTACAAATTTACATTTATTTGGATTTTAATACAAAGTGAAAATATTCTGATATAGACAGACTTCTTACAGAATAGCTTCATTCTTTGACCATCCCATGGCAGAATATCTATCCCACATTAAAGAAATATCTCACGTCTAGAGTATATATTTATGTACTTCAAAAATTGAGAGATTGCCAAATAAAAAAGAGGAAAATTGTTCATAAATCAATAACAGACTCTAAGCAAAACCTTGAGGAACACCACATGGAGATATTACGAGTATCTCTGCTGTTCTTGCTTTACATAAATCATTTGTATGGTCCTGTTTTGGTACTTATTCAGTACTATCAGGTACACAACTATCATGAAAAAAAAATTATTGAAAATATTATTTCTTTTATAAACACAGATGAAATTTTTTGCGTTATTTTTAATAGACTTAAAAATTTTACATACTAAAAATGGTTTTTAATTGAGACAATCATAAAGCATCCATTATCTAAAATAATAACAAAAATTTTTTTAGAAACTTAAGAACTTGAATTGTTCAAGAGTTAGTTATAAAACGGTAGAATTTTGGAATGCGGGGACTTACGGCGCCGCGTCCGCGCTCAAAAAGAAGGAGATGGAGAGATATGTAATTAGAATGTTAGAGAGAAAGCGCGCTAATATTTAAAGCGATAAAATCGATGCGAAAGTTGTGAAAATGTTTAATAAAACACCACTTGTTTAAAATACAGCAAAAATCTCATGGAAGGTGTCTTAAGTATTTTTTTTTTTTTTTTTTACAGTGAATACCGCACAAGAATCTCAACTGCTCCCGTCTGGAGCCAGTGAGACTATGGCATCCCCAATTGGGGTATGTTGTGAGGCTGAAGGTAGTGGGGAGGGGAAGGAGGTGGGGAAGAGGAAGGTTGGGAAGTACCTGGCTATTCAGATCTGGTCACTAAACACGGCTAAAGCCATTTTCAAGCAACGTTTCAATTCTGAATGGTGGTCTTACACCAGGGCGATACTGATAGTATCTTCCACTCTAGAACATGCCGCAAATATACTATATATTATTTTAAATGAATTAATTGTGAAATAACACAAATTAATCAAATAAAATTTATTTGCGCATGCCGGGTTCGAACCCGCGACCTCCGGATTGTGAGTCAAGAGTCTTACCCACTGGACTACGGAGGTCGTCAGTATCATTTAAAGAAACATTGTGAATTTAAACACAACTATATCTTGTAAAATAACTGAATCAAACGTGTTTATAATAATTTTCGGACCATACATACTTTGAGATTTTATTCTATCGAGGGAATTTCATATAATGGCCCTTTCGGTGTGGGGAATGTATAGATATTATCTTCACAAATAACACATATTTTTTAAGAGTTTAAAAACTTCAAATGATTAAGGGAGATATGTAAAAAATCGGTAGAAATTCGAAATGCGTGGGCTTAACACGGCCTCCTTGGCCGAGGGGTAAGGCCCCCGACTAGCAAGCCGGAGGTCGCGGGTTCAAATCCCGATACGAGCTAGTAAATTTAATTTAAGTTATGCTGAATCACAATTTACTCATTTAAAATAACATACTGATTGCGACACGTTGGAAGATTGGAAGATACTCTCAGTATTGCCCTGGTGTAAAACCACCAGGGCACCAATGCTATTTTTACATTAACTCCACAGGAAAATAATTTTCTTGAGGGCCTGTGTCATCTTTGGGAATGCTGTGTGGAGGGTCTTTTTGAGGAACGGAAGAAGTGAACCTGGGTCTTGAAGAGACCTACGGAGGCCAGCAAATTGTTTCACAGCCGAGCTGCTGAACTCGAAAACGAATCGTGAAAACGACCCGTTCTCATGTGACAATGTCAACTTTACAGAAATGTTCAATTGGCATTTGTTTGCGAGGCGGGAATGGGTACCGCCGCCCCGGGAACCTTTAATGGGTAACCAACTTCTCTGCCATAGGTCACCCCAAGTGGTTCGCTACGTTTGGTGATTTAGCAGGGGTGCCCAGGTTCATGGGGTGAGTTTTGTCTAGGTCTTGGAGGCGGATGACCAGAACACACTGAACTTCAGATTCTTACCCACCCCTAAGCTCTTTTCCTTCGCAGAACTCCCCTCTCCTTTCCTCTCCCTAAAAAAACCCTCCACACAGCATCCCCAAAGATGACATAGGCCCTGAGGGAAATTATTTTCCTCAGGACCACCCGGGTGGAGCTCATGTAAAAAAATACGTTGGGCGCTTGAAGTGGCTTTAGCTGTGTTTGGTGACCAGATCTGAATTCCACACCTTCATATACCCCATCTACTCTTCCAGTCTACCACTACCTTCCCCCTTACAACATACCCCAATTGGGGATGACATAGTCTCATTGGCCACAAGGATTGTGAGCAATTGGGACTCTTGTCCGGTTTCACAAAAAGTAATTAAAAATTGTCAAGAGATTTTTGCCCTATTTTAAAAAAGCAGGGTTCTTGGATTAGGTTTGTCAAGATCTTGGCGACCGATGTGTCTGCCCACCTGCTGCGTGGCGGGCCGGATCGAGAGAGACTGGTTGAGGAGGTCTTTCCAGCCAGAAGCCCTCTATCCATCGCCTTGCACCGCAGTTGAAGGGATGGATTTATACGTCCACCACTCCTAGAAACACTGACCCTCAGATTCCAACCCACCCCTCATATTACCTTCCCAGAACCTCTTTTTCCTTTCCTTAAAAAAAAACCTCCACAGATCGTCGCCCGAGTTCTTAATTGTGCAAACGACCATTTTATCGAAAATGAGTTTTAAATGCAATAATGTTAAGGATAAAATTTCGCATCGTTAGATAAATAAAAAATAGTTTTACGAGCCATATACAATTAATTACAAGCTTTTTAAAATGTCAATGTCCACAACAATATTCAAAAAGTGAGTTCTTAATTGGTCAAACTCTTTCTTAGTTTAATCTCATTTGCCACGAAATAAAATTTGCGGGCTAGATTAGTCAAACTCCACCAATCGACCAATCACAGCACGCCGATTCACGATACCGCGCCGCCATGTTCTTTGTTAACTTCTCACTGTTTTTGTTATTGTGACGTGTTACGCGGAAGCCAAAAGCATTTAATTGTATTACAAGTGAGTTTTTGAATAACGAAATTACAAGAAATGTCTAAAACTATTGACAAAAGATCATACATACGCAGCGGTGCTGAAATAGAGCGGTTAGTTTTAGTTTTAAGTATCTTTATCAATGATGTTTCAGTTTTGTTTTATAAATGGCAAGGAACTTTGTAATACAGCGTGTTCATTTTTCGGTTTTAACTCAGATTCTCCTTTTCGAGAGTTTTTATTGTCGAAATCAGTTTTGTTGACTGCCATTTCATGTTAAAGTTAGAAGTTCGATTCGAAATTGTCAGTTTATCCGTATTCGTATGAAGCCTTTGTTTGACATTTAAGAATTAGTCCAGTCATTAGGTAGTTTTTTGATATAAATTCTGATGCAGTTCTGATTTTTTCCTCGTTTTAGTGTTGTGGGGTGCTGATTACGAATCCGAGTTTCGCCAACAAAATATGGTTGGGATTTGAGTATTAGCTGAAGAACATGAAAAAAGAATAGCTTTCCAGGATTTTTATTATAACTCAAAAACTATTGACTCTGTGAAAAATATTTTTACAACTAAAATAATTAGCATAAAGTTTTATACAATTTTGCTATATATAAGTTTTTTCGCCACGCGAGCTGTTTAGAGGCAATTGCTAGTTGAATTTTGACCAAAGTTTTTTTTTTTGTCATGTGTATTATCGATTCTGACTTACAAATGTTGTGATTTTGGCTGTATTTATATATTAATCATTATAAAATCTTATGTTTTTAAATGGTACTTAGTTCTTTATGTAAGAATTCACTTTAAAAGATTTTCCAATATACACGATCTAACAAATTTCATGATTTCTGATAAGGCATGGAACTCAACAAATGCCTTGATAAAGCATAGAATCAACATTTTTATATCAACTTAACAGATTTTTACCCCCCTCCCCCTTCCCCCCTGCCGCTTAACTTTTTAAAATACGCAAATTTTTCAAACTACTCGCGAGCTGCCTAATATATATATTTTTAAATAAATATCATGAAGTCAGAGCTCACCATTATACATAGAAACCTTCGCGGTTTCAGCAAAACAACTAACCAAAGTTTTACCACAACAACTAACCAAAGTTTCATCACAATCGGTTAAATTGTGTAGGAAATAATAGGATAATTTTAATGCTAATTTCATAAAACCAGAGTTCACCATTACATATGGAGACCTTCACTCACCAAAGTTTCACCGGAATCGCAGAGAATAATAAGGTAATTTTAATGCAAATTACATAACGCCAGAGCTCACCATTATATATAGAAACTTTCGCAGGCGTGCTCACAATATCTGATGAATGGTATAGGAAATAAGGGATGCAAATTTCACAACGCCAGAACTCACCATAATATATAGAAACCTTAGCGGGCGTGCGTAAAACAACTCACGACAGTTTCGTCAGAATCGGAAGAATGGAATAGAAAATAATAAGGGAATTTATGTGCAAATTTGCATAAAGCTAAAGCTCACTTTATATGTAGAAACCTTTGTGTGTATGCGCACAACAACTCACCAAAGTTTCATTACAATCGGTTCAATAGTACAGGAAATAATAATGGAATTTTAACCAAATTTCATAACCCCAGATCTGACCATTACGTATAGAGACCTTCGCTGCCGTTCGTACAAAAACTCACCAAAGTTTCACCGGAAGCGCAGAAAATAATAAGGTATTTTTTATGAAAATTACATAACGCCAGAGCTCATCATTATATATAGAAATTTTCGCAGGCGTGCGCACAATACCTCACCCAAGTTTCATCGCAATCGGATGAATAGTTTAGGAAATAATTCAGGAATTTAATTGCAAATTTAATAACACCAGAACTCACTATTATGTATTGAAACCTTCGCGGGCATGCGTACAACATCTCACGAAAGTATCATCGGAATCGGATGAATGTACAGAAAATCATAAGGGAATATGTGTGCAAATTTCATGAAGCCAGAGCTCACCATTATACATATAAATCTTAGCGTGCACGCGCACAATAACTACCCAAAGTTTCATCACAATCGGTTAAATGGTATAGGAAATAATGAGGGACATACTAAAGTTAGTTAGTTAAAATAAGTTTTTATAAATATATCCCACCACAAATTGTCGATATCCAAAATAGATAAATATATTGAAAATAAACTCACCTGTGCATAACTTGAGATGGTCGTTTGCACAATTAAGGACGGAAAATCTTTATGCAGAAGTTGCTCTATCTCCGTTTGAGTGTGGTTAATCTCCTTATGAATAATTTTGATTTTGCATTCTTGCTCAATCTCCATTTTAAAATTAAAAATAAAGTATCAAAAACGATAATAAGTCACCTTATTAAGAATTATTTCGACATATGAGACCTTTACCTTTACGTAAATAGCTTCGTCTTAAACACCTATCATAATGTTTCATTGAAATAATCAAAGAAAACCTCCTCCTGTAAAATTCGCAAATGGTAGTTTGGACAATTAAGAACTCGGGCGACGAGATGACATACTCGTAGGCTTTATACATAGGAAATTATTTTCCTCAGGGCCTCCTGTTTGGAGCTAATTTAAAAAATGCATTCTTTATTTATGCACTCTTTTACACCTATATGAACCATTTTTTAAAAGTGAAAAGTTCTTTAGCACCATTGTGATTTGAAACTCGATGAAACTAAAAATAGCGACACTGAAAAGATACAAACACATACATCTATAATATTTAGCCTGCGAGAAAATGAAATAGACTAATCGGTCTCCTCTTTGTGCGGTGATTCGTAGTCGGTGTGATTTGGAATACGATGAAATGAAAAATAGCGACACTAAAAAGAGACAATTTGATACATCTATAGGATTTAGCTTGCGAGAGAATGAGATGGACTAATTGGTCTCCTCTTCTGCGGTGCTTCGTAGCTGTTGTGATTTGGAACTCGATGGAACGAAAAATAGCGACACTAAAAAGAGACAAATAGATACATCTATAGGATTTAGCTTGCGAGAGAATGAGATGGACTAATTGGTCTCCTCTTCTGCGGTGCTTCGTAGCTGTTGTGATTTGGAACTCGATGGAACGAAAAATAGCGAAATTAAAAAGAGACAAATAGATACATCTATAGGATTTAGCTTGCGAGAGAATGAGATGGACCAATTGGTCTCCTCTTCTGCGGTGCTTCGTAGCTGTTGTGATTTGAACTCGATGGAACGAAAAATAGCGACACTAAAAAGAGACAAATAGATACATCTATAGGATTAAGCTTGCGAGAGAATGGGATGGATTAATCGGTCTCCTCGTTCTGCGGTGCTTCGTAGCTGTTGTGATTTGGAACTTGACGAAACGAAAAATAGCGACAATAAAAATAGTCAAATAATATTAAATAAATCTATAATATTTAGCCTGCGAGATAATGAGACAGAGTAATCGGTCTCCTCTTTGTGCGGTGCTTTGTAGACTCCCCACTCTTGTCTAAGTACTTTAGTTTTATGACGTTTTCACTTCTACCGCTTATGAATTGAACACATTTTTTTAAATACTAGCGCGCACACACTAACATTCGATTTACATAAATAATATATATGTATACATATATATTTCTTACTTCTATACCGCAAAAGAGTTCCAACTGCTCCCGTCGGGAGCCAGTGGGACTATGGCATCCCCAATTGGGGTATGTTGTGAGGCTGAAGTCCTGGGAAGACCCAAAACATATAGAGCACGCCTAATTACAGAGGCAATTGAAATTCATAAAAATCCTATTAAGATTAATAGAGACGACGGAGCTAAGCTCAATAGTTCTTGGTATCCGGTAATTGACGGCTACACCAAAGCTAAATGCAGAAAACCATCTTCAAGTATACTGTAATGCCAGCTCGCAGTGGAGTGGAGCTGGCAACACGGTATTGCTTGTACCTAAGCACACATTTCACCACTAACATTTACACATCTGCCCTGATGATGGACACTGTAACGCTGTCCGAAACGTTGGCTGAAGGACGAGGTAGCGCAACACGGCATAACACCCCAAAAACAAACAATAAAAATACTTTTGGTCTTCATCATTACGCTATAAAAAACGTTACATAAATTTGCCTACCTGGTGGAAAAATCGCTCAATTACACACGAACCTTCGCCTTTCCTGTCTCCCTGCCCCTAACCCCATGAAGCGTGCGCTCGTTTCTTGCCCAGTGGTAAAATCTCCAACCCGCCAAGCGGAACACGTGTTCAAATCCTGAACGGATCCAATATTTCCACCCTCTGATGTTATTCACTGATTATATGTATTGATGAGCATATATCCTTTAACGGCCCTTTGAACGGAAGGGTTGCTAATCTGTCAAACGAGTATTTAAGGGTAGTTTACTCTTAGATGGTTTTCAATATAACCATCCTGTATAATGGATGCCTTCATAATCTGCTGTACACACCTATTAGAAACATTATACAGGGTGCATAAGGAAAGCCCGATAGTGCACCCGATAAATATCTAGCTTTTAAACGCCTCCAAGTTCCCTTGATCAAATCCTAAACAAGGCTAAGGCACCAGGACACTGTAAAAAAATTGTCATTTTTTTTAAAATTTCATTTCCTGACAATTGCATTTGAGGGTTTTACCAGAGAAAACCAGAAACATGTTATTTTTAAATCAGATTTTAGACGTATTGACTCTTTTCCACAAAAAAATATAAATGGATTTCGAAAGATTGTTCTTTTATCTAGCATTCGTATGTTTTAAATTTTGAGAAAAAATGTTTATTTTTAGTATAATAAGGTCGTTGGCTAATTTGTTAAATTTTCAAAAAAGATGTTGTATTATACCACACCCATTTCAAATCATACAATCATGCAGTAAAATAAATCAATACGTTATCTGGGTATCGCATGATTTAGAATTTTAATTTTAGTTTAAATAAAATCATTAAAAAATATATACGTACATGTGTTTCTTGACGCAAATTAGTCCGTTTGTAAAATAAATAAAATCGATATTGAGTTTTAATTAATAAAGGTGGTACGTAGAATAATTAATCCTTCTCATTGTAACCGCCCTGCATGATCGTAAGAATAACTTTCGACGAAATGTGGATTTTCGTCCGCTGGCTGGTTAAACGCTCTTTAAGGCACCAGGACACTGTACAAATAATTACAATTGTTTTAAATTTCATTTCCTGAATGATGCATTTATTGAATGCTCTCACCAAACGTTTTAAAGAAATTCGATAAATTAACGGAGATACAACATTTTATATGAGACCGTTTGAAAGGGTTTGTACGTTGAATAATCGTTCAGCAAAACTTTTTTGAACCATAATTTATTGTCTTTACATGATGTCTGTATTATTTTTTTACCTATTTTACTATTTTTGAACCATAATTTATTGAATTTACAGGATGTCTGTATTATTTTTGTCCTATTTGACTATTTTTAAACCATAATTCATTGTCTTTACAGGATGTCTTTATTATTTTTGTCCTATTTGACTATTTTTGAACCATAATTTATTGTCTTCACAGGATGTCTGTATTATTTTTGTCCCATTTTACTATTCTTGAACCATAATTTATTTAATTTACCGGATGTCTGTATTATTTTATTATTATTTTTTGAACAATAATTTATTGTTTTAACAGGACGTTGTATTATTTTTGTCCTATTTTACTATTTTTAAACCATAATTTATTGATTATTATAAGCAATAATTATCAGCCTGAAACACTCATCCACATTGAAAAATCTTCCGAGAAGAGATACATGACGCCAACGGGACAAAACCCATGCCTTTCTGATTGCCGGTCAGCTGCTCTCCCAATTGAGCTATGGCGTCTTATCTTATACCCGCCAAATGATTCCATATATACTAGTGTTTCATTCAACAATTACGGCTTATTATATTTTTTCCACCTGAAAACAACCAACTTTATTTTTGCGAGAGAGACACTGTTAGTGTTAAATCCCTCGCTAGGTGGCGTCGAGACAAATATGTCTTCATTTATTGGGGAAATACTGGGGCTACTAGATACTAATATATTGGGGCTATATTGGGAAAATACTACTAATATATTGGGGCACGGGTTCATGTTCCGTTGGCGTCATGTATCTTTTATCGGTAGATTTTTCAATGTGGATGAGTGTTTCAGGCTGATAATTATTGCTTATAATAATTGTTACCCTTTGTGCTATGCATAAAAATCTTGTCTTAAACGTTAATTTAACAATTAAAAATAATAATAATTTATTGAATTTATATGATGTCTTCGTATTATTTTTGTCACATTTTACTATTTTTGAACCATAATTTATTGTCTTTACAGAATGTCTGTATTATCTTTGTCCCTTTTTTGTTAGTTTAGGTTGGGTTTAGGAAATATTTTCTTGGGGGATGTTTTGTCTGCAGGATATTTGTGAACTGATCAGTGGAACTAATTGCATTCTAGAAAGTGTCTTGATAAATACATCCATTATTTTAATTATAGTGTGGGCAATCTTTTGACTTTCCTACAAGTGTGTAAAGAACTTTTACCTCAATAATACAAAATCATACATTTCTACATTTTTTTTTACATTAGCTCCACACAGGAGGGCCTATGTCATCTTAGGGGATGCTATGTCGAGGTTTTTTTAAGTAAAACTTCTTTACGCACGCTTGACTTGGGGAGTAAGCTGGTGAATGCGTGACAAGAGCATTATGAAAAGTGTGGCGAGGCGAACGGAAGTTGAGAGGGAGATATAAGTAAGTGAAGTTTTACTTAAGTCGTGTGGTCTAAAGCACACACGCTTTTTTTAAGGAATGGAAGAAGACGAGGTTATGGAAAGGAAATAGGTATGAGGGGTGGAAGGAATCTGGGGCTCAGTGTGTCCAGGAGTGACGGACGTATGAATCCAGCCCTTCAACTGCGGTGTAAGGCGATGGGTCGAGGGATTCTAGCTGGAAAGGGCAAAATACCTCCTCAACCAGTCTCTCTCGATCCGGCCCGACACGCAGTAGGTGGACAGACACATCGGCCACTAAGACCTTGACAAAACTCACCTCATGAACCCGGCACTCCTGCTCAAGTCACTAAGTTAGTTGTGCGGGAAAAGCACTTAAAAATATCACAAAATCATACATTTTACCACAACATTCTGTGTTACATGCTGAAGTACGCTGAACACATATTTAAACCATTTAAACACCCTCAAAAGACGTAGGTGTACGGTTTACGTCGCTATGACGTACAATATTATTATTTCTAGTTCATTCAGCAGAGAACCGAACCAATCTAGTGTAAAATCGCCGCGTCTCGGGTTCAGTAGGCAGCGGCTGGTGACGGGCGACATCGTATCGGCGAAAGCTCGAAGCTCGTTTGATCTAATTGGTTTACAGCTAGGGAAAGGCACGCGGTGGGGCGACCCCGACCGCTTTGATCTTCCACACGGCGGTATGCATAATAGTTATTGTATGGGAAAGTAAGGCCAACGAAGTGGCAATGAATTGTGGATGGTTTTTAAACATTTGTTACATTTTTTTATCGAGGAGAGTGGTGTTTTTCAAACTAAACTTAATTTTGGATTTGAGACCAAATTACTCAACTTAAACTTTTCTCTACGTCTTTACATATTATGATATTATCTATCTATCTATATAAATAAAAATTAATCGCCGAAATGTATGTGCGCACATAACTTCCGAACGACTGCACCAAATTGGATAATTCTTTTTTGTGTGTGTTCGTTATTTTCAGGACAAGGTTTGTATAAAACTACTGGTGAGCTCTGGCATTATAAAATTTGTATCAATAAATTGCTATAGGTGGCACGCGAGCTGTTTGAAAACTGAATGTACCGTGGCTGAATGTATGGAATGCGTGAGGGGGGAAGGAAACTCCGGTAGTGTTTGCGGGAGGGGTGAGGGAAACCAGAGAAGGGGGGGGGAATTAACTTGGGAAGGGGTTCACGGGATGAGGGAGGGGGGAGGGAGTTGAGTGATGAGAGAAGGGGAGGCGGGAGAGGAAGGGGAGCGGGACGAATTGGAAAGGACACGCAGGGAGAAACATTTTTTATTTATTAAATGGCCTAGCAACGCATGCCGGGTACCAGCTAGTAAAATATAGTTCTCCACCGCGTCTGTCTATCTGTTCGCGATAAACTCAAAAACGACTGAACGGATTTTCGTGCGATTTTCACCAATAGTGATTCATGAGGAAGGTTTAAGTATATAATTTGTCAAGATTTTGTGTAAATTAATTGAAATATATAATATATAAAGGGAGCGGGCCGGCAAGCGGAAGGTGTGGATATATTTGTATGCAAATTAACAGATGGCGTTGATTATAAAGGTTGGGTAACCAAATCCGATAGATGTAAATGTTTTTCTCTTTTTAGTGTCGCTTTTCCGTTTCATCGAATTTCAAATCACAACGGTGCTAAAGAAGTTTTCACATCAAAAAAATGTGTGTAGTTCACAAGCGATAGAAAACTAAAGTAGACAAGAGTGGAGTGGCTACAAAGCACCGCACAAAGAGGATACCGATTATCCTATCTCATTCTATCGCAGGCTAAATCCTGTAGATGTATGTGATTGTCTCTTACTAGTGTCGCATTTTTGTTTCATCGAATTTAAAATCCTAACGGTTCTTAAGAAGTTTCACTTCAAAAAAATTGTGTGCAGGTCGCATGCGGTAGAAGTAAAACCTTCAGAAAACTAAAGTAAAGAAGAGTGGGAAGGCTACGAAACACCGCACAAAGAGGAGACCGATTATTCTGTGTCATTCTCTCGCAGGCTAAATCGTATAATAGATGTGTATATGTTTGCCTCTTTTTAGTATCGTTTTTTTTTCGTTTCATCGAGTTTCAAATCACAACGGTGCTAAAGAAGTTTTAACTTAAAAAAATATTGAAATTTAAAAACATCTGCCAAAAATAATTAAATATTCTCATGCAAAAACCGCGCCTTGCTAAAAATTTCCAGTGAATTGCCCTCAACGCATATTATCATTACCTATATTTAAAAATAATTCAGTATCACCCCAGTTCACAGTAACCCTCCTACCTAGTGCCTAGTGCTCACTGGTCAGTGGTTAGGTCCAGTGGTCAGACAACACCCTTTACTTTACAACATTACGCTAATAGCACCCTGTACACCGTGTATTGTAATATTAAATTGTTCAGTAGGTCGCCATAATACTGCTTCCCAATACCTTGACATAATTAATTTTGGGAGGCGGTTATGGATACCGCCGCCCGGAGAACCATTTTTTTATATGAATACCGCACAAGAGTCCCAACTGCTCCCGTCTGAAGCCAGTGAGACTATGGCATCCCCAATTGAGATATGTTGTGAGGCTGAAGGTAGTGGGGAGGGGAAGGAGGGTAAGTGCCTCGCTATTCAGATCTGGTCACCAAACACGGGTAATGCCATTTCAAGCAACATTTCAATTCTAAATGGTGGTCTTACACCAGGACGATACTGAGAGTATCTTCCACTCTGGAACGGGCTGCAAATATACTATATATGATTTTAAATGAATAAATTGTGAAATAACACAAATTAATCAAATAAAATTTATTTGCCACGCCGGGATTCGATCCCGCGACCTTCGGAGTGCTAGTCAAGAGCCTTACCGCTGGACTACGCCGGCCATCAAGGACATTTATTGGGTAACCAACGATAGGCCACCCAAAGCGGAAAGATATATTTGGAGACTCAGCATGGGTGCCCGAGTTCATCATGTGAGGTGTGTTCAAGTCTTGGCGGCAGATTGTCAAGCAGCTGCGTGGCGGGCCTGATCGGGAAAGGCAGGTTTGGGGAAACCCTTGGACTGTTCAGCTGGTACCTCCCGTCATGCACTGCGGTGAGAGGGATGGATTCATGCGACCGTCACTCTTGCACACCCAGATTCCTACCCACCCTTCATACCTTTTTATTTTCCGGAACTTTCTCTTCTTAATTAAATTAAAAACATCTAATTTGCGAGGCGGGAATGGGTACCGCCGCCTCGGTAACCTTTATTGGATAACCAACACCCCTGTCATAGGTCACCCCAAGTGGTTCGCTACGTTTGGTGATTTAGCAGGGGTACCCGGTTTCACGGGGTTTGTCTAGGTCTTGGAGGCGGATGACCGGGACACACTGAACCCCAGATTCCTACCCACCCCTTAAACCCTTTTCCTTCCTACAACTCTCCGCTCCTTCCTATCCTTAAAAAACACTCCACACAGTATGCCCAAAGATGACATAGGCCCCGAGGAAAATTATTTTCCTCAGGGTCTCCTGTGTGGAGCTCATGTAAAAAAAAAATCCTCCAAACAGCATCCTCAAAGACGACATTATTTATAACGACTAGGGAAATTATTTTCCTCAGGGCCTAAGTCGTCAAAACTTAATAATAAATAATAATAATGAAAAAAATAATAAATACATCAATTTACAGGTTGTTAAGGGACCTAGTCCCTTAGTCGACATTAAAAAGTGAATTCCTGATATTTTTCGGAGTAAAAAAAAGAAATGAAATTTTGGTTTTCGTTGACTATTTAGTTGTCTATTTTTTCAAAATTTTTCTCCTCAAAATTAAATAAAATAAAAATCTTCCACATGTCGTCACTGGTCACTCAGCCGAGTAATCACCCAACTTTTACTCCTTTTTTTACATAAACTTCATACAGGAGGCCCTGAGGAAAATAATTTCCCTCAGAGCCTACGTCATCTTTGAAGATGCTGTGTGGAGGATCTTTTTGAGAAAAGGAATGCGTGAACATGTTGTAGGAGGGAGGAAATACAGAGGCCGAGCCGTTGAACTCAAGAACGAGTCATAGAAACGATCCGTT
Organism: Limnephilus rhombicus; assembly: GCA_929108145.2. NCBI lineage: Eukaryota > Metazoa > Arthropoda > Insecta > Trichoptera > Limnephilidae > Limnephilus > Limnephilus rhombicus. Next base: position 46,218,766 of record OV815290.1, read on the forward strand.
CTCATGTGACTAATGTCGACCGTGTACAAATGTTGGGCGAGTGTTTGGCGTGTTTCCCGACTATGCACCGGTGCCGAGGGAATCAATGACGCTGGTTCCTCGGAGCATCTTCCATTGTAATACCGGTAGAACAAGGACAGCATTCCCACATGATGCCTGTGCTCTAAAGATTGCAATCCGTATGTTAAGATGGGAGAATCTATCAAATGGACTGCCCGTTTCTGCACAGAGTCAAGGGTTTTTTTTAGGTATTTTGGAGTTCCAGATCAGAGGTGGTTGCCAAATTCAACCGTGAGGCGCACTTGTGATTTGTACAGGGTTAGCCGTTGTGTACTATTAAAGTATCTGCGGGCCCTGTACAGTACGCCTCCTGTCGGGGAACCGGCTAAAGGGCGCGGACTTCGAGCATCGTCTGCGGTTGGGCCAAAAGCTATACGCATTCTCATTGGGACTGCCCGGTGGTCTATGGAATACTTTCTCTGGCTTTTCTTGTATACATTTTATTTTCTTTCCGCTATTATAGTAATTACTTACATTATAACATATTCATATAACTGTTTTTTCCTCATTACTTATTTTATTTACAGAAGGTTTCTTCGACTGGTCATAGCCGTTATTTTTATTTTTCTTTTTCTTTTACTAACACTATTTTCTCTTTTTGATGTTGCCAATTTCAGAAGAATTATTCCACGGGCTGCTACTTCTATTTATCTTTTGCATAATGTTAATGTAAGTACTTGCATACTGCTTACTAACCCCGTATGCATGGACATTGGAGGGTCTAGAGTCGTTCAAATAAATGTAGCTTCGTTAAAAAAAAAGTAGAGTCTTGACGTGTGCGGTGAAGGAGGAAACCATATGTTGGGAAAGCTCTCCAATAGTACGCCTCCTGTTCCTAACTGTACAAAATCTACTGATTTTTTTATGTTTATATTAGAAAAAAAGTAACTATTTAGCAGTTACCCATTGTCTGTAAGAAACATTTATGTAGCAATATTGTTCTTTCGATAAATAAAATACGATTTTTGAGAACATTACATCTGTTTATTGAGAGTGGTATTAAAGACTTCGTATCTCTCCCAAGACAATCAAGACTTCAAGGATAGTCCTCTGTAGGTCTGTGTGACTCCTGCTGCAGCTTAGTGACCCTCAGAGACATGGTGGTGCGTCTCAGGGACCCCTCAGGCCTCCAGTGTTCCCAGGATATGCCCCCCAGCTCCGGTCTGGTGGACACATTGTGGTATTGGCCGTTCAGGTTGGATTCGAAGCAACTGAAACCAAGGAAAAAAATAAAATTTCGGGCTGGATCAAAACAAAATGCATAAACAGATCTGAAAAAATCAACAGTTGGCTCCAATCAAATATTTTAACAATGAATGTTGAAAAACAGGATACATGATCTTAAGCTCAACCTGTAAAATAATTCCTCCTCATGTACCCTTAAAAATTGAAAACAACGACCTGCAAATCCTGATCCAGGAAAAATGTCTTGGGCTGTGCATTGCTCAGCATTTGACATTTAAACAACATTTTCAAGGTATTAAAGACAAAATCATCCCCTTAATTAGCGTATTTAGCCGGCTATCATATCTGTTGCCAAATAAATTAAAAATAGATTTATATTATAGTCTCGTACACTCACATTTAAATTATTTGATTGAAATCTGGGGAAACGCGTGTGACATATACATAAATGAATTACAGGTAATACAAAACAAAGTAATCAAAAAAACTATTTAACTACAAGCCCAGAACATCCACAAAAAAATTATGTATGGAAATAAAATATTAACATTAAGAAAATTATATGAATACAATACATGTCTCCTTATATACAAAATACAAAATAATCTCGAACACACAAACAAAGAATTCATTAAAACGTCCCAAGTACATAAACACTTTACACGACAACACGATAACATACATTTAAACACCATCCACACTAACTATGGTAAACCATCCATTGGTTACGAGGGGGGCAATTTATATAATTTCCTCCTAAATGACATTAAAAATGAAATGAAGCTGGGTAAATTAAAAAAAATTATATTTATATTTATTCTTGATAAACAAAATAATGAAATAGAATAGCGCTATATTGAAATATTTATTTTATCTTGTTGTGTTTAATTATTCCTAGTTAAATGAGTGAAAATGTAATTTTCTTTTAACTGGAATAAAAAAAAAAATAACAGGAACACCGGATGCAAAACTTTTATTATTTATTAATTGTCGTAGCACTCACAGCATTTATAAAATAGGAAACACGTAAAAAAACGTTTTTTTTTCTCTTTATTAGTATCTTTTTTCATCTAGTTGATCAACAATGTGATATTGAAAGAAGGGTGAATGCAGGGAACTCTATTAACGGAGGACTGAACGCCGTTGGCGTCAACCATTAGGGTAGGTTCACATGACAAGCGCTTAACGCGCGTTGAACGCGCGCAAAATTTTTGTATAGCGTTCACATGGTGCTCGATTGTCTGCGGCGTTGCGGCGCTTGCCCTGTTGAATTATTTCATCGGAATTGGATTGATTACCTGGCAGAGCAACTCATTGCCTGAAAACATAATCCAACGCCATAACCATAATATACTTTCATAACCATGTACGTTTTTAGATTTTCAAGGCCAAAAGTATTTTCGTTATTTGTTTTTGGTGTGTTATGCCGTATTACTCTATCTCCTTCTTTAGTCAACGTTTCGGGCAGCGTTACAGTGTCCATCATCAGAGCAGGTGAGCTGCAACACAGCATAACACCCCAAAAAACAAATAACGAAAATTCAAACCATAATTAAATTCTCAATGTAAAAAAAAAAATCATAAATAAATCACTTTTCAGTACAAACCATCTTTTTCTACTTCGATTGTTACCTCTTCCTATAGTTTGCATTTTTATTGAGCTTTTTTATTAGCTGGATTCCACATTAAAGACAAGGTTCTCTTTTTAAAACTTATGCAATTAATATTTCATACATTTTTTACTTCTAAAATGCCTCGCGCCTAGTGGCAAAGAAACCAACACGTTGGTTTACTTCGATACACGCTAGGCGACTGTCTAGGCACCAAGCGTGCAGTGCGGCCGGTCGCGAAAATTCTAGAACGTTCGTTTTCCTTAGCTACTCGCTATGTGACGCTAGGCTCTAGGCGCTAACCAAGCCGCCTGTCTGTGCGGACGTAGCCTTATTGTTAGAAATAAACTTAGTATCATACTTCAAGTTTATTTGTACAAGTTCAAGTTTATGAAAGTGTCAAAACAATCGAAAAATAAAAATTTTATGTCATAAGTTATTAAATAAGTTAGTGTAGTTTTAATTCAGTCGTGTGGTCTAAAGCACACTCGCTTTTTTATAAAAAGTAATTAACTTTTAATTTTAACTCTACGCAATGGAAACGGTAAGAAAAACTTCAATTAATCCAAGGCATATTTGTGTTCATAATGTAAACCGATTTGTAGTAAGGACTAGTCGAAATTAATGATTTCGAAATAATCGTCGATTAGATCCACACACGAGGCCCTGAGGAAAAACACTTCCTTCAGGACCTATGTCATCTTTGGGGATGAGAGGAAGTTCTGGGAAGAAAAAGGGTACGAGGGGTGGGTAGGAATCTGGGGATCAATGTGTCTAGAAGAAATGAATTTATGAATTCGTCTCTCCCACCGCAATGCAAGACGGTGGGTTGAGAGAGTTCGGCTGGAGAGATCTAGATTAGGTCTCCCTCCACCAAACTCTCCCGATCCGATCTGCTATGTAGTGGGGAAATAATGCATAGTCGCCAAGACATAGGCAAACCCCGGGCATTTCTGGTAAGTCACCAAACGTAGTGAACAACTTGGGGTGACCTATGGTGACGGCCGGCGTAGTGCAACGGTAAAGCGCTTGACTCGCATTCCGAAGGTCGCGGGATCAAATCTCGGCGTGGCAAATAAATTTTATTTGATTAATTTGTGTATTTCTTAATTTATTAATTTAAAATAATATATAGTATATTAGTAGCACGTTCCAGAGTGGAAGATACTCTCAGTATCGCCCTGGTGTAAGACCACCATTCAGAATTGAAACGTTGCTTGAAATGGCTTCTGCCATGTTTGGTGAACAGATCTGAATAGCCAGGTACTTCCCGGCCTTCCTCTTCCCTATCTCCTTCCCCTCTCCACTGCCTTCAGCCTCACAACATACCCCAATTGGGGATGCCATAGTCCCACTGGCTCCAGACGGGAGCAGTTGGGACTCTTGTGCGGTATTCATGTAAACATAAAATAATGGCAGGGGTGTTAGTTATCCAATAAATGGTTCCCCATATCGCCTCCAAAATTGCCATATCACCTTAAATGCAGATTCTAGGTCCGTTTCAGCTTTTGAACAGTTTGTGAGTACCTGTTGAACCACCAGCCCCCTCCGCCATAGCTGTCTGAGCACGGGCAGCAGTTGGGCGCCAGATCGTGTCGGCGGTCTCGCGTGCTGAATCCGACCCCGCTGTGGTAGGACAGGCTGTCCGTGGCGTTGCCCCTGTAGCCGGTGATACTCAGAGCGAAGGCTTTGGACTCTGGACCAACCTGAAAACAGACAAAAAGGTACATCATTGAAAAAGAAGATAACACTAGTAATCAAACCACTTCTTTTTATTTTCCTACCATTCGTTAAACATTTATCGTAATTCGCTCCATCGTTAAAGCACAAAAACTAATCGTAAAAATAATTCTCAAACTGCCGCTTACTACCAGCACTGATACGATCTTCAATACCTCCGATGTTGTGGACATAAAACAGCTCTACTCAAGATTCATCTTAGTTAATTTGCACAAAAACAACAAAACACTATACAAAGCTACACAAACAATACGCAATACCCGAGCCATAAACAAAAAACTTCTCCAAGCTCCTTTTTCCAAAACCTCCTTTGGACAAAGACAATCTAAATACATAGCTTGTAAACTATACAATACACTACCAGCTACTAGACACTATTACAAACATCTGTAAAATAAATCACACATAGACAGAAATAACTATTCACATACGACCTAACCCATATGAAATAAATGAAAATAATAAAATCCTGTCAAATTTAACTCCTTGAAGAGATTAGACAGAATTTATTTCTTTACTTCATCTCCTCAATTATAAGATAACTCTCTTTAAATGATTTACCCACCCAGTGGCGTAGCGTGGGTTTCGGCCGCCAGGGGCGGAGGAAAATTTTGACGCCCCCCCCCCCCTAACTTCTACAGGTACTTTTTCCGCAGATTTTCAAGCGCTGACCGGGTGGGGGGGGGGGTAGATAGCCTTTTTTTTATGCCGATTCTTATAATCCTATGTGCCGAGTACTCTTCCAATAAAATCATGCTTATACATAAATTCTACTACAAAATTTATATACAACTGCTCTCAGAAATCGAGAATAGTGTGCCTGTAATAGAATTTCGCATCTTTATCACGCATTCGTATGGAATGCAAAGCTTCACTCGGTACTCGGTTAATCGGCAACTTATCGATATATTGATAACACAAAACTGGTTTAAATTAAAATAAATATGCGGTTTATCGAAACTACACTCGGAACATAAAAATGGTTTTAATTACAACTGTATGTGGTGAATTAAAGCTACACTCAGAACATGAAAATGGTTTTTCTTTAATTCTGCCGGCAATTACATTCTGAACATAAAACTGGTTTTAATTAATTCTGTACGCGGTGAATTAAAACTACACTAAAAACATGAAAAGCGTTTTTCTTTGACTCTGCCGGCATTTACATTCTGAACACAAAACTGGTTTTAATTAAATCTGTTTGTGGTGAATTAAAACTACACTCAGATCATCGGGGTGGAGGAAAATTTCGCAGCCCCCTTATTTGGGCACTTCAAGCGGTGTGGGGGGGGGGGGGGGGGTTGTATATGGTAATCCTATTTTTTTATTATGACCTCTTTATAAACGAGCCGGATTTTTTTTAATAATCACATTTGAAGAGTATTCTTTCAACGAAAATCATTTATATAAATTCTACTCCAAAGTTGATTGATACTGCGTTAGAGTCCCCAAACAATAGTTACACACGCAACAATCAATTTCTCAGAATTTTACAGCATTATGTAACTCAAATGTAAAGCTTTACTCGATGCAGGATGAATCTGCAACTCGTTATTTAATTTATCGCTGTACTCTGAACACAAATCCAGTTTGTAAGCGGTGAATTAAAACTATACTCAGAACATGAAAATGGTTTTTCTTTGATTCCGGCAGCATATATATAGTCTACAAATAGAATATTATAACTAAAGTTCGAATAAGAGGATGTTTTCCTTCGAAATGTGTCAACAGATGAATCAACTGAAAATTTACATTTTCAACACAAAATTAGTTTGAATTAAGTCTGTATGCGGCGAAATAAAAGTACACTCAGAACACGAATATGGTTTTTCTTTGATTCTGGCAGCACATAAAGAGTCTGCTACTAGAATTTAATAACTGAACTTCGAATAAGATAATGTTTTCCTTTGAATTGTGTCAGCAGATGAATTCTCAAATGGAATTTTACACCCTGAAAACTGGTTTAACCCTTCGATAATAAGAAAAATATATCTAAAAACTTTTGCCTGTCAATGTTTGCGCACAAAATTTCCAGTTCTTCTCATGCAATGTTCCTTTTTATTAAAACAAAACTGTTCTAAAATCTAGATAAAGTAATTTTTCCAAACTGCTTATTAGAACATTATTGTTTCTAAACATTAAAATTTTCAAATTGGAAATGTGAATTGGCTCAAAAGTACATGCCTGGCAATATTCGAATTAAAGTACATAAAATAGAATAAACTAAAATTTTAAATACAGATTCCCTTTCTTAAAAAAAAATGTTATAAAACTGTATCTTAACTTTTTATCGCAATCACAAATTTATTTCAAATTAAATGTGTGGGACATAATTTCACAATTTTATTTTAAAATTAAATGTGTGGGATAATTTGCGTCTCCTGTGATTAGACGGGTCAAATTAAATATGTATTTGCCGAATTAAAACTACACTCAGAAAATGAAAATGGTTTCTCTTTAATTCTGACAGCACATACATAGTCGACAACTAGAATTTTATATCTGCACTTCGAATAAAATAATGGTCTCCTTCGAAATGTATCAGCAGATGAATACACAACTGAAATTCATTCGTTAATACATTCTGAAAACAATTCAGGTTTTAATTAGGAGTGAGGAGTTTGAGAGTTATCAGCTTTAATTAGTATTACTCTCATAATATGCGTACGGTTTTCCTACTTTGTAGTAGGGAGTTTTCTTAATTTGGAGCTTAAAAAAATATAGTTATTGATATTTTCAATGAATTAAAAAAAAAGAGTTGGATTCGTAAACGGATCGTAGAACATGTTCAAATAATAATTTGAAGTGGTTTAAATTTTTCAAAGATAATGTTATTATTTATTGTGAAAATTTGGCCCCCCCCCTTAAAAGTGCCGCTCGGGGCGGGCCGCCCCCCCCCCCCGCCCCCCACGCTACGCCTCTGTACCCACCCTACCAATCACCTTTCTGTTTTAATTTCGATTCAAATTAATATGTATTTTAACCTTAAATACTACGTTATTCGTTTATATACCTGTACGCCTGTCTCGACACAGGTATATCCTAGTGAGACAGACATAAAAAACCCAATGTACATATACTCTTTTATAGATAAATAAATAAAAAATAAATATTTAAAACCTTTCCATGGCTAGCCATTTATTTTAAAATGAAGGTATTGAAATACTTAATCTATTATGACTATATATGTCACAAATCTGAACTTCGTTGACTATTTTATAACGATGTTAAAAATAAATTTTAAAAACTATTTTTTCTCGCAGATTTTCTGATCAGCTGTTTACGTTTAAAATTAAGTCACTTTTCCATAGATAATGCACCTTTCATTATCAAGTATACCATAGACAACATACAGATATCGAAAATAATAGCACTGTAATATGTTTTTATGTCTCCATGTTAAAATTCGAAGGTATCATTTTTTTAATGTTGGCGAAACATTTTAAAAATGATCTCCTCGTGGGCGCTTCAGCGGTAAATAACTTATTTTTTAAATTACCTCAAATTGGTCGTACTCTGCCCAAACCATCTCCCCGTCAAAGTCCTCGAGTTCGACTCTCAGTTCCACAGAGGTGGAAGTAAGTGGGGAGGGCGACGAGACGAGACTTAGAAGCAAGGTTCCCAGCCAGTAGTCGCCTGTTGCCGCATCTCCAAAGCCCCACTTGTAGTCAGCCCAGGGGCGGGCAAAGTTTACCGAGCCACTGCTTCTGCGCTGGAATATCAGCTCTCCAGTCTTGCTGCAGAAATGCCTGGAAAGAATATAATAATTTTACCTCTTAAGTGATCCTCAGTACACCTTAGATACATGAACAGCAGTAGAATATTCTTACCTGTCCGATATACAACGAATATTCACTTAAAATGTCTCAAACGAAATGTCAGTTTTACGAAAACTTTGTGTTATTACCGCTTCACAATTAAAGCTCTATAAATGAAACATTTCTGAACGTAACCGAATAGTAAAAACTAATTTAGAAAGGTTACAAAATAAGCTTTCAAATTGTTATATTAAAAATAAATATTAACATTTGTAAATATTAAAATTTAGAATGCAAACATTAAAAAAATGTAAAAAATGACTCACGTAATGTTTTTATGTGAAAACGGTACTAAAATAAAATCACAGATTATGTAAACAATAATACTTATTATATTATATAAATGTTTAATAAACACTTTTGTCACCTCACTTTTTTATCATTTCATACAAAATATTTGATAAAAATTAGAATATATCCAGCGGCTTGTAGGCGATTTGGCGGGTAAAATTCATGCCGACCGTGTGACTGACAGATTAGGTCTTTTTAGGTATTTCTATGGACAACTTGAATAGAGATGTGCAGCATGATTCACTATCCACCTTTTACTTTTTGTTTTAGGGATGTCACTAAAATAATAACGGAGTTAGAACGATTTCTGTGGAGACACACGCTTATTGTACTTGACTGCTATTGTCAATTTAACGTGTATATCTGCTTACGTTGCTGACCGGCTGTATACACACACAGCTATAAAACTGCGAGCAGATATCTGTTGAACCGGGAGCACTTATGTTTAGTACCACCAAACAATGCTATAAAATATTTCTTCCTATGGTAGGAGAGGGGGCATTGGAGGTTATCCACCACTTACCCGCCCTGGTATACGTAACAGATAATTACTCCTTCAAGCCTCTCGCAAGGATTCTAACTTTTTTGAAAGAACGAATCTAGATTTCAGTTTAAACGAATCTAGACCTCCAGTGTCCCTGCATACGGTGTTAGGAAGCAGTATGCAAGTGCTTACATAATATACAAAATGCGAATAATATATGATCAATAGTAGTATAAGTAGTTCAAACATAAAGTAATTAAAAACATAAACATGAAAGGCTGCTGCTCACAGCATCTTGCGTATGCTGCAAGCATCTGCAGAAATGATAATAATGCAGGCGCCAGGCAGAAGTTCAAAGAAGTGATCACTTCTTTGAAGACTTTGCGCACACATTTGGTCACATATTGTTGTATCTGCCAGACATGTGTTCAAAGATTTGATCACTCCTTTGAGCTCACAGTTTTCAAATAGACTTCACACAACATGGACGACGATTTGGTCGACACAGTTTGCTTATATTATTTATGTGCGTCTAATTATTTATTACATGTGCAAATAAATAAACAAAAATGTTATTTCGATTTTTATGCCCTACTTGCATCAACTCTATAAACTTGAAAACGCTCTCATTATTCCACTCCATCGTTAGTTCGTTTGGCTGTTTACGCACGACAAGTCTCCACGGCGACGCTCCCGCAACTGGGCTTCGCGCAGTGTGGCAGGCATGCAAAAATTTGAACTTTGATCCCTTTGATGTGCGCTAAAAAACCGATACTGAACGGCAAAGCGCACTTAGTGATCACTTATGTGACAACAGTATCAAATGCCCGTGCCACACAACATGTGAACACTTATTTGATCACTTCTTTGAACTCATGTCTGGCGCCTGCATAAAGTATGGTGAAGAACGCTGATGTCGGGTGGGATACCTCTATCAGGAGAGGGGGTCAGATGAATTAGGGAGCGGCCACGGAATGCACATTTATTTGTACTGAATCTGTCAATTTTACATCTGTCATCCGCCGGTTTTAGGCAGCTTCGTAATTAAAATGACCCACTCTCCTGTTTTTGGCGGAGAAGGGGGCGCATAACTTTTCACATATCGCCTCAGGCGTAAGATGTGTATTGTCTATGGTTGATCTGCGCATAAACCGCTCAGGTGTGAATGGTCTGAAGGGATTGTATGGAGAGCGTTATTTGGCGTGTGATTATCTTTTATATTTTATAGCTGTTCACTAGCGAGTTCCCGGTATGCGTTGCAAAACCACTAAGTAATAGAGAGATTGTTTCTCCCTGCGTGAACTTTCCCAATCATCCCGTTCCCCTTCCCCCTACACCTTTCCTGCCTTTCCTCTCGTACTCCCGTGATCCCCTTCCATCTTCCGAGTTCAAAAAATACAGTTCCGGTTCATTCAGATTTTCAAACAGCTCGCGTTTTTTTTATATGAATACCCCACAAGAGTCCCAACTGCTTCCACCTGAAGCCAGTGAGACTATGGCATCCCCAATTAGGGTATGTTGTGGGGCTGAAGGTAGTGGGGAGGGGAAGGATATAGAGAAGAACAAGGTGGGGAAGTATCTGGCTATTCAGATCTGGTCACCAAACACGGCTAATGCCATTTCAAGCAACGTTTCAATTCTGAATGGTGGTCTTACACCAGGGCAATTCTGAGAGTATCTTCCACTCGGGAACGTGCCGCAAATATACTGTACATTATTTTAAATGAATAAATTGTGAAATATCACAAATTAATCAAATAAAATATATTTGTCACGCCGGGATTCGATCCCGCGACCATCGGCGTGCGAGTCAAGAGCCTTACCGCTGCACTACGCCGGCCGTCACCTATTGCAATTAATATATTGCAAACATTCATTTTTAGATGATACAAGAACAACCAATCAAATTTGGTACCTAACAAATGTACCTATTTAAAATAAATATAATTTTTGATTAGATTCAAAGTATTCGATTTTGGTTAGTACCATAGGCGGGTACTTCGATTAAATTCATTAATTTAAAGAGTTATTCGAAAATTTCATTTTGATTCAACAATCGATGGCTTGCAAAACGTCATTCTCAAATTGTGACATTTTTGATAGTTTCGGAAGAGTTTTTGTAATAATTAAAAAACTTTTCAGATGTGTTTTTTTTATTTATTAATCTTAAGTTAGCTCACATCTTTGTGTGTGCTAATATTTTATAAAGCTATAATCATTTACATTGGTTGGCAAACATAATCATTCTTTAAATATTACACATAAATAAAGACAAGAATAATTGAGGTAGACATACTTTTTTAATTCTTTTTTAAACTTATTTATATTTTCTATCTCAGTAATTTCATTCGGGATGTTGTTATACAGTTGGACGGCCTGGTACATCAGAGATTTCTGGGTGCTTGATTTTTTCTTGTCGGCAGTCTAATTTGCTTTGAATTTCTTGTCCCGTGTCGGTGTGTTTCGTTATTATAATGTATTTTTCTTTTTAGTTCCTTAGACATCATCTCCATGTTAATTTTATGTAAAAAATAAGTAAATTCAAATACACAGTTTGCTTCACCGTCAAAATATTTAGCTATTTTAGCATGTCTCTTATCCGTGTGTATATGTTGTGCTAAGTATTATTCGCATTGCTTTATTTTGCAGTATTTGCATTTTTTTTTCATTTTCTGTTCATTGCAGAGAAAATGAATACTTGAACAGTAATTAAAGTGTGGTGATATAATTGTATTATATATTATCTGGCATGTTTCTTTATTTATTTTGTTTCTGATTCTACCAAGAAATGATATTTTTTTTGCAATGGGGTCGTAATAATCCCGAAACGTTTGAAAGAAGGTATTTTGAAATTTTCAAACATATCCTATGCTTGACAACTTTATATACATTATAAGTAGAGACACTTATTCCTAGCTTTAATTTTTAAGAAATGTAGCATTAATAATTATTGAAAAATAGCATCGCTCACTTGCTCTACAAGCTGTCTTTGAAAATAGCTGTTACCTTCCAGGAATTTAGTGTCATCAACAGATTTGAATGTTGGTGCAAGCCTACTTTTACTTGCTAAAAGAATAGCGTCTGATCGCTGGACATTCTGACCTACAATTGCAAGATTGAACATTTTACCCGCGTGCTCAAGAAATAGATTAGTGCTGTTGTCTTGACGGTTCAACATACGAGATGCCAGTTTCACAGATCTCTTCTGAAAACTCTCTCTTATTTGGGTTAAGACAACCTGGTTCTTAACCTTTACGTCCTGCACAGCCTTTAAGGTTTTGGCTGGGAAAACACCATCACTCAATTTTCGCATAAAGAAAAGTTCGCATATTATTTGGTTTTGTCGTAAAAATCGCTGCTATTTCGCGTTTTAACGTATTTATCGCTAAAAACACCATTATCGCTTTAATTCGCGAAAATATCGTTTATGCTATGAATCAGTGCATCTACATATAAGCAAGCATATTATGATATTTATATATGTAAGATTACTAAATTCATTCTATACTGTGTATTGCGTATTGCTAAGTTCAACCCTTTTTAAAATTGATGAAGAAACTCACCTTGAATTGGGTAAACCACAAACATCCAGTTTGTCCAAGCCACTCGACAGCGCTTCAATCACTTTGCAAGAAAAGTGTTGGACGGTTATTGGTTCTTCAAAGGAGATGCGGTGGTGAGGTTGTTGAAAATTTTGACAATGCTCCAAGTATTCTTCTGTCTCTAAAATATTGCCAGATTTTTGAGTCTCATCATATTTGTCCTCAGGGTTTTCGAGTACATGTTTTGATTTGTTATCTGAAATCATATGTTGATTTGTTAACTGAAATCATATGTTGATTTGTTATCTAACAACATACGAGTATGTTGATTTGTTATCTAAAATCATGTCGATTTGTTATCTAAAATCACGTTAATTTGTTATCTCAAATCATGTATTGTTTTGTTTGTTGATATGTTATTTAAAATCATATGTTGATTTGTTATCTAAAATCATATGTTAATTTGTAATCTGAAATCGTATGTTAATTTGTTATCTAAAATCAAACGTTTATTTGTAATCTGAAATCGTATGTTGATTTGTTATCTAAAATCATATGTTGATTTGTAATTTGAAATCATATGTTGATTTGTTAACTAAAATCATATGTTGATTTGTAATTTGAAATCATATGTTGATTTGTTAACTAAAATCATATGTTGATTTGTAATTTGAAATCATATGTTGATGTGTTAACTAAAATTATATGTTGATTTGTAATTTGAAATCATATGTTTAATTATGATTTGTTAACTAAAATCATATGTTGATTTGTAATTTGAAATCATATGTTGATTTGTTAACTAAAATCATATGTTGATTTGTAATTTGAAATCATATGTTGATTTGTTAACTAAAATCATATGTTGATTTGTAATTTGAAATCATATGTTGATTTGTTAACTAAAATCATATGTTGATTTGTAATTTGAAATCATATGTTGATGTGTTAACTAAAATTATATGTTGATTTGTAATTTGAAATCATATGTTGATTTGTTAACTAAAATCATATGTTGATTTGTTAACTGAAATCATATACGTTGATTTGTTATCTAAGATCATGTTTTTTTTTTTTTTTTTTTTTTTTTTTTTTTTTTTTTTTTTTTTTTTTTTTTTTTTTTTTTTTTTATTGTACGACAGACAGGTGAGTCCAATTACGGTACAATTTTAATTTTCTTATAACTAACAATACATGTATATAGTTTTTTTAAAACATGGTACGGTGATATCGAACACATCTATATCCGCTGGTAGGGCATTAAGCAATGCCATACCTCTTGTCATGCTGTGTTGAGCCATGACATCTGTCCGACCCTGCGGTATGTGGAATAGGGCGTGGCTACGAGTTCGACAGTATTTGGCAGGAGCGAATAAGCCACAGCATGACAGGAGATATGGAGAATCAATAAGGTTTTTTATTAACTTTAATTCGAATACCATGAGTCCGGCATTACGCCTGGTCTCTAGGCTTTGATAATTTGTCTCCTTTAGCAGTTCCACGTGATGCATGAATTTCGGATATATTCCGTAAGATCGCATGTAAACATACCTTAGGAATTTTTTTTGAATTTGTTCAATCATATTTATGTATTTAAGTTGATATGGTATCCAGACAGTACTAGCGTACTCCAGCTTGCTTCTGACCACTCCGTTGAACATGGCGGTCATTGCTTCTACGTTACTGAATTGTTTGCAAGTTCTAATTACAAAACCAAGCATTTTGGAGCAAGCCGAAGTAAGCTGCACTATATGATTTGAAAATGTTAGCCTGGGATCAAAGGTCACCCCAAGATCCTTGATGATATTTACGCGTGTTAGTATTTCTCCATTCATTCTATACGGGTATAATAACGGATTTTGTGAACGACTATAAGTCATAACGACGGATTTTTTTATATTGAAATTAAGTTTATTTTCTAACGACCATTTCATGATTGAATCGAGGTCTGCCTGCAGTTTGGAATAATCGTCATCTGATTCGATTTCCATCATCAGTTTCATGTCATCCGCGAATAGGAGACATGAGCTATGACGTATGCAGTCCTGAATGTCATCTATTAGAATAAGGAATAACATGGGACCTAGATTCGATCCTTGAGGAATTCCTGACAGAGCTACGAACTCATGAGAGTCGTATCCATTTACATTTACATACTGGCTTCTATCTTTTAAATATGACGCAAAAAATATCAGTAAGGGTTGATTAAAACCTATTTTGTGCATCTTTCTTAATAGAACGTCGTGATCTACTCGGTCAAATGCCTTTGCAAAATCCGTGTAGATTACGTCCGTCTGATGCTTACAGTCTAGGCCTTTTGCTACCCGTCGAGAAAAAGAGAGTAAGTTGGTTACCGTTGATTTCCTCGGTAAGAAGCCATGTTGATTTTCTCGTAAGAAAGGCGCGATTTGCGGACTGATTTTATCACAGATAATCATTTCAAAAATTTTTGGAATTGTTGACAGTACTGCAACTGGTCTATAATTTCTGACATCAGTCTTTTCATCGGTTTTGTGAATAGGGCTGACCCTCGTTAATTTCCAACACTGTGGAAACGTGGATGACATGATGCAGAGATTAAATATGTAAGCAAGGGATACACAGATATTGGGAGAGATTTTTATAATCATCGAAGGAGGAATACTGTCCGGACCAGTAGCCTTGTCAGGTCGCATATTCCGGATACAGGCTTCTATTTCCTGGATGTTGGTCAATCCGAGTGAGATATCTCCAACATTCCAGGGTGATGCTGTTGGGAAATTGGTTTCAAGTTTCGGGGTTACTTGACTATAAACGGAATGAAAATAGTCAGCAAACTTATTAGCAATTGTGTCAGGGTTAGTAAAAGTTACGCCTTCCTCAGTCAAGCATGTTGTTGAGGTTGGGTTAACTTTTTGTGACCTAATATAATCCCAGAAAAACTTTATATCGTCTTTGATCCCATTCTGAACATTTTTCATGTATTGTTTTTTAGCACAATTTATTTCATATTTTAGCTCGGATCTACTCGCCGAAAATGTTAGATAATCGGATTGCTTTTTGTGCAATAGATATCTTTTCCGGAGCGTTTCCTTTCTTTTCAATTTATCTATAATACTCTTATTGAACCATATCGGATATACATCGTTTGTGATGTTGGGTTTCTTAATAGGTATACATAATTCAAAAACACTGAACAATACATTATATAAATAATTCACTGCTTCATCCACCGATTTTATGGTGTACAAAAATGTCCAATCAAAGTGGGATAGAATATTATTGCACAGTTCTATGTTTGCTCGCTTATAATTAAATTTGTAGAAATTATAATTGAGGAACGAAGGCGGGGGCCCGGGGGGGACGCGGCGAACGTTTTGGCGGCATCGCCGTCTGCACCGAACCGTTCTTGATAGTCGCGCGGATATGTCCAGCGTCGGGTGATGCTGGTCTTCACTCACCAATGGTTCCTCGCTTCTCGTCACGTCACACATATTAATGTTGCTAAGGATAAGATCAAGGATATTGTCGCTACTGTTCTTCACTTTATTGTACTGAATCAGTCCATTTGAGCTTGTAAAATATGAAAAATCAGTTAAGACGTCTTCGGGTTTATTATTCAAATTGAAATCCCCCAAAATTAATATATTCTTATTTAATAATAAGTTGGCTTTATTATCTAAATGTTCGTAGAAAATACGTCTATTTTCACTGTCATCTGTGCAATAAAAGTATACTACACATATAAACACAGTAAAGTTATCTTTAGTGACTTTTACCCAGAGGTGTTCACCGTCTGTTTCTAGCTCTCTTACTCTTATTGATTCCAGTGGTGTGCGTATTGCGAGCAGTACCCCTCCTCCTCGTTGCCCCTCTCGGTCCCGGCGATATACTGTGTACTGATTGGTGGACAACAGTTCTGCATCGAATACAGAGGTTTGCAACCATGTTTCGGTTAGAGCAATGACTTCAGTATTTTGTGAAATAACATTGTTCGAGAATTCACTTATTTTCGTATTTAAACCACGAACATTTTGGTATTTCAAAGATAGTTTTGCCATTTTTAGGTAGGTATAGATTTACCTGGATGTGGGCCACCTTCTTTATTTAATGATGACAAAAATTTGAATTTAGACACAGCGATACCTGCCGGCCAGTTGGCAGCGTCTAGGAATGTATCTTTCTTTTCTTCAGGAACACCTATTTTGAAGGAAGTGTAATTCCCTTTTGCCTTCAATGAGACAATATCAAATTCGGAGTCCGGATCAATGGTTTTAAGAAATGTGTGCACGTGTGTGCTATCGGTATCTAGGCTAAAGCGCCAAGCGTGGATATAATGCTTTCGCTCTATTGCTCGCAACGCCGTTTCTTTTTTAGTGCCCGTTATTATGTGGGATGTACGATGTCGCGGCTTTCGTGTTTGCACCTGCCACTCACCCTGACCATCAACGTGTTTGGAGTTGTCTGGTCCTTTCAGTGGCTTAGTTTTATTTTTTCTTGGTTTGCTTTTCCTTCCTTTTTCGTCCGGGTTAGATTTCCCAAAATGATCCCCATTTATCGAAGATGCTGATGGATTTGCACTTTCTGTCGAATCGTCCGAGGCCGATGGCCCACTAGATGAAGGAATAATCGGGATTGGTCCTTTCTTCGAGTTACCCGAAGTAGACGGCCCACTGGTTGCGTGCTCCCTCGTGCCGTAGGCGCTGGCGGCTTCCAGTGCAACTATCTTCGCGGACAATTTGGCGACGGTAGAATTTTGTGCAACAATAAGGTTCGATTGATCACTGACCTTGTTATGTAGCTCTGTTATGGTATTTTTTAGACCGCTAATCTGGTCCGTGAGGTCCTTAATGGCAGCGGTGACCGTTTCCCAGGCTTGGGTCGATCTTGTCGCCATATCAAAGTTTTATACTGTTAATATTCTGAGCACTGCTAAGAACACGTCCTTCACGAACAATCATAGACAATTCTATTAATGTTGATTTGTTATCTAAAATAATATGTTGGTTTGTTATCTAAAATCATATGTTGATTTGTTATCTAAAATCATATGTTAATTTGTAATCTGAAATCATATGT
This sequence comes from Limnephilus rhombicus, assembly GCA_929108145.2. NCBI lineage: Eukaryota > Metazoa > Arthropoda > Insecta > Trichoptera > Limnephilidae > Limnephilus > Limnephilus rhombicus. Next base: position 46,236,554 of record OV815290.1, read on the forward strand.
CGATTTGTTGTATAAAATAATATGTCAATTTGTAATCTGAAATCACATTGATTTGTTATCTAAAATCATATGTTAATTTGTAATCTGAAATCATATATTGATTTGTTATCTAAAATCATTATGTTGATTTTATTTGTTAAAATCATATGTTGATTTGTAATCTGAAATCATTTCGTATTACTTTTTGTCATATTCAATTGGTAAGCCTAGCCTTTTTAGGCGATTATAAATTATATCATTAAATAAAAATATAATTACATAATTATGTAAATGAAATAATGTCATTTATTGTACATATTACGACTTATAATAACTCTGTTATCAATTATGTTTACATTTTTAACAAATAAATTTAGAAATAAAAAATAAATCAGCCACTAGAGCCGTTTTGTCTACATTTTGGCCAATTTGCAAACACCCTCGAGCGTTTGTTGACCAAAATGTGGCAAATTTGAAGAGATATTAAAAAAACTTCGTAAACTCTGCCATATAATCTGCTCACTTAGGTCTATCTTAGATTTACAAACTCTAAGAAGCGTATACTTTGCCCTTTTTCAATCCATAGCAACATACATAGGGGACGCCCACGCCGAGAGTACCTGGAGGACCTGCTGGTGGACGTGCGCTGCTCATCATATGCAGACTTCAAAAGAGCCGCACAAGACAGGGAAGAATGGAAGAAACGAATAGATGAAATTGCTGCAAACCAATCCCAGGATTGAAACCAGAGAGAGAGAGCAACATACGGTATAGTGGGATGGGGTGGTTGTGCTGAATCCATTATTAGACCAATTATTTTAGTTCTAAAACTAATTCTGAGAATTATATTTAAATGTCAACCTACCCATCCCTCAAATGAACTCTTTGCAAAAATCAGGGTCTTAGATATTCGACAGCTATTTACTAAAACAAGCATTTGTTATATGCGGAAAAATAATCTACTAATCGCTCCACAACATCAAACACACACCCGCTTTTCATCAAACCTGGGTTGCGTGGTCCCAAAAACTAATACCTCATTCGCTCAACGACAGTTCTGGTTCATCGCTCCTAAAATATATAGTGCTCTAAGTACTGACATAAAGCCAAGTAATTTTAATTCTCTTTTTATAGCACGTGTAAAACATTGGATTTTCGAAAGGGGTCGAGCGTACTTCAAAGAGTAGGTACATGAGTTCTTAACTGTACATTTTAATTATTAATTTTAGCATTTCAAAATTTTTATTTCCACTTTTGTTTCTATTTTTATTTAAAATGTTATCATTTTTTTTCTCTTTGTTTTTCACTTAATTTTATTTACGTTCTATAATTTATATACCTATATATTTTAATTTATATATTTATATAGAACACTTGAGTTCTTAACACTTAAATTTATTATTAGTTTATGTTTTTCAAAATTTGAATTTTCATTTTTATTTCTACTTTCTTTAAAATATGATTTTTTTTCTCTTTATTTTTCGCTTACTTTTAAGTATTTATTAATTTTTATTTAGTATGTTTAATCATCTGTTTTAATAAAATAGTATTTATTAAATCGTATTTAAAATATTAAATGTACGACCACCACAACACGGGCATCAGCCTAGTGTGGTAGCCAAAAAAACAAACAAATATCTGACACTAATAAAATTTTTATGAAATAAAATAAATAAAAATATTTAAAAACATTTATTGGAATAATTTAAAAAGTTGCCGCGCGTTGTATACTTCGGTAAGTGATAAAGAACTTGGTATTTTCACTTTTCAGCAAGGTAGAAGACATCTTCTGAATTATTTGTTATTGACGTTACGCGAACCGAAATTATTGAAATATTTTTTTCTCACAAATCATTGATCAAGTGTTACATATTACATGCATCATCGACTTTAAATTTGCATCTGTGCTTATCAACTAGGCTGTAGACAACATATAGAAGTCATAGGGAGTGTTTCACCATCCTCCTCGTATATTATCCACACGATAACGTACATTTTCGATTAATTAAACACGATTTATTTATTTAAAAAGTCTGCTTTACTATTCGGTACTTGAATCTATGAATAGTGTCTATATATAGGATAAGTTAACCGAGTTGTTTATTTGTTGCGAGGATTTATTTGTTTACTTATTAATATTCGTTATCGTAGGGATAAGCTATCAGGAGGATGGTGAAATAACCCTATAATGTTCTCCAAATACATGGATACTACGTACGCCAATTTTAAGGTAAATAATATGCAGAATTCGTGCATTTATAAATTTAATAATTTTTCATAATTTTTTTACGAATCCTAAAAATATAAGATAAACGGTTAAATATAAGTGCATTCGGTAACCGGACAAGTCAGAATGAAACCAACTCAGAAGCACCTCAGAAAGGCCATTAAGAGTGATGATAAAAAATTTCCTATTTGGTTCAGTATGAAACTAAAGCATTTGATTATGGAAAAAAAGAAAACAAACAAGTTATTCAAATTAACGAACAACTTAGCGCTTTATGAAAAATTTTCTCAGTTAAGAGAATTATCCAAAATTGAATCTAACTTATGTTATAAATCTTATATTGAACTCACTGAGACAAAATTAAATCTTAACCCTAAACAATTTTGGAAATTTATTAAACAAAAACGTTTTGATAACGATCTCCCTTTAAGTTTATTTTTTAATGATACTCACGCCACCAACGATTTCGATATTGCCAACCTTTTTGCTGAACATTTCTCTTCTGTCTATACTGATAACATATGCACCATCCCTCCACTTAAATATGCTAATACTATTGACCTTAATAATTGCGAAATCACACTTGTAGATGTTTTCAATTACTTAAAAAATCTTCCCAGCAAAACAAGCACTGGTCCTGATGGTATACCTGAAATATTATTGAAAGAATGTAAATCTGTTGTATCTAAGCCAATTTGTTTATTATATAACTTATCACTATCATCTGCCACTTTTCCGGATTCCTGGAAGGTTTCCTATATACGACCTATTTTTAAATCGGGTAATAAGTCGAACGTAGAAAACTATAGACCTATATCGATGTTATCTCATATTCCTAAAATCTTTGAATCTATAATCACAAAAAAAAATAACACCTATTTTCAAAAATGTGCTGATTGAGGAACAGCATGGCTTTAGATCTGCTAAATCTACCACTACAAACTTACTCTCCTTCACCAACACCGTAGTCAATGGCCTAGAAGATAAATCACAAGTAGATGTTCTATATACCGACTTTTCTAAAGCTTTTGACAAAGTAAAACACGCTATCCTCATGGCCAAGCTATATGCTATAGGTATACGAAACCCATTGCTATCTTTCTTTAATTCTTATTTAAGCAATAGAAAACAAAGAGTTAAAATAAATAAAATTGAGTCTATTATTATTGAAGTAACATCCGGCGTACCGCAAGGAGCACATTTAGCACCGCTTCTCTTCAACTTGTTTATAAATGACATTATTCGTATTTTCTCTCACACACGCTTTTGGCTTTTTGCTGATGACAATAAGATCCTAAAAATAATCAAAAACTACCATGACTGCCTTCTTTTCCAATCAGATATTGACTCTTTCAATGACTGGTGTAAAATTAATTGCTTGGAACTAAATGTCGATAAGTGCAAAATTATGTCCTTCTACAGATCTAAAAATCCGATTGTTTTCGAATACAAATTAAATAATAATTGCTTAACAACTGTTAAATCTATTAAAGATCTTGGTGTCTCTCTTGATAGCAAGCTTTCTTTCCGGGAACATATAAATACGATTGTTAATAAATTTCTAAAACTACTTGGTTTTATCACTAGAACCACTTCTGAATTCAAAAACATAAATACCCTAAGAACTCTTTACTGCTCCTTGGTTCGCCCCCATCTTAAATATGCTTGTATTATATGGTCTCCTTTTTATGCTGTCCATTTTCGTCATATTGAATCCGTTCAACATCGGTTCCTAAAGGGAATTGCTTGGAGGCTAGGATTAGAGCGAGGCAATTACTCGTATGCTGAAATTGAACAAACTCTAAACCTTTCTCCTTTAGAAGACCGTCGGATAAAATCTGATCTCATTTGTTTCTTCAAAATTATTAACTGTTTAATCGACTCGCCTACATTACTACAACTCATCACATTTAATATACCTTCTCGTAGACTCAGAAATAAAGACCTGTTTTTCCTCAATCAGCACTCGACTAACTATGGTTATAACTCACCACTGTCCAGAATGTGTAGACTGGTCAACTCACGTCAAGACCTTGATTTTTTTGGTATTAGCTTAAATGATTTCTGTCGTTCTTTAAACAAATGAAGATATGTTTGCAAGGTCTTGACGTGATTTGACACTTATTTTTCTTCTATTTTCACTGTTTGTCTTTGCTTTCATGTACCATCCGAATCCTTACATTGTTCATTTCTATACTTCGTGATGCTTTGTTTTAAATTGGACGTTAGTCCGTAAATAAATAAATAAATAAAAAAATATTAAAAAAATTTGGTTAAATAGTTTAAGTTAGGTTAGGGTTACCGGCTATTTAAAAATTATTTTTTCAAAGCTTTTAATGACCTTTCTGAGGTGTTTCTGAGTTAGTTTCATTTTGAGTTGGCATGGAACCAACAAAAAAAGGAAGGTAGAAAAATACTCACTTGAATCTTTTGGTTTTTCTTCCAAATATGTAACATCAATGGTACGTTTCTCCTCTTCAAACTTCTTTCTACCATCCTGTTCATAATCACTGTCAGTTTTATTTACAGTTTTGTTGATTACTTTATCAAAATCACCACCACCAGATTCACCTCCTAATTTTTCTGTCGCATTAATAGACCAACAATCGCTGACAAATGTGTCAGAAACACCTTCTTTAACCATAAAATAGTTGAAACCACACCTCAAATCATTGTGCATTACCGTCAGTTTGTCTTCAATTAGCTTCAAAATATTTTCAGATCCATTCAAAAGAATAACACCATCGATATCATTCATTGCAATAACATTTTTAACTTTATTTGCATAATTTTTGAATTCATCATTTTGTTCGATTCCTTCAAAATTTTTTGATATCTTATCTATTTTTAAATTCATGATTTCTAACTTTGTGTTTATGTCTTCATTTAAAAGTTTTTTGCCATGCCTGGTAACTCTAGATTTAGTTTTTTTGTGATTTTCATTTGGGATATCTTTTAAACTACGAGAAAGTCTTTTTTTCAATACTTTTGATCTTTCTAAATGATCTTTGATCGTCTTTGTTTCTTCTGCATTATCGTTTTGATACATTTCCACAGAATAATCGTGGTCTATATCTTCAATTTCATCCACCGTTTCTCCTTTCTTTTGTTCTTCCCCGCTGGTATTGTCCACCGCTAGTTTATCGTAGATCAAGTCCACCTTTGAAGCCATATCTTTTACCAAGTCCTCCAGAACAAGTGGAGTTGGACATTTGATGACGAGATTTCTTCTGATTACTGTGCCATTTGTGATTCGACGTTCTGTAACTGAAAACATTACAATATAAGAAATGAATTGGAAAACTCAAATCAATTTATCTATATTGGCACAATACCAAACAATCTACTTATATAAAAATTTTGGTTCCGTGTGTTTGCGTATGATTTATTTAAAAAATAACTCAATGAAAATCATATAAAAAATATTCCCAATTTGGGAGCCGGATATAAGTACCGCCGCCCCAGGAACCATTTATTGGATAACCTGCCATTGAATAACGAACACCAGAAGTGGTTCACTACGTTTAAAGACTTAGAATAGGTGCCTAGGTTCATAGGGTGAGGTTTGTCTAGGTCTTGGCAGCCAATGCGTTTACCCATCTACTCCAAGGCGGATCGGATCGGGAGAGTTTGGTCGATGGAGACCTAACCTTTCAATTTGGGAGGCGGGAATGGGTACAGCTACCCCGGTAACCTTTATTGGATAACCAACACCTCTGCCAAAGGTCACCCCAAGTGGTTCGCTACGTTTGGTGATTTAGCAGGGGTGCCCGGGTGCATGCGGTAAGGTTTGTCTAGGTCTTGGAGGTGGATGACCAGGACACACTAAACCCTAGATACCTACCCACCCCTTGACCCTTTTCCTTCCCAGAACTCTCCTCTCCACTCCTCGCTTTGGGGGCGTTCAAGTATTACGTAAAGCAAATTTTGAAGATTTTTGACCCCCCCTCCCCCCATGTAACGCGCCGTAACTTTTTTCCGTACCATCCACCCCCCCCCCCCCCCTAAACGTTACGTAACGCCCAAGTGACAATTTTTACCTGAAAGTCACAATTAAGTTGCGCAAAGTACTGGAAAGTCGCTTAAATACCTTTCTTCTTGTTTTAATCACGTTTGCGGCAATAAATAAAACAAAAGATTTCGAGAACGAAAAGGATTGCCAACTTGGAAGAATTTAATTCACTAGTTTTTTTTTCTAAATAACGAAACACAATTTACGTAACGCGTTGTTCGAACCATCCCTACCCCCTCGTAACGCACAGTAAGGTTTCACAAACTCCCCCCCCCCCCCCAAGTGCGTTACGTAATACTTGAACGGCCCCTTTCCTTAAAAAACCTTCCACGCAGTATCTCCAAAGATGTCACAGGCCCTGAGGGAAATATTTTTGCTCAGGGAATCCTGTGTGGAGCTAATGTAAAAAAATTGCTAACGCTGCGATTTGAACCCCCAATACTTGGATTCATAGGTGAAGAGATTTACGTTAATCGTAGCCAATTTCTAAAAGCTGTTGCTACTTTAAGTAAACTCTCACCATTTTTTAAAATTTATTTATTTATTTACATATTTGAAAACATTACATATTACATCTTTATATGATCTTTGGCTGTCCAACTAGGCAATTTACTCGTTGGATGATATTATGACTGTGTAGAGTGGATTTAATATATTTGTGTAAAGAAGACTGGCGAAGGACCTTGATTTTGTGTCAATATCACTGCTTGAAATGATAAAAATACATGTGGCATGGAAAGGAAAGGACTCACCGAAAGGACAAAGAACTTGTATTGCTGGCAAATGCACTCCTCTGCTTTGCCTCCCATCCAACAGGCACAAACAGCATTAGGCGTGAGTTGGTTTATTTTATAGTACAAGTTACGCAAAAGTTCCTCTAAAAACTCTCAGATTCCACCTGACTCTTATTTTTAAATTTTTTTAAGGTATTATTGGCAGCCCTGATTTATTATGCTTAATTTCCTTCCATATACCAACAAGACCTAATCGATCTTAATTTATTTTCAATTGCAACAACGATATCAGGACTAAATCAAGTAGATACTCGCTTGTACCTAGATTGCATGTAATTGGAAATGCTTTCTCAGAAGTAGTAAATGTGTTTAGCTGATAATTTATAAAATAAAATGTCGTGTATGTCATATATTTTGTAAATGCTTGATGTATAGATGTATATGATAAAATAGGTAAATTGAAGATTGTGACATCTATTTTCTAGTGTACGAATTATTACAATATTTAATGGAGACTAGAGACATCTCTTGGAGAACTCTATAAACTGTATGATCTACTTTCATAGAGTCACTAGAGCCATCTACGTTGAGTAGCTCAAACTACAACTGAAGTTAATAAACAAACTTCAACAATGCGTCACTTCATTTGGATAGGGTTCTAACTTCGCTTCACCTTGTTCTGAGATATAAGTGTCAAAGTTTGCAAAGATAATTTCTCATAATCTGTTTACAAATTTCCGATTTTGATGTTGAACCTTGTGTAAAGTATTTTAATTGAACATGTTTTAAATGAAAGTATTTAAAGAGGACTTAAACTTACCCTTTTAGAACATACCTAAACATACAAATAGAACCCTGTGCAACCAGCTAGAGCATAATAATTCATTGCACAAGGTTCTAATTACATTACACTGATGCTATTCCTAGTTAGGGCCAAGCCCTATTCAAATATTTTCCATTAAAATACAATAAACTAAAATACATAAATTAAAATTCTTACATAGATTTCGAAAATTCGTCGTTGGAAACTAAGAAACCTTAGAAAATGGTAATGGCTGTTTTTTTCTTTCCTATTTCATACCTGTTTTCTTCCTAGAATTTTCTCTTTTTCCTTTCCTTAAAAAAACCTCCACACAGCATCCCCAAAGATGACATAGGCGTTGAGGAAAATTGTTTTCCTCAGGGCTTCGTGGTAGACGTAATGGTTTTGATAGAACTTTGTCATGCTGAGGTAACGAAAAGTATTTTAAAAACGCATTTAAATGCGTATTTAAAAAAAAAAAAAAAACGTTTTTTTTTTAACATTATGTAGCTCCATACAGGAGTTCCTGAAGAAAATAATACACCCCGTGCTAAGTCACCAAACGTAGCGGGCGGCGGTACCCATACCCGCCTCCCAAATTACATTAATAATACATTATTTTATATCTTTTATTTTGATAATAATTTTACAAGAGCTCCACACTGGAAAATAATTTCCCTCAGGGCCTATGTCATCTTTGGGGTTGCTGTGTGAAAGGTTTTTTAAGGAAAGGAAGGAGAGGAGAGTTCTGGGAAGGAAAAGGGTTTAAGGGGTGGATAGGAAACTGGGGTTCAGTGTGTCCTGGTCATCCGGCTCCAAGACCTAGACAAACCTCACCCCATGAACCCGGGCACCCCTGCTAAGTCACCAAACGTAGCGAGCCACTTGGGGTGACCTATGGCAGAGGTGTATACTTATAATAGCAGAAATAAAACTTTAAATTACAAGAAAATTAGGTACTTACCACTGTCACCGGTATGTTTCGAGTTTCGAGTATGTTTTTTATCATGTTTTGTGTATATTGTGATTTGTGATAACAATTGCTGAATCTACTGTAGCCTGAGCCCAAATACAAATCGGCTGGTTGTACTCATTTGTACAATTTACTTATTAAATACTCATGCCTACTTGTGTTGTGCCTACTTATGACCTTCATGCTCAGTTTATTATTTTAAGTACTAATAGCTGACCCGACAGATGTTTTCCTGTCTTAGGTATGAATATTCAATTCGAACTGGAATAAGTAATAATAAAAAAAAAATCATTTAAAAAACATTTTTTTTTTTGTTTTACAGTTTTTTGGAGAAAAATGTGTCCTTACTGGGGTACCCCGTTCTAAGGACACATTGTACAAGTTTTCTTGTTTGAATTATAAGCAAATACCTATTTTAAAATATTACAAAGGAAAATTATGAAGTTAAATCTAAAATAAAGTACAATACAAGAATTAATCTTTGTTAGGTTGCAAAATTGTATCTATATTCTTCCTTCCCATGTCCATAATCCATATTTTTATGCATCTTTTGAAGGCGGTTATTTTTTAAAGGTTTTTATTGCAAGAGGGAGTAAATTAAATAATTTTATAGAGAAGTATTGCTTATTTCTTTGTCCAAAAGTCGTTTTAGTTGTTGGTTGGTGGAATGTATGTTGTAATGTAGATCTTGTGAATCGGCCCGAGTTTGTCAGTGTAAAGTTATCCTGCTTTTTGAATGCGTACATTAGAATATCTTTTGTATATAATTATTTCAGTGACATTAATTTCAGCGCTTTAAAAACATAGTCTGTAGGGAGGGATTCTGATGGGGACTCTATCGTTTATTGTAATGTATTTTGATACAATTGTTATTATTTATACATTAAACAACTTACTCGTTAATACGGAAAACTTTTTATCCAAACAGTTATATTTAGCTTTATTATTACGAAAAGTGAGTATTTATGTCGGGGGAGACTAAAAAACATGCAAAAAATATGCATTTAACATTTTAATTTTGTTGAAATTAATTCACTCGCGCGGTAACGCCATGTTCATTCATCGTTTTTATTTTAACATTTCATCAATGCTGCCAATCATAGAAAAATATTTTTGCGTAAAACAAAGTGAATGCATTATTGACAAGTTTGTACCAGTGTTTATAACCGTAGAACATGGAAAGAAATGTATTAAAATAATTACACAAACCCGCTAGACAAACCCTGCGTAGCCAAACAAACCATTCAAAACCTGGGATGTTTTTTAAAAGTATGATGAAAAGCGAGTTTATTTTAGAGAATTTATTTTATAAGATTGGTACTTCCGACAAATGTCATATTTGATTGTCTATTAGTTATAAAAGGAACATTCCGTATTATCCGTGCATCAAACTTCGACAACACGAATGTTCCGTATTATCCGTGGGGTGGACTAACTGCATATTTACCCAATTGTTTATCCCCACTTGTCCTTTCCCATTCGTCCTGTTCCCGTTCCCCTTCCCCTCCCGCGTCCCCTTCTTCTCTCACGTTCCCACTCTGCCTTCCCTCTCCCCACTCCCCTCGCCTGCTTCCCCCGTCCCGTGAACTCCCCTCCCGAGTTCCCCTCCTCCCCCGCCCCGTACCACCCTCCCGAGGTCCTCTCCCTACCGCATTCCATACATTCAGTCCCGGTACATTCAGTTTCCAAACAGTTCGCGTGGCACCTACTGCAACTTTTATACAAATTTAATAATGCCAGAGCTCACCAGTATATACAGAAACCTTCGCGGGCGTGCTCACAACAACTCATTTCATCGCAAACGGATGAACGTTAGCAATTCGTAATTTCATGGTGCCAGAACTCACTACCTTAATATATAAAACAAAGTCGGGTTAGTTACACCATTTATATCTCGAGAATGGCTGGACCGATTTTCATGATATTTGATTTGTTGGATTTGGCTTCGCCCCGAATAGCAGAATAGCTATTAAAAATTAACGAAAAAAAAAGTTATGAAGAATTTTTTTTCCTCATACATTTTCTATGGAATGAATTCTCATCTTTTGAAAGAGCTGAAGGAATTTTGTGATAAGTATAATATTGAGTAGTGAGTGAATTCCAAAAATTAAAAAACGTCAAATGTCAATGCACCGATTGTTTTGCCTTTGTTCATATAATGCTGCCTCTCTTTCTTACACACTAAATGTCAGTAGTCGAAAATGAGACAAACGGTGAACGTATGTCTGCACCCATCCAAAGGATTAATCTCCCTCACACGCATAAAGTAAATGAAACGCAATTCCCGTAAGTAAGTGGAAAAGTAAGAAAATCACAAAAATTATAAATCCGTACACAACGCCATCTCTAATTCTGACAAAAACAAAACACGGACAGTTTCGCATCGATAATTGCTTCACTGTGTAATTTTTAACTTAATTTAATTCAGCTAATAAGTAAACAGAACAGTTATTGATTCTAAGGCGGTACGAAGTTTGCCGGGTCAGCTAGTTGTATATAAAAACCATGGCGGGCATGCACACATCAAATCCCCAACGTTTGAATGAAATAAGTAAAGTCGTTCTTAAGTAATGGCGTGACCAGGCGGTACGGGCAAATTTGGTACCTAATACAGTTACCTATTTAAAATATCAATAATTTAAAAAAACCACAGACAATTCTTTTAATACTTTAGCTGCTTGCTAAATTTATTTCATTAAACTCCCGAACTGTCAAATGTACGAAGTTAAAATAGTTTCTGAAATTATTCAATTTTCTGCGTAATCGTCTTAATTTTTCTTTCCGTAAGAACCTTCTACAAAGTATTAGAAAACTTAACAAAAAAGGGGAATGAAATTGGTAAAGTCGTTCTGAAGTTGTGGTGTGACCAAGGGAAACAGGGACTCATTTGTATATGCATACTAGCAGACCCGGCCACTCGTTGCTGTGGCTAACGAAACCTTTATAACCCACGCCATCTGTTAAATCAAGTCCATACCAAGCTGCCCGCTGTCCGCTGCGCGCTGCCGCTTGGCCAGATATAATATTATGTAAGTATTGCAATCAATTTACACAAAATCTTGACAAATAAAATACCTTAAAACCTTCCTCATAAATCAATCTATCTATTGATGAAAACCGCATGAAAATTCGTTGCGTAGTTTAAAAGATCTAAGCGCACATTCAGTCTGAGCCACTTTAGACAATTCTTTTGATACAAAAAAACAGCTCCCTGCCTAATTTATTTCATCAAACTCGCGAACTGTCAAATGTACGAAGTTAAAATAGTAGTTAAATTTTCTGAAATTAATCAATTTTCTGCGCAATTTTCTTAATTTTTCTTTCCGTAAGAACCTTCTACAAAGTATTAGAAAACTTTAAATAAAAAAAGAGGAATGACATTGGTAAAGTCGTACTGAAGTTATGGTGTGACCAAGGGAAACAGGGACTCATTTTTATATGCATACTAGCAGACCCGGACACACGTTGCTGTGGCTAACGAAACCAACGCCATCTGTTAAATCAAATCCGCTGTCCGCTGCCGCTTGGCCAGATATAATATTATGTATTTCAATCAATTTACATAAAACCTTGACAAATTATTAACCTAAATTCGTTTCTCATGAATCACTCTATCTATTGGTGAAAACCGCATGAAAATCCATTTCGTAGTTTAAAAGATCTAAGCGTACATACAGTCTGAGCGACTTCATTTTATACTTAGTATGCATCATATGTATACCAGTTAGTGTATCCAAGAGTGACGGACGCATGAATCCATCCCTCTAACTGCGATACAAGGCGATGGGTTGAGAGAGTCCGGTTGGAAAGGTCAAAAGGCCTCCTTCAACCAGTGGGCAGATGCAACCGCCGCCAAGACCTGGACAAACCTCACCCCATAAACTCGGGCACCTCTGCTAAGTCACCTAAAGTAGCAAAGCTTAGGGAGACCTATGGCAGAGGTGTTGGTTTTCCAATAAACGGTTTCCGGGGCGGCGGTACCTACACCCGCCTCCCAAATTGTGACTGTTTCCTCCAAAGTACTATTTTTTTCCTGTACAACTTACCTTACGGTAAAAGACATCAAGGCGTAAATAAATAAATGAAAAATTAAAAAAAAATATTCTAAAATTAAATATCTTGGTGTCATCATAGACTCAAAATTGAACTTCTCAAAAAATGCGGATTACACAATTAAAAAAATTGCAAAAAAAATATCATTTCTTGGTAGAATCAGAAACAAAGTAAATAAAGAAACATGGCAGATAATATATAATACAATTATATCACCACACTTTAATTACTGATCAAGTATTCTTTTTCTCTGCAATGAAGAGAAAATGAAAAAAATGCAAATACTGCGAAATAAAGGATGCGAATAATACTTAAGCGCAACATATGCACACGGATACGAGACATGCTAAAAGAGCTAAATATGCTGACGGTGAAGCAAACTGTGTATTTGAATGTACTTATTTGTTTACATAAAATTAACATGGGGATGATGTCTAAGGAACTAAAAAGAAAAATAAATCATAATAACGAAACACACGGACACGGGACAAGAAATTCAAAGCAAATTAGACTGCAGACAAGAAAAAAATCAAGCCCCCAGAAATCTCTGATGTACCAGGCCGTCCAACTGTATAACAACATCCCGAATGAAATTACTGAGTTAGAAAATATAAATACGTTTAAAAAAGAATTACGAAAGTTTGTCTACCTCAATTATTAATGTCTTTATTTATGTGTAATATTTAAAGAATGATTATGTTTGCCAACCAATGTAAATGTTTATATCTTTGTAAAATATTAGCACACACAAAGATGTGAGCTAACTTAAGATTAATAAATAAATTGAACATACCAAATCTGTTCCTCGTGTTGCCATTCCTTTGTACAACTTCCAAACTCTTCTCAAACTTTCTCTCCATCTGCTTCAGAGCTGCCAGTACCCTCCTGGTGGAGAACTGCTGGTTCAGCTGAGTTTCTGCAGAACCAATCCTCGTCAAGACCGCGTCTAGTTTATCCAGTGACTCTTCAATACTTGCCACCTTGTTAAAGGTGCGCTGAGAAGTGTACTCGAGGTTTAGTAAGACACTCAATTTACTCTCCAAGAGCTCGATTCTATCTTGTCCACTGGAAAACACACACAAATTAATTATTAATTTTTTTAAACTTTATGAGTAAAATCTCAAATTATAATATTTAATAAAATGAAGACAATATTAGCGAACTCAATCGAGATCTGGAGACAGAAAAATCAGAAAAGTTATTGGCTTCGCTGGGACTCGAAAAAATTTTTGCAGATACTATCTAGATTGCATTTAGTTCGAGTTGAATCTTGCAATCATATATAAAGATAGCAGCATATAATTTCTTAGATATATATAACACGGTAGTTCTTAGTCGAAGTATGATACAGTTAAAAGTGACCGAATTAATATGGGTTCCGTTGCTCAATCGGTAGAGCTGTTGCCATGTAAGCAAAGGGTCCTGGGTTCGAGTCCCAGCGGAGCCAAAATCTTTTCTGATTTTTCTGTCTCCAAATTTCGATTGGGTTTCGCTAATAATGTCTTCATTTAATTAAATACATACAAATTTATTTACCTTGCTTATAATTTTAGAAAAATATATATATACATATATAAAATAAATTAATTCCTTTAAATTGAGGAGCAAATAAAAAAATACCGGTTAATGATATCCACCTTCCTGTCCAAAGACTTGATTTGCTCGTTCCAGGCCGACACGTGCAGCTGGAACGTGTCCCACACGTGGGCCCTCTCCTGTATACACACAAATAGCAATAATTACTTTTGGGGGTAGTAATCAAAACCACGTGGAAAATGCCCTCATGGCAATATGGTTCGTGAATAGAAAAAAAGGTTGAAAGATGAGATGGGTAAGAAGAACAAAAGAATGAGGAGTGAGGAATAAGGAATAAGGACAACAAGGGTGTGCAGATGAAGAAATAAAAGAGGAGAAAAAAGAACGAGGAGATGAGGAAGAAGAAGAAAAAATAGATGAGATGAAAGAGAAGAAAAAAGAATGAAAAGATAAGAGAACGAAAAGAAAAACGAGGAAATAAATAAGAAAAAAAGGAGAGTGGGTAGATGATGAAGAAGAAAACAGGAATGATTTAGGAGATGAAGAAGAAAAATAAAAAAAGGGAAATAAAGAAAAGGAACAGGAAATGAAAAATTAATGAAGGGGAAGAAAAATTACAATGAGGAGATGGAAAAGAAGAAAGCGAGATGGAAAAAAAGAGATAATGAAACAAAAGTGAGGAGATGAAAAAGAAGAAAAATAAATTTTAGGATGAAGAAGAATAATTGGAAAAGAAAGGAGATGAAAAAAAAACAGAAAGTAACAGAAACTTTAAGAGTTAGGAGAAGATGAGGAACAAAAAATATGATTGAGGTATAGAAAAAGAAAAGTTACAGTGAGGAAATGAAGAAGAAGAAAACGAGATAAAAAGAAGAGTAAGGAGATGAAGAAGACAAATTGAGGCGCTCAGCGGAAGAGTGGCCCAACCCACAAAAATTCGTAATCAGCGAAAACATAATTTATTATATATATATATATATATATTTTTTTACAGTGAATACCGCACAAGAATCTCAACTGCTCCCGTCTGGAGCCAGTGAGACTATGGCATCCCCAATTGGGGTATGTTGTGAGGCTGAAGGTAGTGGGGAGGGGAAGGAAATGGGGAAGAGGAAGGTTGGGAAGTACCTGGCTATTCAGATCTGGTCACCAAACACGGCTAAAGCCATTTTCAAGCAACGTTTCAACTCTGAATGGTAGTCTTACACCAGGGCGATACTGATAGTATCTTCCACTCAATATTTTCCAATCTATATTTGTCATATCTGTGAAGCCACAGTGGCCCAATTTCAGTTTCATCTATTTCAAAGATCCTTTGAAATCAGTCGAGGGCACCTACCACATTTCCGAACCGTTTTAAGGACGTAGATGGATCCCTCTTTCGGTTCTCACGTCAATACTCTAGTTTTGTTTTTTTTAAAAACTAAACTACTGTGAAATGATTCTAAAAGCCCCCGACTGTCCCTACACGGCACACAATTTCCTTTGAAATCAGAAAAAAACTAAAATTGGCCACTGTGGCATCATAGATACGACCAAAATATGATGTTTTCGCTGAGGTGGGTTGGGCTACTCTTACGCGGAGTGCCTCAAAAAGGAATGAGGAGAAATCGAGCAATTTGAAAATAATATCTCAAAATATTCACCTGTATATTTTTGACGTTGCTGTCTATACTAGAGACATCACTGGCCAACGAAGTGAGCTTCTGGTCTAGTCGACCCATGTAAAGGGAACTGAATTTATCCAGTTGATCTGCAAATAAACCAAAAGACAGCTTAGCTCTACAATAGAGAACTCCAGTCCAATTTTTAATTTTTTTTTTAATAACTGCAACTTCTGACTTAAATAACTGCATTTTTATTTAAGAGTTTGTTTTAATAGTTTAATAATTTTCAAAGTTTTAATTTTTCAAGATCCTCCGAAAAACACCCCACGTATAGTGAATCGTGTGACGTCATCACTCCTGAAAAGTTTTTCAACAAGTGTTCATTTTGTATGACAGTTACACGGAAGAAAGTATGGCACTATTCGATAATTTAAAACATTATTTAGGTGGAATTATTTATTTATTATATTACATTTATTACGTTATTATATATCAAAAAGGATACAGGCGATACAGCGCCTACCAGCTGATAGACGACGGCCATTTTGAAATCGAAGTTCATAGAGAAGTGAGTCGTTCGCGAACGAGTCGGCTCAGTGACCCGGATCTTCATAAGGATCGGTAGAATCCGGTTCCGTAAGACCTATCTTCAAAGCTACGGACACACTTGCTCGCGGTTCGCGGATCTTTGCGAACGAGTGAGCGGGTAGCAATTGCTACTAGGTAGCATGCCCTTTGGCTTCTAATGAGCAAGTGTGTCCGTAGCTTAATTCAGTCGTTCAATTGAGCCGATTCACTGAACCGGATCTTTTCATTCTCGTTCAACTGAGCCGCTTTGCCTGTCTCTAGGTAGCATTTTGATGTAAAATATTATACATTTTTTTCGTACAGTTTAAAGTTTTTCAATATTTTAAATATTAGAGATAAACTAATAGAGGTACCTCTATTTTTGATACTGAATTACTTAGGCTTAAATATTGTTTCAATAAACACAACAACTAAATCTCTGTAAACAGTACTAAATAACGAATAACATGAAATGTTGTTAATACTAAAGGCTTATGTCATACCAACATAATCAAATATTTCAATACAATGACTTGTGAGGCGTGACGTCAGCACAAACCATTCAGTAATACCAACTTTACAGTGTGTTTTGACGAGAGGTTTAAAAATACACTTTTTCATATTTTTTTAAGAACTCTGCGTTTAATATTATGAAATAAAACTTATATATTCAGAATCAGCGTTCATTGGTCTGTATAAACATATTTTTTTAAAGCCATAATATTTTTCACTGGAGTTCCTTATTGTTACACACCTGTTAAACTCCTTCAGATGGAGGGTTCACTCAGAATCTCTGTGAAATGCTAATAATGTCTACTAGCTGCCATTTAATAAAGATATTGTTTCTCCGTGCGTGTCCTTTCTCATTCGTCCTCTTGCGTTTCTACTCTGCCTCCTCCACCTTCCCTCTCCCCGCTCCGTTCCCCCCTTCCCCGAACTTTCGTGAACCCCCCTACCACGTTCCAGCTTCCCCTCCCCACTCCCGGGTTCCCGTCCCCCCCTCCGGCAAACCCCCTACCCAAGTATTAATAGCCTAGGATCTGCGTGTATTTGAATTCCAAAACCCGACTTCCATCGTATGTCCGACATCACGCCTTATACGCCGCGCCACAAATAACATCCGTGTTCGTGAAATTTCAAGAAAAACTACCATTGTAATTCGGGTTTTAGTTCAAGAATCTGCCAAAAGATGTCACAACTTCCGTAAGCAGCTCGCATATGGATGTATATTACTTAGGTATAAGTACTAGGATTTATGGGCGGTTACAGGCTATATGCAATATACGAGTATATTACATATTATGGCGTCATTGCGTGTTTCGGTTACTTTGTCACGGTTACTTTGTCTCGGAGACTAGCTGTCACTAGACGTGGGTCTTTACGCCGTTTTCAAGAAACGTAACGAAACTAGTTTCTTGGTCGGCGTAACCTGTTTCAAAACAGGTCATTTTTGTAACTAGTTATTTTCATTCGGCTTCAGTTACACACGAAACTGTATACCCCCACCAACTATAAAGTTACACGCGAAACGAAACTAAATTAAAGCACTCTCTAGTATCTAAGTGTTTGTAGCTATACAGTGAAATCAAAGTATATGAAATTAACTTCCCTTCATACTTTATTCAGGCTTAGGACTGACTGCATTAAATGTATTTATGATTAATTTTGATAAAATTTAAAATGATAAAATTTCACTTTACGCAATTGAAATTTAAAATGCATTATTTTCCGCCACCCCAAATGCAAAAAGTTTCCTTTTATAGTAATTAAGGTGAATCTAAAGGTTTTTTTCTAAAAATTGTTCGTAATAAGTGTTGACAGTGCGATCGAAAATTTACCGAAAGTGCTCAATATTATACACAAGTACAACGACGAACTAAAACAAACTGAATTATTTTACTTTAAATTCAAAAAATGGTCGCTCGCTTCCCAGAAACGGAACCCACTCCCGCTTACTCGAAAATGTTCGATTCAAAATCTTGCACGCTCGGCCGGCCGGTAAACGCAACTATGCGAAACGCGAAACGCGGCGAAACTACTCTGCAATCAGTTACTCACATCACACCCAACACAGAAATAACGCATTTACAAAAATAACTACTTGCAATTTTATCGAAACTAGTTATTTCCGTAACTAGTTATTGTATCTAGTTACGTTAAATAACGCCCACGCCTAGCTGTTACAGGACAGGATGACAGTGGACCGAGGAACTGGCTATTTTTGGAACCAGTTACTACTCAAACTGGGCGAAGCCGAACTAAAAGCCGCCCGCAGGGCCTAGCAGCAAAAACCTGCGGAGCGGATTTTTAACTGCTAGTTATAAAATAAAAAAAAAACAACCAGCAAGTACCCGGCATGCGTTGCAAGTTGCAATGCCACGCAAAGAAAGAAATTGTGTGAAAAGAAAAAAAAAGTTGGTGTATTAATTCTGTATAGAAGTGCTTTTGGATTCATAATATTTGTTGTATTTTCGTCAGGTCACATAACGCTGTCTGTGTGAGAAGCATGGATTTTCGGATTTACCCCCTGCTATCCCCCAACGCTACTATGTCTCCTTTGCAATCCCTCCCTCAACCCCTCCCTCGTCCCCCCCCCCCTCACCTGCTTGCCTTCGCCATGCGTTCCCGTCCCGTCCCCCCCCTTCCCGCGTTTCCCTTCCCCCTTCCCCGTTTTCCTCCCACCCTTATCTCCCTCTATGATTGCCCTCTCCCTCCCGCTTTTCATCCACATTTTTCAAACAATTCGCGCCACCTATTGTAAAAATTTTAAACAAATTACACAACGCCATAGCTCACCAATGTATTTAGAAAACTTGGCGGGCGTGCGCACAACAAATCACCAAGGTTTCATCACGACCGGATGAGTAGTATAGGAAATAATTTCATGACGCCAGAGCTCACTATTATATATAGAGACCATCGAGGGCATGCGCAAACTAGCTGGGGTACCTGGCTTCGCTCAGGGAGTTGATGTGAGATTGAACTGACGTTCGAACCAACGACGGGTCTTGCTTTATATACCCCTACCAATGGGTAGCACGTGCGAAGCCGGGGGAAAAAGTTAGTTTATAACATGCAAATATATTAATTGATTACTTACCTCCAATATTTTTAAAAGCATTTTGCATGGCAGACATCTCTTCTCTTTTTTCTTCTTGGGTCGAATGCATTTCTTTAAAAGTTGAAGTACAGTTCTGTTCTGTAAATAAAAGTTGAAGTACAGTTCTGTTCTGTAAATAAAAGTTGAAGTACAGTTCTGTTCTGTAAATAAAAGTTGAAGTACAGTTCTGTTCTGTAAATAAAAGTTGAAGTACAGTTCTGTTCTGTAAATAAAAGTTGAAATACAGTTCTGTTCTGTAAATAAAAGGAGAACGGAAAAGGTAATTTGAAAAGATTCATCTTTTTATTATTATCGTGATAATTCACGATTACGGCACCGTGAAAAATGGCAATAAACATAGTTTCTTATCACAACAATGCTGCAACTGAGATACGCTGAAGATGAGATACAGGATTGCAATCTTTAGAGCACAGGCGTCAGGTGGGAATTCTATCCTTGTTCTACCGGTATTGTAATGGAAGATGCTTCGATGAACTAGGGTCATTGATCCCTTCGGCACCGATGCATAGTCGGGAACCACGCCAAACGCGTGCCCAACTTTTGTACACGGTTGACATTTGTCAACTCTCGTTCTTGTGTTCAACAGCTCGGCTGTAGAAAGATTTGTCGGCCTCTGTGTTTCCGCCTACCTACAACGTGGTTATCTTCAAGACCAATGTTCATTCCTTCCTCTCCTCAAAAAAACCCTCCACACAGCATTCCAGTTGACATAGGCCCTGAGGGAAATTATTTTTCTCATGGCCTCCTGTGTGGAATTAATGTAAAAAAACAGACCTACGTCCGGTCTGTTTCCTCCAAAGGTAAAAAGCAATAATTTTCTTGCATCTCCGTTATTTTCCGTTTTTAGGCTATCTGGAAGGAGATTATATATATGAACTCCCTCGTGACCACGTTGCCACTTTCAGTCTTGACAGTATTTGTGTACAATTTATTGTGTTGTCTAGTATAATGTTCGTGTACTTGTGATGTTTTTATAAATGTTGTGTTTGTGTGTATAAGTCCATTTTGTATTTTGTAGATTAAAAGACATATGTTATATTCGTACAATGTTCTTATTTTCAAAAGGTTCATTTCCTGGTATAGTTTTTTTGTGGGAGTGTCTGGGTTATAGTTGAAGAGTTTTTTAATAACTTTGTTCTGTATTATTTGTAAGTCGTTTAAGTACGTAATGTATGTGTTTCCCCATATTTCTATTAAATAATTTAGGTGGGACTGGATTAAGCTAAAGTATAAGCCCCTCTTTACCTCTGTTGGTAGAAGATGAGCAATTCTACCAAATACACCAATTAATGGGATGATTTTTGTTTTTAGTTTTTCTACGTGTTGTTTAAATGTTAAATGTTTATCAATATATAAGCCCAGGTATTTTTCGCTATCTAGGATATGTAGGTCTCTTTCTTCTATTAGTAATGGTTTATGCGATGGTATTATTCTTTTAGGTGAGCTTAAGATCATGTAACCGGTTTTATTAATATTTATTGTTAATATATTTTTTATTAGCCAATCGTTTATTACATTAAGATCCGTTTGAGATTGTTCTAATAGACTTTCTAAGTTTTTGCCGAAGTAAAAAAATTGCCGTGTCATCTGCGTATAAGAAGATTTCACCGTGTAGTTTTAGCTGACAGATGTCATTTATGTATATTTGGAATAAAAGTGGCCCCAGTATTGATCCTTGTGGAACTCCGTAGTTTATACTCTCGAGTTGACTGTTTTTATCTCCTATGTTAACACGTTGTTTTCTGTTGGACAGATAGGATTTTATTAGTTTGATAGCTGGACCGGTTACACCTGTTTTTTCTATTTTTTTAATCAGTATTTCATGACTTACGGTGTCAAAGGCTTTTTGAAGGTCTACGAGAATTGCTATGACATAGTTTTTATTATCTATGCTAGTTCTAAGTTCATTTATAAGATCATTAGTTGCAGAGAGAGTATTAGATTTTTTTCTGAAACCGTATTGTTTGGCATATAGAAATGATTTTTTTTTCAGAAAGTTGTCTATTCTTCAAAAAAGTTAACCTTCTTTCAGGCTCAGGTTAATTAGTTTAGTTAGTGTAGGAGTTAGTAGTGGGGCAAGTTTTTGTACTGTTGTACATTTTAGTTGATCATGTCCAGCACTCGCGTTTGATTTTCGGGATTTTATAATAGCTAATATTTCGGGTTCAGTTGTGGGTTGCAAGTATATTGATTCCGCACTTTCATACTTTAATGTAACTTTATCATCCAGTTTATGGATGTATTTGTTGATTATATTATCAGCCAAAGACGCGCCAATATTATAAAAGTAGTTATTAAGACTGTCATACCAGCAAATCATAATTTCGGTTCCGACTATAGCGCTCACACATCAGCGGTCGTGAGCGGACGTTTTTGGAACTAGATTTCGTTCCGCAGCAAGCTTGGTTTCGCGTATCTACTAGGACTATCTCACGCGGAGCTAGGGCTGGCTACAGTATGGGTCAGGTGAAGATGTTGAATTCTCGTTTCCAGAATTTTAATTAGTAGTAGGCAGTTATTTGTAATTTGTACATCGAAGTACATAAACACAAATATATACAAATGAAATGCGTAAACACAGTAGGTATAAAGTAGATGATATAATATAGACATGAATAAAAAATTTGTTATAATTTTTAAATATTTTGTTTTTTAATTGTACTTTAATCAAATTAACCGAGTAATATTCAGTTGGATTGTAAAAAATGTCTCATTTTGAAATATTTATTCGTGTGCACAATGGAATTATTAATAGATTAAAACGGAAAATAATATGAAATATATTGATAATAGACTAATATAATAGTGACTTAGTCATTAGAACAGAAATTATTAACAAAAACACAATTTGAATTACACAATCACAAATTAAAACTGTCATTTTGACGGGAATTTCAAGCGTATGGTGTCTGGCCTCTCTTTCGCAGTCCGTTAATGACATTTTTTAGTATTAATAGTTCAAAACAGAAATTTTACAGTATTTATTGTGTGTAACTATTTTTTGATAATTTTTTACAACGTGCTTACACGTATTTTTGAAACCCTGGGGATTTTTAGAAAATTTCAATCCGAAAAATCAGACCATTTTTTATAAACCGGAAAGACGGGACATAATTTTATGGGTGCGAAAAAATGATAATTACATGGTCGAAAAACATTTTTAAAAAAAATAACGTTTTCCACAAGAAAGGGCACAGGAGAATAACGAGGCATACCAAAAATATTACATCTCATAAATATTTTTTTCCTTGATCCATCTTATTGATCATAAATCAATTATAATGTTCAACATCTATATTACTAAATACAATGTAATATACTTGTACTGGTGAATTATAATAATAATAAGAAAATTATAAAATTTGATTTTATTAAAATCAGCGCCACTGCCATTATACCTCTAAAACGCGTACAGACAGCGTAAAATGTACAGGGTTCTCTTCATAACATCTGTCAAATCAAATGATAAGTTCGCAGAGAGGATATTCCATGGCCCCCTCGCTCCCCCGATTTGACTCCGAGTGACTTTTTTCTGTAAGGATACGTCAAAGTTGAGGTAAACAAACTTCGATCATGAACCATTGAAGCTCTGAACGAGGCGATTGAGGGCGTCATCGCTGGAATTCCGCAAGATATGCTGGGAAGAGTGGCCGAAAACTTCTTTCAAAGGGTCAATATGTGTATTGCTCGCCAAGGCCGCCACGTCAAACGATATCATTTAAAAAATATCAAGAAAAAAACGGCATCATTTCCCCGACGTAACGGCACCCGCCCCGCTCCTCTGCTCAGTCTGGGGAGCCTTCAGTGATTTTTTGAAATCAGTAACTCCTCTCTGCCCCACCCTGTATTATCAATTTTTTTTTTTAAATATTATTTTTTTTTGACAAATTAGAGAGGAGTCAATAATTTACATTTCGAATAAACGCCGTTAGTAAGCTCGAAAATCATCTGTCAAAAATTTAAATAAAGCAAGTACACATTTCTAATATATAATTATAACTGAAACAAGTGTGTTAAATTAATCTTAGGGTAAAAAATAAGTCAACAATCTAGAAAAGTAGAAAATGACAAATGAATGCTTGCTAAAAGAAAATAAAGATCTTATAAAAATAAAATGTGAATGGATGTGGGTTAACTTTCGAAATCACTGGACACGCATAGGAATATTTTTGTAAAAGACAACCTTTTTTGTTCGGGACGAAGGAAAATACTCCAATCAAAATTTCAATCACGTAAAATGAAAATTTGTTTTCGCCGTACGAGATCGCGACTTTTGACTGGATCATCAGTCTTAGTTGGATGTGTAGGCGTAGGCGTTTACTTCAATATGCAATACAATACAATCACCCAGCAAATAGTTTTCTTTTGCAGCCAGACGTTTTCTTAAGTAAAGACCTTTTTTCCATTTCATCTACTATATATTTGGGATCTCTAAATTGCATATTCCTTGAATGCCTTGGATCCACTATTTCTGGCAAAACGCAATCTGTATAAAAGCACTTCAATTGTTGTAACATTTTATCATGCCAAAACACATCGTCTTTTTCTATTAAAACTGTATGC
This sequence comes from Limnephilus rhombicus, assembly GCA_929108145.2. Lineage (NCBI taxonomy): Eukaryota > Metazoa > Arthropoda > Insecta > Trichoptera > Limnephilidae > Limnephilus > Limnephilus rhombicus. The sequence continues at coordinate 46,260,728 of OV815290.1, forward strand.
AACGGTTTCTCGGGACCTGTCCATACTGCAAATAAACAGGTACATTTTTCTGCAATATGTAACTGCCCTTGTACTTGATAATACCAATCATGGTTTTTGTTGATTGTTACTTCATTTTTTTCATTGATTTTAAGAAAACTAATTTTCTTCCTCCGAATTGCATCTTCTATATCAAGGCCAGATGCTGACGAAGGGCATTTAATTTCAATGAGTAAGTTATTTGATATTCCATCTGGCGTAGCACCCATGTAATTGTATTCACAATCAATAAAAAGTCCACATTTAGAAATTTCGATAGACATTATTTGTTTGGCAAGTTGGCGAATAGCTGTCTCTTCATTATCTTTTCCATATTTTATAGATCGTACATGTCCCAGATTTTTTCCATACAACAATGTTCGAATTAAAGGAGCGCAACTAATATTTCTTCTTCTTTTACAAATTTTACCAAAAAATGAAGCTGTGATCATTTTTCTGCGTAACTCGAGCCATTTTCCACAATCCGCTTGCAAAATATTGTCACTTTCAATTCTGAACCTTTGCACATCTGTCAAAGATAAAGATTCCATAAATGTCTTCTTCGCTTCTATGAAAACATCTGCATCCATATCAGGAAGTTGTACGTTACTGCCATAATCTGGATCATTATTTGTTTCACAGTTATTTGCTTTGACTCTATCGTACGTTCTTTTTGATCGCTTTTTTCTCAAACGCTTAATTTCTAACAGCCTTACTAAAAAAAAACCACAGCACGCCAGATAACCCGTGTTATTGCAGCAACATGAATAAAACAAAAATACACTAAAACACGATAACATTACTAATAAGATTTGGTCTTAAAACGTACTGTAAATCCGGCAACAATGCATATTTAAGTACTAAATTGTTTGTTTTCCTTCATAACCGCTAGGTGGCGCGGCGGCGCGGCGCCTGCGCGTTCGTTGTTCGCGCTCGAAAAAGATGCTGGAAGCGCGAAATGTATTTCTGTGTGTGCGAAATGATTTTTGTGTGTGCAATATTACTTATGTGATGGTTAATTTCTATTAATATGAATAATTTACTCTTATATTTATATCATTGATATATTTACCGTGTTTTTGTGGTTTTTCATAAGTTTTAGTCAAGTTGTAAAACAATAATCGTACTTTGAAAATTGAAGTGTCAAAAACTATTTTATATGATACATGAGAATTCAAATTTACATTTAAAGGTTTTATTTTACGATAATTTTATGAAAGTGGTGTTTTTTTTTAAATAATAATATCTAATACATGTGTGCCTAAATGCATCAAAGAAATTAACGTCTTTAGAGATGCAAGAAATCTGATATAAAAGACGGTATAATTTTTAGGTTAGTTTTTTAGCAATAAAAAAAACTTTGAAATTTTTTATTATTTTTTTATTGTAAACACGATGAAAAAGTGAGGTGATAGTTTCCTTCCAAATTTATTACATAAAAGGACTGTGTTTTTCAAATTTTGATTTTATTTAAATTTCTCTACATTTTGGTCAAAAATGTTGTGGGAGGAAATTTTTTTCCATTTTTTTCCGTGTTTGAATCTTAAAATATGGCAGTTTTTGAAAGCTAAAGTGTATTTCAAATACACAAATATAAAAGGTAATTTTATCTAGTTTTCATAAATGGTATTTGTTTTTACGACACCTTCAAAAATAAGAAATATATAGAACATTCAAAATACTATGGAAAAATTACAAATATCGTTCGGACATCAATGGTTAAAACAGAGATAAACTACCCTCTCAGGCCGTGGAAACCATGTGTATTTCTTTCAAAGAACAAATTTTTAATTAGTAATGTTTTCACATCCGCGGCCGTTTGTCAATTGAATAAAATTTTCACTGGGTTTTTTAGTAAGGCTGTAAATGTTTAATTCTTTGACCAGGACTCTGACCAAAAATGGTTTTATGCAAATGGTAATGTGGCCGCTTTGTATTAAAAGATATTACAGCAGCTGCACATCTTCCCGAATAAGATTGTTTAGTGCTGTAATTAATTCTTTTTCCTCCAACAAATTTTGCTACAATACTATTGTACCTTTCAACAACATTACTATCCACATTTACTAGCAAACTCCTCGAATGGGACGCTAACTGATTTGTGAATTGTAGGATTCTTTCCATCATACCAGATGCAACGAGTTCAGGTACATAGTTTATATCTTCTGTATCCATATTTTGTTTACAGAAATATTTTGCGCATTTCGAATGCTCACCAAATACGTGTTTGGAACTATTTGAAATATCCCCATAAAGTAATTTAATTTTCTCACTGTTAGAATAATTTTCCGATAGTCTATAATTTACCGCACATCTTACTGCAGTTCTTAATCTCAGTAATCGACCGGTCAAAAGGCGGCGCTGACTTATTGGGAACCTCGTATCCGCTGTCAAATTACGAAGTTTTGTGCAGTAATTACGTACAACTTTCTCAACTGTGATATCCGCATATGGCTGAGCATCTAAAATTTTTTTGTAGGTACTTGAATCCCCATCTGAAATTAGCCTTGAATATATCAGACCGTACATATCTATTGATTTTTTAAAACCTTCCACGAGAATACTGGACTCCATACTCGTAGAACTTCCGGAATGATTTTTGAAACAACGATGTTCCTGCGATGTTACTACCTTTTTTACTGCACGTGCGCATGTCATACAAAATTTATTTCGTACCTGCATGTATAAAACCTCACCAAAGTGATGTCCTACTATTGCAGCTACGCCTGACAAGGCAGAGTAATTGGTACTATATGATCTTTTTGACCAACAACCATCGGCGACAACTGTTATTATAGGAATTCCACCTTTTGAGACGTTTCCCAGAGATCTAGCATATTCTGCTTCACGTTTTGCAGCAATTTCCATTCGGTCTGTGGCACCTTTTGACCACCAATCACAAACAGTTTCATGTACTTTAGCATAAGTTTTAATACATGGAATATCGATGACGGACATAAACTCCTCTAAATTAGAAAAACCACCACCAATGCTCATGATTCCTGAAACGATTGCGTGATTTATATCGATTTTTTCAATATCTTTACGTTCCGAACGTATTGTAAATGTTGCATTGCACATATTACATTTGACTGAATTTTTACTAAAAAAACCTTGACGCGTTTCTGACATAAAACATAAATTTAAAATTGAGCATCCAAATGTTTGACCACGTGTGGCTATTTTCTTGAGCTGTTCAAAGATGAAGACCATATCAACGATTCGTCGTCCACTCATTGTAAAGTTTGGAATTTTTTTTTCTTCATTTTGCATTTCCTGTTGCTGTCTTATATCAGATTGTGGCAGGTAATTTTCATCAATCGATTCTGCTGCACCAATCTATGAAATAAACAATTAACAACATAAGTAAATATACCTAGGCAATAAGCCCGCCCATAAAGGCAAATGTCGTATCATTTTCCACGCTGATGTGCACCCTTAGTCCAGTCAAGGAAGGAAGTGTAGAGTGCGTGAGCAGGAACCTAAGGGATTCTTTCAGAAACCCCCCCCCCTTCACCCCCAATTTCGACTTCCCAAATGGTCCGTACTGGGTTGGGGTGGGAGGAGGGGGGGAGGGGCGTAGAAATTTCAGAAATAGGCTATTTTCGTAAATAAAAAGACCGTCAGGCACAAAATTCTCCCCGTTTCGGGACATTCCACGGGAGTAATATAGCTACGAAAATATTAATAACATAGTATTCAATATTTTTGCGACAGTATCCTGCGTATTTTTTTGACGATCGGGTGTAGTGTCACCCCCTTCGTCGGGTGGCACCCGGGGCGGTCCGCCCCCCCCCCCCCCCCGCACCCTTTGTTCATAATTACGTCACCGTAATGTACCGTGTACACAAGTCAATGCTGTATGCGTGACATAAGCCAACGTGTATATAAGGTAGTGGTGTATGCGTGTAACGCCGGGCACGCTAGTAAATTATTGTTTATAATTAACACGGCAATCACAATTGAATTGCGTTATGTACCACGTATTTCCCGACACCGTGTATATGTCGCAGGCCAATCGTAAAATCAGGTAGATCATGATGCGCCGCACATCACGATCTGCCGCCATTTCACGGCGCGGCAGATCATGATGTGGCTAGCCATTTACAGTGATCAAATATACTTGGTCAAAGCCCATTTACATAATAATATAATATAACTAGAAATAATTTACATGGCAGAACAACGTTTGTTAGGTCAGCTAGTAATGTAATAAAAATTTGAATTGCACATACCGATGAAACTTCACAGTCATTATTAACTTTAGAATGTTGATTCTTTTCTCGGGAAATTAAACAACATATTATTATAAAAAATGTACAATAAATCTGACAGATTCGTTCCAACGACCCTGTAGCATATAAGTTATGTACAACGTAAATTGATTATTTAATATTACTAACCTTCGTTTTTTCTCGTTATATTTCTCCCAGATATGTTTTTGGTGTAGTGTTTTTTTTTTGGTGAAAATTTTGTCTACACGTATTTTTCTCCCCATTTTGAGCGGATGAATAAATTTAAAACGTTATAAACTGGACCGGCGCGGACAACACGACCGCTCGCTGCCGTGAATCGACAGAGACAGAAACATAGATAACAGTTTTGGTTGGCGCTGCGTGCGTCAAATTACAGAATAAAATATTAACAAAGGCGTGTCGCAAATTCAATAGAATTATATTAAAAAAAAAATACTTTTGGTCACAAATTATTTCTAATATTTCAATAACGTCCAAGTTAAATTTCTGTGTTAAAAAATTCTGAGAGAAAAAAGAAGCAAAACAAATCAACAAAGTTTCACGGTAATCGGGTGAATGGTATAATAGAATATTTGTATATATAACTTCATAACGCCGTAACCACTTTCTCCAGATCCGACCTGCTATGCAGCTGGTGGGCAGACGCATCCGCCGCCAAGACCTGAACAAACCTCACCCAATAAACCCAGGCACCCCTGCTAGTCACCAAACCTTGCGAACCACTTGGGATGACCTATGGCAGACGTGTTGGTTATCTAATAAATGGTTCCCGGGGCGGTGGTACCCATACTCGATTCTCGTGTTTGTTATTTTTGTAATACGAAAAATGGATATAAAAAAGGTCTACCCGCCCACCCCCTCTCAACCCCCCCCCCCCCCTCATACCCTCCTTCCAATCCCCGCCTCCTTTACCCCTCATCCCAACTCTTCTTCAACCTCCCTCCCTTGGGAGCTGTTGGACTCTTGTGCGATATAAACATAAAAATTATTTACAATAAAAAAAAATCCCATCCCCGTCCCCATCCCCCATCCCCAGCCTTGCAACGCATGCCGGGTACGCGCTGTATATAATTTCTTTTATTTATTTACGGACAAATAGTCCATTAACAATATAATAATAACACGAATAACAAGCGAGCCTAAAGGCCCGACCCGCCTAGCAATTGATCACTGTTCGCATGTCATTTTTTGTAACCAGCACCACTTTTCGTAATAATCACCACTTTTCGTAACGATTCACCAGTTAACCCCATGTGTCGAGCATGCGTAAAGAAGTTTTACTTTTAAAAAATGGGGCATTTGGGACTCTTGAGCAGTCGGGACTCTTGTATCGTATAATGAGGGACAAATAAAAACATTTCTTTTTAAATATAAAACTTTTTGCATAAAAATATTCAATGAAAATGAAATTCGGTCAACCCTGTTGATTTTACGAACGTGAAACAAGGAATTCGTATGTATTTACAGTTTCGTTCCCAAAATATTATTTCAAACTGTTGTGATTCAGAGCGACGTGGACACGTCCTTGTCGGGCCACTTTTCGGGCCGTAATGAAGTGTGAAATTTGTGTTACGGCGCTATGATAAAAATCGTGAAATGCGAAGCTGTAAATTAATTAATATTAAATACTTCCTAAAATTATTTTTCGCTCAAACTTATTTATGATTTGTCAATAATGTCTTAGCACAATAAGTATGTAAAAAAATCTGAAATATATTAGTTTATAAGTTCGCAAATAAATACACAAACTGACTAAGTTTCGTCAAGAAACACATGTACGTATATATTTTTTAATGATTTTATTGAAACTAAAATTAAAATTCTAAAACATGCGTTTGCTAGATAATGGATTGATTTATTTTAATGCATGATTATATTATTTGAAATGGCTGTGGTATAATACAAAATCTTTTTTGAAAATTTAACAAATCTGTCAACGACCTATGGAATAACCTTATTATACTAAAAATTTAAAAAAAATCTCAAAATTTATTACATGCGAATGGTAGATAAAAGAACAATCTTTCGAAATCCATTTATAATTTTTTGTGGAAAAGAGTCAATACGTCTAAAATCTGATTTGAAAATGACATATTTCTGGTTTTCTCTGGTAATGCCCTCTTAAAGTATTCGCATATCTTGATGTCTTCTGTGATGATTTCATTACCGTTCTTTAATTTTGTACATGGTTTACTTTGCGTGTTTGTTTGGTTCTTGATGATGCTGTTTATTACGTTCCAAGTCTTTTTGGTATTATTTTCACATTTTTTAAACAGGCTGCTGTAGTATTGTTTTTTATAAGTTTCGTTTTTTTATAGTTATGTCGTTACGTATTTTAGTTAATTCTGATTTTAGTAATAGGTTACACTGTTACAGGGTTGTTTTTTAATTTTTAGGTGCAGTTTATTTCTTTTTTAAATCATTTTATTCATTTAAAATAATATGTAGTATATTTGCGGCACGTTCCAGAGTGAAAGATACTCTCAGACCACCATTCAGAATTGAAACGTTGCTTGAAGTGGCGTTAGCCGTGTTTGGTGACCGGTACTTCCCCACCTCCCTCTTCCCCATTACCTTCAGCCTCACAACATACCCCATTTGGGGATGCCATAGTCCCACTGGCTCCAGACGGGAGCAGTTGGGACTTTTGTGCGCTATTCACGTAAAAAAAATAACTGCACCGTGACGTTTCCGTAGATCTTTGTAATTACTAACATACCTACTAGTTTATTTCTATGCCTTTTACAACTTAGAAACATTCTCTTTTATTGTAATGCACTATCTTTCCTTAAATTTATCTGTAGATATTTACTAGCTATATTTTTATAGTTTATCTTTTTTATTTAAAAACTGTCTCTGTATTATAAACTTGTCATGTAAAAGCCCATCAGGGCGTTGAAAATTAATAAATAAAAAAATCTGCCTTACATACATTCTTTGCGGTTATCCACATTTCTCATACGATCATACATGGTTTTACAACACATTCGCCTCAGGTATCTCATTTCAACACAGTTAACTTTCATCCTTCCTCTGCCAGTTCCATGTCTCATTGCCATACATCAGAAGAGGTACCAGGACTCCATTGTGGACTGCTAGCTTCGCTTCTTTTGACAGTTTTTTTATTAGCGCCAACGGCATTCAGTCCTCCATTAATGAAGTTACCTGTATTTACCCTTCTTTCAATATCTCTATCAGCCTTCCCAACTCTCGTTAACATACTACCCAAATAAACAAACACATCCACCTGCTCCAAGTACTCATATTAACAACTATATTGCACACTGTTTTGGTAGTCTTTCTTTCAAACACCATGACTTTAGACTTACTTACATTCATCATTAACTCATTCTTCATACATACTTCGTTTACACTATACACGAGAGACTGTAGATCTTCCATACTATTAGAAATCAGCACCGCATCATCAGCATACAACAGGCAACATACTTTCAGATGACTCAATTTCGCGCCTAATCCCATCTCTTTCAAGGTATAGTTAATGTGAAATGCTAAATATCTGATACGGGGTGTAATTGGTCTTCGACTTTTTGACATAACCTCTACATGTTTGATCTTTGGGGATGCCGTATGGAGGTTATTTTTTTTACATTAGCTCCACACAGGAGGCCGTGTGGAGATTTTTTAATGGAAATGAAGGAGAGGACGTTCTGGGTAGGAAATTGGGGGGGCGTTTCAGACTTTCAGGGGGGCGGTAGGAGACCCAGAGAAACCCATCCCACCCCATCCTATCCTGTCCCATCCCATCCCATTAAGGGCCATCCATACGTTTGGTGATTTAGCAGGGGTGCCCGGGTTCATGGGGTGAGGTTTGTCTAGGTCTTGGAGGCGGATGACCAAGACACACTGAACCCCAGAATCCTACCCACCCCTTATACCCTTTTCCTTTCCAGAACTCTCCTCTCCTTCCTTTCCTTATAAAAAACCCTCCACACAGCATCCCCAAAGATGACAAAGGCCCTGAGGGAAATCATTTTCCTCAGGGCCTCCTGTGTGGAGCTCATGTAAAAAAAAAAATCGCCAAAAATATTTTTCCTATCCCATTATGCCCCCTCCGCTTTTAATAAATAAATAAATAAATGAAATGAGGAAGTTCCGTGAAGAAAAAATGTACGAGGGATGGGTAGGAATCTGCGGCTCGGTGCGTCCAGGAGTAACGAACGTATTAATCTATGCTTCCCACTGCAATGCGAGAGAGAGTCCTGATGGAGAGGTCAAAAGGTCTTCCTTAACCAGTCTCTCCCGATCCGGCCTGAAACGCAGTTGATGGGCGGACGCATCCTCGCAAGACCTAGACAAACCTCATCCCGTGAACTCGGACACCGCTGCTACATCACCAAACGTAGTGAATCAATATTTTTGCATCACAATAAATATTTAGCAATTTGGGAGGCGGGTATGAGTACCGCCGCCCGGGGAACCATTTATTGGATAACCAACACCTCTGCCACAGGTCACCTCAAGTGGTTCGCTATATTTGGTGACTTAGCGCGGGTTCATGGGATGAGGTTTGTCTTGGCGGTGGATTCTTCTGCCCATCAGCTGCATGGCAGGCCGGATCGGAAGAGAATGGTTGAGGGAGTCCCTTTGACTTTCCCAGCCGTACTCTATGACATAGGCCCTGAGGGAAATTATTTTCCTTAGGGCCTCCTGTGTGCACTCCTGGACACACTGACCGCAAGATGCCTACCCACCGCTAATACACACAGGAGGCCCTGAGCTGAATTATTTTCCTCAGGGCCTCCTGTTTGGAGCTAATGTAATCATTGATTTTTACCTGATTTTCTTCGATCATCCACAAATTGAGTTGGTTTCTCATTGTGTGTTAAATTTGCACTTATCACATTGTAATAACTCAAAAGCAATACAAGCGTCACCGACTTTTTAAACATGCACATTTCGGGATATGAACCGCGACGGTATTGGAATATAACTGAGGATAAATGAATGGACTTGAGTACTTAATTAATTGCATGGTCAAACCACATGTGTTTTAAATTAGTAAAGACAGAGTAGAACCGGAGAACATGTTTGTCGATATTTGCAGCCTGTATTAATTTATTACGAGAGATGGGAAGGCTGATAGAGATATTGAAAGAAGGGTAAATGCATGTAACTCCATTAACCACTTGGACCCCTAAGCTTGCTTACATAACAGTACAATAATAGCAGTCAAGTCCAATAAGCTTGTTTTCAAGCTAACGCGAGTTTTCCCACAGAAATCGTAATGACTGCGTTTCTATTCTAGTTTATTCTAGTTTATGCAATACAGTTGAGAATGATGAATACTTGGAGCAGGTGGATGAGTTCGTTTATTTGGGAAGTATGTTTACGAGAGATGGGAAGGCTGATAGAGATATTGAAAGAAGGGTGAATGCAGGTAACTCTATTAATGGAGGACTGAACGCCGTTGGCACCAACGAAAAACTGTCCAAAGACGCGAAACTAGCCGTCCATAATGGAGTACTGGTACCTACCCTGATGTATGGCAGTGAGGCATGGAACTGGCAGAGGAAGGCTGAAAGTAGACTGAACGCTGTAGAAATGAGATCCCTGAGGCGTATGTGTGTAAAAGCATGTATGATCGTATGAGAAATCCGCAAAGAATGCAGGGCTGATGTAAGCGTGATGAGTAAGATCAAGAAAGGAACGCTCCGATGGTTTGGGCATGTAGAGCGAATGAACGAGGAAAGGATTGTAAGGAGAATATATGACGCAGATGTGAATGGTAGAAGAAGTCGAGGACGCCCAAGAAAGACATGGCACGACCAAGTGAATCAGATACTTGAGTCCGGCCATGTCAAGAGTCAGAATAATAGAAGAGAATGTATGAGACGTTGTATGAATGTAAACGAGGCAAGGAATGTGTGCCAAGACCGGGATGTTTGGCGGTCCGTCCTCTCTGCCTACCCCTGCGGGGAAACGGCGTGATGGTTAGTTAGTTAGTTTAGTTCTAGTTACAACCCTAAAACAAATAATAAAACACGCTACACATCTCTATTCAACGTTGTCCATAGAAATAGATAAATAACACTTATTTTGTAGAAACAGTTTTCACCCGCCAAATTGCACACGCGACGTTAGATGTTTTTATTTTTTTAATAAATATTCTTGTGTTTGAGATGACACAAAAGTGAGATAACAAAATTGTTTATTATACATTTATACGATAGAATAAGTGTTTTTTTTTACATAATCCGTGATTTTAGTACCGTTTTCACATAAAAAATATAACGTGAGTCATTTTTTAATTTTTTTATGTTTGCCTTCTAAATTTTAATATTTATTTGTTGTAATATAATTTGAAAGCAAATTTTATCACCTTTTAAAAACAACTCTTCGAATTCGTTTAGAAATAATTCTTTTATCGAACTTTCATTGCAAAGAAGAAAAAACACAGTTTTTTTTTTGTTTTGTATCAATAAAATATTCATTATTATTTTTTAATTTATAAACTAACGTTTAGACAAGATTTTTATGCATAGCACAAAGGGTAACAAATATTACAAGCAATAATTGTCAGCCTGAAACACTCATTTACATTGAAAAATCTTCCGAGAAAAGATACTTGCCGCCAACGGGACTTGAACCCGTGTCCTTCCGATTGCCGGTCGAATGCTCTGACCACTGAGCTATGGCGGCTTATCAAATACCCGCCAAATAATTCAATATATACTAGTATTTCATTCAACAATTACTGCTTATAAATATTCAGTTTTGTGCTTTACGAGGTCACAAAAGACTATCAGCCTTACTAAAAAAAAACCACAGCACGCCCGATAACCCGCATTGCAGCAGCAACATGAATAAAACAAAAATACACTAAAACACGATAACATTACTAATAAGGTTTGTTCTTAAAATGTATTTTATAAGTCTGGCAACCATGTAATTTTTAATAGTGTAAGTGCTAAATTGTGTGTTTTACTTCATAACCGCCAGGTGGCGGCGCGGGCGCCTGCGCATTCGTCGTTCGGGCTGAAAGCGCGAAAAAAAAAATCACTCGGATGATTGTGTAATATTATTACTTACTCAAATGTGATCGTAATTTCTAATAATATGACTAATTCACCATTATATTCGTATAATTGATATATTTACCGAGTTTTTGTGGTTTTTAATAAGTTTTAGTCAAGTTATAATAAAAATAATCATACTTTGAAAATTGCAATGTCAAAAAGTATTTTATATAAAACATGAAAATTCAAATTTACATTTAAACGTTTTTATTTTATGAGAATTTCATTAAAGTGGTGTTTTTTAAAAAATATTAATATCTAATTCATGTTTTCCTAAACATATCAAAATAATTAACGTCTTTAAAATGGCAAAAAATACGTTATAAAAGTAAGTATCATTTTCTAGGTTAGTTTTTTGGCAATAAAAAAAACTTTGAAATTTTTTATTACTATTTTATTGTATGCACGAGGAAAAAGTGAGGTGACAGTTTCGTTCCAAATTCATTATATAAAAGGTCTGTATTTTTTAAATTTTGTTTTTTTTATAAATTTCTGTACACTTTCATCAAATATGTTTTGGTAAAATAAAATTTCCATTTTTTTTCGTGTTTGAATCTTAATATATGGCAGTTTTTTTAAAACTAAAGCGTATTTCAATTACGTAAATCTAAAAGGTAATTTTATCTTGTTTTCATAAATGGTATTTGTTTTTACGACACCTTCAAAAATAATAAATATTATATACAACATTCAAAATACTTAGAAAAAAATTCATATTTCGTTCAAACATCATTACTAAAACAGAGATAAACTACCCTCTCAGACTGTGTAAACCAAGTGTATTATTTTCCATGAACAATTTTTTAATTAGTAATGTTTTCACATCCGCGGCCGTTTGTCAATTGAATAAAATTTTCACTGGGTTTTTTAGTAAGGCTGCATATGTTTTAATTATAAAACGAAAGACACGTCGTTGAAATACATGGCGACTTGCAAGGACCTAGGAATTGTGTATGACGCTCGTTTAACATTTCATGCTCACACTAAAAAGATCTGTAAATCAGCCATAAAGGTGTTGGGTTTTGTCGTGACAATTCGAAGGAACTAACCTTACAGTTATAAGGTTGCTTTACTTTAGCTTGGTGCGTAGCATTCTGTAGAGTGGATCTCAGATATGGGGGCCAGAGGACACCGTCTATGTAATACTTATGGTCGAGAAAATACAAAATAATTTTTTACGATACTTCTAAATTACCCATGGATGTTTCCAACAGCATTTATCTCGGGAATGTTGGATATCTGCAGTCTTAGTTCCAGAGGAGATGTCGCATTACTACTGATTATCGCTTATAAGCTTCTAAATGGTTTTATATCGGTACCAGATATACTGGCAAAAATAGGATTCCATATCCTCTGTCAATCCATAATCCAATATGGTATAATAGGATGGGGTGGCGCCTATAAAACTCACACACAATCTCTTTACATTGCGCAAAAACTAATAATTAAAATAATACTAAAAAAATCATTTCTTTATCCATCTGAACTCATATTCAAAGAATTTAAAGTCAGAAAATTAAATACTCTCTTCCTGTATCATTCAACCTTACAAGTTTACAAAGAGGATATCCTAAACAAATCCATACCCTTCAAAAACACAGTAAATTTTAGGCAAAAATACACGTTACCAATTCCCATTTGTAAAAAAACTTTGGGTCAACAAAACTATAAATACTTAGGAACGAATTTCTTTAATAAATTACCAGAAAATATAAGATCCCTTAAGGACAGTTACAAAAATTATAAAACACAATTAAAAAAATATACTGAAAACCTTAACTAAAAAAAATAAATAATAAATAATTAAAAAATATATACATGTCCCGGATAATACCGAGGCCGCCAATACAGGCCTTTGATTCTTCCCAGGTGCAGAACTAACTTACCAATAGTGATGCCCCTGGGAAGAATAACTTATGTGGGAAGAATAATAATAATGTGGATATTTTCCACATGTCCTACAGAGAGTTTAAACGAAATATCACTCATTTTTTATTTGTATCTTAAATGTAAATATATGTTTTATTTATATACCGCTTTCGCAATGTATTGGTTTTTACTCTGTTTTGGCAAATAAATAAATAAAAGAGAAAAAATTACTTACTCTTCAGTTTCTGTATATAAAGTAAATGGGGTCTGCCAGTGCATATTTAGCCAGAGTAAAGTTAGCCTCCCAAAAACTGGGCGTACTGTACAGGGCCCGCAGATACTGCACATAGTACACTACTGCTAACCCTGTACAAATCACAAGTGCGCCCCACGGTTGAATTTGGCAGCCACCTCTGGTTTGGAGCTCCAAAATACCTGAAAAATACCCTCGACTCTCTGCAGAAACGGGCGGTCCGTTTAATAGATTCTCCCATCTTAACAGACGGATTGCAATCTTTAGAGCACAGGCGTCGGGTGGGAATGCTATCCTTGTTCTACGGGTATTACAATGGAAGATTCTCCGAGGAACTAGCATCATTGATCCCTTCGGCACCGGTGCATAGTCGGGAAACACGCCAAACGCGTGCCCAACATTTGTACACGGTTGAAATTTGTCACATGAGACTCGTTCTTGTGTTCAACAGCTCGGCTGTGGAATGATTTGCCAGCCTCTGTGTTTACTCCTTCCTACAACATGGATCTCTTCAAGACCAATGTTCATTCCTTCCTCTCCTCAAAAAGACCCTCCACACAGCATCCCAGATGACATAGACCCTGAAGGAAATTATTTTTCTCAGGGCCTCCTGTGTGGAGTTAATGTAAAAAAAGGTTAGTCACTCCTGCGCACGCTGATCTCACAATTTCTTACATTATCTCATTAAACAGGAGGCTCCGAGGAAAATAATTTCCCTCACGGGTTATGTCATGTGAGATACTGTGTGGAGAGGAAGGAATGAACATTCGTCTTGAAGAGACCCATGCCGTAGGAAGGAGGAAACACAAAGGCCGGCAAATCGTTAAAAATTGGACAGCGACCATCTCTGGCTTAATCGACATTAAAATAATTATAATAAAATATTAGTATAAGCAATCTTCCCAAAATACAAAACTTGTTCAACAGAAGACATTAACTGATCTTCTAAACAGATGTTCATTACTAAGATCGTCACGTTTCACACAACGCAACGAGGTATTCAAATAATGGACTATCTTGTATATAATCCTATTAATATTATAAAGGCGAACGCTTGTATGGATGTATGTTTTTTGTTATTAGTTTTTGGGATATTATGCCGTGTTGCGCTACCTCCTTCTTTAGCCAACGTTTCGGACAGCGTTACAGTGTCCATCATCAGGGCAGATGAGTAATAGTTATGGGTGATGTTTGTACTTATCCAACTGAGCTACGGAACCTATATCCAATTCGGTCACTTTTAACTGTATCATACTTCGACAAAGAACTACCAACATTATCTTCATTTTATTAACGCACATATTATTGGCTGCTATCTTTATATATATATATATTTTTAAATTTTTATTTTTTTTATTTAGTAACTATATAATATTTTTTACATTTTTATATGAAACATGTTAGTTAGATGTATATATAAAATATATTCGTAGTCCTCCTCACTAGGAGATCCTGTGCTGAGGGGAACTATGCTTTGGATAAGTTTTTCAGCGACTTCTATGGTTTAACTATTGATTGGATAAGGTTTTCCAGAAACTTCTATGATGTTTTAAGTATACTAGTAAGTTCATTTTCCGATAGATTCTTCAGCCAACATTTAATGTCCTTAATGTAGCTATTTTTTATTTTTATTTGTTTGATACTAAGTGGGAGTTTGTTATATAACTTTACTGCTAAAAATGCAGAACTTCTTTGACCAAAAGAAGAGTTACACTTTGGTATATTTTTTTTTTATTTTTTTATTTATTTATTTCAAGATTTTTGTTTATACATTACAATGATAATATATGCAAGATTACAAAATAATTCATGTTTTATTCTACTACTCCATAAGTTGAGCTCTAGGAGTTCGTGTTTATGGGAGGAGTATTTTACATGCAAAAAAATTATAATAATGTTCATTATGTAAACAATTTTCAAAGAACTAATGAAATAAATATCTTAGGTAGGTACACAATTTAGACAATTTAGACAATATCAATACAATTTTTTTAAATATTAAATATTGCTGTTTAAGTAAGGGTAAATTAATTAATTACATAAAGGGTAAACATTAAGGGTACAATATGTCATTATCCAATTTAAGGGACTTAATTTGTTTTTTGAATAATTCATATTTCAGTGTATCTGTTACATTAATTTTTTTATTGGATAATAATATATTGTACCATCTTACACCTAAATACAAATAGTGGTGCTGAGCCGTGGTCGTTCTAAGCATAGGGATGGCTATTAAGCCATTAGTTTTAAATCTATTGCTTATGCTATCTGAGGGGTGAACTTTTTGAATAAAATATTCTTTATAAATTTGGCATAAGGCGTTTCTCTTATACAATATATTAAGTATGTCTGTTTGTTTAGCTCTGGTTTTATGAGCGTGTGAGGTGTCTGCCTCTGAAACATTTTTGTGGTGATGTAGTAGAATGTTTTTGGAATAGATTTTCTGTATGCTTGGAACATCAAACTGTTTAAAAATTTTTGCTGTTGACGTCCTTATGGGGACCTTTAGAATGGTCTTTATAATGCAATTCTGAGTTATCTTAAGTTGTTTTAAGTGATTGGCTGCTGAGCCCCATCCTATTACTCCATATTCCAATCGAGAGTGGCATAAAGCATAATATACTCGCTTTAGATCCAAGATGATTGCAAGATTCCATTTTATTTTTAATACGCGACATCTATTAACTCATATAGGTCTCCTGGAAATCGTTGTGTCTCTCTTACTGCCATAGTTCGAAATATGAACTAAACGGAATTTGAAAAAAGAAAACAACGCACTGTATATTCAAACCTAAAAAGTAACCATAAAACAATTAAAATGTACAACTTTATGAATTTCAAAGATTCTGACCGCAATTAAAAAAATATAACGAAATTTTGTGAATTTGTTAGAAAATATTTTCATATGAAACGTTAAAAAAGTGAAGTGGCTATACAGTTTATAATTCATTAGCTGGTTCCCGGCATGCATTGCAATGTCATATTCAAAGAAATAAATTGTTTCTCCCTGCATGAACTTTCCCGTGCGTCCCCTTCCCCTCCCGCGTTCCACCGCCTCCACCTTCTCTGCCTTCCCTATCCCTCCATTATTCAGTCCCAGTACATTAAGTTTTCATATTTTTTATTAAAATTTAAATTTTTCATATAAATTTTATAAATATTCATTTTTGTATATTATAAGAACAACCAAACAAATTTGGTGCCTAACATTTATTTTTTTTTATTTACAAAAGATACATAAATTATAATACATTTTATACAATCAATAATTACATAATATTATAAAAATAAAACAACACTTTGTATTTAACCACGAATTGATTATTTATATATCTACCGGTTTCACTTAGACCAAGCTTCCTCAGAATAAAATAATAACTAAATATTAAGACAGAGTTATCAGTTATATATAAGTTGAGCGATAGAGGGAGAAAGAATATGACAAAAGAACATAGTGAGACAGAGACAAAATATTTGAAGGCGGTACAATAGATAATCAATTAGAGGGAAGGAGACAACAATATACATCTAAACACAAGTATCCAACAGTTAACGGGATTCAACTAACTAATAAAGTTTTGCTGTATTAGGACAATATTTAGAGTAATGCTAATTTATTAATAATTAAGGACCTCAGAAAGTAATATAATACGTATATACACATCATGGGCTGGAATGGATTTTAGGGAACAAGTTAAATATAGGGCTATAAGGTGTATTTTTTTGATTTGATAAATTTATTTGATTATTAAGGAGGAATTCTGACATATTAGTATTTAATGATTTTCTTATTTCTAAGGCTTCTAAGTTATCTAATTTGATACCAATACTGTTTTTATGTAACATGCGCGTTCCTGAAATTTTATTAAAACTGTGGTCTGCTGAGATTAAGTGATTTGCAAGCTCAGAGAAACATTTTCCATTCAAACAGCGTAAATGTTCTTTTACCCTAATATTGACATTACGTGCTGTTTTTCCAATATAGAAAGCAGGACAATCATTACAGGTAAGTTTATAGATACTCGAATGAGATAAACTATCTTCTTTATCTTTAGTATTGACTATAAAATTTCCGAGGTTATTGTTTGTATAAAAGGCCGGTTTAATGTCTAAAGGAAGGTTCCTAACGCTTAGGTTAGAAATTTTTTTTATATATAAAATCCTACGCCAATTGTATGTCTTAATATTTAGTTATTATTTTATCCTGAGGAAGCTTGGTCTAAGTGAAACCGGTAGATACATAAATAATCAATTCATGGTTAAATACAAAGTGTTGTTTTATTTTTATAATATAACTAGCTGGTCCCGGCATGCGTTGCTATGCCATTAATAAAGAAATTGTTTCTCCCTGAGTGTCCTTTCCCATTCGTCCCGTTCCCCTTCCGCCTCTCCTTCTTCTCCTGCGTCCTCTTCCCCTCTCGTGTTCCCACTCCGTCACCTCCACCTTCCCTCTCCCCACTCCACTCCCCCCCTTCCCCCTTCCCCCGTCCCATGAACCCCCCTCCCGAGTTCCCCTCCCCCCTCCCAGGTCCCCCTCCCCCCTCCCGCGTTCCCCTTCCACCTTCCCAGCCTTCCCTCTTCCCTTTCCCGCTCCCTCGTCCCACCAACTCTCCTCCCGCGTTCCATACATTCAATTCCAGTATATTCAGTTTTTAAACAGCCCGAGTGCCACCTTTTACAATTTTTTTCAAATTTCCATTTTTCATGTATATTAAATTTGGTACCTATTAAAAATATCTAAAATTCAAACTATTAGGGGAGTAGGTACCTACTTTAAATAAATTTATCAACTTTTCAAAAATAGAATCCTGATTGAACAATCATTCATTGTTTTGCAAAATTTCATTCTCTAACACGCGAACTGTCAAACGTGCGATGTTTTCTGTTATTATCTAATTTTCTGCGCAATTTTCTTAATTTTTCTCTCCGTAAGAACTATCCTCGAACATTAAGGAATATTCTAAAAAAAGAATTAGCGAAATCGGTTCAGCCGCTCTCGAGATTTGCGCTTACCAACAAATTTAGCGATTCATTTTATATTATAGATGTCTAACCACAAAGTAATTGCTTCTTATGAAAAAATTACATAATATGTGTATTTGATGTACCCCCATAAATAAGCAGGGCTTGTACACACTTGTACACACTCCATACACACCCCATACACATGGGGGGTGTTATTACATTGCTTTAATTTATAATTTTTTATTCAGTTCAAATTTTCAGTATAATTTTTAAGCTGAGTTTTAATTTTTTTTATGTTACTCTTCATGTTTCTGATTTTTTCAGGTGGTCAATTAAAAAAAATAACTCCGAGATATATATTATTTAACTATCCTATTGTTTTTTTTACATTTTGGAATAGGAAGTATTGATGTTTGTTTAAGATTTCTGTTATTTTTAAAGGGTGCAACTTTATTTTAAATATTATCTTTATAAAATTGTAATGTTGCATGATAAAAGTATAATGCACTTAATTTTCTGACCTTAAATTGTTTGAATAACAGTTCTGATGAATATGAGTAGGGTTTTTTTTAAAATTGTTTTTATTATTAGTTTTTGTGATATGTAAATTATTTGATATGTCCCACCCCATCCTTTAATACCGAATTGTATAATTGATTGACAGAAAGCGAAGTATGTGGTTCTAAGTAATTTTTGGTTTAAAATATCTCTTAAGCATCTAAATATATATGTTAGTTTTCTTATTCTGTTGTTCAGAATATTTATGTGTGGGGACCATTATAAACGCTGGTCTATTATTATGCCCAGGTACAACATGCAAACCTATTTAAAATATCTATAATACTTGATTTTTTTCAAATTATTATGCGAGTACTTAAAATAAATTCATTAATTATTTAAAGAGTTTCGAAAACTGAATTTTTATTTAAAAATCATTGTTTTGCAAGATGTCATTCTCAAATTTTTACATTTTTGACCGTTACCTACGCAAGAGTTTTTATAATGATTAAGAAATTTTTCGGTTGTATTGTCATGTGCTTGTAATAATCCTGAAACCTTTGCGGGGTTTTAAATACATTTTTAAAATTCTAAGCATTTTTTTCGTTATTTGTTTTTGGGGTATTATGCCGTGTTGCGCTACATCCTTCTTTAGCCCTGATGATGGACACTGCAAAGCTGTCCGAAACGTTGGCTAAAGAAGGATAATGTAAGCAAATTAAAATAAATTAATTCATTTGAATATACGGTTCAAAAGGTACAATAGATTTAGTACACCAATGCAGGTTTTCAATTTTTGGTACAAAATTAATTCAGTGGTGAAGGCCAATTTTTTAGCTCATTTATTCTGTGGCCAATGGGTTAAGGGGTGGGTTGAAATCTTGGGTTCAGTGTCTCCTGGTCATCCGCCCCCAAGACCTAGAAAAACAGTCGCCTTAGTTCGTATTTGTCCAACACACCATTAGAAAATTTGACAGGAGTTGAAGGTTTTCTTTGATTATTTCAATAAAACATTATGAGAGGTGTTTAAGATAAAGCTACATCCGTAAAGGTAAAGGTCTTATTGGTTTAAATAATTATTAGTTAAGTGATTAACTATCAATTTTTATACTTTATTTTTAATTTTAAAATGGAGATTGAACAACAACTAAAATGGTCTGTTGGACAAATAAGAACTGGGGCGACGAAACATCACCCCGTGAACCCGGGCACCCTTGGCACCCGGGCAATGCATAGGCATCTCATATGTACATCCTCAATAAAGCATATTTAGATTTTTCTATATTTATTAGTAGGGTTGACGACCTCCGTAGTCCAGTGGGTAAGACTCTTGACTCACAATCCGGAGGTCGCGGGTTCGAACCCGGCATGCGCAAATAAATTTTATTTGATTATTTGTGTTTTCACAATTAATTAATTAAAAATAATATATAGTATATTTGCGGCATGTTCCAGAGTGGAAGATACTATCAGTATCGCCCTGGTGTAAGACCACCATTCAGAATTGAAACGTTGCTTGAAAATGGCTTTAGCCGTGTTTAGTGATCAGATCTGAATAGCCAGGTACTTCCCAACCTTCCTCCTCCCCACCTCCTTCCCCTCCCCACTACCTTCAGCCTCACAACATACCCCAATTGGGGATGCCATAGTCTCACTGGCTCCATTGGGAGCAGTTGAGATTCTTGTGCGGTATTCTCTGTTAAAAAAAAAAGGTTTGTATGCGTTTTCATTTTTTTTCGTTATCAGTAATTTTAGTTAGAAAAAACGTGTCGTGAGCCATTTTTAAAACATTTAAAATATTGCATTCTAAATTTTTATAAAAAAAGTATATGATTATTTCTAATAAAAAAATAGAAAGCGTATATAATCACCTTTCTAAAACAGTTTTTAGTTTTCGGTTATGTTTACAAATATACCATTTATTTAGATCTTATTGCAAAGTGGGAATTCTTTTGCCTTCCGACAAAATACGTCAAATTAAATAAAAAAAACGCTAAAGAACGTAAGATTATTCAATATATTATAATATATAAATAAATACTCAATTTTATTACAAGTTCCCGGAGTCTTTAAAACAGAGTAAGCACCGCATAAACGTTTTTTTGATTAAATCACAACACTAACACTTTCTACGCTGGCAACACCGAGATGACTATTACTATTTTTGTCTATGGCGGTTCAGTATACCTAACTGCCAAATTTAATCCTAACTTACATCACAATCTGTTCTCATTATAAAATACAGCAAATTAAGTGCAATGGCGTGTCGTAATATAGAAGTAGTTATAGTAAAGGAAGAACCAGATTCTCAACAAGTGGTGGAATGTGATTTGCCTTGTGAAGAGATGATTGTGGAACCGCTGGATGTGAAAAGGGAATGTTCTAACCTTCCGGAAAGCAAGGAACAAACGTCAGGTAGAACCGAATTTATTATTTATGCATTAAACCGCTTACTCGTTAATATGGAAAACTTTTTATCCAAACAGTTAGATTAAGCTTTATTATTACGAAAAGTGAGTATTTATGTCGGGGGAGACCAAAAAACATGCAAAAAATATGCATTTAACATTTTAATTTTGTTAAAATTAATTGACTAGCGCGGTAACGCCATGTTTATTCATCGTTTTTATTTTAACATTTCATCAATGCTGCCAATCATAGAAAAAATATTTTTGCGTAAAACAAAGTGAATGCATCATTGACAAGTTTGTACCAGTATTTATAACAGTAGAACATGGAAAGAAATGTATTAAAATAATTACACAAACCCGCTAGACAAACCCTGCGTAGGCAAACAAACCATTCAAAATCTGGGATGTTTTTTAAAAGTATGATGAAAAGCGAGTTTATTTTAGAGAATTTATTTTATAAGATTGGTACTTCCGACAAATGTCATATTTGATTGTCTATTAGTTAAAAAAGGAACATTCCGTATTATCCGTGCATCAAACTTCGACAACACGAACGTTCCGTGTTATCCGTGAGGTGGACTAACTGCATATTTACCCCGAATTTATTTATTGGTAAACTAGCTGGTCCCGGCATGCGTTGCTATGCCATTTAATAAAGAAATTGTTTCTCCCTGGGTGTCCTTTCCCATTCGTCCCGTTCCCCTTCTTCTCCTGCGTCCTCCTCCCCTCTCGCGTTCCCACTCCGTTACCCCCACCTTCCTTCTCCCCACTCCACTCCCCCCCCCTTCCCCCTTCCCCCGTCCCGCGAACCCCCCTCCCGAGTTCCCCTCCCCCCTCACACGTCCCCTTCCCCTCCCGCGTTCCCCTACCACCTCCCCCGCCTTCCCTCTTTCCTTTCCCGCTCCCTCGTCCCGCCAACCCTCATCCCGCGTTCCATATATTCAATCCCAGTACATTCAGTTTTTAAACAGCCCGCGTGCCACCTTTTACAATTTTTATTCCAATTTCCATTTTTCATGTATATTAAATTTGGTACTTAACGTAGGTACCAATTTAAAATATCTAAAATTCTTGATTCGATTCAAACTATTAGGGGAGTACCTACTTTAAATAAATTTCTCAACTGGTTCAGCTGATCTCGAGATTTGCGCTTAGCAACACATTTAGCGATTCATTTTTAAATATAACTAGCTGGTCCCGGAATGCGTCGCTGTGCCACTTAATAAAGAAATTGTTTCTCCCTGAGTGTCCTTTCCCATCGTCCCGTTCCCCTTCCGCCTCCCCTTCTTCTCCTGCGTCCTCTTCCCCTCTCGCGTTCCCACTCCGTCACCTCCACCTTCCCTCTCCCTACTCTACTCCCCCCCCCCCCCCTTCACCGTCCCGCGAACCCCACTCCCGAGTTCCCCTCCCCCTCCCAGGTCCCCCTTCCCGCGTTCCCCTTCCACCTTCCCCGCCTTCCCTCTTCCCTTTACCGCTCCCTCGTCCCGCCAACCCTCCTCCCGCGTTCCATGTATTCAATCCCAGTACATTCAGTTCTTAAACAGCCCGCGTGCCACCTTTTACAATTTTTATTCAAATTTCCATTTTTCATGTATATTAAATTTGTTACCTAACATAGGTACCTATTTAAAATATCTAAAATTCTTGATTCGATTCAAAATATTAGGGGAGTACCTACTTTAAATAAATTTTTCAACTTTTTAAAAATAGAATCCTGATTGCACAATCATTCATTGTTTTGCAAAATGTCATTCTCTAACACGCGAACTGTCAAACGTGCGATGTTTTCTGAAATTATCCAATATTCTGCGCAATTTTCTAAATTTTTCTCTCCGTAAGAACCATCCTCGCACTTCAAGGAATATTCTAAAAAAAGAATTAGCGAAATCGGTTCAGCCGATCTCGAGATTTGCACTTACCAACACATTTAGCGATTCATTTTTATATTATAGATAAGGTAAGATATGCAGTTAGTCCACCTCACGGATAATATAGCTCGCACGGATAATACGGAACGTTCGTGTTGTCGAAGTCTGATGCACGGATAATACGGAATGTTCCTTTTGTAACTAATAGACAATCAAATATGACATTTGTCGGAAGTACCAATCTTATAAAATAATAAAAATGGATGGGATGTTTTTTAAATAATTTTAAAAAACATCCCAGGTTTTGAATGGTTTGTTTGGCAAAGCAGGGTTTGTCTAGCGGGTTTGTGTAATTATTCTAATTCTTTCCATTTTCTACTCTTATAAATAGAGGTACAAACTTGGCAATAATGCATTCACTTTGTTTTACGCAAAAATATTTTTTCTATGATTGGCAGCATTGATTTATTGTCCATGAAATGTTAAAATAAAACGATGAATAGACAATGGTGTTACCGTGTGAGTGAATTGATTTTAACAAAATTAAAATGTTAAATGCATGTTTTTTGGTTTCCCCCGACATAAATACTCAATTTTCGTTATAATAAAGCTAAATCTAACTGTTTGAATAAAAATTATTCTGTATTAAATAATATTAATTTTATCAATTTAGACATGAGTCATATAATTGGATATTTATTAGGTCCTCACATATGAAATTGGCGTTTATTTATTTATTTATTTGAGACACAAACAGGATATTTATACAACATTTTTGTGGGTAGTATATAATAAATTAAAATACAAATATAAGTATCCCTAGATTAATGTGTCTGCATTAATCACATATGCATTTTCACAGAAGCAAACTCTTGAAAAACAATGCAAGTATTATTTATACATAACTTGAAAACTTAAATAAAAAATTGAAATACATGATAATAACAAGTATACAATATTTATAAAGTATTTACTGAAAAGTAATACAACATTTTTTTTTTTTAAGTGCACAAATTGTGGAGATATTTCTTGAAATATGTTAGTTGTGTGGGAGGAACATAAAATCTTTTTTTTTTTTTTAATATAATATATTTATTTAATCAAAGTATGTACCATTGCTATCTATGCACTTTTGCCATCTCATAGGTAGTTCATCGATCCCTTTACTAAAAAAACCATTCGGACGGGAATCAATAAAATCTTTGAAGGCGTTCGGACTGCCCCATCGGAGTTGAATTTTTTCCCTTGCAAGAAGTTATCCAAATTTAGAAAAAAAAATGGTAATCTGTTGGGGCAAGGTCCGGAAAGTACGGTGGGTGTCTTAGACATTCCAATTGAAGCTCCTCTAATTTGGTAGCCGTCTGTTGTGCAGTGTGTGGTTAAGCGGTCAACGCGCGTTTGTTGATTTGCTTCACTCAATTCGTGAAGTACCCACCTTTCAAGCTTTTTCACCTTCCCAATTTACTTCAAGTGGATTAAAACGGTGTTATCACTAACACCGCAGCCTGCAGTTAACTCGGATGTGGCTTGCGATGGATCCACTTCCACAATAGCCTTCAATTCTTCATTATCAACTTTGGTCTCCGGCCGTCCACGGGGCTTGTTCTGCAGGTAGAAATTTCCAGAACGAAAACGTTGCAACCAAGGACGCATTGAGTTTTCTTTTGCGGCACCGTCGTCATACACATCATTAATCCTTCGAGCCGTTTCTGCAGCACTGGTGCCACGGTGGAATTCGTACTCGTAAATAACGCGATATTTCAAGTTTTCCATTTTGTAAACTAAGTGACGCAAAGAAAAAAAACAATTAAGGAAAAAAGAAATGAATTATAATTTTCGAAACACAAATACATGAGTAAATAGCTGTATAAATTTGAATTTGGAATTCCTAACCAAAGAGAAGATATTTGAGATCAAAGTTGCCAGTACGGAAAAACGCCAATTTCATATGTAAGGACCTAATATAAGTAACGCTATATCAACTTTCATTGATTTGGAGAACACCGCAAATAACTGCCACATTAGCTTAAATAAGTAATTGCATTTCAATTTTTTTTAATAATAAACTATGGACACATTTGCTCACTTGTAACCAAAGAGCATGCTACCTTGCAGTATGTGTGTTAGTGAGGTGGCTAGCATTGAGCGTGCTCACAAATCAACAGCCGTTTGTTTTATGAGCATGCTCATTGGACCATCTAGTGGAAGGCGAAGCCTTTAAGCATGCGTGAACAGGCTAGCTTATGAGCATGCTCATTTCGATCCGACCTCAGTTCGTGCCTGCGCATTCTTTGCAAACATGTCAAAATAGCTCGTTGGTGAGACCAAAAAACCTTGTTTTTCGTGATTTATTATGGGAATCACGAATATATTTGGAACACAAGGTCACTAAAATATCCACTATAGATTTCCAAATTCCTTAAAAAGACCTTTTCCTTCAAAATTTAACCACATTGTATTGAAATTAGCCTTTTTTTCTTTTCTTATTTAGTCATTTTCGGATTTGAACCCAAATCAACCGTTTTATTTTCTTTCGTCAGAAGATTCTTAAATAATTGTGTTGCAAGCAATAATATTGACAAAAGCATGCTGGCCTATAGCAGGGGTGTTGTTTGTCTAATAAATGGTTCCCGGTGCAGCGGTACCCATATCCGCCCCCCAAATTGTAAAAAAACCAAAATAAAAAACCGATTATCCGATTTATTTATCGAAATTACTTAAATATTGCTAGACATACATAAAAAAAAAAAAACATTAGTTGCCTGACCATACGATTTCTCATCCGTACGAGCCAAAAGAACCACAACAGAAGGCTCGGTCATTAGCACCACCATTCTTTAAGCTATGGAAGATGTTCCGAGGAATTAGCGTCATTGTTGCCTTCGGCACCGGTGCATAGTCGGGAAATATGCCAAACGCGTGCCCAACATTTGTACACGGTTGACATTTGTCTCATGAGAACACGTCGCTTCTTCGACTCATTCTTGTGTTCAACAAGCTCGGCTGTGGAATGATTTACCGGCCTCTGTGTTTCCTCCTTCCTACAACATGGGTCTCTTCAAGACCAATGATAATTCCTTCCTCTCCTCAAAAAGACCCTCCACACAGCATCCCAGATGACACAGGCCCTGAGGGAAATTATTTTCCTTAAGGCCTCCTGTGTGGAGTTAATGTAAACAAAAATAGGAAGAATTCACATAATATCTGTAAGCCTAGATTGTTTGCTTTTATAAAATAGTAAATTTATTGTATTTTTATCGTTTTTCAGATTCACACACGAACGAGAAAATTGAACTTGACGATTCTGTTATGGAGTTTCAAAATAATGACGATATCTCCTATGCCGAAGAAGACCTTGATTTTGTCGACAGTGAATCTGGTGAATCCGATGCTATTGACTTTGTAGAAAATTCTAGTACGCCCAAAATTGCGAGTAATGCCAGGGAAGATAATTCTGAAGAAGTGCTTTACAAATCTGAATCTGGGTTTGAATGGTATTCGACACCTCAGATTCCCAGACTTAGACCTCACAACATATCGACACAATCTTCTGGACTGCAAGGAGAAAGCCTTAATGTGAAGAGTATTGCGGATATGTTTTATTTATTCATAAGCAAAGAAATGGTAGAGGAAATATGCTTGCAAACAAACCGGTATTGTGAAAATTTGGCCAAACTTGATAATGTTATTAAGCTAATCACCGTGGACGAAATGTACGCTTTTATAGGAATTTTACTGTCGTCGGGTAAAATTAGAGGAAATAAACTACATTTAAGTGAGCTATGGACCAACGAGCCCCTATTCAGACAACAATACTTCACCGCAGCCATGTCTAGAAAAAGATTCATTCATATATTTAATAATGTTCGTTTCGACGATAGATCCACACGACAAAACAGATTCCAGCAATCTGGGGATAAATTAGAGGCGATCAAATTCATATTTGAAAAGTTTCTCACGTCGTGTAAAACTCTATACTCTCCTGGGCCAAATTTAACCGTTAATCAACGACTTGCCACGCATATTGGGAATTGTCCGTTCGGAGTTTATGTGAAAAGTAACCCAGAAAAATGTGGCATTAAAATACGGACTGTATCTGATTCACTTAACGCGTATGTGTTAGGTTTACAAATTTACTCAGGAATGGTGAATGGAAAGAGAGAAGAGAATGAGGGATTTCGAGTTGTCAATGACTTAGTTCGACCTTATCATGGTTCTAACAGAGGAGTAACGACTGACAATGTCTTCACATCAGTTTCATTGGCCGAAAGTTTGCTTGGAAATAGTTTAACTCTGACTGGAACTCTCCGAAACAATGACAAAGATATTCCAGCACAATTTTTTGCGGATAAATCAAAAGCCCTTTACAGCAGTAATTTTGGATTCACCAACAAATTGACTCTCGTTTCTTACGTACCGAAAATAAACAATGCTGTTATTCTGTTGTCGACCAAATTCAATGATGCAAATTTCAGCAAAATGGAGGGGAAACAACCTGAAATCTTCTTGCATTATAGTAAAACAAAAATTGCACGTGAAGTGACTGAAGATTATTCTTGCATGAGGCCTACTAAAAGATGGCCTTTTCGTATTTTTATGGAGATACTTGACATAGCTGCATTGAACGCTTATATTTTATGGATCGAAAAGAATCCCGAATGGCGAAATGGAAAAAACGACCGGAGAAGTCGTAGAAAAATTTTCATCAACACCTTAAGCATCGAGTTAGCTCAGAGCAACATCGAGATCAGGAAAAGCATTAGACTTGGAAATCATAAACAAAACCTGGACGCGTTTGACTCGTCTTTGTCGTCTCCCCTGCCGAACGTGACGACGGCTCCGCAAAGGGCATTTAAGACAGGCTCTTGTCGTTTCTGTAAGACGCCCCGAAGGACCAGAATGTTTTGTTCGCTGTGCAGAAGACCGATTTGCCTAGCTCACAGGTTCGAAGAGAAATCCATCCTTTGTGTGACCTGCCGCTGTAAACATTCTCAATTATTAGAATGATTGTTTTTTAACACAAAAATATCGATTAAAACATCAAAACAAAGTAATGTTTGTAGAATTTATGAATTATAATCTGTTGTATATTAATTGTGATTACATTATGTTATATGGAGAGAGTAAATGTTGGGTTACTATTACAAATTTTTAACAAATAATGTTTCAAAATAATTTAAGTACAGGGTGTCAAGGGACGCATTTGACTTACTTATTTGTAGTAAAACAAGTAAACAAAATTTTGGTTTCCGATGAAATTTTTGATTTTTTTTTTCTACAAAAATATAAAAAAGTAGATGTTGGACATTCGGGGGCGGTATATGAGGTTGGGCAGTTATTCGGCTGACATATAAATATTTTTGTTTGAATTCGGTGAAATGAAAAAAACGAAAAAAAAGTCGTCGAAAACGTCATCGGAGATCGATATTTCATTTATATTTTTTACTCCAAACAGTGTCAGGAATAAATGTTTAAAGTAAGTCAAGCACGTCCTTTAATACCATGTATATGTATGTAAATATCATATATATGCAACGAGCTTAAATTCAGACAAAATTTAGAGCAATATCATATTTTGGTGTAATTTAAAAGCCTTTCAAAAATATGTCTAAGCTAATATTAAATAATGTTAAATATCCTATTGAAAGTTATCATGTTGTTGCTGTGAATCCTGTTCAGTTTGCCATTCAATGTATAAACATCCTATCGTAAGTTAACATGCTGTTGCTGTGAATCCTGTTCAGTTCGCCATTCAATGTATAAACATTCTATTGTAAGTTATCATGCCATTCATATAAACATGCCTTCGCTTGATTTAAAAAAAAATTTATCATTCTTTATTCATAAACATATTTTTGGTAAGTATAGAGTTTTTCAAGTTTTTAGACTGCCACACTATTTATTAAATTTATTTTAGTAATTTGTACATTTAAGTTTACAAATTTCTAATTAATAATAATATTTCAAATTGCAAACTAAATTTTATGTAGTTTTATGAAGCTCCTGCAATACATCTTGAACTTTCCAATTAGTGTGGACTTTAAAGTTTCTGGTGGGCACATAGGCACATGCCCGTATTATAGTAGTTGAAAGTTGTAGTTTGTATATTATTATTAATAGTGTTGTGTATTGAGAGTAAAATTTTCAATCATATGTTTTGAAATTTTTTAAGCAGTTTATTAGTTAATCTTAAATTGTCATTTATTTGTGTTCTTATATCTTCTTTTATTTTTGACTAGCTGGGAGCTAGGGTACCCGGCTTCGATCTCTTCTTCCCAGAATTTCTTCCTCGCGTCAAGTTTTGGGGCGTCGACGTGAATAAACGAAGAATTTTATATTTTTGAGACAGAAGTCGTGAACTCCATCAAAACCTTGTTCATGTCTTGATTGGCATTATCTATATCGTTTTTTTACACCCTTATTTTTGTCATGGCTCTGATTTCTTTTTTTTATACAACATTGCATCATTTATAATTGTATAAGTTCGTGTAATGTGTAATGTTTTGTGTTATAACTGGACAAAGTCCATTAATAAATAAATGTTTGACCACTTCTCTTCCAATTTCTCGAATGTTTTGTTATGAGAACAGTAACACTTTTAATCTCTTAAAAAATGGTAAATAACCGTATAATTGAGACCAAGATAAATCATATTATAAGTGTAGGCTTGTTAGAGCTATACAGTAGAACATTAAGTAATTTCGAACAGATTTGGTTTTTTTTTATAGTGATACCTTACAAGTGTCTCAGCTGTTCCCGTCTGGAGCCAGTGACACTATGGCATCCCCAATTGGGGTATGTTGTGAGGCTGAAGGTAGGAGAAGGGAAGAGGAAAGTGGGGTAGTACCAGGCTATTCAGATCTGGTCATCAAACACGGCTAATGCTATTTCAAGCAAGGTTTCAATTCTGAATGGTGGTCTTACACCAGGGCTGTAGTGAGAGTATCTTCCACTCTGGAACAGGCCGCAAATATACTATATATTATTTTAAATGAATAAATGGTGAAATAACACAATTAAAATTTATTTGCCACGCCGGGATTCGATTCTGCGACCTTCGGAATGCGAGTCTAGAGCCTTACCATTGGACTACGCCGGCCATCGTGTTTATTGTATTTCTTCGATATAAGATAATGCTATAACGCAACTACAGAATACATCGAACCTACGCCTGGAAAATTAAAAAAAATATGGAAATACATTGATTGCCTTTTTTATTATTATTTTTTCAATACAACCTTTGGCAATATTACAATCCGAAAATATTACAACGTCGGTACGAGACAAATTATACGAGGAATTTAAATTATTAGGTTACGAATAATAAAACCGTTTCTAACCAAAAATATTTCACATTTAGAGATAAAATAAGTAAATTTCATCCTTTCCTAACTGTAATAAATCTAAATATAAAGTAGGTAATATAGTTAAGACAAATGTAATAATAGAGGGGCAATAAAGTGTCCCAGGGTCTTAAGATGATTTATTGATACTTATTTTAAAAACATTTAGAAAAAAGCTGAAAAACTAACGATGTTCTTCTTTGCATTATTATTCATTTTTAAATAACTTCAAAAAGGAGGAGGTTCTCAATTCGGCTGCATTTTTAATTTTTTTTTTTAATGTTTGTTACCTCAGAACTTTCGACTGGGTGAACCGATATTGATGATTCTTTTTTTATTTGAAAGCTGGTGCTTCCCGTGTGGTCCCATTTCAATTTGGTTCAGTTCTGACAATGGCATCCATGAGAAAACCATACAAGTCTTAAATTTGCATTAAGTATGTGCGCGACAAATGGACGAATAACTCAATATCACGCCAACGAAATGATGTACTGCAAGGGTAGTTTAATGAGAGTTTGGTAAGGTTCTGATGATTGAATCCGTGACAAAGTAACGGAACTTTTCAACTCTTAGGAGCAAATTAACGATACTCGGCCGAATTTTTTATAGGCTATCCGTATCTTAACGTTGTTATGGTCAAGTAATGTCTGTCTCATATGAGCAGCACGTTTAATAGGTCTACCCTTATTCAGACAAATTAGTTAGTGTACTTCAGATTCACTAAAAATAAACAAAAATTTTAACAAAACAAAAAAACGACTTAAAAAAATGCACTTAAAAGTAAAAAAATAATTTCGTATTCTTCTACAACTTAATAATCAACTTACTTTTCTACTTATCAATATGTAGGTACAATTGTTATTTTTGGAGTCGGTGTCAGCCAAAGTAAGTGTGTAACTACATACATAGTAATAGGTGAGATGTGCTTGTATCGCACGCGCAATTTGAAGAGGCGAGAGCGGGGCTGCGGCGGGAGGGGAGCTGTCAAGCGAACACGCTGGGCCGGGTACCTTGGCTGACACCGACTCCAAAAATAACAATCGTACCTACATATTGATGAGTAGAAAAAGTAAGTTGATTATAAAGTTATAGAAGAATACGAAATTATTTTCTACTTCGGTGAATCAATTCTAGGGTTTTAAAATCTGCCGCCATTTTCAGTAATGTTGTTATATTTACAATAATGAATGTTCCCTGGTGTTACGTCCGATCTTTAAACCGAGAATCTATTAGTTTTGAGATATTATTTGAATGAGTTCGATTGTATCTTAAGCACTTAATCGGCAGGTGTATTCCGCAAACTTTAGTCAAGATGAATTTAATTTAATTTTACATGCGGAGCAGGTTTTGGTCTACTGTGAGTCAGCATGTGACGCTTTAAAAATGACTTATGTGAAAATGAATGGTTGCAGTCGGAACATGAAAAGGGTTTCTTTCCACTGTGGGTACACATGTGAATTTTAAGATACCTCTTTGTAGAATATGAAAAGTTGCAGTCGGGACATGAAAAAGGTTTTTCTCCACTGTGGGTGAACATGTGAATTTTTAGATTATCCTTTCGAGAACATGAATAGCCGCAGTAAGAACATGAATAAGGTTTTTCTCCAGAATGGGTGCGTAAGTGTCTTGTTAAATCTGATTTATCCGAGCAGGAGTAATTACAATGGAGACAGGAATGAGGTTTTTCTTTAGTATGGGTGCGTAAGTGCCTTGTTAAATGTGATGTATCTGAGCAGCGGAAATTACAATGGGAACATGAATGACGTTTTTCTCCAGTATGGGTAAGAATGTGACTTTTCAAATTACTCATTTGAGAACATGAATAGCTGCAGTAGGAACATGAAAAAGGTTTTAATTCAGTATGGGTGCACAAGTGCACTGTTAATTGAGACTTATATAAGCAGGTGTAGTTACAATGGGAACATGAATGAGGTTTATATCCAGTATGAGTAAAAATGTGACGTTTTAGATGCTCCTTTTGAGAAAATGAATAGCTGCAGTAGGAACATAAATAAGGTTTTTCTCCAGTGTGGGTACGTAAGTGCCTTGTTAACGCTGTTTTTTTTGAGGAGGAGTAGTTACAATGGAAACATGATTGAGGTTTTTCTCTAGGATGCGTCTTCAGGTCGGTTATCATCTCTGAAAATAATATATTTACAATAAGTAAGATTCTATAATTAAACACGAAATGTATTAAAAACCAATTAAGAAAAATAAAAATTGATTTTACCAGAATCCCTTTCAGAGTATTCTAAGCATTCCTTTTTTACATCTGTCAGGTCTATATCTATTTCCGTGTAAGGGATACTCTCTCCGTCTTCTTCTCGGGATCCTGGTTCTGTCTTGATGGGTACAGTGTCCACATTAATGCTACCTGGAATAACAAAACAATAATATAATGAAAAGGCGTAGTACCCATACCAAAAATTCGTTGTGGGTCGGTTATAACCTGGCGGAGTGCTTTTTGTATTGCGTGAATTGGCATTTGTGCTGTGGCAATGAATTGTTTATTGGGCCCTTCCTCCCTCTCGACCTCTCTACTCCCCAGATTTCAGTTTGCACTCGATTGCTGTGGAAAGCAGTTACGAAGTGCATATAAAATCACAGTATAACGGAATTGATTAATTTTTTCATAGTGAACTCACAGACTGGACAATGCAGCAGAGAAACCATCTTACCTTTACTAACTCTAAGTACGTTTTCCTTACATTAAATTTGTTGCCTATATAACGACCTCGAGAAACACATAAGATTTTTACCGAATTAAAACCTCGCCGAAACAGCTTGTGTCACTATTTGTCTCTTGCTTGTCTTCGTATTATTTGTCATTTGAGTGAGCTCTTACAAAATTTAGAATTTTTTTTTGGGTTCTTGTTTTTTAATCTTTACTTATTTATTTATTTCAAAATAATTATATTTATATATATTATAATACAATAACACAAAGAAAGTGACATATAAATGTAAAGTTAAATGTAAAAACAAAAGGTAAAAAAAGGAGTTAAGGTAATGAGGAGTAAATAGAATTAAGATGAATAAAATGAAAGTAGGAAGTAGAAGTGTAAACTATAAAATATAAAGTATAATGAAAAAGCAAAAAGTTAAAATAAAAAGTTAAAAGGCAGGAAATAATATAGTTAAAAGTAAAATATATAGACTATAATACTTTATAATTAATATAAAGTAAAAAAGTTATAAATATAAAAAGTATGACAAGTCTTGTTAGTGGTTACTTAGTAACTACTAAGAAATGCTCGTCGGAGCCAAATATTTAAGATAATAAAAAATTTCAAAAAAATAAATAAAAGGAAAGTACTACTGAGTATACAACGCGACATGAACAGTAGGTACCTTTGATATGTTTCTAATCCATAGGTATTAGAGTGCATACTGGTAGGACATAATATTATAATTACATGATTATATTTTTTTTTATGATTACGTGGTAGTACTAGCAGATAAATTTTGTCTAATGCATCTTTCGTATGAGACAGACTTCCGGCATGATCGATATGAGCAAATTCATTACCTAAAGTGTGTAAACGATGTATTATTGAATTTTGTTCTGCATTACTGAGAGTATTGTTGCAATAAAAAGGTGTTTTGAGTCGAGTTGTTCTTTATACTAACGTATGCAAGTTCGTGCATCCTCTGTGTGAGTAGAATTTTATAATTATCTGTACCTATTTGTGAACTGCATTGTTCACATGTAAATGAAAATATCTGTAAAAACACAGCATAAATAAAAATGTCCATGTTACGGAGTTTTTATCAAAAGTCTTCCATTCTTGAGAATCTTTAGACGGAATTTATGAATACTAGACGATCCGATAATTTATATATTTATTTATTTAATACAAACGGCATAAGTATGCCATAAACATTAATTACATGTCACAAAATCATATTCAAAATATTAGTAATGGTAAAACAGTGTATGTAAAACAGTTAATTGTGACGATACATTGGGAAGTGACACCAGAGATACAATTACATGCAAAAATCTATAATAGGAACAAATAAAATTAATAGTGATAAAAAAAATATGATAGCATAGCCGTCTTGTACCTATGTTCCGTGCAGTTAAATATATCTATCACATCTGCATATCTATTAGTAACTTCATGCAACCTAGGTAAAAGTGAGTGTTTCGTATACTCAGTCAGATTATTGTTACATTTAAAAAGGATTTTAGAACGAGTGGTTCTCGTGGGAATATGAAATTCAATGAGCTTAGTTAGATCAGGATTGTCTATTCTACCATTTACAATTTTGAACATTAATATTAAGTCGGATATAATTCTTCGATCTGACAGTCTTAGTAAATATAATTCTTTCATCAAGTAATTATAATTTATATTTTCAATGGGAATACCGAGGTTAAAATTAATATGTCTTAAGAATTAGTGTTGAATTTTTTCGATTGAATCTGAATGTATTTTAAAATGGGGGGACCAGATCGAGGAGTTATATTCGACTTGACTACGTACTAAGGATGTATACAAAATTTTTAAAGTTGAAATATTCTTGAAACCTCTGGAATTTCTAAGAACGAAGCCAAGCATTTTGATACCTTTATTATAGATTGAGTTTATATGGGATATGAAGTTTAATTTAGAGTCGAATGTTATGCCCAAGTCACTAATTTCTTCGACAGAGGTAAGAGTAGAGTTGTTAAGTTCATAAGGATGAATAATTGGTTGACTTATTCTGTTAAAACTTATTGAATAACACTTATTTATGTTCAGATAAAGTTTGTTAATAGAGCACCAACTAATTAATTAATTTAAAAATTAATTTGTTTTATAATGGAACGGTAATAAGTATTTGTTGAAGTACTTACAGAAAACATGTTGTAGGTATCTTTTTTTTACAGTAGCTCCACACAGGAGGCCCCGAGGAAAACAATTTATCTTGGGGCCCGTATCACATTTGGGAATGCTGTGTTGAGGATCTTTTTAGGGTAAGGAAGGGGAGGAAGTTTTGGGAAGGA
The DNA here is from genome assembly GCA_929108145.2 of Limnephilus rhombicus. Taxonomy (NCBI): domain Eukaryota; kingdom Metazoa; phylum Arthropoda; class Insecta; order Trichoptera; family Limnephilidae; genus Limnephilus; species Limnephilus rhombicus. The sequence goes on from OV815290.1 coordinate 46,296,242, forward strand.
AATAGGTGTGAGGGGTGGGTAAGAATCTGGTTAGTGTGTCCAGGAGTGATGGACGTATTAATCCATTCTCCCGTTTTGGGATGAAAGGTGATGGGTAAATATTTCCCTATCGAGTGCACGCTCAAAAAACACTTTAAAAAATTAAAACAAATTGTACTAATGGTTAGTATTAAGTAATTCAGTAACCGGAATTGAAAAAAAAAGCATTTTAATGGTTATTTTTTTAATTTTTAAAACGCGAAATGTCATTTTTCAAGTACCGCCATGTTAATCACGACGATGAAATACGCATTTTAAAAAGAAAAAATCACTTTCTGTCAGTTAGACAATAATAAGTACGAATTGCAATCTTCGGAAATGATAAATAATGCGTATTAATCATTATTTCGTTTGGTTTCATAAACACGAAAAATCATGCGAGACGTTTACCGTCGTAATTAACAATATGGCGTTCCTTGAGAAATGACATTTCGCGTTTTTAAAGATAGAGAAACCATTAAAATGCAATATTTATCGATTCTGGTTACTGAATTACTTATTACTAACTGTAATCTACCTGGTGCATTTTGTTTTAATTTTTTAAAGTGTGTTTTGAGCGTGGACTCGAAAGGGAAATATTTACCAGGTGATGGTTAGAGAGAGTCCGGTTGGAAAAATCAAAAGGTCTCCGTCAACAGTTCAAACGCATTAGGTGGGCTAACGCACCGCCATCAAGACAAACTTCACCCTATGAACACGGGCACCCCTACTAAGTTATCAAACGTAGCGAACCCCTTGAGTGACCTGTGGAATCTTTTACCAAATCCAAAAGTTTGTTCGGAGTGATGAAAGAGAGATACGATAGAATCTTTCTTCATATCCGAGAGGTGGAATTCTTTATTAGTAAACGGTATTTTACCTGAGCCTTCTTCCTGCGACAATGGTTCCGTCTTGATGGAAACACTCACTGGGTTGGGAAGATCCATGGCACTGCTGTGATAGTGTCTTGTTATGTTGTGGTAATTAGTTTCAGCTGAAAAAAAAAAAAATTAAGGCCTGTAACAAAATTTCACTTTTTAAATATCATATTCACATGAACTAAAAATAACTAAAATGAACTAAAAATAAAACTAAGGCCGAGAATGCTAAAATGTTATGTGTGGTCGGTCTTGCTCTATGGATGTGAAACATGGACCTTGAAAGTAAATACCATGAACAGGTTAGAGGCTTTTGAAATGTGGCTTCACCGGAGAATGCTCAAGGTCCCATGGACCGACATGATCACCAACACTGAAATTCTCAGGCGGGCTAGAGCAGATAGAGAACTGCTTACATTAATAAAAATCAGGAAAATTTCATATCTGGGTCATATACTTCGAGGGAAGAAGTATCACTTGCTCCATTTAATATTGAAAGGCAAGATAGAGGGTCGCCGAGGGCCTGGTAGGAGACAAATGTCTTGGCTGCATAATAGACAAGAGTGTACCGGCATTAGAAGTGTGGAGGAGCTATTCTGGGCAGCGCAAGATAGAGAGACATTCTCAAGAGTGGTCGCCAACGTCGGGGGGACCTGATACGGCACAGGCTTATAAATACTTTGTTGCTTTCTACATAATTACAGTTACTTTAAAATAATTTTTTTTTACATTAACTCCACACAGGAGGCCCTGAGGAAAATAATTTCCCTCAGGGCCTATGTCATCTTTGTAGATGCTGTGTGGAGGGTCTTTTTGAGGAAAGGAAGGAGTGAACATGGGTCTTGAAGAGACCCATGTTGTAGGAGGGAGGAAACACAGAAGCTGGCAAATCGTTCCACGGCCGAGCCGTTGAACTCAAGAACGAGTCATAGAAACGACCCGTTCTCATGTGAGTAATATCAACCGTGTACAAATATTGGGCGCGTGCTTGGCGTGTTTCCCGACTATGCACCGGTGCTGAGGGGATCAATGATGCTAGTTCCTCGGAGCATCTTCCATTGTAATACCTGTAGAACAAGGACAGCATTCCCACCTGACGCCTATGCTCTAAAGATTGCAGTCCGTCTGTTAAGATGGGAGAATCTATTAAACGGACCGCCCGTTTCTGCACAGAGTCGAGGGTTTTTTTTTTAGGTATTTCGGAGCTCCAGACCAGAGGTGGCTGCCAAATTCAACCGTGGGGCGCACTTGTGATTTGTACAGGGTTAGCAGTTGGGTACTATTAAAGTATCTGCGGGCCTTGTACAGTACTTAAGAAACATATGAAAATTAGACATTTTGTACTCCTATTTATTTCGAAGACAATTTCGATTTTGTGTTATATTCATGTTGTTTAATTGACCTGCTGACAAACTGCTTGGGCAGTTTAGCGGTGCTTGAAATGAAGAATACAAAATCTTAAAAAAATTAAAAAAGATGCAATTTTTATCATTTGGTCCCCAACTTTAAAATCCGCTCCAATTCCGGCGAAAGGGTTCAAAAACAATTTCAAAGCAATATTAACGTTAAAACCGGTCTTTCAATTGAAATCGTAAATAACAAAAGTGAGTGTTATAAAATCATTATAACACTCATTTAAAACACAATTCCGATTTACACGAACATTACATTATTTTATTATTAGCGTCAAGTAGAACCGAATTTATTTATTGGTAAACTAGCTGGTCCCGGCATGCGTTGCTATGCCATTTAATACAGAAATTGTTTCTCCCTGAGTGTCCTTTCCCATTCGTCCCGTTCCCCTTCTTCTACTGCGTCCTCTTCCCCTCTCGCGTTCCCACTCCGTCACCTCCACCTTCCCTCTCCCCACTCCACTCCTCCACCCTTCCGAGTTACCCCCCCCCCTCACACGTCCCCTACCCCTCCCGCGTTCCCCTTCCACTTTCCCCGCCTTCCCTCTTCCCTTTCCTGCTCCCTCGTCCCGCCAACCCTCCTCCGGTGTTCCATATATTCAATCCCAGTACATTCAGTTTTTAAACAGTTCGCGCGCCACCTTTTACAATTTTTTTTTAAATTTCCATTTTTCATGTACGAGTATATTAAATTTGGTACCAAACGTAGGTACCTATTAAAAATATCTAAAATTCTTGATTCAATTCAAACTATTAGGGGAGTACCTACTTTAAATAAATTTATCAACTTTAAGATTTTCAAAAATAGACTCCTGATTTAACAATGTCATTCTCAAACACGCGAACTGTCGAACGTGCGATAGTCGTTAGGTTTTCTGAAATTATCCAATTTTCTGCGCAATTTTCTTAAATTTTCTCTCCGTAAGAACCATCCTCGTACTTCAAGGAATATTCTAAAAAAAGAATTATCGAAATCGGTTCAGCTGCTCTCGAGATTTGCGCTAAGCAACACATTTAGCGATTCATTTTTATATATAAGATAGACAACGCCACATTTCTTTTGATACACCAACGAAAACAGCTCTATCCAAAATTCTGTTTAATTTTAACGAAAATATCAGAATTGAGAACTTTTACCACCCGCTTGTACCCAGAGAGAATGCGGAGGGTAATACATTCTGAAAACTATCAGATGTGTTCAACTACACACATTGTACGCACAATAACTTAGTAAAAAATATCACAATTCAGAATGGAAAGGTAGCTTCAAATGGACACGAAATTAAAACAAAACTGAACAAAGTTAGTTTAAACGCCCTTAAGGTGTTTACATAAGAAAACAGTGTTTCTACAGAAATTGTCCCTTTATCATTAACTTTATCACTCCAATAAACTTCCACCTGCATCAATGAAACGACAAAAGAACGACCACTCAGTTATGGACTTGACAGAAACAAACAAATACTTGCTTCACAAATGGGACCTACAGAAACTATCGCTAAACGATACACTTTCCATTAAGTATGACATTCTCGTGTATTTAGCCGCACTGAGTTCAAAACTGTAAATTTGTCGTTGGTGTAGTTTTGTGTGGGTCTAAACCACGGGTGCCTAAACTTGAACTGCTGGCGATCTACCTCAATATTATTCGACTCCGGTGGATCGACTCAACTATGACAGTCTGCAAGTACGTGTACATCTAGGTAAGCATTTTGCTACTTCAACCATAGATTTTATTTTCAAGCGCCGGGGTGGGGGGGGGGGGGGGGGGTAGGAATGACGACCTCATTTTATATCCCATGTGACGAGAATTCTTCCAATAAAAATGTACTTAAAAGCTACTACAAAATTTGTAACTGCTTTCAGAGATCGAGAATGGTATCCATGTAAAAAGATTTAGCATGTTATTTAACTTGTGGTTATATTGTGAATATAAAACTGATCTCAATCAAATCTGTATGCGGTGAATTAAAACTACACTCCAAACATAAAAATGGTTTTTCTTTGATTCTGGCAGTACATAAATAGTCTGCAACTAGAATTTTATAATTGCACTTCAAATAAGATAATGTTTTCCTTCGAAATGTGTCAGCAGGCGAATCCGCAACTGGAATTTTACATTCTGAACACAAAATTGGTTTAAATTAAATATGTGTGCAGTGAATTAAAACTACAATTAGAACATAAAAATGATTTTCCTTTGATTCTGGCAGCACATAAATATTCAACAACTACAATTTTATAATTGGACTTCGAATAAGATAATGTTTTTCTTTAGAAATGTGTCAGCAGATGAATCCACAATCGGAATTTTACATTCTGAACCCAAACTGGTTTTTATTAAATATGTGTGCGGCGAATTAAAATTACATTCAGAACATGAAAATGGTTTCTCTTTGATTCTGGCAGCACGTACACGGTGTATGTAGAAAAATGGTGAACATAAGGAACTTTCTTAGAAGGCGGGAAAAAAGGAAGCGTAAAACTCACTGGTTGATGTAGCAGACTGGATGATGACGTCCACAAAAGATTCACATTTCACATAAAAATGTTTCAACTGTGCACAGATTGTAATAGTTATTAAACTAACAGTATAATTTTGATGATTTTAGTAAACTTCTTTCGTACTTACATTCGAGAACACGACGTGGAAACTTAGTCATGGAAAACAATGTTCGCGTGTTGACGTTTATCGGTTTCGCCACAGAATAAGTAATGAAAAATTCCATGCTCATTTCAATCGGTCCAAAATGTAAGTGCGACAATAATATGAATGGAAACGGGTTAAAAATTTTACAAGATATTATTATTGTTTATTGTTAAATTTTTGCCGCCCCTTAAAAGTGCCGCCCGGGGTAATTCTTCCTCCAAATAGTTATTAAAAAGATACGTTTTACTTCTGCCGCACAATAAACTTCATATTGCCTTATAGTTACAACTCGGACTGGCTGACTCATAAATAAACCAAACCACACAGTAGAAAATAGATCGGTAACTTCGTTCTTCAAGGGGGGAAATTTTCGACAATATTTCACCATGAAGCTGCAATAATTAGACGATTTTTTTTTCTATGGGGACTTGTAACGTCACACACCTTACATGAGGATAGAGAGAACAATAAAAAAGGCGCGACCGTTGACAATATAAGATCCAAATAAATTAAAAACAAAAAGTCACGAAAAATGTGCGGTTTTATTGAGGCCTAATTGAGGATTCTGAAACAAAAACTGTGAAAAGATCTATTTACATCGGAAAATTTTTTTGAGATCGTCTCTAAAAGCACTCGCGATCGACCGGTCGATCGCGATCGACGGTTTGGGCACCCCTGGCTCTAAACAGTTGTTTAATTTATGAATTAATGAAGTAGGTTCATAATAATAACATTGTAAATGCGTCTATAAAGTAACAATATTGTTTTGAGAATTTAATGCCGAAAAATGAAACGCAGTTGTTGACTTCTATAATTGATGATAAGTGTAAATAACAGACCAAAGATGTTGTAATAGGTAATGAAATTTACTAAAAAGGTATTGAGTTAAATATTTTACTCAAGCTCAAGACTAGAGAAACGAACTAATCGCGTGGTTTTAAAGTGCGATAGCGGCTGTAAATGAGCAATGAAGTTAACTTGGTTGGTGTTAGGTAACTCAATATGTTATTTATTATTATTATTATTTTTTTATTTATTTAAATAAAACACACAGAGAAGTTGCGTTACCACTAGTTATCAAAACTCATTAATGGATCGCCAATTGGTACTTTTGAAAGTTAAACCCAACCCAATCCAATATGCAGACACAATATATGAAGAATTTTTTTACAAAACATTTCACAGAAGCAACATAATACGAGGAATCACTTTACAAATATTTCACAGAAACATGTCTTATAAGATTTTATGAATTATTATAACCACTCGTTTGATTTATGTACTTACTGTTGGTGTCAAAAAGTTAAAATAAAGTATCCTCCATGATGGCCACAAACATATATGCCAACACTGTAAAAATTGAGTACTCAAGTGTTTAACGATATATTTTTACAATGAAAAAGCAGCAATAAGGAGCTTAGTAGTTACATAGTCGATAAACAAGAACCTACTCGCTACAAGGTGAAAGCGGTCGTTAAAGAAACGTCACCTGAAAAGTATATGCACATGCGTTAATATGGTGGTTATTGCTGTGATTTTAAATAATAACACAGTTATCGTGTAGTTTATGGGATGTTACTATTAGAAAGTCGGAGTAACAATGACTGCAATGTGTGGGGAGAAAGTAAAGGAGACCGGCATTAATATTTCACTCACGGACTCGTGCTCGTTGACTAGACTGGAAAGCTGTTTGAAGTTTAAGTTCAGTATTGCCGTTGCGAAAATTATAATTTAAATAATGAATGTATGCGTTTAGCTATGACTCTTTGTGATTTGATAGCTTTTTTTTTACATTAACTCCACACAGGAGGCCCTGAGGAAAATAATTTCCCTCAGGGCCTATGTCATCTGGGATGCTGTGTGGAGGGTCTTTTTGAGGAGAGGAAGGAATGAACATTGGTCTTGAAGAGACCCATGTTGTAGGAAGGAGGCAACACAGAGGCCGGCAAATCATTCCACAGCCGAGCTGTTGAACATAAGAACGAGTCGAAGAAACGACCCGTTCTCATGTGACTAATGTCAACTGTGTACAAATGTTGGGCACGCGTTTGGCGTGTTTCCCGACTATGCACCGGTGCCGAAGGGATCAATGATGCTAGTTCCTCGGAGCATCTTCCATTGTAATACCGGTAGAACAAGGATAGCATTCCCACCCGACGCCTGTGCTCTAAAGATTGAAATCCGTCTGTTAAGATGGGAGAATCTATCAAACGACCGCCCGTTTCTGCACAGAGTCGAGGGTATTTTTCAGGTATTTTGGAGCTCCAGACCAGAGGTGGCTGCCAAATTCAACCGTGGGGCGCACTTGCGATTTGTACAGGGTTAGCAGTTGTGTACTATTAAAGTATCTGCGGGCCCTGTACAGTACGCCCAGTTTTTGGGAGGCTAACTTTACTCTGGCTTCGATGGAGCCCCCATACCTGAGCTGGTCACTTAGGGTTACACCAAGCATATCAATGGAGGGCCTGTTCGGAAGATTGCTTCCGTTGAAAGAGACTAGATTTTCATTGCGATCCCTTTTAGACGTAATCAGACAAGATTGGGTCTTTGAAACATTAAATTCAACGAGATTATTTTTACCCCAAGAGAAAACACTCTCGAGGTAACCGTCCATTCTTTGCTTCAAAGCCTTACGAGCTGTTGGAGTTTGTGAGCCCTTTGGGGGCTTGTCAAACAAAAAGCTATCATGAACTGTACTGTCATCCGCGTAGCAGTGAATTGGTGCACATGACAAAAGGTCGTTGATGTGCAACAAAAACAGAGTTGGAGACAGAACCGATCCCTGCGGGACGCCAGCATTTATCGAGTGAGAGGAAGAGGTGAAACCATCGACTACCGTCTGAATCGACCTCTCCCTCAAGAAGTCAGCAATCCACGTACACAAGGATGCGGGAAGTCCGTAAGAATGCAGTTTGTTGACAAGTCCTCGGTGCCAAACCCGGTCAAAGGCCTTGGATATGTCCAGTGCAACCGTTTGGGTCTCACCGAAACGTTCCAGGCATCGCCCCCAAACATGCGTCACATACGCGAGAAGATCACCGCACGAGCGGTTCCGCCGGAATCCGTATTGACGGTCGTTAATAATTTTGTTCTTCTAGAGGTATGTGAGCAGTTTGTCGTTGATCACACGTTCCATCACCTTAGACAGAACTGATGTGATCGCTATGGGGCGGTAGTTGGCCGGGTTGGAGCGGTCACCCTTCTTTGGAATAGGATGGATAACCGCTTTTTTCCAACCAGAGCTGGTAATAATGATCGAGTAAATCAGTTATGATACATAAATTAATTGTGCCCATCGCTTGTTTGAAGATAGAAGTCCGCGAGAGCAATTAAGTAGCAACGACACTAAATGATTTTAAATTAATTTCGTAGTCTTCTTTGAAGAAGAATTATTACAATAATATGGTAGGTAGCGTCTTGCAACTGTTCTGCCAGGAACATGGAGTGATATTAAATATAGAAAGTTTAGGTATTATATATAATACCTAAACTTTATATGTCTCATTAATTATAATTAATATTTGACAAGTTAAAGTATTCCACCAAAAAATGTAGTCATAATTTCTCTCAACGCCACCTAGCGAGAGATTTAGCACTAACAAAAATAAAAAAGTTGATTGTTTTCAGGTGGAAAAATGTAATAAACAGTAATTGTTGAATGAAACACTAGTATAGGTATATTGAATTATTTGGCGGGTATAAGAAAAGCCACCATAGCTCAGTGGTGAGAGCACCTGACCGGCAATCAGAAGGACACGGGTTCAAGTCAAGTTGGCGGCAAGTATCTTTTCTCGGAAGATTTTTTCAATGTAGATGAGTGTTTCAGGCTGATAATTATTGCTTATAATAATTGTTACCCTTTGTGCTATGCATAGAAATCTTGTCTTAAACGTTAGTTTATCAATTAAAATAACAATGATTATTATTGTTACTAAAAAAATCGATATTATAAAATAATGTTCTAAATAAATACCGAATTGAAAGCGTTCTGAACGATTCCGGTTACCTTCATCGAATTGGGTTTCCCGTTCAGAATACTTTAAAATATTGTCCTTATCAAAAAGTAAGAACTGTCGGCAGCCATATTTTATTTTTATGATCATTTTCTGCGATTTCTACTTATCTATGGAAATGTCATTTCACCTGTCACACCAGGGGCGTAAAACTTGGCTTTAACCTTGAAACTGACAGGAGTGAACCAAATTCTTATAGATAAAGTTGAATTTTATTATAGATAGGTCTAACTTTAAACGTCAAATGTCAAATTGCGTCATGCGATTATCAAACGAATTTGAATTTGTGTTGTTGGCTTCGCCATGGGCATATTTCATTTAAAAATCGTTTACAGGAATTCCAGAGGTGGAAAAATGTTTCAAATGTGTCCGCAATTGATCCAGAAATCAGGTAATTACATGAGACATTAACATTCAGCTTAATTTATCTGTAAATCTATTTGAGGTTAAATGACATATTGATAAAATATTCTTTCAATTTTACTTTAATAAGTATAATTGTAATACGTACGCCTCGTACGTCATACATATGTCTGTTAATGTTATATTATCGTTAACACAAGCTTATGGGTCCGAGTGGTTAATGTTTCACAAATATTGTTTCAGAAAATGTTCCAGACTTTGAATGACTTTGGAGCTTTACGTTAGGAACACCTTATAACATTGTTTGGCAGACCATAACACCGTTAATGGCAGGTAAAATTAATAATCCTACTAATTTATATGTTCATATGAACAGAAGTGAGAATACTTTTCCCTTGTGATAAACAAAGTATGTCATCACAGGGGAAAAATACTGTATATTCTGTTCACAAACTTTGTTTAATGTGATATATTTTTTTCAGAACACATGATGCGGTTTTTACCGTGAGATGGCTGAAATGGGTCCCCGATGAAGGTATAGGTACTCTGTTTAATTTCGGTTGAAAGGAAATTTAGAATATGTAGATTTTTTATTTCATTCTACAAGAACTGTACGGTGACTGCTGGAAAGGAAAAATGGATAAAACGCTATATAGATGTGACATTGAAGATGAACGTATATAAACAAACAATACAGCTATTAGATAAGTTTTAAGATTTTCACGGCCAAAAGCATTTTCGTTATTTGTTTTTGGGGTGTTATGCCGTTTTGCGCTACCTCCTTTAGCCAACGTTTCGGACATCGTTGCAGTGTCTTTCACCAGTACAAAATAATCGTGACAAGCAGTGGCGTCATCGCCGCGGAACGGAATAGAAAGTTCATTAAAACGTGGTATTTATGCTAGCCAGGGGCAAGTCCGTTTGCGAGACGCCGACGGAAGTGTCTCCATCTCTTAATGAAATCTAAAATTAGAAATCACAATGGTAAGAATTTAAGAAAAAATAAAATAAAATAAATAAAAATTACAATGGTTAACTTTCACCAGTGCAAAATAATCGTGACCAGTAGTGGCGTCATCGCCGCGGAACGGAATAGAAAACTCATTAAAACGTGGTATTTATGCTAGTCAGGGGCAAGTCCGTTTGCGAGACGCCGACCGAAGTGGCTCCATCTCTTAATGAATTCTAAAATTAGAAATCACAATGGTAAGAATTTAACGAATTTACTGTTGTCTAAGTATACAGTAATGCCAGCTCGCGGTGAACCATTTTGTGTTATAACTTTATATTAACTAAATTCGCTTTAACCAGTGTAATTTGAATTCTAGTAAAATTCATTTAATATTAATAGAGCAAAAAAACCATGTCTAAGTATACAGTAATGCCAGCTTGTGGTAAACCATTTTGATTTATATTGACTAAATTCGCTTTAACCATTGTAATTCTATTTCGTTAAATTCTTACCATTGTGATTTCTAATTTTAGAATTCATTAAGAGATGGAGCCACTTCGGTCGGCGGCTCGCAAACGGACTTGCCCCTGACTAGCATAAATACCACGTTTTAATGAGTTTTCTATTCCGTTCCGCGGCGATGACGCCACTACTGGTCACGATTATTTTGCACTGGTGAAAGTTAACCATTGTAATTTTTATTTATTTTATTTTATTTTTTCTTAAATTCTTACCATTGTGATTTCTAATTTTAGATTTCATTAAGAGATGGAGCCAATTCCGTCGGCGTCTCGCAAACGGACTTGCCCCTGGCTAGCATAAATACCACGTTTTAATGAACTTTCTATTCCGTTCCGCGGCGATGACGCCACTGCTTGTCACGATTATTTTGTACTGGTGAAAGTTAGTGGTGCTGGCGGCACGGTATCGCTTCGAAGTAAATAAGCACACACTTCACGACTAAAAATTACACATCTACCGGATCTGCCGGATCTGCCCTGATGATGGACACTGCAACGATGTCCGAAACGTTGGCTAAAGAATGAGGTAGCGCAACACGGCATAACACCCCAAAAACAAATAACGAAAATACAGCTATTGTTTATGTTGATCTTTAATGTCACAGCTGTATGACGCTTTAGCCATGTTTCCTTTCCATTCCTTTGTCGATATTCTTTTTCAATTCATCGAATTCACCGAACCGGTGTTTTTATGTGCTATTATCGATTGTCTTTCTGAAAATAAAAAGAATTTAAACATGTACCCCCGAGTTATCATTTTTCAAGCAGAAAAATGTAAATTCGTCGTAGAAAACCAATCATTATTTGAAAATGTTTTCCTTTTATAAGGATTCATATTTCAAGTATTTTAGGTTTTTTACTAACGCTTGAATTTTTGATTTCCTCAGGATAACAGGTTTCCATCTGACAAAGCTCCTTGCTGAGGAAATGAACTTTAAAAATTATGTAAAGTTCATTCCCTCAGGCTTTGTCAGATGGAAGGTTGTTTTCTTGGGGAAACTAAAACATTTTTCTGCTTTCAAGCATTTTTATTTTTAAATAATTTTTTTGGCTAATGAATTAATAAAGTAGGTCTAATGCGATTATATTGTCTATGGTGGCAAATGGCCTTGAACTTCCTCTATGTTATTAAGCCAATAGTCTTTGGTGGACCATTTTATTTTTGGTTAAGTTGGTGACAGTGATGACGAAATTTCTAGTATGGAGAAGGCCCGAAGATATCGATCTAGGAATTGGTTTATTTATGTGTCACACACTATCACACTGCAATCACGAACGTAATGCGTCTGGCGTCGATGCCAACACTTATGGTCGATGCACAATACGATTTTTGCTCCGCTTTGTATTAATTGAACAATATTTGTGTTCCATTTCTGCAGTTTTGGGTAACTTCTGTGACCATCATAATTCTACTCCGAAGTTAATGACTTTATTGCACTTAAGTACACTTTTTTAGTGACGTTTCTTCAACACATTGGAGTTGGCCGCCGCGCTCCTTGTACGTAAGTTGGTTCATGTCACATTGAATAGGACCAAATATCGGCTTCAGACATCTCAACGTGAATTTTCTTACAACGAAGTTAAACAAGTTTTTGCTGTTCAATAAAAGTCGATCAACTATAATTGATACATCTGAACCTGCTACAAGTCTCTTTTATATTGATCAAACCAACACCAACCAGGTTAACACGCGACAGATGGGATTGCATGGGGTTGTTTATTTTAGATTTACGGTCGTTGTCAAAAATGTCAAGCAAGCAATTAGTAAGTTTATTAAATTTTTACCTATATTAAATATAATAGGGATAATACCTTCCACTTCCACCCACATGACAGTAAAGTGAAGTGGATCGGCTCACGTAAACTATTCCATAGTAGGTTTGCCTGTTATTCACTTTGTATTGCGGTCACGAGAATAAATCATTTTATTTTCTACTAGCTGGTCCCGGCATGCCTTGCTATGCCATTTAATAAAAAAATTGTATATCCGTGAGTATCCTTTCCCATTCGTCGCGTTCCCCTTCCGCCTCCCCTTCTTCTCCTGCGTCCTCTTCCCCTCTCGCTATCCCACTCCGTCACCTCCACCTTTCCTCTCCCCACTCCACTCCCCCCCCGCTTCCCCCGTCCCGTGAACACCCCTCCCTGGTACCCCTCCCCAATCTCTCCCTCCCGCTTTCCATAGCAATAGCCGCTTCCTCACCAATAGCAATTTTTTTATACAAATATCATAATGCCAGAGCTCACCTGAAGTTTTATAAAAACCTTGTCCTGACAATAACGAACACACAAAAAAAAAATTATTCAATTTGGTGCAGTCGTTCGAAAGTTATGCGCTTAGCAACACATTCAGCGATTCATTTTTATATTATAGATTAAACCGTTGCTCCTTTATACTTTCTGCCAGTCATGTTTGTGAAGTCAAAATTGCACTAAGTTCTCTTAAGTCTTTATCTGACGGCTGACGTAGTGCAGCGGTAAGGCGCTTGACTCGCATTCCGAAGGTCGCGGGATCGAATCCCGGCGTGGCAAATAAAATTTTTATTTGATTAATTTGTGTATTTCACGATTTATTCATTTAAACATAAAATATAGTGTATTTGCGGCACGTTCCAGAGTGGAAGATACTCACAGTATCGCCCTGGTGTAAAATCACCATTCAGAATTGAAACGTTGCTTGAAATGGCTTCTGCCGTGTTTGAATAGCCAGGTACAGGAATTGCCAGATCCTTCTTATGAGAATAGCCAGGTTCTTCTCCACCTTCCTCTTCCCTATCTCCTTCTCCTCCCCACTGCCTTCAGCCTCACAACATACCCCAATTGGGGATGCCATAGTCCCACTGGCTCCAGACGGGAGCAGTTGGGACTCTTGTGCGGTATACATGTAAAAAAAAAACCGAGTGGACTCTCTTTTGTCGTTTAATTTGATAAAAGCGGTTGTGAGATATTTTGTACTTCAATCGTCATTGTAATGACAATGTTTTTACACGCTGTTATTTGTTGCGTGTATATATTTCCACCTTTAAAAAATAATATTTTTTTTTCCTCGATAATTAAATGACTCGTAAAAGCGCAATAAACAATCTGCGAACGGAATATTTTTATAATTAGGTGTTTATGTGTTTTTACATAAGAAAGCAGGGCACAACGATTTTTTCGTCCACATTGATATTAAGGTTAAATAACCGTCTATGATAATTTGGGATAATGTTGGGATTTATAACTAGGCTAACTAGAAATTTTAACAATATTAAGTGTATAAAACTGTTATATTTTGCATATGTTAGAAGTCAACTTGAATACAATTCTCCCGTCTGGAACTCATATTACAATATACATGTACAAGCTGTTGAAAGAATACAAAACAAATTCTTACGTTTTCTTAATTTTAAAATGGGTATTCCAGCAATTATATTGAACTACAATACTATTTTGAATGATATGGATATGCTCAAATTGTCAGACAGAAGAACTTTCACTGACTTGGTATTTCTGTATAAAATTCTAAATGATTTAGTTGACAGTCCGGTATTGCTCGAATTGATAAGCTTACGGATTCCACTACGTAATACTAGAAGTCAGGATTTATTTCAGTGCAGTAATTCTGGAACTAACTACCATATGTATTCCTCATTACCCAGGAGGGAAACAATTATACCAAGTCAGTGGACATCTTCAATTTATCTTTAAACAAATTTAAAATATTGTTACGAAGGCAGTTCAGTTATGTACAATAAATACTGTATATTTCTTACTATTCATTTGTAAAAGCCCCGAAAAAGGGCGTTAATAAATAAATAAATAAATTTATCGAAGAGTTGCCCACATCACTTCCGAGTCTATGAATGTTTAAGATAACTTAAAACTCTATTATGATCACTCTTAAATAGGATGATGTATCAAGGTTCTGTTGCATTTCTAATTTATGTAGAGCTGGGACCAATGTACCAACTTTATTTCAAACAGGAACGATATTACAGAAGGCCATGGATCTTCCCAACCCGGAGATTGTTTCCATCAAGGTGGAACCAGGCTCCCAGGAAGAGGGTGGAGGTGAAATGCCCTATACGGATATAGATATCTACCTCCCGGATGTGAAGAAGGAATGTTTGCAGTATGCGGCGAGTACTTCATCAGTCAGTAAGTTGTATTGCAAAAGTAAGAAAATATTGATTTCAGATGTCCTGAATTCATTTTCGTTTTGCAATTTTTTTTTGCTGACGGACTTATGGAATGTTTTAAGTTGGCTGTCGGATACTTAAATTCCTTACTACTTGTATTTTGATGTATTAAAACAACCAAACTCCGTTCTGAAGGTGCTCAAAAGTAAATGGTATTTCCTTCCTAAAGCATCGGTCCCTGAAGCGGACATCTAGGGTCCTTCCTATTTAACCTGAAAATGTAATTACTAATGATTATATAACATGTATATGTTTATAAAAATTAATTAAAAAAAGTTGTTTGTACAGGTAGCACTAATGTGGAGACTGTTCCCATCAAGGCAGAACCAGGTCCTCGAGAAGAAGTTAAAGGGGGAATTACTTGTACGGAAATTGACATAGATCATCCGGATGTTAAAAAGGAATGCTCTGACCGTTCTGAAAGAATTTCCCAAACAGCAGGTACATTGAATTTTCGTTAGTTTGAACCTTCTTGCTGTCGGGGGATGCAGATGTTTGTAGTATTACCCGTGGGCCGCATATAGATTTTCAAGCGCATGGGTACAGGTTCTCGAAAAATTATTAAAATAAAACTTTTCACAACAAAATGTCTTGAAGTGATAGTAAATAGTTTATGTCCACGTAATACAACATATTTATTATGATTATCTCTCCCTTGATTATTTCTCAATGGTATCTTTAAACAATTTTACTCTTTCCATAATACTCTTTTACCTAAAAGTTTGTATAATAAAAATATTAAATTGGTTTGAAAGTTTGGAACTAACTATCTAAATCAGGGGTGCTCATACTTGAACTGCTGGCAATCTACCTGAACTTGTTATTTAATTTATCGTTATATTGTGAACACAAAACTGGTTCAAATCAAATCTGTATGCGGTGAATTAAAACTACATTCAGTACATAAATAGTCTGCCACTAGAATTTTATAACTGCACTTCGAATAAGAGAACGTTTTCCACCAAAATGTGTCAGCAGTTGAATTCACAACTGGAATTTTACATTTTGAACACAAAACTGGTTTTGATTAAATTCTATGTGTAAACATTTAATGACTGCCCCTGGGATTTGTTTATAGTCATAGCGAACGCAAGCCGTACTGGAAACTGCAGTCGTTTAAACTCGAATGGTACGTCAGTCGGAATCATTGGGATGCGGGGTATCAAAACGTCTTCTCCTTTATAATTTCCTTTCAATATGGTTGCTTCTATTACGTTATTCATTAATTTTTTTATCACTAATCGTGTGCCGTTACAAAGTCGCGGTTGGTTAATATTTCGCAACATTATAACAACAGATCCAACCTTTAATTGAAGATTGTGAGGCGGCAATCCTGGCAAATCAAGTGAGTTTAAGAATTCCGGTGGATAGTTCACGACATCATCTTCATTAGTTGCCGTATCAACTGATTTATATGTCCTCATTTCGCCAGGAATGTCATCTTGAATTTTGAAATTTAATTCATTTACATCAGTGTTTTTAGCAGCCAGTATAGCTCGTTCGCTCAACCAATCATGGAATAAGTAATTTTGAGCAACATTTGGAAACACTTTTTGAATGAGTTCAGCTTTTGATTGCGTTAACTGACAAAAACTCTCAGGAAAGGTGATGCAGCCAGTCAGCACGTCTATAGGAAATTTGCCATTACCAATATCAATAAGTTGTTTAGAGAATATGTCTCCAGATTGATCATTTTGCAACATGACACGCATATTCTTGCTTAAATGTAATACCTTGACATGTTTCCACAAATTGGAGGACTTTAAACATGCATTCAGTTCATCAGCTTGCGTTGAACGTGGAACCACTGGCAATGTTTGGCGAAAATCTCCTGATAATAAAATCATTGCGCCACCAAATTGGTTTTGGTTGTTCCGTAGATCTTTTAAGGTTTTATCTAAAGCCTCTAAAGATTTTTTATGCGCCATCGTGCATTCATCCCACACTATTAGTTTACATTGCTGCAAAACCTTTGCCATTGCAGAATTCTTGGAAATGTTGCAGGTTGGAGTTTCGTTGCATTGCATATTCAATGGCAGTTTTAGAGCTGAGTGGGCTGTTCGACCGCCTCCAAGCAAAGTTGCTGCAATGCCCGACGAAGCAAGAGCAAGAGCAATTTCATCTTTTGAGCGAATTGTTGCCAATATTAAAGTAATCAAAAAAGTTTTTCCTCTACCACCAGGAGCCAGGAGCGTCCAAGAAGTAAATCCCACCAGTTCCATCATTTATTACTTTCTTAAGAGTATAGGGTCTTTTTGAGGAGAGGAAGGAATGAACATTGGTCTTGAAGAGACCCATGTTGTAGGAAGGAGGAAACACAGAGGCCGGCAAATCATTCCACAGCCGAGCTGTTGAACACAAGAACGAGTCGAAGAAACGACCCGTTCTCATGTGACAAATGTCAACTGTGTACAAATGTTGGGCACGCGTTTGGCGTGTTTCCCGACTATGCACCGGTACCGAAGGGATCAATGATGCTAGTTCCTCGGAGCATCTTCCATTGTAATACCGGTAGAACAAGGATAGCATTCCCACCCGACGCCTGTGCTCTAAAGATTGCAATCCGTCTGTTAAGATGGGAGAATCTATCAAACGGACCGCCCGTTTCTGCACAGAGTCGAGGGTATTTTTCAGGTATTTTGGAGCTCCAGACCAGAGGTGGCTGCCAAATTCAACCGTGGGGCGCACTTGCGATTTGTACAGGGTTAGCAGTTGTGTACTATTAAAGTATCTGCGGGCCCTGTACAGTACGCCCAGTTTTTGGGAGGCTAACTTTACTCTGGCTTCGATGGAGCCCCCATACCTGAGCTGGTCACTTAGGGTTACACCAAGCATATCAATGGAGGGCCTGTTCGGAAGATTGCTTCCGTTGAAAGAGACTAGATTTTAATTGCGATCCCTTTTAGACGTAATCAGACAAGATTGGGTCTTTGAAACATTAAATTCAACGAGATTATTTTTACCCCAAGAGAAAACACTCTCGAGGTAACCGTCCATTCTTTGCTTCAAAGCCTTACGAGCTGTTGGAGTTTGTGAGCCCTTTGGGGGCTTGTCAAACAAAAAGCTATCATGAACTGTACTGTCATCCGCGTAACAGTGAATTGGTGCACATGACAAAAGGTCGTTGATGTGCAACAAAAACAGAGTTGGAGACAGAACCGATCCCTGCGGGACGCCAGCATTTATCGAGTGAGAGGAAGAGGTGAAACCATCGACTACCGTCTGAATCGACCTCTCCCTCAAGAAGTCGGCAATCCACGTACACAAGGATGCGGGAAGTCCGTAAGAATGCAGTTTGTTGACAAGACCTCGGTGCCAAACCCGGTCAAAGGCCTTGGATATGTCCAGTGCAACCGTTTGGGTCTCACCGAAACGTTCCAGGCATCGCCCCCAAACATGCGTCACATACGCGAGAAGATCACCGCACGAGCGGTTCCGCCGGAATCCGTATTGACGGTCGTTAATAATTTTGTTCTTCTCGAGGTATGTGAGCAGTTTGTCGTTGATCACACGTTCCATCACCTTAGACAGAACTGATGTGATCGCTATGGGGCGGTAGTTGGCCGGGTTGGAGCGGTCACCCTTCTTTGGAATAGGATGGATAACCGCTTTTTTCCAACCAGAGGGCACAGAGCCAAGTTGAAGATTTATTTGAATACATTCTTTCAAAGTGTTGAGATCATACGATTTTTCACGTTGTAACTCTTGATGAAAAGCATCTTGCATTGGGCGATTGGGCGCGGCCATCCCCAATTGACCTAATAGCTTGTTTGACATCATCATGCACATATCCTCAATGGAAATCAATGCTTGATTGTAAATTTCTTCACTTATTTGTAAATTCGGATTCCCTGTTCTATTGCGTATATTAAATATAATGTCGTCATACATATTATCTTTGTATTTTATCCACAAATCAATTGGTTTTGATGGGAAGCATGTACATATGATAATGGAAAACAATGTTCTTATTTGATGAGCTTGTGATGAAATTACAGCATCATTGAGAGTTTGATCCCAATGTGCATCGATTTCTAACAGTTGCAAACGATACAGGCTTCTCTGTAAGATCCACACAATTCACCATCAACTGTTCGTAAATGTTGGAATGATGTTGGGCCACGTACATTGACTAATAGCAGCCGTAAATAAAAACATTCATCGTTTCTTGGATGAACGGAATAAATACGACATATTGCATCGGTTGAATATACACCTGGGTATCCTGGAACTGGGTTTCCTTGTTTCCTTCTCATAAATTTCTTTGTTGATTGATTCCAAGTATAATATTTTGGCATTTCAGAATATAGCAGTGTTTGTGCGAAATGATCATTTAGGCACGTCTCGAAAAAACTGGTTAAGGTAGTAGATGGTGGCTGGTGAGCTCTCTGTACTGCGTTCTGTGCTGTGAAATACACTCTTTGTCCATTTTCTAAGTGCACGGCTAAGTGAACAACTGTGGGGTGTCTTTCATGAATTGGAAAAGAAAAAATTCGCCAAAATGCTTCATTACTGCTAACATAGCGGCCCATTTGGTATTGGGTTACTTCATCATTTGAATTCTCTGCACCAAGTCCCATCACAGCCATATCACTTCCTTTGGTTACATATTTACATATGTACTTGATAGATTTTACTGAATGGCAAGATTCAACATTGATGTGTGCTTTGAAAGTTTTTGATAAGATCGGTGAATATGGAACAATCCAACGATTATCTATTTCAATATCTTGTTGATTTACTTTGACAATTGTTGATCTTCCATTGTCTGCTAGTGATCGCCGACGATAGAGTGGATAACCATCATTTCCAGTAATTGTTTCCGATATTAATGTCCGTGGATAGCGCTTTGAACATTTACCATCTACCATACACGGTGCATTTTGATTAAGTGTTCCACATGGACCATGTATCATGTTTTTGATAACTACCTCATGCAAGCCAGGATCTACTTGTTCATTAGGGATTTCAGCTGATATGACTTCATCAACTTCATTTGGCCTAATTTTTTCAACCAACCAAATCAAAATGTGTGCATGCGGCAATCCACATTTCTGCCACTCTACAGAATACATCCAGCAGCGTGTCTCACCAAACACACAACGTTTAACAATTAAATCCATTAAAGATTTCAAATTTTGTCTGAAGACTCTTGCTGTAATGTCATGACGGTCAATAGGTGATTGGCCAGGGAATAACGCTTGTTTAATTTCTATCCATTGTGGATTGCATGTAAATGTAATGAACAAATCTGCTGTGCCATAATGCCGAACATAGGACATGGCATCTTGAGCATATTCATGCATATGCCGAGGACTTCCGGTGTAGGTTGCTGGAAGAATAGTCATCCGGCCAACATTTTTTGCATTTCCATCAGAATTAATTGCATCTCTAAGGTGAATATATTCTTCAGATCGAAGTTTGGTCTGATTCAACCTGATGAATGTTAATCTCTCCGTTTCAATCTTTACATACATATCAACAACATATCTGTGACATAATCGCCGGCATTTCAAGATGTGATTGTCTTCATTTTCTCTGATCATTAGGCGGTATGAATAATAGTTCATTGAACTAACTTTTTTGTTGATTTCAGAACCTGTAAATATATTTTTTTATTATAATGATGAAAGTTGAATAACAAATTAAACTATAGATATAGTAGATGACGTAACATCTCATAAATCAATATTGCAATTACTTGTAATGGGATTTATCATCTTGATTGAGAAATCATAGCCATCTTCACCTTGCCAAAATAAAATGGGATACTGCAGTGCATCATATGAGCGATGTGTTTCCTTAATTCGTTGTAATTGATTATTTCGACGATGTAAAACAATATCACGTGACTCCAAATTTTCTCCAACTACAACAATGGCAACTTCATCGATAGTAGGTGCATTAAAACTTCCTGCATGTCGGCCCACAGGAGTTTTATCTGCTCTGATAACAACTTTGTGATCATCAGATGGCATCATAT
Organism: Limnephilus rhombicus; assembly: GCA_929108145.2. Classification (NCBI taxonomy): domain Eukaryota; kingdom Metazoa; phylum Arthropoda; class Insecta; order Trichoptera; family Limnephilidae; genus Limnephilus; species Limnephilus rhombicus. The sequence continues at coordinate 46,317,210 of OV815290.1, forward strand.
CCATTGCACTTTTAAATAATATAATTAATTGATTGTGTTCGTGAAATAAGTTTTGTAATTGTTCAACTATTGAACTTTTCACTGAATTGTTATATGCACAACGTAGATTGATTTCTTCTGGAGAATTGCCCATAAAATAAATTTGCAAAAACTTGTACTCGCTATCTTGCACTGGTAACAAAGAACCTGCTCTGTGATATATTTGACCTTGTATCTGTAAAGGGAAAAAGTGTATTGTAAAAATGTATATGGGCTAATAGTTATGATTAATAAACACTGCAAATACTATTACAAACCTTAAAAGTTGGCATGAAATTTTCCCGAACTACTTTTGTTGCTCCAAATGAAGTCATTTGAAAGCAGTCGTTGTATTGTTGAATATTCTTTAAAAAGTGTATTGAATCTGTTCCTATTCCTAAAACCAATGAGTACAATGGCTCTGGCGGTGGAAGCAATGGTATCAATTTCACCTTTCCATTAGCGCAACACAATCCATTGGCTTCATTTTTATATTTCAATGCCTTACAATATTGGCAAACTGAGTTCATAGGTCCAATAGCAACACAGGCAGTGTAATCAATTGACATATCGTAACAGAAAGCAGCTCGATTCAAACTTGCACCATTATTAGTCGAATGTCGCGCTTCACGGGTCTGTTTTATCCGAATTCTTTCACGTTCATTGCGATCTTCACGTTCCTGGGCAGTATGATTAGATCGATAATTAATTTGATTCGTTGCATTTCTTTTCCTTCTGTTTAAATTTGTCCGCCGCCTTATAGGAGGCATATTTAGTAGGTCACAGAATCACAACACTTTTTTAAATTTTATAGAAATTTGTGGCTTTTAGATTTAGTAATATTACAAATGCACAGCAAAGAAATAAAGTGACAAAATTAAAAACATATCGTTTACAAATCAAGTGACAACAGACAATCAGTACATTCAGTTTTTAAACAGCCCGCATTCCACCTTTTACAATTTTTATTCAAATTTCCATAGGCACCTATTTAAAATATCTAAAATTATTGATTCCTTTCAAACTATTAGGGGAGTACCTACTATAAATTTATCTACTTAAAGATTTTGAAAAATAGAATCCTGATTTGAACAATCAATGTTTTGAAAAATGTCATTCTCAAATACGCGACCTGTCAAACGTGCGATGTTTTCTGAAATTATCCAATATTCTGCGCAATTTTCTAAATTTTTCTCTCTGTAAGAACCATCCTCGCACTTCAAGGAATATTCTAAAAAAAGAATTAGCGAAATCGGTTCTGCCGATCTCGAGATTTGCGCTTACCAACACATTTAGCGATTCATTTTTATATTAAAGATATCAATAATCATATTTTTTTAAACTGCAAATTTCACAATTCGTAGGAAAACCGTACGCATATTATGAGAGTAATACTAATCAAAACTGATAACTCGCAACCAGATTCACTCTTAATTAAAAACAATTGTGTTCAGAATGTATTAACGAATGAATTTCAGTTGTCTGATACATTTCGAAAGAGACCATTATTTTATTCGAAGTGCAGTTATAAAATTCTGGTTGCCGACTATGTATATGCTGCCAGAATCAAAGAGAAACCATTTTCATATTCTGAGTGTAGTTTTAATACGCCAAATACAGATCTAATTTAACCCGTCTAATCATAGGAGACACAAATCGTCCCACACATTTAATTATCATAATACTAATTTAAACGAAATGGAAAAGGACATGGAAAGAGATTTGGCTCATCTAGCCGAGTGGTTGAGAATTAATAAACTTAGTCTTAATATTAAAAAGACTCACTATGTGCTATTCGGGAATAAGAGAGAACAACGCCTAAACATTTCCCTTGGACTAAACAAACTGGAACAAACAGATGTCGCAAAGTATCTAGGACTTTTAATTGACTCACGGCTTTCATGGAAAAATCATTTTGACCATGTTAACTCAAAGATTGCTCCGGTGACCGGTGTAATGTACAGGCTACGTAGATTGCTTCCCACAGCCATACTGCGATCATTGTACTATGCTATGATTCACTCCCACTTGGCATACCTTTCGGGTATCTGGGGTTTTGCTACCAAAAAATTGATATCGGAGGTACAAATAATCCAAAATAGAGCCCTACGTAACATTTTTGGCTTGCCTTGGGATACACATGTTAAGATATTTACCGTCACGCACTTGTATTACCATTTAAGATTGTTCCTAGCTTTGAGATAACAAACACCATCTTAAATATTATTCAGTGCAACACCCACACAAATATAAAACTGAACTATAACAACGACGTTCACCAATATGATACACGACAACACAACAAACTACATATATCAAAAATACACTCAACAAAGTTCGGACTGAAATCATTAGAATACATTGCGTACACTAACTATAACAAATTGCCTGAAGAATTAAGACAGGCCTCTAACAAATCTCGAAACGATATATTGAAATCCTATTTTTTCAAATGTTATTTGGAAAACGAGTCATAAGTAGGTACAAACTCTGTTCTGATAGCTATCCTGATTATCTCCAAGTACCAAACTTTGTACATCCAGTTATGATGGGCGCAGTTTATATCTTTTTTAAATCTTATCATTTATTTTTTATGTAAACATCTTGTATTAGGTCTGTGTATTTTTGAGCATGTACCTTTTATTGTATTTTTCCTGATTTGTTTTTTATGCATTTCTATAGTCCATCATGGAGGATACTTGATTTTAACTTTGTGACACCAACAGTACATAAATCAAATGAGTGGTTATAATATTATTCATAAAATCTTATAAGACATGTTTCTGTGAAATATTTGTAAAGTGATTCTTCATATGTTTGTGCCTGTATGTTGCTTCTGTAAAATGTTTTGTAAATTTTTTCTTTATTTATTGTGTCTGCATATTGGGTTGGGTTGGGTTTATCTTTTCAAATGTACCAATTGGCGATTCCTTAATGAGTTTTGATAACTCATGGGATTGCAACTTCGTTGTATGTTTTATTTAAAAAAAAAAAAATTAAATAAAATTGGGATTGCGAGAAAAAGTTAAGATACAGTTTTATTACATTTTTTTTCAAGAAAAGGAATCTGTATTCCAAATTTCAAGTTTATTCTATTTTAGGTACTTTTATTCGAAAATTCGCAGGCGTGTATTTTTGAGCCAATTCACATTTCCAATATCAAAATTTTAATATTTAGAATCAATAATGTTCTAATAAGCACGTCGAAAAATTGCTTTATCTAGATTTTAGAACATTTTTGTTTTTTGCAAAAGAATTAAAAAAAAATAAATAAAAAGGAACATTCAAAATGCAAGGGAAGAACCGAAAATTTTGTGCGCAAACATTTACGGGCAAAAGTTTATAGATATTTTTTTCTTATTATTCAAAGGGTTAAATCAGTTTTCATTTGAATTGTGTCAGCAGATAAAGCTCAGTTATAAAATTCAGTTATAAATAATAAATTAATGAAGTTCATTAATAAAACTCTAGTTGCAGACTCTATATGTGCTGCCAGAATTTAAGAAAAACCATTTTCATGTTCTGAGTGTACTTTAAATAATTCGCCGCATACAGACTTAATTCAAACCAATTTTGTGTTGAGAATGTAATTTCCAGTTGTGAATTCATCTGTTGACATATTTCGAAGGAATACATCCTCTTATTTGAAGTTCAGATATATTATTCTATTTTCAGACTATGTTTGTGCTGCCAGAATCAAAGAAAAACCATTTTCATGTTAGAATGTAGTTTTAATTCGCCAGGTACGGATTTAATTTAAACCAGTACAAAATGTAAAATTCCATGTGAATTCATCTGCTGACACATTTCGAAGGAAAACATTCTGTTATTCGATGTGCAGTTATAAAATTCTAGTTGCAGACTATTTATTTAATGCCAGAATCAAAGAAAAACCATTTTCATGTTCTGAGTGTAGTTTTAATTCACCGCACACAAACTAGTTTTGTGTTCAGAAAACAACGATAAATAATAAAAAAAGAGTTGCATATTCATCGTGCATCGAGTGAATCTTTACATTTAAGATACATAATGCTGTAAAATTCTGAGAAATTGATTGTTGCGTTTGTAACTATTATTTGGGAACTCTAACGCAGTATCAATCAATCAACTTTGGAGTAGAATTTATAAACATGATTTTCCTTGAAAGAATACTCTTCAAATGTGATTATTAAAAAAAATCTGGTTCGCATATCAGTAGGTCCTAAATGGATTTCCATATACACCCCCCTCCCCCCGCCGCTTTAAGTACCCAAATAAGAGGGCGGCGAATTTTCCTCCGCCCCGATGTTCTGAGTGTAGTTTTAATTCACCACATACAGATTTTATTTAAACCAGTTTTGTGTTCAGAATTACCGGCGGAATCAAAGAAAAACCCTTTTCATGTTCGGAGTGTAGTTTTAATTCACCGCATACAGATTTAATTAACCAGTTTTGTGTCCACAATATAAGTGCCGCTAGAATCAAAGAAAAACCATCTTTTTGTTCTGAGTGTAGTTTTGGTACACCGCATATTTAGTTTAATTTAAACCAGTTTTGTGTTATCAATACACGATGAATCGGCAACAATAAGGCCGAATCATCGTGTACCGAGTGAAGCTTTGCATTTGAGTTGCATTCCATGCATATGCGTCATGAAGTTGCGAAATTCTATCACAAGCATTCTCGGTTTCTGAGAGTCCCTGATCTAAATGATTACCATTGATATACCAGTGGTAATATCTCAAAGTTGATAACAAGACAACTGACGGCTATTAGAAAAGAACAATTATTATTAAATGCTCCTGCAGTGTAATTCTAGAGATTACTTCTTCCTCATTCAAACTTTATTTTTAAAATCTATTTTCTTCCAAAAAATAAAAAGACCGTTTTATAATATAATATACTTATCAAATATTGTGTACCTACTTAGTTACTGCAAATAGATTTTCAGCAGGATCTTTGTTAAAATAATGAATTAATCCAACAATAAATACAAGTATAAATCATGTAATATCATCAATAGCACCGACCCACAACAATTTTTAAATGTAATACGTCATTACTCATATTATCATTGCTTCGTTTTTGTTATTCCAGGTAGCATTAATGTGGACACTGTACCCATCAAGGCAGAACCAGGACCCCGAGAAGAAGACGGAGAGAGTATTTCTTACACGGAAATAGACATAGACCTGACAGATGTAAAAAAGGAATGCTTAGAGCACTCTGAAAGTATTGCAGAGACTGCTGCAGGTAATGTCGATTTTTGTTTCTTTTAATAATTTTCTCTTTTCATTATAGATATAAACTTATTGAACTTTATCGTTTATCTTTTTCAGAAATTACATCGGACTTGAATGTACTGATGCACCCTGGAGAAGAATATCATATATGTTTTCATTGTAACCGCTCGTTTTCAAACAAATCAATAAGGAGGCACTTACGCACCCATACTAGGGAAAAAACCTTTTTCATGTTCCCATTGTAACTACTCCTGCTCAGACAAATCAGCTTTAACAAGGCACTTACGCACCCATTCTGGTGAAAAACCTTTTTCATGTCCCCTTGTAATTACTCTTGCTCAGAAAAATCAAGTTTAACGAAGCACTTTTTCACTCATACTGGGGAAAACCCTTTTTCATGTTCGCATTGTAACTACTCTTGCTCAAACAAATCACATTTAACGGTGCACTTACGCACCCATTCTGGAGAAAAAGCTTTTTCGTGTTCCCTTTGTAACTACTCCAGCTCAATCAAATCACATTTAACCATGCACTTACGCACCCATTCTGGAGAAAAACCTTTTTCATGTCCCCATTGTGACTACTCCTGCTCAGACAAATCAAATTTAACTAGGCACTTACGCACCCATACTATTTTTAAATAGAACCTTGTGCAATGAATTATTATGCTCTAGCTGGTTGCACAGGGTTCTATTTGTAAATTTAGGTATGTTCTAAAAGGGTGAGTTTACGTCCTCTTTAAATTCTTTCTTTTAAAATATGTTCAATTAAAATAATTAACACAAGGTTCAACATCAAAATCGGAAATTTGTAAACAGATTATGAGAAATCATCTTTGCAAACTTTGACACCTCATATCTCAGAACAAGGTGAAGGGAAGTTAGAAACCTATCCAAATGAAGTGACGAATTTCGGCCTATTTTTTCTATTTGGGAGGCGGGAATGGGTACCGCCGTCCCGGTAACCTTTATTGGATAACCAACACCTCTGCCATAGGTCACCCCAAGTGGTTCGCTACGTTTGGTGATTTAGCAGGGGTGCCCGGGTTCATGGGGTGAGGTTTGTCTAGGTCTTGGAGGCGGATGACCAGGACACACTGAACCACATATTCCTACCCAACCCTTAAACCCTGTTCCTACCCCTTCCCAGAACTCTCCTCTCCTTCCTTTCCTTAAAAAACCCTCTACACAGATGTAACCCTCAAAGATGACATAGGCCCTGAGGGAAATTATTTTCCCCAGGGCCTCCTGTGTGGAGCTAATGTAAAAAAAAGATTAAGAATTTTTTTTTTTTTGAGGATATACATAAGATAATTGAAAGACCCGAAAAATGTATTTAATTAGCAGGTATATTGGAAAAGAAAAGTAATTTTATGCACACGTATTACAACAAATGTATTATTATTATTTCTCCCTTGCTTATTTCTTAAAAACAAATTTACTCTTTCCATAATACTTTTTTACCTAAAATTTTGTATCATAAAAATATTAAAATTGGTTTGAAAGTTTGGAACTAATTACTAAATGATCGCCCTTGAAAAGTAGTAATATCTCACAGTTGATAACAAGACAACTGTCGGCTATTAGAAAAGAACAATTATTATTAACTGCTCCTGTAGTGCAATTCTAGATATTACTTCACCTATTTTCAAACTTAAAAAAAAATCTATTTCCTTTCAAAAAATAAATATGACCGTTTGATAATTTAATATACTTATCCCATATTTTGTACCCCCTTAGTTACTGCAAATAGTTTATCAGCAGGAGCTTTGTTATACTAATGAATAAATCCAACAATGAATACAAGAATAAATCATATAATATCATAAATAGCACCGACCCACAATGAATTTTTAATGTAATACGTCATTACTCATATTATCAATGTTTCGTTTTTGTTATTCCAGGTAGCATTAATGTGGACACTGTACGCATCAAGGCAGAACCAGGACCCCGAGAAGAAGACGGAGAGAGTATCCCTTACACGGAAATAGACATAGACCTGACAGATGTTAAAAAGGAATGCTTAGGGCACTCTGAAAGTATTGCAGAGACTGCTGCAGGTAATATTGATTTTTGTTTGTTTTGATTTGTTTAAAAAAAAATCTCGTTTCATTATAGATATATACTTATTGAACTTTATCCTCAATCTTTTTCAGAGATTATAACGGACTTGATGCACCCTGGAGAAGAATCTCATTCATGTCTACATTGTAACTGCTCATTCTCAAATAAATCACGTTTAAGTAGACACTTACGTACCCATACTGGAGAAAAACCTTTTTCTTGTTCCCAATGTAACTACTCCTGCTCAAACAAATCATATTTAACGGTGCACTTACGTACCCATTCTGGAGAAAAACCTTTTTCTTGCCCCCATTGTAAGTTCTCCTGCTCAGTCAAATCAGCTTTAACAAGGCACTTACGCACCCATTCTGGAGAAAAACCTTTTTCATGTGCCCTTTGTAACTACTCCAGCTCATTCAAATCAGCTTTAACTAGGCACTTACGCACCCATTCTGGAGAAAAACCTTTTTCATGTCCCCATTGTAACTACTCCTGCTCAAATAAATCAAGTTTAACGAAGCATTTATTCACCCATTCTGGTGAAAAGCCTTTTTCATGTTCCCATTGTAGCTACTCCTGCTCAAACAAATCACATTTAATGGTGCACTTACGCACCCATTCAGGAGAAAAACCTTTTTCCTGTCCCCATTGTAACTACTCCTGCTCAAACAAATCACGTTTAATGTGGCACTTACGCACCCATTCTGGAGAAAAGCCTCACTCATGTCCACATTGTAACTACTCCTGCTTAAGCAAATCAGATTTAAAAAGGCACTTACGCACCCACTCTGGAGAAAAACCTTTTTCATGTGCCCATTGTAACTACTCCTGCTCAGACAAATCAAGTTTAACAAAGCACTTTTTTACCCATTCTGGTGAAAAACCTTACTCATGTCCCCATTGTAACTACTCCTGCTCAAACAAATCTCATTTAACGGTGCACTTACGCACCCATTCTGGAGAAAAACCTTTTTCATGTCCCCATTGTAACTACTCCTGCTCAAATAAATCAAGTTTAACAAAGCACTTATTCACCCATTCTGGAGAAAAACCTTTTTCATGTCCCCATTGTAACTACTCCTGCTCAAATAAATCAAGTTTAACAAAGCACTTATTCACCCATTCTGGAGAAAAACCTTTTTCATGTCCCCATTGTAACTACGCCTGCTCAAATAAATCAAGTTTAACAAAGCACTTATTCACCCATTCTGGAGAAAAGCTTCACTCATGTTCCCGTTGTAACTACTCCAGCTCACGTAGGTCACATTTAACAAGTCACTTACGCACCCATTCTGGAGATAAACTTTTTGCATGTCCCCATTGCAACTACTCTTTCTCGATAAAATCACGTTTAATAACGCACTTTCGCATCCATACTGGATAAAAACATTTTTGTCTTCTATCTACAATTATTCATGTCCTCTAAAGGGAATTTTTTATTTATTTTTTGCTTCTTCACAATTTAAATACATTTTTAGCATACAATTATTAACCCCATTAGGGTTCGCCTGAATTGGGGTTAATAATTTCATAATTAATTAAAAGTTACACACATATATTATAATGAGAGTACATAGAAAACTAAAATGTATAAATAAATTAAAGTTTTAAAAAAATTCTTCACCTTAACAATAAAAGCAATAAATTAGATAATTTAGAAGCACTTGAAATCGAAAAATGCCTAAATGCTAGTATTTCATTTTTAGAAAATCAATTTTATAAAATATATTTTGATAAAACTATACTAACAGATAGAACAATTAGTCATAATAGACCTGATATAATTTTACATGACAAAATTAAACAATAACTTATATTATTATTTTTTAATTTATAAACTAACAAGTCCAAGTCCCGTTGGCGGCAAGTATCTTTTCTCGGAAGATTTTTTAATGTAAATGAGTGTTTCAGGCTGACAATTATTGCTTATAATAATTAATAACTTATATCATTGATGCAGCTATTCCAAATTCCTGTAATATTGAAAAATCTGTTTCTGAAAAAAAAAATATACAGATTTTAGGAAATGAGAATAAAAGAATTTGTCATTCTCAGACTTTAAATATATTACCATTTGTCATTTCGGTTTCAGGCATTATACCTAGGTCTCTCAATCAAAATTTAGGCATATAGGATTTGCCAAAGAATTTATATACATATAAAAATGCAAAAATCAGTAATTTTAAATAGATGTAGGATTACAAAAGATTTTTTTAATATTTATATTGAGGGATCAATAGGATTTAAAGGTCAAATTAGGAATTCCACAGAGCCGAACCCTCTGATATGAAAATATCTGGAGTCGGTGAATTATTTTCCCATTTGGTCTCTGGTAGGTTGCATGTTGTTCTTGTATTGTTTTGTGTTTATCATACTTATATAGTGCAATTGCATAGCGTGGATTGACTAGATGATCATTCGGGGAAGTGTGTGAAAGGGTTTAGTTTTTCCTGTGGGGAAAATTTAACCCGGACATTTAAATCTGAATAACCAAATTAATTTATCTTTCAGTCGCATTCTAAATATTTTTCCAATTAACCGCTCTGTTCCCTCCGGGAATCCCGCAATTTCCCCCACCCCTTTACGTACCTCCCACTCAAGTACGTAAAATTTGTATATCTGTCAACATTCTGTATCATAGTTTAGTTATAATATTCTCCTGGCGAAGGAAGGGTGCTTCTGAAACAGGTGGAGTGTTTAAAAAATAAAAGTGGTCTACAACAAATTTATATGTGTTTTTATTGTAAATTATGGCGAGCCACAAAGTTTATGCTTTTTACAAATATGGAAATTAAAGGATGGAATGAACATACTATAAATGAACACCTATAAATGAACACCTATAAATGAACACCTATAAATGAACACGTTGCCACTCCCGCTACAAGAAGGTTATATCTCTCCAATATATTAGCAAGAAACAAGTTCTCCTACTTATGGGTAAAAAGCGGGGATGTATACAAAGTGAGAAGTCAAAGGCAAAACAATTGCACTGGTCTCGACTTCTAGTACTTTAGTACTTAACTGTCACTCGTCGAGTAAGGTCGCCAAAATGCCCTCCTGTGTGATGAGAAAATGTTTCCAAACACGGCAAAGAGTGTAGTAAAAGTGAAGAAATATCATGTCATTTATATGTACGTACAAATTACTTATAGAGTTCGGATCGCACCGTGAAGCAGTATAGACGTGTATTGTGGTTACTTGCTGTGTTGCTGTCTACACTCAGATAAGAATTTATTGTTACCTTTACGTTTTCGTTACTAATCCATTGTATTATTTGATTTACGATTGAGTGCGTACAGTCAGTCTAATAGACTCTATTATTTTTAATTATTAATTTTTGTAATAAATTTTTTGTTTGTTAATTAATTTGTAATATGGAGGAGGATGAGAATCGGCCACCAGACCCTGAGTCCATATTTAATATTTCTGATGGCTATGATACTGACGGCAGTCAAGTATCTATAACTATTCCTTCCCGAAAACGACGACCTTCGCTTAGTCCTGATGTTCCTCTCAAAATGAAATCTATATCTGTTTCTCAATCCAAGCAATCCCCAATCCTTCATAATGATTCCATTCCTACAGAAGCTAAAACTATTGAATTGATGTATTTTAGTTCCTCTTCAGCTCCATTTATTGTTAATGTGCAAAAGACTGAACAGGGGAAAATAATTCATCCTCTGGATTTCGGAAAATTCATTTTTAGCTCTAAAAATAATAACCTTGGAATAATAAATGGTTCAATCAAGCCGGAAGGCAGATATAAATTGTCCTTAGAATTTAAATCCTCCACCTTTGCTAATGACTTTGTTAAAAAAAATTGTTTCTTTGTCAAATAATTAATTCAAAGCATTTATACCTACTTTCAACTTAACCAGAATGGGCAGAGTGAAAGGTATACCTACCGATCTCTCTGAATCTGAAATTGTAGATGCTCTTAATGACTCCCAAGTTACTCCCAAAGTTTTAAAAGCTCGTCGTTTAAATTTCAAAGATTCTTCTTCTGGAACCACCATTTGGAAACCCTCTCAATCCGTAGTTATAACTTTTGAAGGCCAAATCTTACCATCCCGGGTGTTCATTTATTATAACTCTCTTCCCGTCGAAATATATAGATTCCCCACAATCCAGTGTTTCAACTGTTGCAGATTTGGGCATTCTAAACCCATTTGTCGTTCCCCTCCGCGTTGCTTCCATTGCGGAGAGGATCATCAATTTGAACAGTGTCAAAACTCAACTAAAAGCCCAATTTGCATTAATTGTAAGGGTAACCATACTGCTGTAAGTGTGGCCTGTCCAGAGTGTCCCTCCTGCAAAAAATCTTTGCAGAGATATCATCTAATCCATCTATCTTTCATTTTTCTTCCCCTAAATCTCCTCAGTCATCTTCCCACAGAGAAACCATTTTCAGGCCGTTAAAATCTAAACCTAAATTTATTCCTTCCTTTGATAAAAAACAACATAATGATCTTTTGCTTAACCCGAATGGGAATAATAAATCTCAGGCTCTCAATGGGAATGCCTTAAAAAGTTGTCCCTCTACCGATAATTTCCCTAAAGTCATAACGGAAAATTCCTCTTTCATCCAAACTTTAATTACTCTCTTAATTTCGATTCTTTCAACTAACAATACTGTACCGTCCAACGCTGCTGAGTATATTAAATCTTTACTCTCCTGTCTCCCCAATGTATCCGAAACTGAGCAAAATTCTTCAATGGAATAGTAGAAGTCTATTCTCTAACAAAATTGAACTTGTAAAATTACTTGATGAACATAACATTTCAGTTGCTGCCATTTCTGAAACATCGTTAAAAACCTCGTATCATTTTAAGATCCCTGGTTATCATTGTCTTAGACATGATAGACCTGATGGTAAGGGTGGCTCTGCTCTTATCATTCATAACTCTATTCCTTTTAAAGAAATCTTTTTTCACTCCCTCCCCAATAGTTTTCAGATAGTAGCAGCTATTATATCTGATATTACAATATTATCAATATACCTTCCTCCCTCTACTATTTTTGTTGAAAACGAATGGGCTTCGTTTATATCTCAGATTCGTCCCCCGTATATGTTACTCGGTGACTTTAACGCTCATTCTCCCTCTTGGGGTAGTGAATTAACAAACCGTTCTGGCCGTAATCTGTTAGATTTTATGGATACATATAATCTATGTATATTAAATGACGGATCACCAACTCGTTTCACTGCTCCTCAACATAGAAAAAGTGCGGTTGATTTGTCTCTTTGCTCATCTTCGTTGATACCCATATGTTCTTGGGACATTCTTACAGATCCCCTTTCCAGTGACCATTTTCCTATAATAATCTCCTTCCACCATCTAACATCCTCCCATTCCTTTTCGACAAACAATAGTTTTAAATTTAAAACTAAAGATGCGAATTGGAGAACTTTTTCTTTGGAATTGGACTCCATTATTTTTTCAACTAATTCTTCTCTGGTGAACATCAGATCTAAATGTGAATTATTTCATATGGTAATAAAAGCCGCAGAAAAAACTCTTCAAAAACGTAATGATAACATTAAAATAAAAAATTCCACTCCATGGTGGGATAAAGAATGCACTGATATCGTTAACTCCAGAAAAAATGCAATTTCTATTTTCCGGAAATGTATGTCTTTCGAAAATTACCTTTCTGTGAAACGCGCTCAGGCAGAAGATAAACGTATTTTGAAAAATAAAAAGCGGTCTGGATGGCGAAAATTCTGTGAAAGCCTGTCTCCGGAATCTCCTCAGTCTTCTGTTTGGTCCAATTTAAAAAAAAATCGATTCTTCTTATGCTCCGCAGCGTTCCAAACATATTCCAGAAGAAATTATTATAGGTTTTGCGGATAAGATAGCGCCGCCATCAGTTGCCAGATTAGAAGAAATGCCTTCCTTTATTTCTTATCCAACTCATTCCAACTGGATGGACTCTCCTTTTTCAGTTAGTGAATTGAAACGAGTAATTAATTCCCTACCAGACTCTTCTCCGGGCCCCGATGGAATATTATATAGTTTCATTAAAGCATTCTCGGACATGTCGGTTGAATATTTCTTATCCCTAATTAATTACATGTTCGAAACAGGATTTATCCCGGAAGTCTGGAAAGTTCAAAAAATCCTTCCGATTTTAAAACCAGGGAAAAACCCATCTGATGTCTCTTCCTTTCGTCCTATTGCTCTATCGTCATGTTTAATTAAAGTAGCACAACAGTTGATAAAGAACAGATTGGAATGGTTTGTTGAAAATCACAGAATTATCTCTCCAAATCAGTATGGCTTTCGGAAAAAGAAATCAACCATGGATAATTTAAGTGTGTTGACAACAGACATCCGTGTCTCTCAGTCCCTTAATTCTTCAACATTGGCCACATTTCTTGATCTTTCGTCAGCTTACGACGATGTACTAATTAACGTATTGAAAGAAAAATTAATAAAATTAAAAATACCCTTAAAATCCATTATTTTGCACTTTTCCTCAAAAACGATAAATCGCATACTATGAAAAGGGCTACCCCAGGGGTCCGTAATCAGTCCATTGTTGTTTAATATTTATATAAGTGACTTAGACATTGCAATTCCTTCATCTATCAAAAGACTTTATTTTGCTGATGATTTCCTTATATACTTATCTCACAAAAATCTATCCCACGCTGCGAAGGAATTAAATATGGCTTTACATAATATTAAAGTGTGGTTGTTGGCAAATGGGATGAATTTAGCTACTTCTAAAACCAAGGTCGTGGCTTTTACACGCAAAAGAAAATTACCCCCATTTTATGTCTCTTTTGATAATGTCCCTCTCCAAATCGTTAAGCAAATTAAATTTCTTGGGCTACTTTTGGATCATAAACTTTCCTGGCTCCCGCATATTCAAAAAATTTCGTTAAAGTGTGAAAAGGGGCTTAATATGATGCGTGCTGTTTCGAGAGTATGGTGGGGATCTCATCCTACTACTCTTAAATTAATGTATAGTGCCCTAGTGCGAATCCATTTGGATTATGGTACATTTCTTTTCGATCTTCTTCCTAAATATTTGGTTAAAAAACTTGAAAGAATTCAATCCAAAGCTCTCAGAATGATTATTGGAGCGATGAAATCTTCTCCAATTAATTCTCTTCAGGTAGAATGTGTTGAGCCTCCCTTAATTTTGAGAAGACAGTTTCTGGCTGATAAATATATTCTGAAATCTTTTTCTATATCGTGTCATCCTTTAGAACAAAGCCTTGATCATTTGTTCAACAATTTAAACAACGACAAAATATTGTCAGATGAAAATCGATTTCCTCTTCTTCTAAAAAGTTTTCTTTCATTCAAATCTCTTTCTTCTTCCCTACAAAATCTACAGAAAGATCCAATCCTGCCTATTTTCACTATCCCATTTGATTCTATCAATTTTATCCCCAACATCATAACTTCTGATTTTCGGACTAACATTTTAACCTCATCTAATAAAAATGTCGAGGAAAATTTTAAAAACATTATTTCTTCCAAGTATCCTGGATTTTCACTAATTTATACAGATGGTTCTAAGTCTGAAAACAAAGATTGTGGAGCTGCGGTGCATATTCCCGAATTCAATTTAGATCTGTCTTATAAATTGCCTAAAGAAACTTCTATATTTACCGCAGAATGCTTCGCAATTGAACAAGCTTTAATTCAAATTCAGCTTCTCAATATTCGTCGAGCCGCACTGATTCTCTAAGCGCAGTACTGAAAATTTCTTCAAATGTCATACATTATCCAGAAGATTACATTATTTGTAATATCAAAAATTCCCTCAAATCATTGAATGAATTAAATTTCGAGACAATATTGGTTTGGATCCCTGGACATTTAGGAATTGAAGGTAACGAGAAAGCCGACTCCCTCGCTAAATTTGGAACAATATCTGGCTCTATTTATTTAGATTTTAGAATTCCGTTCTCTGACGTCATCCCTATTCTTAAATTCAACATGATTCGCTTCTGGGAAGAAAATTGGGCTGATACGAAAACCCGAACTGGTGCTTTTTATGCTGGAATCCAAAACCATATTCCAAGTAAACCTTGGTTCCACGGCAAGAATAAATCCAAAAGATTTATTTCCTGTATCTCGAGAATGAGAATCGGTCACTGCTCTGTTGCATCCCACTTATTTAAAATCCGAGTCCTAGATAGTCCACTTTGTCAGTGCGGCGTGGAAAATGAAACTCTTGACCATGTATTCTTTAATTGTAAAAATCATTCGTCCTTAAAAAAGGCATTTATCGTTTACTTATTAAAATCACCCACCAATCTCCCCTTAGTATTCCATATTTGCTTTCTCTCAATAATTCAAGAGTTTTTTCCGTCCTATATAAGTTCATAGACTTAAATGACTTCAATATTTGAGATTTCCCATGCCCTTATAGATTTTTCGTAAAATATAATCATCTCCCTTTATTTTAATGGCACATAGCACTCTTTTTAGGGTGAATTGCCTTAAACAAAAAAAAAAATTACTTATAAGTAAAACAGTTAATTTTCATATTCCCCGTCCGACAATTTTGTGCGTCATTAGAGAAAAAACACACATTCTTTGATTGTTTTATGGTACGGCCACACTCAGGCCAACTTCCAACTTCAAACTTTCGGGCGATTGTGTAGAAGGGTAGTTCTTGCGTTGGAAGTTTAGCTTCGTTGTGGATTATTTTGCGAGTATGTGAGACTATGGCGAGTCTATTTATACAACGTCATAGAATGTATATATTCAAGCAAGACTCGCGAGCAATTCATCCATCTCAGAAAATACCATCAAATCAACTTTATTGAAGAACAATTGAAAAACAAACAAACTAAAGAGGCTAGTTTCGGATTGAGCTTCCGGATACCAACTACTTTATTGTGCTCTTACTTCAGTGGACCATTTTTACCTGTAAATTCTTTTAACAGTTCTATATTCATGTAATGCTGAGCTAGTGTCCCGGAGAAAGAACTGAACTCCGTAATGTTATGTCCAATTTCCCCATATTAGGGGGGGGGGGGGTATGACCTCATCTTCGCTACGTGAGCCTGTGAAGCGATCCCGGAGTGCTGCCTCTTGGACCGCCCGCGCCACCCCTGGGGAGGGTTGGCGGTCAGAGGGAGGTCCGTGCGAGCTAGGGGACCTCTCCGCCCCGCCTCCGACAACCCGACGCTCACTTCCTCAGGGTCTTCGGAC